>CM076571.1:440220574-440820574 GCA_034641835.2 Pinus albicaulis | reverse complement strand
CTTAGAAAGAAAATGAGAAGGAAGAGGAAGAAGATTAGGTAGGGTGCCGATTTTCATCAAACAAATAAGTGTTTGCTTAAGTTGGAAAATGGATTCTTGATACATCGAGAACAAGGACATGGAACATCAAATACATGTAGGTTATTGATATATATTGGTAGGTTAAAACTATAATGGGAAACATTCCAGTGGAGTGATCAAAGGAGAAAAAATATTTTTTTCTCTACATGGATGAGACAGATGAATAAGTTGGACATTAAAGTGATGAACATGGATTGTGCTTTGGTTAATCTAGAGCTCAAAGACTCATAGGAAGACGTTGACCCATCTGTAACCATTCAGGTGGACTCCCCCTCTAAATGAAGAGTCATGTTGCTTCAATTTGATAATTTGTCTAGTTCATTTTTGAATCTATTAGTAGAAAATGGATAATTTAAAGTAAACAAGAATAGTTATAGTATATTTAGCATATAATATTGTCATAATTTGTGTTTTAGCTTCAAATAATTTAAATGGATAGATTCAATTTTGTTGTGTGACTGGACTGATTTCCCTAATGACATAATAGTCACACAAATACATTCAATATGTAATGTTTTTTTTATTTAATATAATATTCTACCTTCCTAGCTTATAAAATACAAAATAAAATACTTCAAACAATACTACGTTAAAATGATTTTTTTTTGGATGGTAGCACAGTTGGAAAAAATCATGTTGGCAAGATCTTGTTTATCTAATTAATTATAAGTTCAATCCCCCAAACATGTCTCACCAACTAAACCTACATATGTATGTGTGTGTCTGTGTGTGTGTGTGTTAAAATGAAAATTTATTTTTTTCTAATCCTAACATAAGTAAAAATAACTCAACAAATTTGATTTTTAAATTCATTGGAAATTTCTTCTATTGATGATTCACCTCACCTTACACATGATAATATTTCTATGATAAGCATTTCATCCTTCACTTTTTGCATTATTATCCAAAGTGTTATAATTATATCTCCTTGCAGGCTCTTGATTTTAGGACTTCTCTTACTAGGCTACTTGTTAAGAGTTTATACTTTTTTAAGCTTCTGGTTTTTAATACCATTATTCTCCCATGTGATAAAAATCTCATTTGTCAAATCCCATGTATGTCCACCCTCTAAATCGCAATTGAAAATAGGTGTCTACAACTCTGAATGCATCACTTCCTTTGAAATTTTTTTCTTTTGCATTTTCCTCATCAGTTGAGAAACCTAGGTTTCCATACAACATTATTTCTGAAAATTTACATCAATATTTGTTCTATCCACATCACATACTTATTAAAACTCATTATGAGTAAATATCACCCTTTAAATGAAAGGCATAGACATCCCATATTCATTATCTATGCTATGATCATGTACCAATAACTTTGCTTCTACATCTATTAAATTAGCATAAATGGTACATGTGATTATTTAAAAAATAGTATTATTGGATACTTATTGGGTATGTGTTATATTTTATGCACAACTATCCCCACATGTTGTACAATGTGTGATGCATAGAAGGGGGTCATACAGAGGGTGATATCCATTTGGGGGGTTACTATGGCAATGAAAACCCCCTTATGTGATGGTTTGGGGGTAGATCACCCCCCCCCCACCCGCGGCAAAAAAAAAGGGGCAATTTTTTGTGTTTGTTTTTGTTATTAACACAGTTTTTTCTAAAAGCAATTTTTTGGTTGTATTATATTCCAAGATAAATGAATTGGTCGTTCATAGATGTTGAAAGATATATATGTTTTGTTATAACATTTTGTGTGTGTGTTTGTGTGTGTGTGTGTATAAGGGTTAAAAACTACATTTGGTATTATAGTAGTTTTGGCTTCAAGGGGATGCCTTTGAGGCTAATGAGTTTCAATGGAACTTGTGGTAGACCCTATTATAATGGGAGGTTTGCGAAAGTGATTATTTTGGTGAAAGAAAATGGTGAGCAATTCAAATATAAATATCAAGAAATTCAATGGGGAAGAGTTTTAAGCAGTGGAAGCTCAGAGTAAAATATTTTTTGGAGGATAGAGATCAGTGCTCACTATGGATCTATGTTTTTCATTGACAGGAATATCAACAGAAGAATAGACCAAGTTGAATCGAAAGGAAAAAAAAAAATACATTTTTTTCTCTTATATTTATTATCATTGAATTTTTCAGAGGAAGCTACAATAAAGGCTTTATGGAACAAGTTATGGGCTTTGTATCAGTCTAAGCCCCTTGTGAAAAAATTGTTCCGCTAGAAAAATATGTATAACTTGAGGATGAAGAATGCATAATTAGTGATAGAGCATATTAATGTATTTAATATTGTGGTAAGTCAACTATTCTGTATTCATATTAAGATTTTACATGAAGATATGTTCATCAATTTTTTATGTTCTCTACTAGACTTGTTAGATATTTGGATTGTTTCCATAGGCAGTAACACAAGTACTTTCATCTTTTATGAAATAATCTCATTTTTTTAAAGCCAAGGAGATGTGACAAATAAACATGGAAATCCAAAATGGAGATGCCTTGTTTGTAGAAGGATTCTCCCATATAGAAATAAAGATAAGTCCTTCAGTGGGAGATACAAATCTCTGATAAATTTCTTAAATGTATATTGGAGATGTGGAAAAGAAGGGCATTAGAAGAAAGACCATAGATCCAAAATTGCTGAGAAAGGAAAGGAATCTAAAGATGCTCCTACAAATGAAAAATCCTCCTTGAAAGAATGAGGAGATGTGTACTTGGCTCTTTCAAGTGCACATGTATATCATGAGGCGTGGTTGGTCGACTTAGGTGTATCATTTCCATGAACCCTCACAAGGATTGGTTCTATGCATATGAAATATTTTATGGTGATGATGCTTTCCTGGTAGATTACTCGATATCCATAATCATAAGACAAGGAAAATTCAAGTTGAAGGTCATGGTTGGAGGGAATATAAGAATCCATAGTGTTCTACACATCCCAATATGGGCCAAAATTTTGATTTCCATAAGTAATATTAGTAATACAGGTGTAAAAACAATGTTTGAAAAGGATACTTGCAATATGGTTTGAGGAGCAATGGTATTGTTGATGGAAGTTTAGATTGGAACTCTATATAAGTTGTTGGGAAGCATTGTTAGTGACGGGTGCAATAGTTATATTGTTCTCGAGGGAGTTAAATAGGGAAAAAATCCTATGGTCTCTAAATACTATGGTGTGGCATCAAAAGAGAGTATGCTTTGAGTATTGCATGGTAATGGTATGGTAGAAGTTATGACTAATTGATTTATGGATGTTTGTTTATATGAACATTGTTTATATGGAAATTAAAATCAAGTAAGATTCTCCTCTAGTTCTATGAGGTTAGAGAGAATATTAGAGTTGCAGCACAATGATTGTTTGGAGTTCTAGCAGGTCCATCACTGGGTAAATCTTTGTACTAAGTCTCATTTATAGATAAATTTTTGAGGAGTACATATTGGTTGATTTTTTAATGCATTTTGATGTGTGTGTGTGTGTGTGTGTGTGTTTTTAAAGTTCTTAGAGAACGATAATTCTTTTTTAATCTCTTAGATTTGTTTTTTTTTTGTAAATGGTTTTAAAAATTAAAAATTAAAAAGGAAAGAAAAAACATAATATATATATATATAATGGTTTTTTAATGTTTTTCTTTTTGTTTTTTTATTCTTTAAATATTCCAAAAAATTTTATTTTTTGTTAATACATATATATACCTAAACTATTATAAATTATTGATGGTTTTCCTTTCAAAACGATATAAATTTTTTGAAAAATAAATAAATATATTATTGTTTTACCCATAAACATATTTGAAAATGATAAAAATTTGGAAAAAAATATTATTATTTTAAATGAAAAATCCTTTTTGAATGTCTCCTTTGATGATCTTAGAAATCCTTTGTAAATTACTCTAAGAATTTTGACCAACACTTTTAAAATTAGATGTATGTGAAGAATAAACATGTGATAAAAAATAATAATATAATTACTAAATAAATGATAGATAAATAAATAATTTTTTTACAGAATTTTGAAGGGAAAATATTGAAGAGATATTTTAGTAAAAAACAAATTGCTGAGAGGGGGAAAGAGATTTGAAGATAAAGTTTGGGGAATTGTTTTTTTTGGGCAAGTCTAGGGTAGGAGGGATCTGAGACAGGGGATTAGAGGGGAATTTATATAGAAAGTTTGGATGGATCATTCTCTCAGTTATGGGATTGTTATTGAGAAAGTGAGCATTTTTGGCATTCTCTGTTGCTAGTCAAGGGTCATTAATTCATCCCTTAGTGAAGTTTTTATTTCTACAACATCAACATCTTGTTTTTACACCTCTTCAATTGATATGGGATAATATTGTGGGAATGCTTCTAATGTGAATAAACAATCATACTTTCCACCTAGTAAGGAGTTGGAACATAGTGCAAGCAATGATATCAAGCATGTTGATTAGGAAAGTCCCAAGTATAAGACTTTGAAAGCATAATTACAAAGGGAAGGATTATGATTGTGATTATTCATCTCATTAGTTTAATAACAACATCAATGGTATGTGAAATACTCTAAATATAAATCCGATTAAATATTTTAATGGCAATTTAAATGATTGCTATGACAATTTTCCTCCAAGTGATGATTTTAATGGAAGTGACAATGGAGATTTTGGTGGTAGCATTGGTGTAGAGGAGAAAGATAACAATGGCATTAATAATGATGAATTGTTTTCTCTAACAAAAAAAAAATAAAGAATCCAATGAATATGATGGATATTTTCACTCCTTTAGGGATTTTTCAAGGCATTGATGGGGATGATGTGGATTTTCATCTAATAGTAAAATTGAAAGGCTATAATGAGAATGATATAGAATTCCATTCAAGCAAGGATTTTTAAGGAACTGATTAGGGTGATGTTCAATAATTTTATGAAAATGAGGATTTTAAAATTACTAATGAGTTTGATGAAGAATTACTACAAGTATTTTAAGGGTAATAATGAGGGTGATGAAGAATTTCCTCCAAGTGAGTATTTTAAAGGAACTAATGATGATGATGATGAATTTTAAAGGAATTGATGAGGATGATGAATATTTTTTTCCAAGCAAGGATTTTAAAGGCATTGGTGAGGATAATGAAGATGATTTTAAAATTATTGAAGATGAACATTATGAGGGTGTAAAATTTCTCCCAAGTGGGAATTTAAAGGCACTAGTGGGGATGATGATGATTTTCCTTCGAGTCAGGATTTTAAAGGCATCGATGGTGATTTTTTTGATATTCCTCTTGTTGGGAAAAATACTGAGAGGGGGGGGTGAATCAGTATTTACTGCATATTCAAACTTTTTACTTTTTCATTCCTTAAAACCCATACGCTACTTTACTTCAGTAAAATAGCGTATATACGCGGATCCCCTTTATGAAACTAGCGTATACACGAGAGATTTAGATATGTCATTAAATCTTCACTTAAACCATTCCATCATTTATTCATCGGATATTGATAAGCGGTAAACGAGGTGCGGTAAGAACGAATAAACCATCACACAAAGCATCACACATGAACACCGGGATTTTGGGGTAGCTTCAAATCGGAAAACCCTTGCATTGCGATTTAACAAACCTTCAATATTTTATTATAGAGAAAACATCTTACAACATATATGCGTGTGGAACCAATGTGTGGCTCCCCGGAGCCCTGCCTACGCTCGTTTACAGCCTCTCTGAAGGGCTACGACCACGACTCGTTTACCAGCCTCTCCTGGAAGGGAGCTACGACCCCATGATCTCGTTTACCAGCCTCTCCTGGAAGGTAGCTACAACCCCCTGACTGAAGGCTACAACCATCAGCACCTCTATGGACCATGTTTCATCAATTTTCACACTAGATCCAAAACTTCCTTTAGGACACCACTTGCAGGCCACGTTTCATCATATTTTCAGATTAGACCCCTTTCCATACTTTTAAGCACGAACATACATCATCAACAGATACATATCAACACCGATCAGATAGCAGAAACACAGCAGAACAGATCAGATATTTCATACCCTTTGCTTCAGCAAACCCTAGTTTGCATACGCGCTTTTACTTCACTGATGTCGCGTATATACGCGCTTCCGTCCACACAAACCAGCGTATACCTTAATGTATATTTTATTGCGCATACGCGCTTTCTCTTTGCTGAAGCTGCGTATATACGCACTTCCTCCGCGGTGAAGTAGCGTATAGATCTTCAATCATTACAGAGCAGCATACTTCATCAGATCAGATATTCAGTTCAGATCTACCCTTTTGCTTCAGACAGATGTTCGCCTAGATGCTCGCCTCATCACAGATCTAAGTCTTCCATAATCAGATCTAGCAAATACAAGAGCAATTCAGATCTAGATCCCCTTCTTCATCATTGGTGCATCATACATTCATATTTATCATTCAAGTGTAACCCTTTCCATTCAGATATACTTCAGAGAGAAGTATTCATTCAAGCTCAGACATCTTGCACCCACACTCATGATTTGCACAATGAATTTCTTCTCCTTATATAGGTTTATCTTTTTTCAATACCATGAGCCCCTTTTTCAATACCATGGACCAAAACAATACCATAAGCCCAAAACTACCTGGACGGGGTCAATTAGGTGGATCATTACCCAATACCATGGGTTAATACCATGGTGGTTACCCTTGGTTTTGCACTTTTTGAGCGCTTTAGCCCATACGCGACTTGGCACGATCTTTTCACAAGGCATACGCGACTTCCCCTAGGCCAATCCGCGTATACCAAGAGACATACTCTTTTTCATCATAGATTTAGCACTTCGTCGACTTCTTTCTTCACCGCCTCTCGTACACACTCCACATACATCGCATTTACCCTCTTAAGAACATATTCGTCAAGCACAACTTCATCAAGTAAGTTGCCATCTTCTTCATCAAGTGAGTTGCCTTTCAAGGACAACACTTAGCATCATATTGCTAACTAACATCATATCACATCATATTTACATCGTTTACCAAGTCCATCAAGTCAAGCATAACTTCATCAGGTGGATTGCCATCAAGGACAACACATGTCAACAGTCGCATGTCTTCATCTTCATTCAGTGGGTTGCCATCAAGGACAACACTCCGCATCATATTTCCAACAATCTCCCCCTTTGGACTTGATGGCAACCATGATGGTGTTTGGTTACCACAACAGATAAGTACAGTGACACCATGTCACTCTCCCAATTCTTTGACACCATTATCTGCATTCAAACACCATTTCACTCTCCCCCTTTGACATCAAGGGCAAAGGGAAAAACCAATGTTACTCTCCCAAATATGTGACATCATTCTGTCTCTTCATTCAAAACCCCATATACACACTCTCCCCTTTTGACATCAAGGGCAACGGGCGGATCAAAACCAACGCACTCACCCCCTTTTCTCCTCATGTAGAAGAAGCGTTCTGTAGATCTGATGTGTGCTGAAGTGACCAAGCTCCCCCTGAGTTCATGCTGAATATTTTTCAATGAAGTACATGACTCTATGAACTTCCTATCACCAAAAGACTCATACTTACATCAAATATCCAACCAAGTGGATTTACATATAAGACTCAAGTACCCAACCAAGAGGGTTTACACATTTCAACTCAGCTACCCAACCAAGTGGGTTTACAAATATGACTCAGCTACTCAACCAAGTGGGTTTACAAATTGACAAGTCCTTACATGACTGAATATTACAATACAACATGGGTCTCAACCAGACCTTTTCATCAAAGTACAAATATGAATTTTCATAATTAATACCAAAAAGACCTCAAGAGAGATCATGTATCAGAACCACCATAATGCCAGCAATGCATTATACTCAGCAAAACTAATGCTCCCCCTGAATCTGTGCACCAAGCAATCTTTCCAAAAGACTAAGGCTCCCCCTTAGTTTGTGCATCCTGAAAACTTCCACCAACAAATCATCAAGGCATCTTCATCAAAACATTAGAAACAGAATTATGAGAACTAGAACACCACCAGAGATACCAAACAGTATCAGAGATACCAAAAATCATTGCAGCTGTGCTGAAAAGAGCTGAACCAACCAAAAATTGTCAGCAACCAACCATACGCGGTTTTCTGTGCAGGAACTCGCGTATATACGCGACTGTGTTTCAGGAAACCAGCGTATCCCAAGACATCTTCTAAATTTCAACCAGATCTGATTCTTTGTAAGGCAAAGACAGTGTTCAGCTTCTTTCTGAGACATTTGAGTGCTTCCCTGGACTACAGATAGATAGAACGTTGTAGTTGTGTCTTCAAGCGTCATCCAACGGTTGTGGCATTAATACATTGTAGCATTAATACATTCTTTCCAAAAGAGATTATCATACCAGAACAGCATCTTCAGATATGTGTCAAGCAATCATCCATGTGGTCCAAAATCACCATGATCTTCAAGATGTAACATGAAGTAACATATGTAAGCAAAAGATCTCAACCATAGCAGCCAAAATCTATATGATCTGAAACAAACGATATCCAACTCATCCACAAAAAGATACTTATCAGCAACCAGGGCTCAAAATCTCATCATAATAATCCATGTACCAAATCATCATCATTTGAGCAAGAGTATCACCAAGACCAAAGAATAAGCAGTCATATTTCCAACAATGCAACCATTAGAATTCAACCTGCTACTCCCCCTAAACCAGTGCTTCTTCCTTGACTTGTGCAATCTGAGACACCTTCAACAGCAAGTCATCAACAACAATCTCTGCATGATCTGTCCTCATCTCTGAACTATAAGACTTTCATCTCAACAACGAATTCTCTTCATCATAAAGCTACCAGGCTTCATCCATAATCTTCAACAAAAGAACCCATGTATCATTTCATTATCATGAGTATAACCAGAATAGTGGAATCATTAGCAGTCAGACTGATGCTCCCCCTGGACCTTTCCTTCAGATCTTCAGCTATCAGATAAATTTTCTTATCATCAATGCATACGCGACTGCGTCTTCTGGAACTCGCGTGTATACGCGACTTTAGTTAATGGAACCTGCGTATGGAAAGTGAAGCATAGAAAATTTCCATCTTCCTTCATTTCCTCCTGAGCTTGTACCTCCTGTACCTGTCCTTTCCACATCAGATGCGCTGTCAGAAGTAAACATAACCAGTATAATCAACTCAACCATGAGAGACATCATACATTGCTCCTCCTGTGACGATACATTACTAAATCTCATAATGTATCCCACATCATTCCTGCAGTCAATAAGAAAAGTCAGCTTCAGAAGCGGATGACTGCAGTAGGGTCATAATTCCCTACGTTTCTGATCGGTCCTTCATCTTTAATTGAGTGTTTTCTTCAAGAAAATCATTGTCTTCTAGAGCATCCACAAAAACATCCTTTTCTTCTCTAGATTGTTTCTTATTCCATCCCTCCATCTTCTTCCAGATTTGTTTTCTATTTGTGTGCCGAAATTTCTCATATCTGTTCGACCTGCATTCCTTTCTTATATGTCCATACTTGTTACAAGAATAACATCTCATGTGTCCAGAAAAATAAGCATAAGAATCATAATGAGTATTTCTATTCTTCCTCCTTCTACAATCAGCTGCTTTGTGTCCATACTTGTTACATGAAAAACAATATCCCTTGAAGAAACCAGACTACCTTTCTGTGTAGGAACTGTTTGTTTGAGGCCGAAATGATCTGCTCCTGCAATTTGCTGCAACATGTCCATAATTATGACATTTAAAACATTCAACATTCTTGAATGAATTCCTTTGAGAATTCATGATTGTTGGTTGAGCTTTTGTCTCTTTCAACACTTCAGGTTTTGCATTGACATCCTCTGAATTTTTGGCACTTCCTTGTGAGCTAGATTCTCCTTTAACAGCTTCATGGAAACCAAGACCATGTTTGATAGCAGGAGACCTTTGATTACTCAGAATATTGTCCAAAATGTTAGTACTATCATGAAACCTCAAAAGTTTAATCTTTTCTTCTAATTTACCTTTGAGAATATTTACCTCAACCTCCAAGGCTTGACATTGCTTTGTCATGCTTTCTTCTTTTCTTCTTCCATCTTCAACTTGATCCTTCAGATTTAGAATCTCTTCTTTTAACCAATCTTCATTTCCTTCACATGTTTGTTGCAGCTCTTCATTCTTCTTATTTGATTTTTCCAGATATTCTTTGAGAGAGATGATTTCTGCTTCAAGGCCTTCCTTTTCAAATGATTGTAGAGGTTCCTTATTTTTCTTACTTGATGCTTCTAAATCTTCCTGAAGACAAATGATTGCAGCTTCAAGTCCTTCATTCTTCTTGCTTGATTTTTCAAGATCTACTTCTAGATCTTTAATTCGATTGGATGCATAAGTATGAAACCTTTGATACTTGTCCACCTGTTCATTCAGCATTTCTATTTGATCTTTCATTTGTGAGATCATCTCTTTATAGATAGTTTCTTGCTTATCGTATGAACTTTGTAGTTCTTCTTCTTTAATCTTGAGAGCTTCTTCTAGATCCACAACTTTACTTTCACTATCTTTACTATTGTTTGCACAAAGAAGAGTATTATAAGTGGCCTTCTCCTTTTTCTTCTTTGCCATGAGTGCTTGTAGATCTTCGTCGGAATCTGTTTCATCTTCTTCAATTTTTGCTATACATGTTTTCTGAGGTATCTCCTTTCCTTGAGTAACCTTCTTCTTTTGCTTCTTAGCCATGAGCACTTTCAGATCTTGGTCAGAATCTTCTTCATCTTCACTGGACACTTCATCATCATCTTCTTTTGCATAATAACTCTTTCTCTTCTCAAATTGTTTCTCTTTACCATGCTTTTCTTTATAAGGACATTTAGCAGCATAATGACCAACTTTTCCACACTCAAAACATTTGAAGGGAAGCTTACCTTTGAATCTTCCAGTACCTAGTTGGAGCTTTCTCACGAAATTCGCTTCTTCTTCATCTGATATATAGCTGGATTCTTTGACAACTTCCTTTTCCTTTCCTTTTGTAGATGCCTTAAAAGCAACTTCTCTTATTTGAGAAGGACCTCCTTGTCTCATTTCAAAAGCAGTCAGAGTACCATGTAATTGAACAATAGTAAGCGATTGCAGATCTTGCCTTTCTTCAATAGCTGAAACTTTAGAGTCAAATTTTGAAGTTAAAGATCTTAAGACCTTTTCTACCAGAGTAGTATTAGCCATGGTTTCACCCAAATTTCTCATCCGATTTACAATATCATCTAGACGAAGAAAGAAACTGGCAACACTTTCATCACTATGCATCTTCAAATTTTCATATTCAATTCTAAGAGATTGGAGTTTTGCACTTTTTACCTTTGTGTCTCCTTCATAGCTTAGAATGATTTTGTCCCATATATCTTTTGCTGAATGTAGCTGCATTACTTTAGCAAATTCTGATTCAGACATGCTTCCCAATAAGACATTCACTGCTTTGGCATTGATTTCATACTTCTTTCTTTCAGCTGCATCAGTAGGAATATCTGCCGGGTATTGATAACCTTCTTGCACGATTTCCCATACATCTGCACCAAGACTTTGCAGATATGCTTTTTTTCGTACCTTCCAGAAAATCAGATTGCTTCCATTGAATAGAGATGGCTTTATAGACATCACTCCTTCTTGACTTCCCATTGCGACGGATCTCCTTCAAGTGATCAAGCTTCTGCAGAAGGACCACGCTCCGATACCAATTGTTGGGAAAAATACTGAGAGGGGGGGGTGAATCAGTATTTACTGCATATTCAAACTTTTTACTTTTTCATTCCTTAAAACCCATACGCTACTTTACTTCGGTAAACTAGCGTATATACGCGGATCCCCTTTATGAAACTAGCGTATACACAGAGATTTAGATATGTCATTAAATCTTCACTTAAACCATTCCATCATTTATTCATCAGATATTCAATAAGCAGTAAACAGGTGCAGTAAGAACAGAATAAACCATCACACAAAGCATCACACATGAACACCAGGATTTTTAGTTGGAAACCCAAATCGGGAGAAAACCACCGCTGCAGTTGCTCAGCCTTCAATATTTTATTATAGAGAAAACATCTTACAACATATGTGCTGGCGCAGACTTGACCAGCACGCAGGCACCCACCCGCGCTCGTTTACCAGCCTCTCCTGGAAGGGAGCTACGACCCCCTGACTCGTTTACCAGCCTCTCCTGGAAGGGAGCTACGACCCCCCGATCTCGTTTACCAGCCTCACCTGGAAGGGAGCTACGACCCCCTGACTGAAGGCTATAACCCTCAGCACCACCTTGGACCACGTTTCATCAATTTTCACACTGGATCCAACAACTTCAATAGAACAACACTTGCAGGCCACATTTCATCATATTTTCATACTGGACCCTTTCCATATTTTTAAGCACGAACATACATCACCAACAGATACATATCAACACAGATCAGATAGCAGAAACACAGCAGAACAGATCAGATATTTCATACCCCTTGCTTCAGAAAACCCTAGTTTGCATACGCGCTTTTACTTCACTGATGTCGCGTATATACGCGCTTCCGTCCACACAAACCAGCGTATACCTCAGTGTATATTTTATTGCGCATACGCGCTTTCTCTTCGCTGAAGCTGCGTATATACGCACTTCCTCCGCGGCGAAGTAGCGTATAGATCTTCAATCATTACAGAGCAGCATACTTCATCAGATCAGATATTCAGTTCAGATCTACCCTTTTGCTTCAGACAGATGTTCGCCTTGATGCTCGCCTCATCACAGATCTAAGCCTTCCATAATCAGATCTAGCAAATATAAGAGCAATTCAGATCTAGATCCCCTTCTTCATCATTGGTGCTTCATACAATCAGATTTATCATTCAAGTGTAACCCTTTCCATTCAGATATACTTCAGAGAGAAGTATTCATTCAAGCTCAGACATCTTGCACCCACACTCATGATTTGCACAATGAATTTCTTCTCCTTATATAGGTTTATCTTTTTCAATACCATGAGCCCCTTTTTCAATACCATGGACCAAAACAATACCATAAGCCCAAAACTACCTGGACGGGGTCAATTAGGCGGATCATTACCCAATACCATGGGTTAATACCATGGTGGTTACCCTTGGTTTTGCAATTTTTGAGCGCTTTAGCCCATACGCGACTTGGCACGATCTTTTCCGCGTGCATACGCGACTTCCCCTAGGCCAATCCGCGTATACCAAGAGACATACTCTTTTTCATCATAGATTTAGCACTTGCTGACTTCTTTTCTTCACTGCCTTCTGTACATACTGCAGATACATCAGATTTGACTTATTTTCTTTACTGCCTTCTGTACACACTGCTGATACATCAGATTTACTTCATCAAGAACATATTCTATCAATCACAACTTCATCAAGAGAGTTGCCATTCAATGACAACACTTAGCATCATATTGCTAACTAACATCATATCACATCAAGTCAAGCATAACTTCATCAGGTGTATTGCCATCAAGGACAACACATGTCAACTGTCACATGTCTTCATCTTCATTCAGTGGGTTGCCATCAAGGACAACACTCTGCATCATATTTCCAACACCTCTTAGATAACAATTTGAAAACAATGATAGTGTTAAGGGTGTTGATTATTTTTCTTCAAGTGAATACTTTCATGGTAGATCTAATGGAAATGGTGAGGATGGCATTCATTTTTCTACTAAGTTTCGTATTCTTCTTATTAATGAGATTATTAGTGAAGGTTATGATGAGCCTAGGAATGAATATCATGTTATAAGTAATTTAGGTGTAGCAATTCAAGATGGAAAACATTCTCTTTTTAGGTCTCTCAATGATGTTGAGTATGACTATAATCAGGATAATATTCCCCCAATTTATGAGGAAATTACTTGTAGTGGGGATGATGAAATGATAGATATTGCAATCAAATGTTGTATTTAGTACTAGGACTAGACCTTTTTATATTGATCCAAATCATTCCAATTATATAAGGTCTAGGAAATAATTTATCATGAGATCAAGTTACATTAGTGATTTGATTTCAAGGAATGTTTCCAAAAGACTTACTTGAAAGGTATAGACTTCATGTATGTCTTGAATAAAAGGAACATTTATTTGTCAATGAGTAAAAGCATGCAAAATTCATTTTTAATGGGGTGTAAAATATCTACATATACATATTATGATTATCACATTGGGAATATTTTACTGTATAGAAAGGTTTTCAAACAATTCCACTCAATTGGTAATCTCCATCCAGTAAGAATCCAAACAACATTGGGAAAAAATACTACATTTTATTTAAAAGTACATCATATACGAGAAAGAATGTCATTAATAAACACTACATTGCCGTGGATGCATGAATTATTTTCCACAAACATGTAAGTATATGTCAGATAAAGACAATACATATTCCTGATAATTTCTCAAGGTGAGAAATCTACAACTTATACAAAGAATATGGTAAAAGTGTTGAACAAAATGGAAATTTAATTACATATGCATATTTTATGAGAATATAAAAGAAAAAAATCAACAATGTTTGTATTCTTAAGAAGTCAAGGATGAGGTTTGCAATACATGTGCTTCACTTAAATTAAAATGGATGAATTTGCATGGGTGGAAACACTAAATTAAGTGAAAGGAAAAAGTTGTACAAGCATTGAAAGAAGTGTTATGATGCTCCAAATAAATTTATAGGTTTGATAATTGATGGTATGGTCAAAAGAAAACACTTCTACCACATTTTGTCCATGTACTAAAAAATTTACATGGGAAGAAATATATCCAGTTTTACTTGGTTAGTTATATGGTTTTCAATCGGAAAATATGTCCAAGGGTTTACTTCACATCTCCAAGTATTCATAATAATGAAAATCTACCCATCACCATAATTCATCATGTGCTTTCTCATTGGTTTAGTAATCTTCCTTAAGTTTTATATCTACAAATAGAGAATACTAGCTATGAAAATAAAAGTGAAAGTGTATTTGGATATCTAGCATTCTTGTTGAGTTGGGAATCTTTAAAAAGGAAAAGGTAGTTTCATTCTTGTTGGGCACACTCATGACCATATTCATAAAACATTCAGTCATTTTTCAACAACATGAAAGAGGAAGAATGTTGTGAACTTGCCATCATTAATTAAATGTATTAATAAATTATACATTTAAAACACATTTTTCACATATAAAAAAAAAAATTGACATGCGAAAATTTATTTTTGCATCACATAATGAAGAAAAGTGCATTGAAAAACTTAATGACATTAGCTTCCAACATCGAATTCTATATCAAACAAGTGTAATGTGCATCAATGTTGCTCAATGTTGCTTAGTACCTGCTTCTTATACAAAAATTAATTGATAAGTTTAAATAATAATAATTTTATTGATAATTACACACACACACACACACACAAAACATACATCTAAATTAAACACACTTTAATATAATTTTATATTATCATAATATTAAAAACTAATATAAATAATGTTATAAAATAAGATTAAAATTAAACATTTATAAAATATTTGATTTCGAAATGAGTTATGGGTTTTTGGAAAGTGGTATTCATAAGTCATGGTATTGGCCCATGTTATTGTAATAAAGCATATTTACAAGTTAATAATAGTCATGGTAAAATGGGGGTAAATATCCA
Organism: Pinus albicaulis; assembly: GCA_034641835.2. Taxonomy (NCBI): domain Eukaryota; kingdom Viridiplantae; phylum Streptophyta; class Pinopsida; order Pinales; family Pinaceae; genus Pinus; species Pinus albicaulis. Next base: position 440,804,884 of record CM076571.1, on the reverse strand, counting down.
TGCTTAAGATTCATGTTATATTGTAAGTATTAAGTTTTAATTCAAAAAATGTTATAAAATTAAATTAAATTACATTATTTTGATTTGAAATGAGTTATGGTTTTTGGACATGTGATATTGATAACTCATGACATTGACTCATAGTATTGTAACAAAGCCTAAATTATTATGACAGTTGGGGAATATAAACTCTTTTTAGATTTTTTATTTTTTAATATAATTTTTATATCTGGAAGTTCAATTAAAACCACATAAAAATAGTCATCAACCAATTAGAAAAAAGACAATTTACATTTTAAAATATTCAAAATTATTTTTTAAATTTCAAAATATTCAATAAATATCTATGTTTTTCAAAACTTTAATAAAATTCAGGGAATTTGTTTAAAAATTTCAAAGCTAATTGAAAGTCGAAGATTTAATAAAAGAAAAAAGAAAAAAAGGTAGATATAAAAAGTTGATGGAAAAACACATATGAGGCAAGAAGTATTTAACTAGTGCAAAATAGGAGCCTTTATCAGGTTTAGCATTTTAAAAGTTCATTCCAAATCATTCATTTTTTTAATTAAAGTTATTGTTATTGGAATTATTTGTTCAAATACATAATGCATGAAGGAATAATAGAGATGTAGATTATTCTGAATTATTGGAGAGAATACAAAAATATACTATAGATACATATAAGTATTTTGTTGTTGTTGATTTTATTTGAAGGGAATTTTTTGAATGGTCAAAGTGACATATTTTCAAGCTCAAGAAATGGAGATACATTTTTGAAGACTCCATTTAGTTGGCCACAAAATATGTCAAATGAATACAAGAAAAGAAATATTGTTAAACAACAAGGATACCAAGATGTTATTGAGTATTCACAAGTAGAGGAAAGAGAAACATATATTGTTTCTAAAAGATGACATGCACAACGTGAAGCTATGGAATATCTATATAGGGGTTTTGTACATGATATTAAAAAGAGGTGCATGATTGCAATGTTAATGGCTAAATATCCACATGGTTATCCACTCTAGGTTTCCAAGGTTATAAAGGTAAATAAAGAAAATGAAGATGTGTAAAAAGTTGAAATACATTGGTATGTAAAAAATACACGCTCATTCAAAGGTGCGTACAACCAAGAGATGATAATTGAAAAACAAATTAGTGGAAAGAGAAAAAAAAAGGTCCAAAATGTAAATTATCACTGCACTAACCTCTAAAAATTGGAGGATATCAACATACTTGTTTATGACTTCAATTTGACAAAGAGAAGAACTCTTCACTCGAGGACCACAAATATTATCAAGAGGTTTATACTATAATAAATAACAACAAGATGAGAGTTTGTTGAACCTAGTTGTAGATCTAGAAGGATTTTGACATCTAAAATGTTGGCCATACATGGAGATTCATATGGTGCACCCATTGACAATAATGAAGAATAGGAGTCATCAACATCTTCATCCAATCATTCATTTGGAGATGATGTAGATTCTAATGGTGTGCGGATGGTAAATAAAAATGAGTGTTTTAACTTGCATATGATATTAAATGAAGTTATCAATTATTTCTAAATTTGTTGGATAATATGTTTTTATATTTGAAGAATAAAACAAAGCTTCTTAGTTCATTTATTTTGAATATCAACAATGTAACAATACCTTTGAGTAATAATTTATTTTTCATTCAAATGTTATTAGTATCTAGATTTTGATTAAAATGAAAAATTATTCGGAATTAGTGTTCAATTTTTAAATTATTTGGTGATATTGTCATGTAAATACATATTATCTTATGCTTGCAATGATAAACAAACCCTAAAGGAGTGAACATCTTAAGGTTGATTTTATAATATTGTTTATATAAGTGACAATTTTATAAACCATAATTTAAAAATTTTTGAAATTTTAATCCCCCATTAAAAAGTAGATGATAATGATTTTATTGCAATTACACACATTATTAAGGCTCATGTCTAAAAAATGCTTCAATTTTAAGTTTTTTTCTTTTCCTTTTAAAGTGCTATTGATAACATTACTTTTCAATTTGATGGTTGATTTTTAATTTTTTATTGTAACTGAATGAGTTGTTAAGGCTAATTACAAAGGGAAGGATTATGATTGTGATTATTCATCTCATTAGTTTAATAACAACATCAATGGTATGTGAAATACTCTAAATATAAATCCAATTAAATATTTTGATGACAATTTAAATGATTGCTATGATAATTTTCCTCCAAGTGATGATTTTAATGGAAGTGACAATGGAGATTTTGGTGGTAGCATTGGTGTAGAGGAGAAAGATAACAATGGTAGTAATAGTGATGAATTGTTTTCTCTAACAAAAAAATTTAATGAATCCAATGAATATGATGGATATTTTCATCCAAGTAGGGATTTTCAAGGCATTGATGGGGATGATGTGGATTTTCCTCTAATAATAAAATTGAAAGGCTATAATGAGGATGATATAGAATTCCATTCAAGCAAGGATTTTTAAGGAACTGATTGGGGTGATGTTCAATAATTTTCTGCAAATGAGGATTTTAAAATTACTAATGAGTTTGATGAACAATTTACTACAATTATTTTAAGGGTAATAATGAGGGCGATGAAGAATTTCCTCCAAGTGAGTATTTTAAAGGAACTAATGATGATGATGAAGAGTTTTAAAGGAATTGATGAGGATGATGAATATTTTTCTCCAAGCGAGGATTTTAAAGGCATTGGTGAGGATAATGAAGATGATTTTAAAATTATTTAAGATGAACATTATGAGGGTGTAAACTTTCTCAAGTGGGAATTTAAAGGCACTAGTGGGGATGATGATGATTTTCCTTCGAGTGAGGATTTTAAAGGAATCTATGGTGATGTTGTTGATATTCTTCGTAGATAACAATTTGAAAAAAATGATAGTGTTAAGGGTGTTGATTATTTTTTTTCAAGTGAATACTTTCATGGTAGATATAATGGAAATGGTGAGGACGGCATTCATTTTTCTACTAAGTTTCATATTCTTCTTATTAATGAGATTATTAGTGAAGTTTATGATGGGCCTCGGAATGAATATCATGTTCTAAGTAATTTAGGTGTAGCAATTCAAAATGGTCAACATTCTCTTTTTGGGTCTCCTAATGATGCTGAGTATGATTATAATCAGGATAATATTCCCTCAATTTATGAGGAAATTACTTGTAGTGGGGATGATGAAATGATAGATATTGCAATCAAATGTTGTATCTAGTACTAAAACTAGACCTTTTTATATTGATCCAAATAATTCCAATTGTATAAGGTCTAGGAAATAATTTCTCATGAGATCAAGTTACATTAGTGATTTGATTTCAAGGAATGTTTCCAAAATATTTACTTGCAAGGTATAGACTTCATGTATGTCTTGAAGAAAAGGAAGATTTATTTGTAAATGAGTAAAAGCATACAAAATTCATTTTTAATGGGGTGTAAAATATCTACATATACATATTATGATTATCACATTGGGAATATTTTAATGTATAGAAAGGTTTTCAAAAAATTCCACTCAATTGGTAATCTCCATCTATTAAGAATCTAAACAACATTAGAAAAAAATACTACATTTTATTTAAAAGTACATCATATACGAGAAAGAATGTCATTAATAAACACTACATTGTCATGGATGCATGAATTATTTTCCACAAACATGTAAGTATATGCCAAATAAAGACAATGCATATTCCTGATAATTTCTCAAGGTGAGAAATCTACAAATTATACAAAGAATATGGTAAAAGTGTTGAACAAAATGGAAATTTAATTAAATATGCATATTTTATGAGAATATAAAAGCAAAAAATCAACAATGTTTGTATTCCTAATAATTCAAGGATGAGGGTTGCAATACATGTGCTTCACTTAAATTAAAATGGATGAATTTGAATGGGTGGAAACACTCAATTAAGTGGAAGGAAAAAGTTGCACAAGCATTGAAAGAAGTGTTATGATGCTCCAAATAAATTTATAGGTTTGATAATTGATAGTATGGTCAAAAGAAAACACTTCTACTACATTTTTTCCATGTACTAAAAAATTTACATGGGAAGAAATATTTCCAATTTTACTTGGTTAGTTATATGGTTTTCAATCGGAAAATATGTCCAAGGGTTTACTTCACATCTCCAAGTATTCATAATAATGAAAATCTACCCATCACCATAATTCATCATGTGCTTGCTCATTGGTTTAGTAATCTTCCTTAAGTTTTATATCTACAAATAGAGAATACTAGCTATGAAAATAAAAGTGAAAATGTATTTGGATATCTAGCATTCTTGTTGAGTTGGGAATCTTTAAAAAGGTAAAATGTGGTTTCATTCTTGTTGGGCACACTCATGATCATATTCATAAAAAGTTCAATCATTTCTCAACAACATTAAAGAGGAATAATGTTGAGAACTTGCCATCATTAATTAAATGTATTAATAAATTATACATTTAAAACACATTTTTCACATATAAAAAAAATTTGTTGACATGCGAAGATTTATTTTTGAATCACATAATGAAGAAAAGTGCATTGAAAAACTTAATGACATTAACTTCCAACATCGAATTCTATATCAAACAAGTGTAATGTGCATCAATGTTTTGCTTCTTGTATAAAAATTAATTGATAAGTTTAAATAATAATAATAATAATAATTTTATTGATAATTACACACACACACAAAACATACATCTAAATTAAACACACTTTAATATAATTTTAAATTATTATAATATTAAAAACTAATATAAAGAATGTTATAAAATAAGATTAAAATTAAACATTTATAAAATATTTGATTTCGAAATGAGTTATGGGTTTTGGAAAAGTGGTATTCATAAGTCATGGTATTGTAATAAAGCATATTTACAAGTTAATAATAGTCATGGTAAAATGGGAGTAAATATCCATGGTTAAGATTCATGTTATATTGTAAGTATTAAGTTTTAATTTAAAAAATGTTATAAAATTAAATTAAATTAAAATATTTATAAAATATTTTGATTTGAAATGAGTTATGGTTTTAGGACATGTGATATTGATAACTCATGGCATTGACTCATAGTATTGTAACAAAGTCTAAATTATTATGACTCTTGGGGAATATAAACTCTTTTTTAAATTTTTTATTTTTTAATATAATTTTATATCTGGAAGTTCAATTAAAACCACATAAAAATAGTCATCAACCAATTAGAAAAGGACAATTTACATTTTAAAAGATTCAAAATTATTTTTTAATTTTCAAAATATCTATTTTTTTTCAAAACTTTAATAAACTTCACGGAATTTGTTTAAAAATTTCAAAAATAATTGAAAGTCGAAGATTTAAAATAAAAAATAAAATAATAGGTAGATATAAAAAGTTGATGGAAACACACATATGAGCATTTTAAAAGTTCATTCCAAATCATTCATTTTTTTAATTAAAGTTATTGTTATTGGAATTAGTTGTTCAAATACATAATGCATGAAGGAATCATAGAGATGTATATTATTCTGAATTATTGGAGAGAATACAAAAATATACTATAGATACATATAAGTATTTTGATGTTGTTGATTTTATTTGAACGGAATTTTTTTGAATGGCCAAAGTGACATATTTTCAAGAAATGGAGATACATTTTTGAAGACTCCATTTAGTTGGCAACAAAATATGTCAAATGAATACAAGAAAGAAATATTGTTAAACAACAAGGATCCCAAGATGTTATTGAGTATTCACAAGTAGAGGAAAGAGAAACATATATTGTTTCTAAAAGATGACATGCACAACGTGAAGCTATGGAATATTTATATAGGGGTTTTGTACATGATATTAAAAAGAGGTGCATGATTGCAATGTTAATGGCTAAATATCCACATGGTTATCCACTCTAGGTTTCCAAGGTTATAAAGGTAAATAAAGAAAATGAAGATGTGTAAAAAGTTGGAATATATTGGTATGTAAAAAATACACGCTTATTCAAAGGTGCATACAACCAAGAGATGGTAATTGAAAAACAAATTAGTAGAAAGAGAAAAAAAGGTCCAAAATGTAAACCATCATTGTACTAACCTCTAAAAATTGGAGAATATCAACATACTTGTTTATGACTTCAATTTGAAAAAGAGAAGAACTCTTCGCTTAAGGACCACAAATATTATCAAGAGGTTTATACTATAATAAATAACAACAAGATTGGAGTTTGTTGAACCTAGTTTTAGATCTAGAAGGATTTTGACATCTAAAATGTTGGCCATACATGTAGATTCATATGGTGCACCCATTGATAATAACGAAGAATAGGATTCATCAACATCTTCATCCAATCTTTCATTTGCAGATGATGTAGATTCTAACGGTGTGTGGATGGTAAATAAAAATGAGTGTTTTAACTTGCATATGATATTAAATGAAGTTATCAATTATTTCTAAATTTGTTGGATAATATGTTTTTATATTTGAAGAATAAAACAAAGCTTCTTAGTTCATTTATTTTGACTATCAACAATGTAACAATAAATTTGAGTAATAATTTATGTTTCATTCAAATGTTATTACTATCTAGCTTTTGATTAAAATGAAAAATTATTCTAAATTAATGTTCAATTTTTAAACTATTTGGTGATATTGTCATATAAATATGTATTATCTTACACTTGCAATGATAAACAAACCCTAAAGGAGTGAACATCTTAAGGTTGATTTTATAATATTGTTTACACAAGTGACAATTTTCTAAACCATAATTTAAAAATTGTTGAAATTTTAATCCCCCATTGAAAAGTAGATGATATTGATTTTATTGCAGTTACACAAATTATTAAGGCTCATGTCTAAAAAAATGCTTCAATTTTAAGTTTTTTCTTTTCCTTTTTAAAGTGTTATTGATAACATTGCTTTTCAATTTGATGGTTGGTTTTTTATTTTTTTTTGTAACTGAATGAGTTGTTAAGGGTAATATTCAAATAGGCTATAATTTTAATTTGTAAAAAAAAATAGCCCTTGGTAGAACTATTGTTTGAATTAAGGGTTGATTTTCATGTTTTTTATGCAAATATATGGGATTTAAGGGCTATAGTTCTCATTCTAAGGTCATGGTTCTCGTTAAGTCAATAACTTTCTTTCAAACTCTTTAAGGTAACTTAAAGAGAAGGTGGTGCCTTAGGTAGTTAAAAGGCACAAGGCACAAGAGGGACTATTAAAGTTAGTATATGAGAACTTAGATACCCTATACAAGGATCATAGTATGGGCCTATTTGACAAAAATTTCTTAACTAAAATAAAATAAAAAATTTACTCTAGAGACACTAGCTCCTCTTGGATTGATCTGGGAAATTTTCATGAGTGCTTTAAAACAAAAATACCCAATATACAAGACCTTTTACTAACACATATTTGCATGTGAAATAATGAGCAATGTGAATTTTTAAACAACACTTTAGCAAAACATCAACATGAAACAAGGGACAAATAAGAAGCAATCATCTTGAACAACCATAACTCAACCATATGGTAACGGAGTTCGTCAGTGTGGACTACGTATTGTTGAATCCTTAGTTAAACTGAGAAGGGGGGGGGGGTGGGTTAACCAGTTTAACACATTCATGAGCTTTTTAAAACTTTTCGTCAAGCTTATTTACAACTTAATTTTACAATCAAATTTATATGTGAACAGTCTTAATATGTAGCATCAAGTATTAAGATAATGTGACACCAAACTTATTATGAGAGTAGCAAGTATTAAGAAAATTGGATAGAACATATCAACACATAGGAAACACACACAGAGACAGCAGATATAAGTGGAAACCCATAAAGGGAGAAAACCACATCTTATTATTGTTGTGATGCAAAGGCAAGCTCCAACTCCCTCTCACCACTGATTTTCTTCAGGCACCAACCTACAGGAGGCTCCAACCTCAGTCAACTACAACTGACATCTATCAAGATTCAACTTGATAGGGAAGCTCCAACTTCCTCATTCTATCAAAAGAAAAAATTTGATGATTTACCTTGGATATCAGCTCTATTCTGTACCTTCTTTTGTGTTGTCCTTTAGTCTTCAAATCTGTCTTATAGCATTTATTTCTGCTCCTCCTTCTTCTTATCCTCTCTGCCTCAATTCTTCATACTCTGCATTCTCTAACCTCTCTGTGCATATCACTGTGATATCATTTATACATTTTGCCTCATAAATTTTCGTATTCCACAGGGAATTCAAAGTGAATAGCCCTGACTCTTCGCCTTCTGCCTCCTTACTTCTTTATCTAGCTCATTCAGAAAACTACAGCAATTTGTACAACTTTCAGTTTTAAAGTGGAGTTTTTTTTCCTATGGAGACTTTCCAGTGCATCACAAACAATATAAACCAATTAAAACCATTTACATTTAGTTATAATGTATATTCCTACTCAACCCATTTAGCCTTTTGGATCACTACGTGTTGTCTTTTATGTAGCTATCTCTATCTTTTTCCTCTCTGTATGCTTTTCTATTCACTGTTATTGCGTAACTCCTGCACATATTTAACTGCGCTTTTTATACAACGCAATTCAACTCTCGGCATAATAATAAATGCATTTGTAACATACAAACTGCCCTTTCTATATAATGCAAATTCCTCTCGGCGATATAATCATAATAGACCCTTTTGATATATAAAATGCCTTTTCTATTCAACTTAATCGATCTATTCTTATGCTCCGATGCGATTACACCTCTTGCGATGGTTTCAATGCGATTTATTGCAATTGGAACTTTCAATTGTATGTTCTGATGTTTTACTTTACTCTGATGCGATGGTTCACTGTTCACTTGCACTTCACTGCGTCGATGCGATTGGAATTCTCCGATTCAATTACCAAAGGCCCCACCATGTAATCAAACAACTCATATCTGTCGTCCATTCTTCAGCAAATCCGACGGCTATCATCCAATCGCTCAATCGCAATCGAAACTTTCAGTTTGTTCGTTACTCTTTCACCTCCGATGCGATGAATCACTTCGATGCACTTTAAGCCGGAACTCAAACAAATATGGGTCACCATTTATAACATATCAGGTCCACAATCATAATCGAAACTTTTAATTAACATTTTCCGCTGTTATGATTTTCTCCGATGCGATTCGTGAGGGTCCCACCTTATAATACTTCGTTTGTTTTAAACCCGAACAATAGAACCTTTTGTTCTTTTAATATCGCGCACAAGAATAAAATACATATGATTTATATTGTAACCTTGGTCCCTTATATATGAAGCGCTACATATATATATATATATTGGAGCCTTTTCTTTATAAATATCGAATGAATTTTCCCGAAAGTCAAGACTCTTTAACCAACCCTCTAAGGCAGAACATAATAAGCCACATTCTTTATTCAAACCTTAGTCTTAACGCTACAAAAGGGGTCTGGCTCTTTTAATTACATACACCTGCGCTTATAGCATTCACTCATGGTTTATATATTAACACAACACATATATCATATGGTGGTTCACGGGCCCCACGCTCTACTGTTCACCCTTTATGAATTAAATAAACAAAACTCATTTCAAAACAAGTGGCCCATATATCTATTCACCTGCATATCAACCATTCAACATTTTCTCTAATGACTAATAACTAACCATTAACACAACAATTCAGTTGGGCCCACCGCAACTTATATCCACATATACAATGTTTTATACGCCTTGTATTACAATCTTGGTCCCCTTTTAACACAGCACTCATATCATATTGAACCCCTTCCTTTGTTTATTATATCAAGTGTATTGACCCAACGCGCAACCTTCTTAACCCGCTCTCTAAGGTTTGAACATGAAATAACAAAACACTTTCATACTCCCGACCTTATCACATAACGCTATAACAATGGATTTGATGCCCTTAATTAAACACGCAAGTATTTATAACCTTCCAACCATGGCTTATAACATTAACCCAACACTTTATAATGTATTGCATTCACGGGCATGTAACTTACCTTCCGCCTGTTTATTAACTTTTGTAATACACACAATACACTGAACTTCGCATAATACTTGGCCCCGCACCAATGAATGTAGGTCCCACAACCTCGGTTCTCTTCCCCACAACTTCTCTTTTGATCGGATGGTCAATCTACTCTCGCACTCCAACTGAGCTTTGGATCCCCATCCGACGGATGATGAGCAATATCGCGTTTTTCTTTGGGCCGAGGGTTAACACGCAAAAATTGCGTGATGTAAGTGGTATTCAAATACCACCCAAAGACACGTGTCCATCAGCGACATATATCACGTTCAAAAAGCGAAATCCACTTACCACTCCCAAACACACGCGATACTGTTGGTATCTTCACCTCTGGTTTTACTAGTTATTCAAGGTTCCGCTCTTGACTCAGGGTTCTAGTTCTAATAATTTCGCTTCAATTGTTTATTTAACCTCCATTCTTCGTTTAAATATACAAATTGTGAATTAACCCTGCATTATAACTAAAGTGTATATTTATCAATTTATTCCTTTTTCCTTTCGGTTCTGCTCGTTCTGCATGGTTCCACATCTTCTGTTTTCATTTCATAATGGATTTGTTAACGGCTCTGCCTCTTTATTCTCTGTCTCTATTTCACTGTACTTTCTGCAACCTTTCTCTGCTGCTTGACCGTTTCATTTCACGGCTCTGCCTCTGTATTCTTTGTCTCTGCCTTTGTATCTCCTGTCTCTATTTCACTGTACTCTCTGCAACCTCACTCTGCTGCTCGGCTCACTCTACAGTTTCTCTGTATTCTCTGCATATTCTGCAGCATGGGCTGCTTCAAATGGCCCTGCTTTGCAGCTGCTCAACCCTCTACATCCTCTTCAGATCTATGCTGCCTCTCTACTGCTACTCTACCTCTTCTGCTCTCTTTTCCTCTATGATGTCTCCTTTGCCATCTCCTTTTCCATCAATGACAACATTTCCAACAGTCTCCCCCTTTGGCATTGATGGCAATACGCTTCCTCTGCTTGCCTTTTAGGACCCTTTCTTCTGTTGCTTTCTTTTCCTCACCCTTTGACATCAATGGAAAAGGGTTGCCCATTTCCCAGTGTGCTTTTAAATCTCGTCCATGTTACTCTGATCTTGAGGACCTGTTTCATGCCCTGCTTAGTTGCTCTAGCTCTTTTGTGACTCTCTTTTTTTACTGATCTCCCCCTGGAATGATGTCTTCTTTTCTGTTCTCCCCCTGGAATGAAGCTTTCTTTTTCTGTCAGAGAGTAGCATATGAAGACACTACCCATAGGTTGTCTCTCATATATTTGAATGGCTCTCTAGAAAGAGGTTTTGTGAATATATATGTTGTTTGTTCTTTTGTTGTAACATATTCCAACTTCACTACCTTCTGTGCTACTTTTTCTCTTAGGAAATGGTACTTGATTGGGATGTGTTTAGTTTTTGAATGAAGTAAAAGATTTTTTGATATACTTATTGCACTTGTATTATCACATTTTATAGAGATAGGTTCATCAATGCTTACCTTCATGTCTTGGAGGGTTTGTTTCATCCACATGACTTGTGTGCAACATGTTGTTGCTGCTATGTATTCTGCTTCTGATGTAGATAGAGAGATAGATGTTTGTTTCTTGCTTAGCCATGCCACCAGAATTTTTCCCAAGTAGAATGCACCTCCACTTGTGCTTTTCCTGTCATCCACATAGCTGGACCAATCTGCATCTGTATATGCTGTCAAAGTGAAGCTCTTGCCTTTTGGATACCATAGCCCATACTGTGCAGTTCCTTGTAGATATCTGAATACTATTTTGACTGCTAGAAGGTGATTTTGTTTTGGTGTTGCTTGATATCTAGCCACAAGTCCTACTGCCAACATAATGTCTGGTCTAGATGCTATTAGGTATAGCAGACTTCCTATCATGGATCTGTAAAGTCTTTGATCTATATCAGTAGATCCATCATCAGCACATAGCTTGCATCCAGTGATCATGGGTGTTGACACAGGTTTGCAGTCTTCCATTTTGAACTTTTTCAACATCTCTTTTAAGTATTTTTCTTGTGAGATGAATGTACCTATGTTCTTTGGTTGAATTTGAAGTCCTAAGTAGAAGGTAAGCTCTCCAATCATAGACATCTCAAACTCTGATTTCATTTCTTCAGCAAATCCTTTTGCTAACTCATCTTTGTTTCTTCCAAACATGATGTCATCAACATATACTACAACAATCAAGAGTTCATTTTTGTGGGATTTTATGTATAGATTGTTGTCTACTCCTCCTCTCTTAAAGCCTTGTTTTTGCAAGTACTTATCCAGCCTTGAATACCAAGCATGAGGAGCTTGTTTCAGCCCATATAGAGCCTTCTTTAGTCTGCACACATAGTCTTCTTTATCTGTTAATGAGAATCCTTCAGGTTGTTCCATGTAGACTTCTTCTTCTATATCTCCATTCAGGAAGGCAGATTTCACATCCATTTGATATACCTTGAAGTCATGGTAGCATGCAAAGGCCAGAAACATTCTGATAGCTTCCATTCTGGCTACAGGGGAAAATGTTTCATCATAATCAAGACCTTCAATCTGTGAATATCCCTTGCATACAAGTCTGGCTTTATTCCTGATTACTTGCCCTTGTTCATTCATTTTATTCTTGAATACCCATTTTGAGCCTATGACATTTTTCTCAGTGGGTCTTGGAACTAATTCCTAGGTATTTTTCTTCTCAATTTGGTCCAATTCTTCATTCATAGCATTCACCCAATACTTGTCCTTGCTGGCTTCTTTAAAATTCTTTGGATCTATTTGTGATAACATAGCGAGGTATACCTCTTCTGTCTGTTCAGTTAGCTGTCTTCTTGTCTGGACTCCTACACTCTTGTCCCCAATGATTTGATCTTCTGGATGGTTCTTTTGAGTGTATCTTGAGGGGGCTTTCGAGCTTAGTTCAGCATCTTCTGTTTTCTTTCTTATTTCATCATCATCTTGCTTCTCTTCTTCATAATCTTCTGGAGGATTACTGCAGTTTGTACTTCTTGTCTTGTTTTGTAGTTCTTCATCAAATCTTACATCAATGCTTTCCATAATTTTTCAAAGAGTCTTGTTGTAGCACCTGTAACCTTAACTCTTGGATGCATATCATAAAAATATTCCTTCGTCTGCTCTTGCATCAAACTTCCACAAATTTTCATCATTATTCTTTATGTAACACTTGCTTCCAAAGACTCTAAAGTGCTTGATTGATGCTGGTTTACCATGCCATAGTTCATAAGGAGTCTTTTCATTTTTTGGTATTAAATGAGCTTTGTTAATAATATGCACAACTGTGTGTACTGATTCTGCCCAGAAGGTTTGGGGAATGTTACTTTCTTGCATCATGGCTCTGGAAATTTTTTTTATAGACCTATTTTGTCTCTCTGCCACTCCATTTTGTTGAGGTGTCCCTGCAATATTAAACTGTTGTTTTATCCCATGTTTATTGCATAGGTCTGCAAAGTCATAGTCTGTGAATTCACCTCCTCTGTCTGATCTGATGCACTTTAGCTTGCATCATGTTTGATTTTCTGTCAATGCCTTGAATATCTTGAATTTCTCAAGTGCTTCCAATTTATATTTGAGAAATGAAACCCATGTCATTCTTGAGAAATCATCTATTATCAGCATGAAGTAGGATTCTCCAATTGGTGTTTTAGTTCTTGAAGGTCCACACAGGTCCATGTGTACCAGCTGAAGTGGCCTACTTGGTGATAGCTCATCTTTGGTCTTAAAATATTTCCGGGTCTGTTTGCCCAATTGGCAAGATTTGCATATGGTATTTGAAGGCCTTTTTATTGTTGGCATATCTCTGACAGCTTTCTTCTTACTCAGTCTGATGATATGGTCGAAGTTAAGATGTCCCAATCTCCTATGCCATAACCATGACTCTTCAAGTTTTCTAAGATGACATGCTTCATTCTCTTCTTTCACTATGTAAACATTATTCTCTATTCAAACACCTTTGATCAGAGTCTTTCCTGTGGTGCTTGATCTAACTTCACAGTCTTGTGCTCTAAAAATAACTTCACAGCCTTTATCACACATTTGATTGACACTCAACAAATTTTATTTCAGCCCATCCACAAATAGTACATCTTGAGCCTTTCCTCTGCCATTATCTAGACTCACTGAGCCTTTTCCTTTGATTTTCCCTGTTTTGTCATTTCCAAAAGTAACATTTCCAAATTTATTTTCATCAAAGGTTATAAACTTGCTTCTATCTCCAGTCATATGCTTTGTGTTGTGTAACCAACTCCAAAAATAGAAGAAAAGAGATATCAACGCCTTAGAAAGAAGCCACTTCGAGGGGGCAACCTTCGATACATTACATAAACGAACAATTCTTGGATGATACAATTTACAAAACCTCCTTTCTATATATAGGAGTCCATGTGGCCATAATGTAATCCTAGTGGGCCATAATGTAATCCTAGCCGACCTAACAATAATAATTTAAGGGCACAATAATAACAAAATGGGGGTTACAAGGGTTCAATAATAACAATAAGGGGTTACACTAACAATAATAAGGGACTATACTAGTGATATAGGGACCTAACATGCCCCTCTCCTTCAAAAAAGTGTTGTCCTCAACGCTTGAGTAGCTCCGGGTGCTTCTGTATAAAATTCTCATCCTCCCATGTAGAATCTTCTGTGGGTAAGTTCTTCCACTTGATGAGATACTCTGAAATTGATCGATTCCGTAGTTGTCGAATTCTTTTTTCCATGACTGCTTCAGGTTCCAATATGATTTTCCCTTCCCCATCAAGTTCTAGCAATACTGTTTGAACTGGAAGATTTTCACCTATAACCTTCTTTAAGCATGGAACATGGAAAACTGGATGTACTCGCGAAGAAGCAGGAAGCTCCAATTTGTATGCCATAGTACCAATCTTTTGCAACACCTTGTAAGGACCATAGTACTTTGGCGATAATTTATTATCCTTCTTTGCTTGCTTGAGGGACATTTGTTTGTATGGTTGCAGCCATAAAAATACCAAATCTCCTACATCAAAACTTCTCTCGCTGCGATGTTGATCTGCTTGTTGTTTCATTCGATTTTGTGCTAAATTCAGGTTATCCTTTAAGAGTTGGAGAACTTCTTGCTAATGCTCGATGTGATCTTCCACTGCTTGAACCTTCGAATTTTCCCTTAAATATGATGTGATGGATGGTGGATGATATCCATAAAGTGCCATAAATGGGGTCATTTTTGTTGCAGTATGGAAGGAAGTGTTATACCACCATTCAACGAGAGGTAGCCACTTGACCCATTGTGTTTGTTTATCAGATACAAAACAACAAAGATATCCTTCCAAACATTTATTTACTATCTCAGTTTGACCATTAGATTGAGGATGATAAGATGAGCTATGAGCTAATTGAGTACCCAAACAAGAAAATAACTCCGTCCAAAAATTTCCAGTAAAAATGGGATCTATGTCACTCACAATAACCCTTGGGCTTCCATGTATCTTTTGAATTCTGTCCATAAATGTAGTAGCAACTGTACTTGCTTTAAATGGATGAGATAATGCACAAAAGTGTGCATACTTGGTAAGTCTATCAACTACCACCATGATGACATTCTTTCCTTCAGACTTAGGTAAACCTGTGATAAAATCCATTGGAATCTCCTCCCAACGCTGACTTGGAATGGATAAAGGTTGTAGAAGTCCCGGGGTCTTAATTGTCTCCACTTTATTCTGCTGGCAAACCAAACATTCCGCCACAAACTTTTTAATATCAGATTTAAGGCCATCCCAAAAAAAATCTTTCTTCACCCTGTGGTAAGTTTTTAAAAATCCTGAGTGTCCTCCTAAAGGAGAAGTGTGCAATTCCAGAAGAATATTTTGTTTTAGTTGGAATTCTTACAAAGATATAAGCGATCTTTGTACCATAAGGAATCATTTTTCCAACTAAATGTATCAGATGTACTAGGATCTTGCTGCAACTTTTGAATGAGTGTCCATACATCTTGTCCTTCTTCCATTCATCTCTTGCTTCGGTTATCCAATCTAGTTGGATAATAGAAATGGTACAAAGCAATGCTTCCACCTCTTCATTCTTTCTTGAGAGTGCATCTACAACAACATTAAGCTTTCCTTTTTTGTAGATTATTTCAAAGTCATAACCCAACATCTTTGTGACCCATTTTTGCTGCTCTTCTGAAGATAGTCTTTGTTCCAAAAGTGTTTAAGACTATCATGATCAGTTTTTTCCTTAAAGTGTCTTCCCATTAGGTAAGTTCGCCATTTCTTTAGTGCATGCAGTATTGCTAACATTTCCTTCTCATAAATAGGTTTTTGTAAATACTTTCCTTTGATTGGACGACTTTCAAAAGCAATGGGTCTTCCTTCCTGCATTAAAACTGCACCAATTCCATTTCCTGAGGCATCACATTCCACAATAAAGGTTTTTGTGAAGTCCGGCGTAGCTAAGACCGGTGCTAGGCACATTGCCTCTTTAAGATGTTCAAAGGCCTTAGTTGCTTCAGGAGTCCATGAAAATGCATCTTTCTTCAATAATGTTGTTAGAGGTGCGGCTATTCTCCCATAATTCTTAACAAACTTGCGATAATACCCTGTTAACCCGAGAAATCCTCGCAACTGCTTTATGGTTGTGGGGACTTTCCATTCCTTAATGGCTTTAATTTTGTTAGGGTCTACTTTAACACACTCGTGAGATACAATATGACCCATATATTCCACCTCTTGTACTACAAAGAAACATTTGGATGTTTTTGCATATAATTGTTTCTCCTGCAATAGTTTGAGCACCCTGTAAACATGTTCAACATGATCCTTCCAAGACCTGCTATAGATTAGTATATCATCAAAAAATACTAGCACAAATTTTCTAAGGAAGGGTTTGAAAATGGAATTCATCAACCCTTGAAATGTAGAAGGTGCATTGGTAAGGCTAAAAGGCATGACCAAAAATTCATAATGACCCTCATGAGTTCGAAATGTTGTTTTTGGAATATCTTTAGTCTTCATTCTAATTTGATGATATCCTGAACGAAGATCCAACTTGATAAAATAAATTGCTCCATGTAATTCATCCAATAATTCATCAATCACAGGAATGGGAAATTTATCTTTAATGGTGAGCTTATTGAGCTCCCTATAATCCGGACACATTCGCCATGATCCATCCTTCTTGTGTACCAATACTATAGGAGTAGAGAAAGAACTTTGACTAGGTTGAATTATACCCGCCTCTAACATTTCTACAATCATACGTTCAATTTCACTCTTTTGGACGTAAGGATATCTATAAGACCTGATGTTTGGAGGAACACTTCCTGGAATCAAATGAATAGCATGATCATGATCACGAATAGGTGGGAGTCCTTTGGGAGTTTCAAACACCTTGGAATGATTGTCCAAGACTTGTTGGAGATCTGCAGAAATAGATGATTTTGATGTTGGAACTTCTAGTGAGCATAATTGTGCAATTACGCCTCGTTGTTCTTTCTTTAGAAGATTTTTCATGAAATTAGAGCTTATTATCTTTCCTGGATTCCCCGCAATACCTCGTAATTCGACTTCCTTTCTTTCTGAAAAAAAAAAATTTCAAGAAAATTTCTTGAAAATTAAAAGCTACCGTCCCCAAAGATTGTAACCATTGTACTCCTAGTACAATATCAGCACCTCCCATAGGAATGGAAAGCATTGGACTAGTCAATACATATTCCCCCATGGTTAGCTTGATATTATGGCATTTTCTAGAGCAATTTATAGTTCCTCCATTTGCAACCATCACTTGACATTCTGGTGATGGTGTTACACAGTAATTTGTCACCGTCCCTGCAATCCCCGTCCCGCAAATTGGAGGGCTCATTCCGTGACCTGTGAGAAGTGACATGGCTTGAAATCACTTTCATGACATCCCTATGAACAATAGCTTTCATTGCCCTGAAGACATCTCCTTGTGAAAAACCCTAAAAATGGCTGGCAGACAGTTCAGTACCCGCGCCAATGGGTAAAATCCTTCAAAGAGGTCGTGCCAATTGGCGCTCTGTCCCAGAGTCGCACTCACGCCAGCCAATTTAAGGAGTGTTTTTTAAAAATAAATGGTGGAATTTTCGTCCTAACCAATTCGTGAACTAGCATCTATCTTGAGTTGGGAGGTTTGGCTCCGGATTTCCATGTAGAGGAAGTGGTTTGCCACCTCTCATGGAAGCTTCCTTGAGGATAGGGCCAATCCCATGATTATAGGGATCCCAACTCTCCTTCCTCCATCTATAAAAGCTTTCCCATCTCCATTGCAAGCTAGTCTTCAAGTTCCCAAATTCCCAAGAGCCTTATGCTGCAAGAGCCTCCATAATTCCCTTAAGGCCAAATCCAAGCAAGGAGACTATTGTCAAGATCCGAAGAGAGAGGTTTGTCCCATCCTTGACAGGCTTTTCAAGACGTGTTCTGTTGGCGACCCGCCGAAGGAGAATTCAGCGTCAAAACTATGGTTGTATTCTTCCTTTGATTGATTAATAATAAGCGACTATTGGTTATGGTTCCACTCTTGTTATTGTTTATGATGATGAGTTATGTCCTTTCTGACTGACACATAGTTTCATCTACTGGATTTTATGCTTGCGTTTGTTTTTTTCCTCGCGTGTGCAGGTGTCCTATCACGGAGATCGTGGGGATCGTGATCTGCCAAGAGCTAAGGAACGGGAGCGCTACCTCTTCTACAAGCCACAGCGTTGGATTCCAGGTAAGCCTTCATCGCTAGTTGGTTTATTTGCAATTAGGAACCTGCACTATAGCATGAACAATTGTTGCTAGACCCGGTCTGGGCTAGTAGGGATCACCTCTGTTCGCAGAGGGGATTTACCTCCACAACAGCTGGGTATAGGAAACAATTGAATTCCTTGGCTACCTTACAATGAATAAAATTATGGGTGCTACCTGAATCAATCAACATTATTACCTTTTTCTTCTTGATATGTCCTTCTATCTTGAGAGTTTGAGGAGTGGTAATTCCTGCCAGTGCATTACACGATATGGTCGCATTCATTTCTTCCTCTTCTAGGGCTGGTTCCTGGTGTATATCCTCTTCTTGTTCATTTTCTTCTTCCTCTTCACAATCTATGTAAAATAATTTCTTCTCAGCACACTTATGACCTCTAGTGTATTTGCTATCACAACTGTAGCAAAGCCCTTTTGCTCTTTTTTCTTCCAATTGTTGTGGTGTCAACCTTGTAGGTTGTGGAAATCTAGGTGTAGCAACACTTCCTTCTTTATATAATTGAGTGGTAGGCTTCCTTGTCGCCATTATTTTACATTCAAATTTTCTTGCCAACCTGAATGCCTTCTCCAATGAATCTGGTTCCAAAACGCAAAATTCATGTTGGATGTTATCATTTAAAGTCCCTATGAAGAGGTCGATCCTGTGTTCCTTTGGAATATCAGTTACCCTTATATTCAATTTTTGGAAGTCCTCAATATGTTTCCCCACTAAACCCTTTTTTTTTGAGATTTATCAATTGGCTAAAGAAGGTGTTGCTCTTTGTAGACTCATAATGTGCTATCATTTCCTCCGTAAAAATTGACCAAGTGACAATTTTTTTACGGGAGAAAAGCCATCGATACCATACAAATGTATTTTGTTCTAAATGTAAAAGTTGCAATGCGTACCTTTTGTGTGTTTTTCACGTTATGGAGATCAAAATATTGCTCCATCTGTAGTATCCATGTTACGGGATCCTTTCCATCAAACTTCCTCATATCCATTTTTGGAATATGGTGGTTCTTCCCACCAACATTAGAGTTTATGAAATCACGATTAACATTTCTTTTTTTCTCATCATGAGGTTCTTCTACTATCTTCCGTTAGGAAACATTTCTTGTATCAACTTTTTCAAACCTTCGATGTCTGCTTTTAGATCGTTCTTCATGTTTTCCATGTTGTCTTTCATGTCATCCATCTTAGCTTCCATGCCATCTTCCATGCCATCCATCTTAGCTTCCATGCCTTTCTTCAAACCGTCCATCTTTGCTTCCACACCTTTCTTCAAAACTTCCATTTCATTTTTTGTTGCTCTTTGCGAGAGTGAAATTTGTTGCACTTGCTCTTGTAATTTTGATAGATCATGTTGCAATTCTTCATCTTCATGAGTCATAGTAGAGCCTTCTGAAGGCTTAATAAGTGTTGAATTATTTTTGCGGGGCATCTTTTAGAACCCAATACTGATATCTATTCTACAATATGCCCTTGGAATCAATTCAAATTGATTCTTCAAACAAGACTTATGCAATTCGGGGAAAAAAAAAACACACACACACACACACACACTTTTTTCTTGCTTTTGAGGAGCTCGATATTTAAATTGGATTATCTATGTGATTGCAGCACTTAAATATTTTAATTTTGGTACAAATGTATCCCTCTGAATTATCTTTCGAATGCCACAGGTCTGACCTGATTTGGATTCTCCAAGGCAAAGTTGTGTCCAATCTCCCACAATGACCTAATTATGGACTGGTTCAGTAGAGTGAACTTGTACAACTTTCCACGTGTCATTGTTTCATCCTTCAGCTCTGAAATTGATAGCCAAGAAACTATAGTTCGTGTACTTGTGAC
This sequence comes from Pinus albicaulis, assembly GCA_034641835.2. Classification (NCBI taxonomy): domain Eukaryota; kingdom Viridiplantae; phylum Streptophyta; class Pinopsida; order Pinales; family Pinaceae; genus Pinus; species Pinus albicaulis. The sequence goes on along the minus strand of CM076571.1, from coordinate 440,784,280 downwards.
CACTTTTTACGGCACTCCAATCCGATGCTCAGAGAGAGAGTTATGAAGATTTTCCCACGATCACCTCTTTGAGATGAAATTCAGAAGCCTGAAAAATCACTATCTTCCATAGATCATGTCTCCGAAAATATTGTGAACCAAGATCTGAAATTTTTTGACAATTTTCCTTAGGATTTTAGCTTCGCACCCTAAAAATTTCAGCTTCTGAAACTTTGTAGAAAAAAATTTATAGCGCAAATTCCACTAAGACATGTTTAGGAGCCTGAAAAAAGACCTAACTTCCACAGATCATATCTCCAAAAATATTCCGAACCAAGCTCTGAAATTTTTTGAAGATGTTCCTCTAGGTTTCGGCTTCGCACCCTAAAAATTTCAGCTTCTGAAACTTCGTAGAAAAAAATTTATAGCGAAAATTCCACGATGACCTGTTTGGTGCAGCGAAACCCTAAAATCCAAAGCTTTGATACCAAATGTTGTGTAACTAGCTCCAAAAATAGAAGAAAATAGATATCAACGCCTTAGAAAGAAGCCACTTCGAGGGGGAAACCTCCAATACATTACATAAATGAACAATTCTTGGATGATACAATTTACAAAACCTCCTTTCTATATATAGGAGTCCATGTGGCCATAATGTAATCCTAGTGGGCCACAATGTAATCCTAGCCAACCTAACAATAATAATTTAAGGGCAAAATAATAACAAAATGGGGGTTACAAGGGTACAACAATAAAAATAAGGGGGTTACACTAATAACAATAAGGGACTATACTAGTAATATAGGGACCTAACACTTTGAGCAACCACTGTCAAAATACCATTGGCTTTTCAGGTCTTGAGCTGTTAGAGCTAGGTCACATTTATTCACCTTATTTTTCCATTGCATGCATCCTTTTGTTTGGTACCTTTTCTAAGATGATGACCCACATTCTCTAAGAGGAAATTTGGAAGGCATATGTCCAAATTTATTGTATACACAAAATTTAATCATATTTTTAGTAGAATTATGAATATGAGTAAACTCTCCCTGATTCATAAACCTCCTTGAGGTTTTAAACATCAATATTCGTCCATATTGTCTGCATTCAATGATTTTATGGCCAAATTCCTTGCAGTAAAAAAAGTATCCATAGAAACAATTTGCATACCTGATGAAAGGTTGTCTTCTCCATTTATTTTCTTGAGACGGTCTCTTCACTGTTTGCATCCTTTGCTGGTTTGAATTAATCCTCCTTGTATGACAGTATGCAGCAATATGTCCCAGCTTGTGGCAGGCATAACAGGTGGCATTTTTCATAGGAGGGAAGAATCTCCTTTGATGGCTTCCAAATTTGACATACTCAGGGGTATATGAGCCTTTTTCTGTTGGCTGAGTATTTAATTCATTCTTTGTTATTAGAGGTTCCTTCTGGTTTCTGTCTCCTTCATTGCATGTTTCTTTTTTTGTAGGAATCATTTGAGCTGCTTCATCATCCTTATTTTCTTTTACAAAAATAATATTTTTGTTTTCCTTTTCTTTTCCTTTACTTGATTCTCCTTCATAGCCTATCCCAGTTTTTATCAGAGGAGATCTTTGAGCATCCAGAATTTATTCAACTTACCAGAGCTTGTCATTTGAGAAGAATCTATTGACACTTTCCTTTGGGCATTTTCTAATTTCTTCCTCATGCATACTACTTCTTCTTCCAACTTCTCTTGTTCCTGAATTTTATCCTTAATTTTCTTAAGTAACATGTCTTCTACCTTCTTGGCTTCTTCAAGCTCTACTTTCAGCTGAATGAGGACTTCTGAATTTTGTTCTTCTCTTACATACTTGAGGAGAATGTATTTCTATTTTCTGCACTTCAGTTTGAGTCTGTCAATCTCCTCCAGGGCACTTCTTAGCTCCCCCTCAAGATCAACTTCACCTTCTTCTTCATCTTCTAGAAAGAGTCCTTCAAGTTCTTCTATGGCCATCAACATAAATTCAGAGGTTCCTTCTTCACTTGAGGGTTCATCTGAGTCTTCAGATGCACTGTTGTCTTGTTGAGAATAGAAAGATTTTCTATTGAATTTATTTCCTTTCTGCCAGTCCTTTGATATAGTTTTCTCTGATTCTTAAGCCTGATTCCTTGTTTTCTTATCAGGACACTTAGCAGCATAGTGTCCAACTCTTCCATAGTTAAATCATTGAAATGGAAGTTTACCTTTATGTTTACCGGAGCCTCTATCAATTTTCTTGACAAATTTGGCCTCTTCTTCATCAGAGCAAGAGCATATATCTTCGTTTTCTTGTTTCTTCTTCTCTGTCTTAAAGGCTGCCTCCCTCACATTTGACTTCTTCTGTGGCAGTCTCATCTCATAGGCTGTTAGACTTACAAGTAACTGGTTCATGGTCAAGGTTTCCCAATCAGTTGTTTCTTCTATGGCAAAAACCTTGGGGTTAAAGTTGGGTGGAAGAGATCTCAAAATCTTTTGAATAATTGCATCTTCTTTTATGGTTTCCCCTAGAGCTTTCATGTTATTCACTATTTTTGCAACCCTTAAAAAGAAGCTGGCAATATCTTCATCATCATTCATTTTTAAATTTTCAAATTGGGCTCTATAGACTTGAAGTTTGGCAGTCTTCATTTTCTTGTCTCCCTCATGGATGTTCTCTATAGTATCCCACATCTCTTTGGCAGTCTTGTTGTGCATTACTTTGATAAATTCTGCCTCACACAGTCCATTTAAGATTGCATTCATGGCCTTTGCATTGGCTACAAAATCTTGTTTAGCTTCTTTCTCTGATTCAATTGCCTTTGGGGCATATCCAAATTCCACAACAGCCCAAACTTCTATTCCTAGAGACATTATGTATGCTCTCATTCTGATTTTCCAAAAGGCATGATTAGCACCGGTGAAAAAAGGGGCTTTATTGGTTGAGCTTCCTTCTTGACTAGCCATCCTGGGGACCTAGGATCTCCTTTCAGTTGTTAAACTGGTACAAAAGGAACCTACTTTGATACCAATTGTTGAATCCTTAGTTAAACTGAGGAGGGGGGGTGGGGTGAATCGGTTTAACACATTCATGAGATTTTTAAAACTTTTCATCAAGCTTATTTACAACTTAATTTTACAATCAACTTTATATGTGAACAGTTTTAATATGTAGCAGCAAGTATTAAGATAATGTGACACCAAACTTATTATGAGAGCAGCAATTATTAAGCAGATTGGATAGAACATATCAACACATAGGCAACACACGCACAGACAGCAGATATAAGTGTAAACCCGTAAAGGGAGAAAACCATATCTTATTATTGTTGTGATGCAAAGGCAAGCTCCAACTCACTCTCACCACTGATTTTCTGCAGACACCAACCTACAGGAGGCTCCAACCTCAGTCAGCTACAACTGACATCTATCAAGCTTCAACTTGATAGGGAAGCTCCAACTTCCTCATTCTATCAAAAGAAAACATTTGTTGATTTACCTTGGATATCAGCTCTGTTCTGTACCTTCTTTTGTGCTGTCCTTCAGTCTTCAAATCTGTCTTATAGCATTTATTTCTCCTCCTCCTTCTTCTTATCTTCTCTTCCTCAATTATTCATACTCTGCATTCTCTAACTCTCTGTGCATATCACTGTGATATCCTTTATACAGTTTGCCTCATAACTGTTCGTATTCCACAGGGAATTCAAAGTGAATAGCCCTGACTCTTCGCCATCTGCCTCCTTACTTATTTATCCAGCTCATTCAGAAAAATACAGCAATTTGTACAAATTTCAGTTTTACAGTGGAGTTTTGTTTCCTATGGAGACTTGCCAGTGCATCACAAACAATATAAACCAATTAAAACCATTTACATTTAGTTATAATGTGAATTCCAACTCAACCCATTTAGCCTTTTGGATCACTGCGTGTTGTCTTTTCTGCAGCTATCTCTGTCTTTTTCCTCTCTGTATGCTTTTCTGTTCACTGTTGTTGCGTAACTCCTGCACATATTTAACTGTGCCTTTCATACAATGCAATTCAACTCTCAGCGTAATAATAAAGGCATTTGTAACATATAAACTTCCCTTTCTATATAACGCAAATGCCTCTCGGCGATATAATCATAATAGACCTTTTTGATATATAAAATGCCTTTTCTGTTCAACTTAATCGATCTTTTCTTATGCTCTGATGCGATTACACCTCTTGCGATGGTTTCGATGCGATTGATCACAATCAGAACTTTCAATTGTATGTTCTGATGTTCTGCTTTACTCCGATGCGATGGTTCACTGTTCACTTGCACTTCACTACGCCAATGCGATTGGAATTCTCCGATGCGATTAGCAAAGGCCCCACCATGTAATCAAACAACTCATATCCGTCGTCCATCCTTCAAAAAATCTGACGGCTATCATCTGATCACTCAATCGCAATCGGAACTTTCAATTTGTTCGTTACTCTTTCACCTCCGATGCGATGAATCACTCTAATGCACTTTAAGCCGGAACTCAAACAAATATGAGTCACCATTTATAACATATCGGGTCCACAATCGCAATCGAAACTTTCAATTAACATATTATGATATTATGATTTTCTCCGATGCGATTTGTCAGGGTCCCACCTTATAATACTTCGTTTGTTTTAAACCCGAACAATAGAAACTTTTGTTCTTTTAATCTCATGCACAAGAATATACCACATATGCTTTATATTGTAACCTTGGTCCCTTGTATATGAAGCGCTACATCTATATATATATATATATATATATATATATATATATATATATATATATATATATATATATATCTTGGAGCATTTTCTTTATAAATATCGAATGAATTTGCCCGACAATCAAGACTCTTTAACCAACCCTCTAAGGTAGAACATAATAAGCCACATTCTTTATTCGAACCTTGGTCTTAATGCTACAAAAGGGGTCCATCTCTTTTAATTACATACACCCGCGCTTATAGCATTCATTCATGGTTTATATATTAACACAACACATATATCATATGGTGGTTCACGGGCCCCACGCTCTATTGTTCACCCTTTATGAATTAAATAAACAAAACCCGTTTCAAAACAAGTGGTCCATATCTCTATTCACCCGCATATCAACCATTCAACATTTTCTCTAATGGCTAATAACTAACCATTAACGCAACAATTCAGCTGGGCCCACTGCAACTTATATCCACATATACAATGTTTTATACGCCTTGTATTACAATCTTGGTCCCCTTTTAACACAGCGCTCATATCATATTGAACCCCTTCCTTTGTTTATTATATCAAGTGTATTGATCCAATGTGCAACCTTCTTAACCCGCTCTCTAAGGTTTGAACATGAAATAATAAAACACTTTCATAGTCCTGACCTAATCACATAACGCTATAAAAATGTATTTGATGCCCTTAATTAAACACGCAAGCATTTATAACCTTCCAACCATGGCTTATAACATTAACCCAACACTTTATAATGTATTGCATTCACGGGCATGTAACTTACCTTTCTGCCTATTTATTAACTTTTGTAATACACACAATACACTGAACTTCACATAATACTTGGCTCCGTAGCAATGAATGTAGGTCCCACAGCCTCGGTTCTCTTCCCTGCAACTTCTCTTTTGATCGGACGGTCAATCTACTCCCGCGCTCCAACTGAGCTTTGGACCCCCATCCGATGGACGACGCGCAATATCGTGTTTTTCTTTGGGCCGAGGGTCAACACACAAAAATTGCGCGATGTAAGTGGTATTCAAATACCACCCAAAGACACGTGTCCATCAGCAACATAGATCGCATTCAAAAAAGTGAAATCCACTTACCACTCCAAAACGCATGCGATACTGCTGGTATCTTCACCTCTAGTTTTACTATTTATTCAAGGTTCCGCTCTTGACTCGGGGTTCCAGTTTTAATAATTTCGCTTCAATTGTTTATTTAACCTCCATTATTCGTTTAAATATAAAGATTGTGCATTAACCCTGCATTATAACTAAAGTGTATATTTATCAATTTATTCCTTCTGCCTTTCAGTTTCGCTCGTTCTACATGGTTCCACATCCTCTATTTTTATTTCATAATGGATTTGTTAACGGCTCTGCCTCTGTATTCTCTGCCTCTGTATTCTCTGTCTCTGTTTCACTGTACTTTCTGCAACCTTTCTCTGCTGCTCGACCATTTCATTTCATGGCTCTGCCTCTGTATTCTCTGTCTTTGCCTTTGTATCTCCTGTCTCTGTTTCACTGTACTCTCTGCAACCTCACTCTGCTGCTCGACTCACTCTACAGTTTCTTTGTATTCTCTGCATATTCTGCAGCCTGAGCTGCTTCAATGGCCCCGATTTGCAGTTGCTCGACCCTCTACATCCTCTTCAAATCTATGCTACCTCTCTGCTGCTATTCTACCTCTTTTGCTCTCTTTGCCTCTATGTTGTCTCCTTTGCCATCAATGACAACATTTCCAACACATATTCGAGCCCAATGTCAAGAGCGGGGAGGTCGCTTCATTAGTTTCTATAAGAATATGATTAGTACATGATGAAATCTTTGTCAATACAAGGATTAACACTCTTAAATAGAGTGGCATGTCTCTCCCAAGAGATGTTCTTATATAAGAACTCTCACTCATAAAAGCTCTCCTTCACCATGACAAAAAAATAAAAAATAAAAAATAAAAATAAAAAATCTTACATAAAGTGGCATACAATGATCCTCTCACAAAGAGGCATACCAGGATCTCAAATTCAAATCATCATCTCAAAAAAATAAAATGAACACATGGTGAAAATACATCTTATAACTCCAAGTCTATGGACAGCCTGAAAATCGGCTACTTGGCTGAAGAGATAACATGTGCCATCACGTCCCTTCCAAAAAACCATGAAATAAAATTGTAAACTTGACCCCATTTTATCTCGGTCAAATGTGGACTCCCCTGGACTCTTTTAGATTCCTCACAATATTCTCTTCTAGACACGGGAGAAAGATATGTTGCTTAGATTAAGTAATGGATCGCACCATCATACTCCTAGCAAAAAACTAGTTCATTTGAGTATAAACTCGGCATTATTTTTACACCTTGAAAATTATGCCCTCATAGAATCTAAAGATTCCTCAAATATTCTCTCTAAAGAATATTTTCTATCAAAATATTCCTTCTAATATTTCCTCAAAATTTGTGCCCCACCTGGGCCCAGTTCCATTCTCAGTTCTACAGCTTGGTCTTGTCTTTCATTGGTCTAGTGAATGATAAATATGTATATTTTTATGGGAAACACTTTCAATGTAAGGCTTGTAATTCATTGGTGGATGCTCGGATTAACCTGAGGCAGGCCTAGGTTCCAACCCTGCGACCTCCCTAATTGGGCACATTGTTGGACTGTCATATACTCATTTTTGGCATGGCGGTTTCATGGTTCATTTTCAAAGTGGTATGAGACACTCATTGGCAAATCGGCCAGCTGGTCGAGCGGGTTCAAATCCTGTTGGTCTCAGTTCATATGATTTTATAACTGTTGGTTCGTTGCCCATAAAATTTAATATATAGTTGGAGGGGGCAGGTTCCCCGGACCCACCCTTCTATATTTTTATTTTTATTTTTAAAATAACCATGTTGCACAATTACCCACCATATTTTTAGGGGATATTGGAAAAAATAAAGAGGTGACAATTTGGTCAATTTCGGCCACTATACGGTGCAAAAATCTCTCTTAGTTAGTGGCTGCCTAATTTAGCAGCTTCTGCCAAATTTAGAGGGACCTCTAGATTTAGCGAACCTCCAACTTTAGCTGCCACTCTCCTAAATTTAGCTAATGGGGCCAAGTTGTCCAAAAATTTGACTGTGATTATATTGAGCATATGAAGTCAGATTTGAGTGTCATTTGTGTTGTTGGAATCAGGAGGATCAGATCTATGCTTTGGTCCTAGTTTCGATGAAATATGAACACTTTGATTATTGAGCCTTTCTGGAGCCACCTAGATCATTCCTCCCCACTCAGGAGATTTTGTCCTGCAAAAGCATGAACAAAATCTGAAATATGTTGTACTCCCTCATCTACACAAAAAGTTCCCTTAACATGCCACACTTCCTTCTCCTTCACCTTTATACATCAGAGCCATAAGCGATGAATCAACACCTGCATCATATGCAAACGTGCAGTAAAACTTGAAAAATACATGTTCTTTTACAAGATCAAACATGACCCAAGAACACAACCATACTTGTCAAGAGTTTATAACACACTCATTGGTCAATTTTACATCAAAATCATAACAAAAAACATATCCCAAACCATCAACTTAAAGGACAAAAATATCATCATGTTGCACTCATAATTTATGGTAAATACTTCATCACTTTTACAAACATTTCACAATATGTGATTTATAAAATGTGGCCATGCTCAACTACTTATGAATCCCATTTCTTGCCCAACCAAGTTAATCGGTCTTCTTCTCGTAGTCGCTTATTTTTTTTATTAACTTCACTGACTGGTCCTTCTTCCTTCACAATTTCTTGTTGGTCCTCCTTCGTTTGTTGCCCTAGATGGAGCTACCAACATGTGGCTCTCTGATGTCCATCTCTCATGTCCCTCTTCCTATCCTGATGTGGAGAAGGGCCTTCATGTTTTTTCCTCTTCATCGTTGCCATTCCTTTCCAACACTTGGCAACAACATGGTTATAGAGGCCACAAAAATTACGTGGTTTTCTACGCCATATTTTTTTCTCATCATTATAAATCTTCTTGTAATCAAAAGGAACATTAGAATACTGATACTTTTTATACCTTTCTTGGTTTTCTATGGTGAAAGCCTGGCGATGAGAGCTTTCCTTAGCTCTTCCTTTGAAATTCTTACTATTATGGGAAGATTGTGATGTGCTTACAACGTCATCTTTCCTCAATGGTTTTTGAAATGGATTGGAAGCTTCTAACACCTTTGAACATTCTCCTTCAATGTATCCCAATCCTACAAATCGAGGAAATTCCTCCACTTGGATGGGACTCACAATTACTTGGAATTTAACACCTAAGCCCTTACCTTCATATCCCATATTCTCCATTAATCTTGAACCAATGTATATAGTGTTATTTTCAAAATCACCCAAATCATCATCATCATGTGAAAATGAAACTGGAGAATTACCAACACTATTTACCTCAGTTGTGGATTCTGAAGCAGGTTATGATGGCTTTTCCAAGACTTCGTTGAACTTCAACTTTACAAATACATCTTCCGTGGCTCATAATTGAAGCTACAATGTTTGCTTCTCCTCTTCTGCTTCTTGTAGAAGTCTCCTTAATTCAGCATTCTCTGCTTGAAGACCCTTGTTGATCTCTTCATTTGAATGATGAGAATAAGATGAATCATAAGAATATTCACCTGAATATGGAGATGAAGCATCGTCCTCTTCTCTCTCTTTCTCATGTTCCTCTTTTTCCATTTTCTCCTCATAATTTGCAAACAATATAACTACCATGCTTGCTATCCTATAGAAGGCCTAGTAGATATAATTTTTCTTCTTCGTTTCCCTTCTTGTTGCACTCTCAATACACAATCCCTGGAAAAAAGGTCAGACTGCTCTAATACCACTTCATCCAGGAAATTTTCGTGAGTGCTTTCAAAAAAAAATATCCATTATACAAGACCTTTTATTGACGCATATTTGCATGTGAAATCATGAGCAATGTGAATTTGTAAACAACATTTCAGCAAAACATCAACATGAAACAAGGGACAAATTAGAATCAATCATCATGAACAACCTAACTCAACGATGATACAGATTTCGTCCAGTGTGGACTTCATCTTTGTGTATGTTGTCAATAGTGGGGAGGTCGCTTCATTAATTGTTGCAATAATATGATGAGTACATGATGCAATCGTTGTTAATAAAAGGATGAACCATCTTAACTAGAGTGGCATGTCTCTCTCGGGAGATTTTTTTCTATAAGAACTCTCACTCATAAAATCTATATTTCAGCATGAAAAAGTAACAATCTCTCAAATAAATTGACATACAATGATCCTCTAACAAAGTAGCATACAAAGATCTCAAATTCAAATCATCATCTCAACAAAATCGAATGAATACATGGCGAAAATACATCTTATGCCTCCAAGTCTGGGGATGGCTTGAAAAGTGGCTACTCAGATAAATAAATAGCATGTGCCGTCGTGTTCCTTGTGAAAAACCATGAAATCGTACTGTAAACTCAACCCCTTTCTATCTCAGTCAAATTTGGTCTCCCCAAGAATCTTTTAGATTCCTCACAAGATTCTCTTCATGCGAAAAATATTCTACTTAGATGAAGAAGTGAACTACACCATCATACTCCTAGTGAAAAACTAATTCATTTGAGTATAAACTCGGCATAATTCTGACACCTTGAAAATTATTCCCCAAGGGAATCTAAATATTCTCCATAAATAATATTCCCTCTTATATTCCCCTAGAAATATGTCCACCACTTGGGCATGGTTCCGCTCTCGGTTATGTAGCTTGGTCTTCTATTGGTCTGGTGAATGAGAAATATGTATATTTTTTTGGGTGGAATTTTCAATGTAAGGCTTGTAGGTTATTGGTGGGCGCCCAAGTTACCCCAGGGCAGGCCCGAGCTCCAACTCCGCGACCTCCCCAACTAGGTGCGTTGTTTGACTATCGTATACTCATTTTTCTTGTGACGGTTTCATCGTTCATTTTTGGGGTGGTATGGAACCTCTTATGGGCGAGCCGGCCAGCTAGTCAGGTGGGCTCAAATCCTAGTCCATACGATGTTATAATTGTTGGTTCATTGGCCCATAATTTTTAATATAGAGTTGGAGGGGGTGGATCAGCCGGGCCCTCCATTTTATATTTTTTTTATTTTTAAAATAACCAAGTTGCACAATTACCCACCAAATTTTAAGGGGTCATAGGAAAAATTAAAGAGGAAAAAATTTGGTCAGTTCCGACAGTCATGTAGTACAAAAATGTCACTTATTTAGTGGCCGCCAAATTTAGCAGGACTTCCAAATTTATCAAACCTCCAACTTTAGTTGGTGCTCTGCTAAATTTAGCTAGTGGGGCCAAGTTGACCAACACTTTAACTATGAATATCTTGATCATGTGAAGTTGGATTTGAGTGTCGTTTGCTTCATTAGAATTAGGATGATGAGCTCTGCATTCTGGTCCTGATTTCGAAAAATCCTGACTTTTATTTTTTAGCCTTTTTGGAGCCATATTGATCATGGATAAGGAGAAGCATTGACAGATAAGGCACATAGACACTTGGCTAGCTCTATATCACTACAACACTTACTATTTCCATAAATTTTGAAAAAATTAGGAAGATTCAAAACATTATATGTGAATTAAAGGACCAAGATGATAACAATGCCAAAGGTTTCAAAGGCCTGGCAGAACTAGGAGTTAAGCATTTTCAAGATATTTTCAAGGAACCACAAAGATAAAAATTAGTCAAATTCTAAAGTTGACATCCTATTTCCTTAGAATAAAGAAGCAGACAACAAATGGTTATTTAGGGTTATTACAAATGAGGATCTATGAGGGGTACTATAGACCTTTCAAGAGGACAAGACTCTTGGTCCTAATGGGTGGCTTATCAAATTCTATTTAGAATTCTTTGAGGTGTTGGGAGAGGATCTTTTGAAAATTTTCTAAGATATCAAGTTGTTAGGTGTCAAGGTCCCTACAAGTTTTAGCACTAGTTTATATCTTTAATCCCTCGACTTTATTATCCATATAACATTGATGGCTATAGGCTAATATCCCTTTCCACTATGTTTACAAAATTGTGTCTAGCATTATTATGTTGAGGTTAAAACCAATTGTCTCGAGCTATAATTCTCCAAATCAGTTTAGCTTCCTAAAAATGAGTTTGATCCATGATGCAATTGATTCGATGCAAGAGGGTATTATTTCTATTAACAACTCACATCTCCCTATTGTACTCATAAAATTATACATATCAAAACCATATGAAAGGGTATCTTCATGGTTGTACCTAAGGCTTTCCTCATTACATATGGGTTTCTCTCTACCTTTGGTGAAGTGGATCATGGAATTAGTGTGACCTTGGATTCTTTCTCAATGTTGATAAATGGTTTGGAATCCACTTTCTTCAAGTCCCATCGAGGCCTCAAATAGGGTTATCCATTATATCCTTACCTTTTTCTACTAGTAGAAAATGGGTTAAGTCATGTTATCCATCATGCTCAAAGATGTAGAAGCTTGAAAGGGATATACGTAGAAAGGGGGATTTCAATAACCTATCTACGGTCGATGATCTGTTACTTTTATGATTTTGGGATCTGTTTTAGGGCCACCATCTCAAATATTTTTTAGGTTATTTTTTGCACCACGTCTAAGATGGACATAAACCCTTTCTCTCCTTTGTGTTGGATGATCTCATTTTGCATTAGGATATTCAATTTATATAACTAAAGAATTTTGCAATGCCTTCAAATAGCTAGGTTTCAACTTAAAACCTAATAACTATGACAAGGAATATTGGAGGTGGATTTTATCCAGGGTGGAACGAAAAATCATATTTTGGTGCAATTGATGGTTATCTAGAGGTGGGATACATGTCTTGATTAAATTTATTCTTGAAGAAATTTCATTTTTTTAGAACACACATGCATATATCCCATAATGAATTTTGCAGAGGATAAGAAAAAAATAATAATTATCTTTGGAAGGGAAGATGTGAATACAAGGGATCTCAACTATCCAAGTGGAATTTGATATAAATGTGAAAAAAGAAAGGGGGATGGGGTCTTAAAGACATACACCTTTTTGGGTGCTCCTTAATAGAAAAATATGTGACAATTGATTCCTCGAGATTTCTCATGGAGAAAAAATATTATTCAAAATTACATGGCCCCAAACACCCTAATGATTTGGATAAGAATGGTGCAGGAGAGCATTTTTTGTCTCTAGTAATTTGAAAGCATTTCCACAAGCTTTCCCAATGATAGGGTAGTGACTTTGTATAACAAGTTGGGAATATAACACATGTGAGGATTGGATCAAATGCCATAATAGTTTGTGGTCATTTTATTCTTCTAGAAGTTCTAGTAAACTATTTTCAAGCAATAGGGATATGCATTTCGAATAAATTTGGGAAGCCTCGGGCTACAAATTTTTGGGCTCAAGGCTAGTATGTTGTTGGGAGGAATTTTTAGTGGAATTTTGAAAAACCCACATTTGTTTCAAGGATGCTTCAAATGAACTCAACTAGGAAATGAACTCGATTGGAGGTGAGCACACTATCAAACTTGGCTATTAGTACTTATTACCTCATGTTGGGACAAAGAGAGACTAATGGTGGACAAGGATGTGGAAGGTGAGAGTGCCTTTCAAATGTAGCATCTTCATGTGGCTTTTTTTGTGCAACAGAGTGCTATTGTGGGGACTACTACAATAGATAAACTATATAGGTTCAATTTGTTACTCACTATGTAAGAAACATAGTGAAAATACCTTTCCATATATTTATGGGCTGCCCCTTCTTGGTGCAAGTCTGGAGGGAGGTGAAACACCACATAGGCCTACCTAATTTGTGGAAAAATGGGATGGCAGATGAAAAAATCAAGGACCAATTTATATAAAGGGACATAAAGGCTTATAGGATGCTTCCATATCTAGTAGTATATGGTATATGGCTAGCTCAAAATGTTGGCTTCTTTGAGGTTCATCCTCCTCTAGCCTTCGAAGTCACGCCTCAGGTTTTTTCCTTATTTTCTTCATTTATGTCCATCAACCTTCCCAAAGGCCCATGAATCATTGGTGACTTGTGGATAAACAATTATTCACCTTGGAGCTTCTTTGATTGCACTTCTCGAGGCTTGGGTCAAGTTTTTGGATTGGATTTTGTTTTATATCCAACAAACTCTCATATTTTCTTTGTCAAGGAAAACATAAGGGTAGGAACAAATAACTCCAATGAAATCAAGGCCAATTACTCTCTCCTAAATGCTACTATGAACAAAGGTCTTATGACTCTCTAGGTTTATGGGGACTCAAGTTTACTTATTAAATGGATGTATGAACAATTACATATTTACAACATATGTCTATTCTCTCTAATGCAAGATTTTAAGGTCATCTCTAAATAGTTCATTTACATATCTTCCTTTCTTGTGTATAAGGAAAATATTGCTTAAGTAGACTCTTTCCAAAAAGGTTTTACATCTGCCACAAAAAATTATTTCAGAATCACTCTCTTTTTTCATCTTAATTTTTATTTTTTCCTAAGGTGGATGTGGATGGCTCGAGTGAGGAGACAATCTCTATCAAATTTTTTATCTTGATGTGTATTAAGCATATATGGGTGTGATATTTTGTAATTATGTCAATTATGTTGTTACATATTCAATAGATGATTAATTGTGATCATTTCATATGAAAACTTTTTTTTGCTCCTTCTGTGAAATTCTACAGTTAACACTTTTTGACTAACAAGTATGAGATATGATATCAACAAATCTTTTCTAAAGTTCTAATCGATGTAAGAAATTGAAGGAATGGTGGCTCAATGAATAGGTTACCATTTGTAATACTAGTATGAAAGCTTCCATGAGGATTGTATTTATTTGATTGAAATAATAAATACACTTTTTACGAGGAAATATAATTTTTTTTCTAAATTTATTATTTCTATATATTTTTTTTAAATGTAAAATTATTTTTTTTAGTAATATTTATTTAACTACATTTTTAATTGAATATTTTTTTTTTTTTATCATTTAAAAGGAAAATCATGGTTTTTGATTATTTGTTAGGGCTTTTTTTTTCCTTTAATTTTTATTTATTTTTACTTTTAAGTTTATTTTATAACAATACTAAGCTTTTTCACCTTTGTTTCTAAAATGTTATAATTTTAAGTCCCTCGACAACTCTGTAAAAAAAAAGCAGTTTCTATAGCATATCTATTTTATTCAGGGATCGGTCTTAGGATTTTGGTTTCAATAGCACTAGTTGACAAAGTCACGATTTCAAAAAATTTGCAATTTTATCCCTTAAAAGAGGAGGGAGCACCACTTTTGGATTGAGGGGTTGATTATAAAATTTTGGTTGCAATGGTATAGATTGTCAAGTTTTAGAGAAATTGTAGTTTTAACCTATAACATAAAAAATTGGGTTCCTAGTGCCATTTTCCAATTTAAGGATTGATTTTAATGTTTTTGTGGACAATATTATAATGTTATTGAGTTCGTGGTTGTAAAATGTAAGGTGTTATCAATAGCACTATTTTCCGAAACTAGTGTTGATTTTTTTTGTCAAATTGTTTGTGTTCCTCCATGATTGACCTGTGGCTTGAGAAACCGCGACACAGAGGCATCTAAGCCATCAAAGTCACCCTGGGATCGCACCTAGCCTAGGCCACACCAGCCCTAAGCTGACTGGATTTTAGCATGTCTCATCCCCCTAGCACAGGTACAACAACCTCCGTGAGGTTTGATCCTAGGTTGTCTTGCTAACAAGGACCATCCTCAACCAGTTGTGCTAGTGGGACTTGACAAACTAGTGTTGATTTTGAACAAAGTTACCAACTTCATTAAAACTCTCCAAAGTTCTCACAATTTTCTAGAGGTTGCATTTAGTGGCTATTTTTATTCCCATTTCAAAAATGATGTTACCAATAACAACCCCATAAATCGTTTACAATTACACACAAAAACCTTATCCGCAAAAATAGTGCTTCTAATAACACCAATTTTATTTTTAGAGTTAAAATTGCAACCTAATTAAAATTATAACCTTGAATATCATTACAAATTAAAAAAAATAATAACAAAACCCTTAAACTTGTCTTATATAATGAAAAGTTGTATTCACCAAAAAAAAAAAAACTACATTAAACAATAAATAAATTGAAAAAAAAAATTGTATCAACATTTAAAAAATAAAAATACATTATTTTAAAATAAAAAATAAAATAAAACACTCAAAAATTTTAAACTTAAATTAAAAATTGACTCAGAAAAAATAAATAAATAAAATAAGAAAATCTCAAAATTTCAATTAAAAATACTTCGATAACGGTGAGGAGGATCCTTGAAATTATGCATCCCCGTGTTCGTAACCATGTGAAACCCATACCCTAACTCCAAAGTTTGTGAAATTCAAACAAACGCTTTGTTGTGTGCATAAATGCATGTAGGGAAGGAATCGATGGTGTTGTCAGGTAATAAGAAACCATGTGATGTGTTACAAACCACACAAGTTAAAGGAACATGAAAAATCTATGTTATTCATAACCTACAACTTCTTTTAGTGCATACATTGAAGATGCGGCACTAAGACTATTTGATGGGTAGGAAGTTGATGCTAATGATAGATCATAATGGGTTGAAGTAATCAATCCAACAGCCAAACTTGAATGTTAGACAAACAAAATGGTTGGAATTTCTTTATGAATTTGATTTCAAAATTAAACACATATAATGGAAAGAAAAAGAGTTCACTTATGCCCTTAACACGAAAGTTATTGTTAAGGTGGATAACTTCCATCATTGAAAGTTGAGGGAGGCTATTGAGATTGAGAGACATCCTAAAAATCTCAATAGAGATGATGGGTGGAAATTAAGCAAGAGCTGGACTCTGGCCCTCTCAAGGTGATTCCTCCCTCGTGCTTTTGTTTTCCTTTCTGCCTTCTGTCTTTGTTTCTCAGTCCTCTCTCCGGTTTTATTTCCGTCCCTTTGATTTGATTTTTCCTCTTCTATTTGTCTCGTTTTTGTTTATATGTTGTTTCCTTTTGCTATAATGTGTGTGTGGGTATATATTTTTCCCCCTCTCCACTCATTATAATATTTATAATTTTTCGGTTTTATATTATTCTATATTACTCATTTACCTTTTTAATATCTACTTCAATATTTTAAGATTATTCCATATACTACTATACTCCTTCTCCCTTATTATATTAATTTTATAATTTAATCATTTTATTATTTTATTCGTTGACCCTTCTAAATAATTTTTTTTAATTATTAAAAAAAAAAAATGTAACTAATTAACTAAATAACAGCTAGTTTTAGCAGCAATCACCGGGAAATTACGCATCCTTACTATTTATTCATTGAGATCAATCTCCTTCTTCACCTTGTCCTGAGGATGAACTACATTAGATGGTTTGTAACGTCGACCAATTCCTAAAGATGTCATTAATACGAAAGACATTTATCTACATTATGAATCACAAAATTCTTAGATCTAACAAAAGTGCATGTCACAACTATTAAGATCGTCGGATCTAATTTAAATAAAAGAGACATAGAGTTCCTTATTGTTGATTAACATTATATTCAAGTAAAAAGTGAACTATAATAAGATAAATTGGATCAAAAGTATGGAGGCTATCAACAAAGCAATGCCAGACTTTTTATTTACAAAAATAAAATGTATATTGTTAGATTTAAGACTATTGTGATCCATAATGTAGACGAATGTCTTTCGGATTAATCACATCATTAGGATTTGGTCGATGTTTCAAACCATCTAATGTGGTTCATCCCTAATGTATACTCCCAACTCGGAAAATATGAGAACAATTGTTATGAATGAAATCCAAAAGAGGTCAGGTTTCAATGATCCAAGATAACATAAAATGATTTCCACAATTAAGAAGCAATAAATTTGGCCTACAATGAATATGAATGTTTTCAAATACATTACTAGATGGATGGAACATCAATAGGTCAAGGCAAAACATCAACATTTGGTAGATTTGTTGCAACCTTTAACACTTCCTAATTGGAAATGGGAGGTAATAAAATGGATTTCATTATTGCATTGCCAAATTTGACAAAGCTACATGATGACATCATGGTTAGAGAGGATGACTGGATGAAGATAGCTCATTTTATCACCATAAAGTCTACTCACAATCCAACACACATTGCAAAAAAAAATCATGAAATAATTTTTTTTTAGGTTGTATGGGATGCCTGTGACACTCATATTAGATAAGAATATGTAATAATCAAAAATAGGAAAAACAATAATATTGAACATAAAACTAAAAAACGCAGTAAACACCAATACATAAAAAACATGAGCAGATCAATGAGCCATTTTATTATATATGATGGTAGAAATAAAGTACAAGATCTTGAGGAAGATACACTCAAGCTAGGAAAAACAAGCCTGAAATGACCCAAAACACCAAGACATGAAACATTGTTGCTGCATAAACTATTGGGAGGCTATGACTGCGCAATCCTGCTGGAAATAACTATTGTTGGAAACTAGGAATGTGTATATCTGCTAATAGGGTGCTCAGAAAATGTCGGGATCGGAGATCTGGGCTTTCTAGCACAATTCCAAGATAAACCAGAAAGAGTTTCCGGAAATACCAATGATGAAAAATGTAGGCCTAGGGATGAATTACGCTCTGCAGTTGGGTAACTGCTGGGAAGTGGTTGATTTGATGATAAAATAGTTGATACTCCTCCCCACTAACTTTCCGAATGAAGGGTTTCTCCCCTCACTGGGTAATAAGCTCAAAAACTTGGGTTATAAACCCTCCATTGAAACTGCCCTCCTGGATTGTGCAGTTCCTAAATGAGACTATGCTGCTAAAGGTGGCTGAAGATTGGCATGATGCTGAATGATGGAATGTAGCTCAAAGAACCTCTCCTGAGTGGGCACTCAAAGTCCCCCAAGGATGAGGGTGGGATTTCCGCTCGGAAATGCCCTTGTGATAAACAGCACAGTAGACTCTGCTAAATAGTTGAAGCGTGTAGAAAGTTATAAAAGAAAATACACAAACAATATTCAGAATGATTTATATGGCTGACATCCCCTTTCTTATATGCTTTGTGAGCCTCCTCCCCCTTGGCCCCACTCAATAATGATGCTACTCTCATGGAGACTTCCTCCCATTATGATTGTTTTGTCCTCCACTATCTCCACTACCTCCATGAATGCGTTGTTGATTTGGTCAACTTGACCCCATTCACACCAAGGAGTGATTTATTCAACTAGATGCATTGTTCCACATTCACATTAGAAGTGATTTGATTCCTACTAAAGAGATTTATGGGTCCCTCTACCCTCTTATTCATCTATCTTATTGACAAAAATAAAATTTAATATTCTAACTAGCTAAAAGCTAATTAGGAATATTACAGTCCTCCCCTCCCAGATGTTGCTTGTCCTCAAGCAACTGCAAGGATGGATGCTTCAAAATCTTCTCTCCTTCCCAAGTATCATCCTCATCCAGTGGATTCCTCCATTGAATCAGATATTCTCTAATCACCATGTTCCTTAGTTGCCTCTCCCGAGTATCCAAGATAGCGTCTAGTTGTAAGACCAGATGGCCCTCATCATCAATAGGTGGGATATCCATAGTAGAAACTACATGTTGTCCAATGGCCTTCTTGAGGCGTGAGACAAGAAAAATGTTGTGGATCTTACTCCCAATGGGGAGCTCCAACTCATATGCTACTTCCCCAACACGACAGATCACCCTGTATGGCCCATAGAAACGGGGCTTTAGCTTCTCAGCCCCCTTCTCCTTCAACGTAGATTGCTTGTAAGGTTGAAGACGGAGATAGACCAAATCATCCACCTCAAACTGTCTCTCCACCCGACCATGATCTGCATACAGCTTTTGTTGATTTTGGGCTATAGCAATGTTGTCCCTAAGAGCATGGAGTATATCCTGACTCTCTTGGAACCACTCTTTGGCTGTAGGAGCCTTTCTTTCTCCAAACATCACATCAACAAATGATAAATCATCATATCCATACAAAGCCCAAAATGGAGACATACTGATCGACATATGAAATTTCGTATTGTAGCAATACTCTCCCAAGTGGAGCCAGTGCAGCCATGCTCTCTCCTGCACCAAGACATAGTTTCGCAAGTAGCCTTCCAGCCACTTGTTTACTATCTCTATTTTCCCATCTATCTGGGGGTGATAATTGGTACTCGGTGTCAACTTGGTACCCACCAAACATAAAAGCTCCTTCCAAAAGTCACTCATGAAGCGGCTATCTCTATCATTGAATATGGTCTTAGGAAGACCATGAAGTCTGAAAACATCTTGAAACAAGAGCTCGACCACTTGTGAAGCAGTGTAACATGAAGAAATAGCAAAAAAATGTGAATACTTTGTTAGTCGATCAATGACCACAAAAATACAATCCTTGCCTTGTATTGCTAGCAAACGGTAATGAAATCCATAGAAATTCTCTCCTATTTCCCTTCTAGAATAGGGAGTGGTTGTAACAACCCTGCAGGATGGTTTTCCTCTCCTTTATTTTCTGGTAAACTACACACTCCCTGATGTGCTGGAGCACATCCTCCTTGAGAACCTTCCATGAGAATCTCTCCCTAATGGCCCGATATATCCTTTTGAAACCTTGATGGCCTAAGAGTGGTGAATCATATGATGCATGCAAAATATTCTCCTTGAGCTTAGAATCTATAGTCAAGAAGATCTTGTCCCGGTAATAGATGATCTCATCCATCACTCTATACCTCTCATCAGTCACCTGCCCATCTAGGATCTCACATGTGAAGCAGTCTTTGGAATACTCCACCAACATCTGGGCCTTCCAATATGTGTCCACACTCATCAATGACAACATTGTTGGTCTTAGTGATAAAGCATCTGCTACCACATTGCTCTTCCCTTTGACATATCCAATGTCAAATTCATATGCCTAGATTTTTCTAACCCATTTTTGTTGCCTCTCTTGCAGCTGCTTCTGCTCAAGAAAATACCGAAGACAGTTGTGATCAGTCTTCACTCAGAATCTGTTGCCCACCAAATATTGCCTGAATTTTTCCAACGCATGCATAATAGCCAACATTTCCTTATCATATATGGGATACAACCTCTCATGAGGCAATAACTTATGGCTCTCAAAAACTATGGGATGGCCCCCCTGCATCAAGACTACTCCAATGCCCTCCCCTGAAGCATCACATTCCAGCACAAAGGGCTGGGTAAAATCCGGCAATACCAACACCGGGCAACTGCTCATCACCTCCTTGAGCTTATCAAAAGCCCTTTGCACAGTATCTGTCCAACCAAAGGCTCCCTTCTTGGTCAAATTTGTGAGTGGTGCTGCTAGTTGGGAGAACCATTTGACAAAATTTCAATAGTAGGTGCATATGCCTAAAAACCCCCAAAGTTCTGTTACATTCTTTAGCTCTGGAAAATCCCGAATAGCACGGATCTTCTCCTTATGGACCCTTACTCCATCGACTCCAATGATGTGTCCCAAATAAATCATCTCTATGAGTCCAAACTCTCATTTGGAGAGATTAGCATAGAATTGTTGCTCCTCTAGAATGCGTAATACTGTCTCAATATGTTGTAGATGCTCTTCCCATGTGCGACTATAGATAAGAATGTCATCAAAGAAAACCAACACAAATTTCCTCAACTGACCACGGAAGATGTGGTTCATACAAGACTGAAAAGTAGTCGAAGAATTAGTCAACCCAAAGGGCATCACCAAGAACTCAAAGTGACCATAATGACATCTAAATGCAGTCTTGGGGATATCCTGATCCCTTACCTTGATATGATCGTACCCCGACCTCAAATCAATCTTTGAAAAGAACATTGATCCCCTTAGCTCAACGATCAGCTCATTGATCCTGGGAATCAGGTACCTAATCTTCATTGTCTTCTTATTCAAGGATTTATAGTCAATGCACATCCTCAATGTACCATTCTTCTTCTTCACCAAGACCACATAAGAAGCAAAAGGACTGGTGTTGGGTCAGATATGTACTAAAGTCAAGAGCTCCTGAATAACTCTTTCAATCTCATCCATGTAGGCTTTGGGGTTCCTATAGGGTGTGGTGATCACTGCTTGGATCCCCTACTCCAACTCAATAGTATGCTCAAACCCTCGGTTCGGTGGCCTTCTCGGTGGTATCTCCCCAAATATTGTAGAATAATGGTCTAGAATATACTGCACATCTGAGTGGACTGGTGCACCTTTACCTCCTGCCTCTGACATACGCAGTTCTACTACCCATTCTATATCTCCTCTGCGCAAATCAGCCTCCATCCTATGTGCTGAGACTATCTGAGGTGGATAGGTGTGCATGCCTCTGATCATTTGGCGCTTACCACTCTTCTTATCTGTCCATTCCATCTCGAAGGTCTCCCAATCTGCAATGACCTTCCCTAGTGTGATCAACCATTGTACACCCAATATCACATTGGTGTCGGAAATATCAACCACAAAGAAGTGATATGTCAATGTGTAAGCCCCCAAAGTGATAGTCAATGCCAGAACACACTTCACACACTGCATGGTTCTAGCTCCTGGAACCAAAACTGATAATCCTTCAAAATTATCTATGGGAATGCCTATCCTCTGCACTAATTGGGCATCAATAAAATTGTGGATAGCCCCACTATCTATCAATACCGACACCCGCTGCCACTGAACAGTGCCTCGAACTCTCAATGTCAGATACTTGGGAACTCCTTGCAAAGCTTCAAGGGCTCCTCCAGTTGGAGAAAATGCTCCATTTCCCCCTCCTGGTAGTGGTGGATTTCCTCTTGCTGCTAGAGCGCTGGTATCTCCTTCCAACTCTTCTTCTTCCTCCTCTTCACTATCGGAGAATACCTCAATATAATGTGCCTTTCTGGCAGCACACTGATGCCATGGTGCCAATGGTTCTTCGCAAGTGAAGCAAAGCTTCCTCCTCCTAAAATCTCTTCGGACATCATCACTAAGAGATCCTTTGTCTTGGTTCCCCTTTGAGGGAGGGACCTTCATATCTTTCCCCTTTGACTGAAAGGAGGGATTTTGTTGGAATGGATCTCTTGTCCTTGGAAAAGCATCTTATAAGTCTCTAGCCCTCTCAATGGCATCTTGGAGCGTAGTTGGTCTAGTGGATTTCACCAACCCATGCAAAGGTTCTTCTAGCCCATAAATAAACATATATACTCATCTAGCTATAGACAGATTTGTCACCATGAATGAAAGTTTCAGAAATTCAGAGATATAAGTCTCTGGATTTCCTGACCACTTAAGCTTAGCTAGCTCAACAAAGTGTCCCTCTAGATCTCTTCGGTAAAATATTTCTACCAACCTCTAGGTGAATTCTACATATGCAGTGAATTCTACATATGCAGTCACACCTACATGCCCCAATGTAGATAGACCGTGAAACAACCATTCATGTGCTTCACCTTCAAGGTGCAGCGTTGATATCTTAATAGCTTCAATCTCTGAAATTTGGTTCAGCTGGAAATAGATTTCTAATTTCTGTACCCAAGCCTTGGCTGTGCACTTGGGTGACCCATCAAAAGCAGGCAAAAAGAATCTACCCATAGTACGTTGTAGATCATTGTTTTGCATGTACCCTCCACTTCTATTATTATTACGGGGTCTTTTATTATCCTTGATTTGGCAGAACTCTTGGAAGTTCAAATGCTCTTTGAACCTTTGAGATTGAGATTCATATTTCAAGAAGTAATCACCAAGAGCCTCCTGCTCTTGGGGTCCACTACTAGGAATGTATGCGTGGTGGAGAGTTGTGACACTTGCTGCAATGCTGGTTTCTCACACCAATGATGTGAGGTGCTAGAACTTTCTCCATGTTGAAACCCTCTTGGGGTTTCCTTTTGTCTTTCCACCCTCATATCCTTGATTTCTTTGGCAATATCTAGCATAATTTGGAGAAGAATTTTTGGAAACTCTTTTTCATTCATCTCTCCAGATGTTATAGATGTAGTGCTCCACAGCTTAGCCAAGATTATGCTCTGATACCATTGTAATATTCCAAAATAGGAAAAACATGAATATTGAACATAAAACTAGAAAATGCAGTAAATATCAATACATCAAAAACATGAGCAGATCAATGAGCCATTTTATTATATATGATAGCATAAACGAAGTACAAGACCTTGAGGAAGAGACACTCAAGCTAGGCAAAACAAGCCTGAAATGACCCAAAACACCAAGACATGAAACATTGTTGCTGCATAAACTATTGGGAGGCTATGACTGCGCAATCTTGCTAGAAATAAATGTTGCTGGAAACTAGGAATGTGTAGATCTACTGATAGGGTGCTCAGAAAATGTCGGGATCAGAGATCTGGGCTTTCTAACAGAATTCCATGATAACCCATAAAGGGTTTCCGGAAATACCAATGATGAAAAATGCATCCCTAGGGCTGAATTATCCTCTACATCTAGGTAACTACAGGGAAGTGG
Organism: Pinus albicaulis; assembly: GCA_034641835.2. Classification (NCBI taxonomy): domain Eukaryota; kingdom Viridiplantae; phylum Streptophyta; class Pinopsida; order Pinales; family Pinaceae; genus Pinus; species Pinus albicaulis. The sequence goes on along the minus strand of CM076571.1, from coordinate 440,760,088 downwards.
CTGATCTGATGAGAAAATATCTGATAGTCCTACCCACTGACTTTCTGGATGAAGGGTTGCTCCCCTCACTAGGTAATAAGCTCAAAAACTTGGATTATCAACTCTTCACTAAAAATGCCCTCTTGGATTGCGCAATTCCTGAAGGAGACTACACTGCTGAAGGTGGCTAAAGATTGGCCTGATACCGAATGATGGAATGTAGCTCAAATAACCTCTCCTGAGTGGGCACTCAAAGTCCCCCGAGGATGAGGGTGGGATTTCCGCTCGGAAACACCCTTGTGCTAAACAGCACAATAGACTCTGCTAAACAGCTGAATCATGTCGAAAGTCATCAAATAAAATACATAAACAATATTCAGAATTATTTCTATGGCTGTCATCCCCTTCCTTATATGCTTTGTTATCCTCCTCCCCCTTGGCTCCACTCAATAATTATGCTACTCTCATGGAGACTTCCTCCCATTATGACTACATTGTCCTCCACTATCTCCACTACCTCCATGAATGCATTGTTGATTTGGTCAACTTGACTCCATCCACATGCATTGACCCCCATTCACCCCAAGGAGTGATTTACTCAACTATATGCGCTAAACCACATTCACATTATAAGCGGTTTTATTCCTACTAAAGAGGTTTATGGGTCCCTCTACCCTCTTATTCATCTATCTTATTGACAAAAACAAAATTTAATATTCTAACTAGCTAAAAGCTAATTAGGAATATTACAGAATACAAAGTTTACCTCAAATTATTGGAAGTGTTTTTTAAGGCTTAGGCATCACATTGAATTTCAATACTACAAACCATCTGAAAATAAATGGGCAAAGTGAAAGAGTTGATCAAGTGATTTAAGACATGTTTCATTGTGTACGCAATGGATAAATCATCCTAGTGGAAAGATGATTTACACCTTATAGAGTTTTCATATAGAAATTGGCATCAAGCATCATTGAAAATGAATTCATTTGAGACTCTATAGGGAAAAATATGCATTACCCGGTAACTTAGTGAACAAAATCATATTTGGGAAAAAATGCTCACAGAAAATGGAACAAGAAGATGCTAGGATCATATAGAATTTGAAGATAACACAATATAGACAAAAAAAATTATTGAAACAAAAGCACGATGCACAAAAATTCAAAGTTGAGGATTATGTACACCTCAAATTCCTTGAAGCTGAAGTTGTGCCAATATGGCACTCACATATCAGAAGCCATTTGAAATCCTATATAGGATACGACCAATTGCTTATAGACTTGCATTTCTAGTTAACATTAAATCTCACAATATTTTACACATTTCATTTCTTAAGAAATATGTACATGATCCTACCCATGTGCTTGCATGCATGTGATCTAGGCGCAACCAAATAAAGAGTTCCAAGCAAATCCATTGTACATATTCAATAGGAAAGTGATATTATTATATAACTAAGCCATTGAACATGTAAAGGTTAGTGGAATCACTTTTCTCCTTGTGAGGCTACATGCGAGTTGGAAGATCCCATGGAGGAGGCATACCCATTTTTTTTCTAATCTCAAGCTACATCAAATATAGTGTAATTCCAAAAAAAATGATTTTGACTTTTTGAATGTATTATACCAAATTATATATAAGTAGTTGCAGTGATCGGAGTCAAGCCATGTGAACCTAGATAGAATGACCTTGTGTGTAAATTATCAAATATCTTGTATGAATTCCTAGACTGAAGCTTGAGGCGGCCAAAGTATGACTAGTATATGGCTAGGCATATAATTGTGATAAATTTGCTATATATATACCATGTGGTAGAATTTTTCATGGTATTCTCAATATATCATTTTTATATACCGCATGGTAGACTTGTCATGGTATTCCCAAGATATGCTAATATTATTTAGAAATTTAATATAAAGATCCAAGGTTAGTTGCAAAAAACATGAGAAGGGCTATGAGTCCACTAAAGGGGAAGAAGAAAGGGGACCCAATAGGGGGACTAAAAAAATCATGTTGTCGAAGTTTCATAGCTTTTATATTTTCCCTTATTAGTAGGAACTTTATTGAAACCTCAGCCACTTGAATGCAAGTGACTGTGGGGAAGTCCATCTTCCATATTTATGAGCGCATGGGGGTTGAGTAAAATAGGTGGAAGGAGAGTAATGGACTCCATCCTTATGGAAATTCAAACATCATTTATACCCATGCACCATCCAATCAGTCCAATTCAAATTGATCCATTCATGTCATTCGCATATTAGTTAGACTACATGCAAATTTTATGCCACTCGAAAGTTGACCTTCTTGTTTTCACCACCATAATTCGAGAGGGTGATATTCCAAGCCCTTATTATTCATGGAAAAGGGGCTAACCATGTGATAATGATGAAAAAGACTCTAGAATAGTCTATTTTTTAACTCTAGGTAGGAGTTGAAGGAGTTAAACGTAACCACTAGTAAGCTATCGAGCTACTAAGATGAAAAGGGGTTCCATTCTATTGGAGTGCATTTTCTTCCATAGATGAGAAAAGTAACCGAGAGTGGATAGGGAGAGATAAAATAAAGATGTTTTGTGCACTATAGTATCCCACGGGCCACAAGTCTCACTTATTTGTACTTGCATCCATTTTCCATTTAGAGAAAAACAACAAAGCAACCTCATCTTCTAGTTGGGTTTTCTCCTGAAAGGGTTTCCTAGGTTATATCTTGTGTTAATTTGTGGTTTGTGAGTTTTATTTCGATGTTCTCTATTTTTTTCATAAGTATAATTTTCATGCATATGAAATATACAATAATTAATATATCCATAAATCTAAGTAAAAATAAACCCTCATAGTGTAGATTTCATATTTTTTAATATATTTTACTAAATTTGTTGTGAGAAATTGTCCAGTGGAATATCCACAACAATTCACTGATCATATTGGTATCAAAACATGTTTATTTAGTTATATTATGGGGAGTTGCAGGGGATCTATTTCGAAGAAGCCAAAAGTCATAGAACCCAACCATGGCAGCCGAATTTGTTAGTAACCCTCAAGATCCCACAGAGGAGAGGTTTGTGTGGCTAGAAGCACAAGTTGCAAATATAAATTGTAATGTGGGCCTCCTCATGGCGGCCCTGACCAATAATATTGGGTTATTAAAATAAGATGGAGGTTCTAACATGGAGGTCTGATCGAAGGGAAATTGGCAAATCAAGAAGAACCAAAGAGGGAGTCTAAAAAGGAATCTGAAAAAAGGATCAACCCAGTTCAATTGTTATGAACCATTAACAATCTTAATTCAAAAGGAAGCAAAGGTCTATATCAAGTTTCATCAAGGTGAGATTGACACTCTAAAGTTAAATCATTGGTTACAACAATTAGAAGTATATATATAGATGAAGAATAAAATATTTTGTGTGTTCAGTTGAAATTACAGGGCCATGCCCTGACATAGTGGGAAAGCCACACAAACACCTTGATGTTGGAGGGGGTCCTCCAGTGACTAATGAGGAGTATTTAAAAACCTTCGTGAAGTCACAATTTTACCTTATCGATTATGTAAAGGACCAGTGGATCTAGTGGCATTACTTTAGACAGAAGCAAGGGTAGGGTGTACAGGAGTATACCACAAAATTTAGAAAATGGCCATAATGCTAGGTACCTTCCCAAAGAACCTAGACGTACTCCTCGTATAAGGGTGGCCTACATAGCCATATATGGAAGAAAGTGATGTTTTTCAAGCCCAAATCAGTGGACGAGGATTGTGTATAGGCACAGTTCCTAGAGAACATAATCCAAAAGAAAGACTCAATCAAGTGGGTCCAAGCAGAAAGAATGCCAAGAAGCTTCCAAGGAGGGGAGAATAAGTGGAAATGGGGGGGAGATAAAAAGACTGCAAAAAAAACACAAGTGCAAATATCCTAACAACCACTACAACCATTGTAACATTAATGTTCATATAGAGGATAAGTGTTGGAAGTTGCATCCAGAGCTTAACCTGAGGAAAAGAAAAAAAGATGCAAAGAAGAAAAATATCATGGTCATTGATTTGAGCAACCAAGTTGAAAGCAACTCCTGCGTGGATGAGAATATCATCTACACATCAAGAAGAAGGAGAGGAATCTAAGTATTATTCAACAATAGGAAGAGAAGGAAATGACCGGAATCTTCCATATGGGGATACGGGTCAAGAAGACAAATATTGGTGCTTTGTTCGACTCGGGATCATAAGAAAATATCATTACAACAAATTTGGTCAATAAATTTGGATTGGAAGTTCGTGATCATCCAAGCCATATCCATTAGGATGGGTAAATTAGGATGTGGAAATAAAGGTAACCACACAGTGGAAAATCAAATTTTCTATCAGTGTTGATTTTATTGATAAAGTAGAACTAGATGTGGTGGTTCCCCTTAATGTATGTGGGGTGGTGTTTAGAAGTCCCCATTTGTACATGTGGGATGTAATCTTCATGTGGAGATCCAACCAATATCGCCTCATCAAGGATGGAAAATCTTTCACCATCAACACACACAAGAGCAAGTCCAAAATTTCAATGATAACTACTAACCAAAAAAAAATGATCAGTTCTATAAATAAGTATGTTTTATTATTTTTAATAGAAAATCAATTTGTAGAAGAGTCAGTGAGAGAAAATCCATCCCTAGAGGAGTGTACTTAGAAATATAAACAACAACTATAAGAGTTGCTACAGGCATATAGGGGTGTGTTCCAGGAGCCTAAAAGGATACCACCATGAGATTTAGTTTTTGTTGAGTTGGATTCACAATTATAGAGAGAGGGGGAGAATGAATCAGTATAATGAAAATTTTCACTTATTCAAATCCAGTCAAACATCATAACTCAACAATCTCATAAATTGACTAAGTAACACAAGAATATATGGAAATTTTTATAGGATAAAACCAGAAAACTTCTTTATATGAAAATCTTATAGGCACCAACCTATTGTTACATGAATTTGTTTTCACCAACCTACAAGAGTTACCAATCCCCTATGTTTCTTTGTAGGTACCAACTTATAGTGTCACCAATCCTCTTTGTTGCTTTGTAGGTAACAACTTACAGTGTCACCAATACCCTTTGCTTTTTTCTAGGCACCAACTTACAAGAGACACCAATCCCATTTGTTGCTTTGTAGGCATCAACCTATGTGAGACACCAATCCCCTCTACTACTTTGTAGGAAACAACCTATAGGAAACAAAAATCCCCTTTGTTTGTTTTTAAATACAAACCTATTGCACTAAGTCTACTTGCTTCTTCACAATGCCTATTAGTTGCTTCTTCTTTCACTAAACCTACTTGATGTTTTTGCCTTCACTGATTATATTAATTGTTTATGCCTTCACCAGGTCTACTTGTTGCTTCTTCCTTCACCAAGAATAATTCTCCCAAAACTTCTTGTTTTTGGATTCTTCCCAAGAATGAACTTACACAACATGCCACATATTTGATTATGCAAATCTAGTGCTAAAAATTCTACATAGGTTCCTAGAGATCTCTTCTTTGTCTATTCCAAATTTTACAATCTGAAACATCTCAGAAAGAATGTTATAGAAAAATTGTCAAGTTGACATGTTTGAAGTATATTTTATGAGCATTCAAGAAGCCTAACTTCCTTAGGCCATATCTTTGAAATACAGTGAACTGATGTATGTTTAATGAACATTTAAGAAGCCTAAATTCCTTAGTTGATATCTCTAAAATTATAGCAAACCAAGGTATGAAATTTTAACCACTCGTACATGAATATCTTCTATTTGTATCCTCCAAGTTTCACATTCTAAAACATCCTAGAAGAAAATTTATAGCGAAAATTCCATGATGACTCGTTCACCTCAAAAATTGAATTTTTTCTTCCACCTTTAGACTCTAAGAATCACCCCAAAAATTATTGTCCAACTCCTCTTGCAACTTCAAATCTCTTCTTGTTTGGATTATATAAATATTAACTCATATTCGATTTAATTATAGTGTTTGTACATTCACTTGCATAGCTAACTTGTAACACCGGTTCGGTCGGTCTGCTTGTACTTTGGATGGGTCATCCTAACAAAATATTTCATATCTCCTCATTTCTAAGGAGTTAGAGGAATTGCAAAATACCATTGGAAAAGTCTCAAAATTAGCTTTCCAACCATATATCTTATGTGCAAATTTTAGCTATGAAATTATAGCAAAAATGTCTTCAAAGATAGGGTACCCAAATTGGGCATCAAAAGTCCAAAAACAATTTCTAATAATATTTATTTTCCAATCTTCGACATAAGTAGTCTCCCCCTATCTTTGACATCAATGAGAAAAATATTTCCAACATGCAGAGTCCCTATTTCCAAACATTGAGTTGTAAATATGGTCTATTATAGAAGCAAGTGAGATGAAAAAGTAGTTGCAGCAACTACTAAAATAGGGTGTCATTCGACTAAGTACCTCACTTGTGGATCACCCAACATCATTATGCCAAACAAGGATAGGACTTGGCAAAATTGTATTTATTATAGATCGTTAAACAAAATTACATTTAAGAACAAGGACGCCCTATGTAGGATAAATGATCTTTTGGATCAGTTACAACAAGTCAAATACTTCACCAAGCTAGACTTAGAGTCTCATCACCATGTTCGAGTCATAGAAGAAGATACATGGAATATTTCCTTCAAAACCAGGCAAGGTTTGTATGAGTGGTTGGTCATTCCATTTGGCCTATTCAATGCAAAAACTATGTTTTATGATGTTAATGAATAATATACTACGACATTTTATAGATTCACTTATTATTTTTTATTTAGATGATATATTGGTAGACAATGCTACCTGGGAGGAGCACATTTCACATTTCATATAAGTGTTAGAGACATTAAAGAAGCACCAATTGTTGGCAAATCTCAACACGTGTGAGTTTACATAACAGTGTTTAGCGTACATGTGGTATGTGATAGGTGGAGGAGAGTTGAAGATAGATCCTTCCAAGATGGAGGCCATCATGAAGTGGTTAGGCTACTAATGTTTTTAAGCTTGGGAATTTCATTAGGGCAACACAGTACTTGTGGAAATTCATAGCCTCGTGCTTAGTTGTAGTAACAAGTACATGAGGAAATTCATAGCTTTTCTTTAGAGATAACAACACCACTCCACGTCATAACAGCAAGTGGTGGGAGTTTCCAGTGGGGAAAGGGTCAACATAGGGTCTTTAAGCAATTAAATAAAAATATCAATCAAGCACCGGCTCTAGCATTATCGAATTTGCAACATCTCTTCGAAGTGGAGACAAATGTGAGTGGATACGTTATGGGGGATACAGGGAGGAAGGCTTATACGCTACCATTCTGAAGTATTTCATGGGTCAATTCTTAACTACCCTACCAACGAGAATGAGCTCTATTCCCTAGTGCAAGTTGTGACGAAGTGGAAACACTATCTCATGGGAAAGGAGACAGTAGTCCAACAGATCAATAGCCACTACAATACATGTAGGCCCATAGTAAGTTATAGTAGACGAGACATTACAAGTGGATGCAATTTTTATAGCAGATTCATTTAGTGACCAAGTATAAGAAGGGAAACACAAATAAATTGGTTGACATGTTTTCAAAGTCACCTAAATCAAAAATCATAACTTTGGGAACATGTATTCACATGGATCCATTCACCCATGATGCATACAAGTAGGCATATTTAGAGGATGAAGACTTCAAGGAAGTGTTTCAATAGTTGCAGAGCCAAAGTCATGTGCACAATGGTGACAACATAGTTGACTACCACCTCAATGATGGGTTACTCTACAATCTAGGTAAGTTATGTGTACCTAAAATTGAGTGACTCCAACTAATTAGAGAGATTCACATCTCCAACGTCGCATGGAACTTTGGTGTAGAGAAAATTGTGGCCAACTTGCAAAGGTATGTGTATTGACCCAAGATGAAAGAAGAGGTAGCTAAGTTCATAAGAGGATGTGTGATTTGTCGTACCATTAAGCCCAGTAAGAGGAAACCAGGTATATATCATCCCTTGCATGTACCCCCTTGTACTTTGGAAAATATTTCCATGGACTTATAGGAGTTTTACCAACAATTAAGAAGGGACATGACTACCTATTTGTGATAGTTGACAAGTTCAACAAGATATGTGTTCTAATGCACTGTAAAAATACCATCAACAGGAAAGAAAAAAAACTTGTTCTTTGGACAAGCCTAGGTGCACTTTGGGATACCATGGAGTATAGTTTCAAACAAGGACAGAAGATTTCTGAGTGCATTTTGGACTACAATATGATGGGTACGTCCAGCCCACACGCCAAGTCAAATAACAATCAACAAATATTTATCACATAAATTAACAATTGTGACTACGTGGCTTTACAATGAAAGTTTGTTTGTTTTACACGTCGGATTCTTGCCATTACTCTCCGCACCAAACCTCGAGTCTTTCAACTCTCCGTGGGATCTGATTTAGTGTCCTGGTGATACACAATTAATTGCACAGTGATTGTATCGATCGGCTCGATCGATCCACTTGCCGACGGACGATGTCACACGTTCTTCGCCCTTTTGCTCAGGGTTTGTTCATTCAGGCGGTCATTTGCCCTTCCTGTTCCACGCGGTGTGAGAGGGTTTCGACCCAGTGATTTTGCTGAGGGTTTCCTCTTCTCTGTGGGTTTCTTGCTCCACGGTAACTGTTGCTACAACGGCGAACCGGAACTGTTGAGATGGTGTTTGGGTTATTCGGTCTCCTTGACAGTTCGGCTCCTTCTCACTGTGACTAGTTTGTTTTTCTGGTTCTCAATCAACGCCTACAGGTTTTTCGATATGCCAATTTTTCTGGTTATTTCTCTTTGCGGTTTGTTTTCTCGTCTAACTCTTTTATCAGCTGTGCACAGGTTTTGGTTTCCAGATCTGGGTTTTCTCCGGCTAACTCTGCTCCGGTCGGCGAACAGAATCGGTAAGCCACCTCTCTCTGTTTCAGAACCCTGAACTTCTTGTTTCCATGCTAACCACGAGGCTCCTTGCGAGCAGGCTCAGCTGGTTCCCTTGTCAGTTACTCGGCTCAACAGAAATCGAAATGTTCTGTCTCTGCGCAAGGTAAGAACTCAGGGTTTCTTCTCCTCTTATCAATCACACTAGAAACAACAAAATGGTCACACAGGTCTTGAACTAATTTAATGTTCTTGTTGCACAAGTGATTCGAACCCTTCTGGTTTTCCAATCTTTCGTCCTGGACTTCGTTCGATCTCTGGTTTCCAAAGGTAGGTTCTCACCGAACTCAAACCCTTCTTAATGCAGAAACTGTTAAAGATTTCTTAGGTGATATTGTGCCAGTTTCTTTTTCAGGTTTCCTTATGGCGTAATCATTCTGTTGTGTCTATATCTCATTACGAGATCTGTCACTCTGACAGAGTTTGGTTTTCAAGACTTTCTGGGTTTTAAACCCCACCTGTAACCTTCGGATTCTTTCGGAATTAGTTTTCCTGTGGCCGTAGGGTTTCTGGTCGAAACCCCAAGCTGTAAATCTCGTTTTTCTTACTATTGTTTCAAAATGTAATTTAATACACTCCAGAGTCGGACTTTCGCTCTACTGATAACCTTATACAGAGGGTTTTTACTAATTCTCAGTTTGCTTATGAAAATGACACAGTTTTATGAAAATACCTGTGGATTTAATGTTCCATGCATTGGGCTTGATTGTTTGATTTTCGCCGTCAGTGCGTAGCTTGTCTTGCTGTGTTCCCTTGTATTTCTTTCAATTCTCGAATGTGTTGAATCAACGTCTTCGTAGCTGTAACACACCTGCACTTTGATAACAGTATTTCTTAAAAGGAAAAATAAACAAACATGTCTATTCCTGAATTTGCATGTTGGCAACTCGACAGTGAATTTAGCTATCTGAAACACACTTCAGTAATCTAAATAAAACACAGATGGTATATTTTCTGATAAGAGTCAATACTCTGTTTTCATTTCTCTATTCAACGATAGGTTTGCAGAACCCCTGTACAGTAACCTTCCTGTTCTTTTTGTAGCCCAGTGGAGGCAAATTCGTTACCAGTTGGTAACTGCCTCAATGTTGGTTACATGGTTACATGTTCCACATTATTACTATTTTCACTTTTTCACTAGTCGAATTTTAAAACAGCCTAATAACCCACTACAGTTGCTTAATAAAATAAAAGTAAAAAGTCAGTTATACTAGAACAACTCTACTGACAACTAGTCCTCTAGTCTAGAAAAGACAAATTAAACAGGAACAGGTTCAAAGACCTGTAGGATAACACATCACTGGAAATAAAATAAAATAAAATAAAAACCTGAAAAACCTGATGTTTGTTTGCCTCCCTAGTCGGATGCTCCTGCATCAGGGTCCCGGGGTAGCAAAAAGTCATGGCTCCGCTCCATGAGGTCATCCACTGAATAGCCAATTTTCTGAATCTGTGTTGCGTCAAGCCAGGTACTATCCTCAATAGGACGGTTCTTCCACTTGACTAGGTACTGTAAACAGTCCTTCCTGCGTGTTCGTTTGGCTACTTGTGTATCGAGGATACCCTCGATCTCAAGGGGCTGCGCTGCAGGCATCTGCTTTAACCAAACATCCTCTTCATCTGGGGTATTCCGTTCTGGCCTTGTTGCCTCTTCGTCTCCGGGACTGGTAGTGTAAGGAAACAAGTCTGCCACGTTAAAAATGGGTGAAATGCCTATTCCGGGTGGCAACTGTATTTCATAGGCATTGGCTGAAAACTTGCGGAGAATTCTGCAGGGGCCAAGTTTTTTTAAACTTTAACTTGTTATACTGCCCTCTTGGAAATCGTTCCTTGCGCAAGTGGGCAAGGAATTCGTCCCCAATATTGAACTGAACTTCGCGCCTTTTTAAATCTGCCTGCTGTTTGTATCTTTGACTGTTGTCTACCAACTTCAATTTCACCTGCTCATGCAGATCATTCATTGCTTGAGCGAAATCTTCTCCATCTGCGCTTCTTTTCTCGAGCTTTCCCAAATCCCGTAGTTCATGCACTCCGCGAGCATGCATACCGTACAGAACCTGAAAAGGACTGTATCCCGTACTGCGATTTGGAGAATTGTTATACGCAAATTCCGCTTGGGCAAGAACGCGATCCCACATCCGCGAATTTTCTCCGATTAAGCTTCTTAGCAGGTTCCCTAAACTCCTATTTACCACCTCTGTTTGCCCATTGGTCTGTGGGTGATAAGTGGAGCTGAAATTTAGTTGGGTGTCAAGATTTTTCCTCAGGGTACGCCAGAAGTGTCCTGTGAACCGCACATCCCGGTCTGAAATGATGGACCTTGGCAAGCCATGCAGTCGAACAATTTCTGTGAAGAACAAGTGGGCTACGTGAGTAGCATCACTGGTTTTCCGACAGGGTATAAAATGCGCCATCTTTGAGAACCTATCCACCACTACCATCACTGAATCAAATCCTCGCTATGTTCTAGGCAAACCCAGGACAAAGTCCAAGCTGACCGAGTCCCATGGCCTGCTTGGTATGGGCAATGGCGTATAGAGTCCTGCATTCTGGCTGTGACCTTTTGCCAACTGACACATTTTTCACCTGCTGACATACCTCTGCACATCTCGCCGCAACTTTGGCCAATAATAGAAATGCTCTATCTGGGATAACGTCTTGCCTATACCAAAATGTCCGGCTAGACCTCCGCTATGCTTCTCCCAAATAATGTTTTCCCGCATTGAACAATCGGGAATACACAACTGTCCTCCCTTAAACAACAATCCCTCTTGCAGATTGTAGTCCAACCACGGACTGTGATTCCGCAGTAAAGGGTTCTGACATGCTTCATGTGCCTCCTTAAAGTCTGTATCTGTTTGATATAGATCCCTCAAGTGTTCAAAACCCAGCACCTGCACCGTACTCTCCTGCAAGAGCAAAGCTCTTCTGCTTAATGCGTCTGCCACCTTGTTGGATTGCCCGCTGATATGTTTCAATACAAATGTGAAGCTTTGCATATATTCTACCCACTCTTCATGCTTGTGATTCAACTTGTGCTTCTGCATAACACACTGTAAAGCAGAATTGTCAGAAAATAACACAAACTCATTACCTAACAGATAGTGCCTCCAGTGCTTCAAGGCTTGAACGACCGCATAAAATTCTTTGTCGTAAGACGAATACTTCTGCCTGCTTTCGTTCAATTTCTCACTGAAATAAGCAACCGGTCTGTCCTCCTGGCTAAGTACTGCCCCAATGGCTGTACCGCTGGCATCACAACGAACTTGAAAAAGTTTGTTGAAATCCGGTAATCTCAAAATCGGCCTCTCAGTGATCTTTCTCTTCAGAGTCTGAAAACTGTTTTTTGCTGCTTCAGTCCAGCAAAAAGGTTGATTTGCCTTCTTGATTGTGTCCAACATGGGTGCACAGATCCCGCTAAAATTTCTGATAAACTTCCTGTAAAAGCTTGCTAAACCATGAAAACTTCGAACTTCGAATAAGTTCTTTGGAGATGGCCAGTTTACTATTGCTGCAATCTTTTCCGGATCCATCTTCAACTCGTTTTCTGCAATCACAAATCCCAAATAAACTAATTCTTTTTGAAAAAAAGTACACTTTTTCAGATTTATCAGCAGCTTGTTCTGCTGCAAACTTCTCAATACACTTCGAACATGTCAGAAGTGTTCCTCCTTCGTTCTGCTGAAAATTAGTATATCATCTAAATACACCATCACAAATTTCCCAATAAACTCCTTCAGTACCTCGTTCATTAAGCGCATGAAGGTACTGGGAGCGTTGCTTAATCCGAATGGCATCACCAGCCATTCATACAGCCCTTCACTTGTCTTGAAAGTTGTCTTCCACTCATCCCCTTCTCGGATTCGAATCTGGTGATAGCCACTCTTCAAGTCAATCTTTGAAAAATATGCTACCCCACTCAAACAGTCCATCATGTCATCCATTCTCGGTAGTGGAAACCTGTACCGAATCGTAATCTTGTTAATAGCTCTCGAATCTGTACACATTCGCCATTCGCCACCTTTTTTAGGAGCTAATACTGTCGGAACTGCACAAGGACTCATACTCTCTCTGATCAGCCCTTTATCAAGCAATTCCTGCACCTGTTTCTGAATTTCTTCATGATCTTTCGGGCTCATACGATACGCTGCCTTATTTGGTAAGCTAGCCCCTGGTATAAAATCAATACAGTGGATGATACCTCTCTCGGGGGGTAGCTCATCCGGAAGATCGTCCACTATGATATCTCCAAAGTCCTGTAACATGTCTTGAATCTCCTCAGGTAAATCTGAAATCTTCGTGTGCAGTACCACTGTTCTTGGCCTCCTCACAACAGCAAAGTTCACATCATTATTTTCGACCTGTTTCAAGAACTCTTTTCCACCCATCAGCAGCGCTTTTACTCCACTAGCCTCTGCTGTACCTTCCTCTTTGATGGGTACAAGTGTGTGTTTGATCCCATCTTTGACAAACTTATAGCAGTTTGTTTTCCGTCATGAACTACTTTTCTGTCAAACTGCCAGGGCCTTCCTAACAGTATATGACAGACATCCATTGGCATAACATCGCAGATAATTATGTCCTTATACCTGCCTATCTGGAACTCCACTTCGCACTGTTCATCAACTAACAGTTGATGCCCTTTTTGCAGCCACGACACTTTGTAGGGAGTGGGATGTTTCAGATTTTTCAGTCCCAACTTCTCCACCATTTTCGTGGCCACCAGATTATCAGTACTTCCGCTGTCAATGATCAGAGTGCAACACTTTCCCTGTGACTTGCAAACTGTCCGGAACAAAGCCTTTCTTTGATCTGGGTCCACAACCTCCTTCGTTGGTTTTATCAATACCTTGTTTAACACCAAGGCTTCCCCTGTCTCGAGTACATTTTCCACTTCCTGAGGTGGCGCTTCCGCTTCCTCAGGCTGGGCAACATAAGCTCCTCTCCCACCTGCTGGTTCACCTTCAGGACATTCATACGATTTTTGCCCCCACTTGTGGCACCTGTAGCACTGGACAGTTCCTCTGCCCCGACCATTGCCTCTTCCTCGCTGGGCTGGTCGTCCTCCTCTAGTGTTGTTGTCCTTTTCCGCTATTCCTGCAGTTTTGGAACTGCTGCCTTCCTCATTTGAACCTGTACCTCTGCCTCTGCCAAAGGCTTTCCCCTTTCCTCTGCCAGATCCACCTCCTCTTCTAGCATTCTGCTTCCTGTTTATTTTCTCCTCTGCCTTCAAAGCAAACTGGTATGCTTCATCTAAAGTTCTGGGTGAGAGAATACCGATTTCATCCAGTATCTCCCCTCTCAGCCCATTCACGAATCTCGTTGTCTTTTCTGGGGTATCTTCCATATACCCTGCCCGCAGATTTAACTTATAAAATTCTTCAGTATATTCCTTGACTGTCATTCCCCTTTGTCTCAAGTTATGTACTTGCCTGTACAGCATAATTTGATAATCTTTAGGCAGAAATTTCTCTTTCAATTTTGCCTCCATTCTGGCCCACTTCCTTATAGGCTGCTTGTTTAGCCTTTTCCTTTCTGCCTGAACGCTGTCCCACCACAAGGACGCATGTCCTTTCAACTTGGTGGCAGCGAACTTCACCTGTTTGTCCTCACTGGTTTCTTCAAACTCTAAGTATTTGTTTACTTCGCTTAACAAATCTAATAACACATATGCCGACAAACTTCCGTCATAAGTTGAAAGCTCATGCTTTGGCTTATGATTCGATAACAAAACTGATTTCAACAATCTGAGTTCAGGTGTCACCCCTTCGAACTCATCTTCTGGTTCTGCAACATCTTCATCACTGTCATCCGCTGGGTTTCTCCTTCCCCCAGCTTCTACTGCTGCCAATCTCTGATTCAAAATTCGAATCTCTTCTCGCAGTCCCTCTTCTGCTACCCTCCAGACTGCTCTTCCTCTTCCTCTTCCTCTTCTGCCAACTTCCATCTTCTTGTGACCTCAAAACTTTGCTCTGATACCACTTGATGGGTATGTCCAGCCCACACGCCAAGTCAAATAACAACCAACAAATATTTATCACAGAAATTAACAATTATGACTACGTGGCTTAACAATGGGAGTTTGTTTGTTTTACACATCGAATGGTTGCCATTAGTCACAGCAACAAACCTCGAGTCTTTCAACTCTCCGTGGGATTTGATGTAGTGTCATGGTGATACGCAATTAATTATACAGTGATTGCATCGATCGGATCGATCGATCCACTTGCCGAAGGTCGATGTCACACGTTCTTCACCCTTTTTCTCGATGTTTTTTCGTTCACGCGGTCATTTTCCCTTCCTGTTCCACGCGGTGTGAGAGGGTTTCGACCCAGTGATTTTGCTGAGGGTTTCCTCTTCTCTATGGGTTTCTTGCTCCACAGCAACTGTTGTTACAACGGCGAACCGGAACTGTTGAGATGGCGTTTGGGTTATTTGGTCTCCTTGACAGTTCGGCTCCTTCTCACTGTAACTGGTTTGTCTTTCTGGTTCTCAATCAACACCTACAGGTTTTTCGATATGCCAATTTATCTGGTTATTTCTCCTTGCGGTTTGTTTTCTCGTATAACTCTTTTATCAGCTGTGCACAGGTTTTGGTTTGCAGATCTTGGTTTTCATTGGCTAACTCTGCTCCAGTCGGCGAGCAGGATCGGTAAGCCACCTCTCCCTATTTCAGATCCCTGAACTTCTTGTTTTCATGCTAACCATGAGGCTCCTTGCGAGTAGGCTCAGCTGGTTCCCTTGTCAGTTACTCGGCTCAACAGAAATCGAAGTGTTCTGTCTCTGCGCAAGGTAAGAACTCAGGGTTTCTTCTTCTCTTGTTAATCACACTAGAAACAAAAATGGTCACACGGGTCTTGAACTGATTTAATGTTCTTGTTGCAAAAGTGATTCAAACCCTTCTGGTTTTCCAATCTTTCATCCTGGACTTCGTTCGGTCTCTGGTTTCCAAAGGTAGGTTCTCACCGAACTCAAACCCTCCTTAATGCAGAAACTATTAAAGATTTCTTAGGTGATCTTGTGCTAGTTTCTTTTTCAGGTTTTCCTATGGCGTAATCATTCTGCTGTATCTATATCTCATTACAAGATCTGTCACTCTGACAGAGTTTGGTTTTCAAGACTTTCTGGGTTTTAAACCCCACCTGTAACCTTCGGGTTATTTCGGAATTAGTTTCATGTGGCCGTAGGGTTTCTGGCTGAAACCCCAAACTGTAAATCTCGTTTTTCTTACTATTGTTTCGAAATGTAAATTAATAAACTCCAGAGTCGGACTTTCACTCTATTGATAACCTTATACAGAGGGTTCTTTTTCTAATTCTCAATTTGCTTACGAAAATGACACAGTTTTATGAAAATACCTGTGGATTTAATGTTCCATGTAGTTGGCTTGATTGTTTGATTTTCGCCGTCAGTGCGTAGCTTGTCTTGTTGTATTCCTTGAATTTCTTTCAATTCTCGAATGTGCTGAATCAAATTCTTCGTAAATGTAACAGACCTGCACTTTGGTAACAATATTTCTTAAAAGGAAAAATAAATAAACATGTCTATTCCTGGATTTGCATGTTGCCAACTCGATAGTGAATTTAGCTATCTGAAACACACTTCAGTAATCTAAATAAAACACAGATGGTATATTTTCTGATAAGAGTCAATACTCTGTTTTCATTTCTCTATTCAACGATAGGTTTGCAGAACCCCTGTACAGTA
This sequence comes from Pinus albicaulis, assembly GCA_034641835.2. NCBI lineage: Eukaryota > Viridiplantae > Streptophyta > Pinopsida > Pinales > Pinaceae > Pinus > Pinus albicaulis. The sequence continues at coordinate 440,743,417 of CM076571.1, read as the reverse complement.
ACCTTCCTATTCTTTTTGTAGCCCAGTGGAGGCAAATTCGTTACCAGTTGGTAACTGCCTCAATGTTGTTTACACGGTTACATGTTCCACATTATTACTATTTTCACTTTTTCACTAGTCGAATTTTAAAACAGCCTAATAACCCACTACAGTTGCTTAATAAAATAAAAGTAAAAAGTCAGTTATACTAGAACAACTCTACTAACAACTAGTCCTCTAGTCTAGAAAAGACAAATTAAACAGGAACAGGTTCAAAGACCTATAGGATAACACATCACTGAAAAAAAAAACATGAAAAACCTGTTGTTTGTTTGCCTCCCTAGTCAGATGCTCCTGCATCACAATATGAGAGAATATAGACACAAAGTTGAAGAGGTCTACTGCATTCCATCCACAAACATATGGGAAAACATGAGTAGTGAATAAAACTTTGGTGCAACTTTTGAGGGGTTAAAATCAGAACCATATGAAGATTTGGGATGAAAATTTGGTATAGATAAATCACTCTTATAAAATAGCAATCCACACTTCTACTGATAAGTCACCATTTGAAACTTGTTTTGGATATTTACCACCTTCACCTTTGGATATTGCATATGGACAGCAAGGAGAAATGAGGGAGGATCTTACAAGGGATGCCTTGGTGGAAGAAAAAAATGTTGAAAATATCAAACAGACCCTTCTATAGCTACAGGAGACACTACAAAAATCACATGAAAAATACAACGTTAGGAATGTTCAGCAGAGGATAGAGAAGTCATTCAAGGTGGGATACATAGTATGATTATAATTGAACAAGGAGATGCTACAAGGTATTGGTAATAAAATCAAGGCTTTGTGATATGGTCCCTTCGAGATACTAGAGAAAGTGGGAGATAAAGCCTATAGACTCAGTCTACCCCCATACATGCACATTTACTCAGTGGAAAATGTAAAGAATATGAAATTTTGTGAGCCTTCCATGCTAGATTAGGTAGAGGAACAGGTCCTCTCTTTTGTAGAGGATTTGGCACTAGATGCTCAAGAAAAGTTAACAGAAGATATAGTTTTGTGAAATAGGTCAAGAACTACAAGATAAGGTAGCATGACCTTTGGTAGATTGGGTTAAAAGGAAATTTTCCAAGCAAGGCTAAATGTTAAACCCGAGAGAAGGTGGAGGAAAAATTTCTTCATCTCATTCAATAGAATCTTTTGGGGACCAAAACCTCCCAAAATGGAGATGTGATCCAGATTAGATCATTATATTATTTTTCATCGATATTGATGTTTTCATAGTGGAAAAGGTGAAAGAATAAGTTCACGAAACCATTTTTACCAATGATTCTCAGTTTGGAAAATTGATGTCTGAAACTTTTCGAAATTAGTTCGTGGCATCAAATGATGGTTTTTGGGGGTAAAAGTATGTCGCTTAATAGAGACACCATTTAACATTGTTCTACACACAAATACCCTTCCAACGATGCAAAAATCACCTCAATTGGAATTCGTATGCAAAAGTTATGCCTCTAAAGTTGACATTCCTATTTTGACTACCATAATTTGGGAATATGCCACGTCAACTCTCATTGTTCATGGAAAAGGGGCTAGCCACATGATCGTGATGAAAAATAACTCTAGAAGAGTCCATATTGTAACTCTAAGGAGTTGGAACCAAACTTAGCCACTAGTCAACTATCGGGTTGTGTTATAACTGAGCCATTAAGAGGAAAAGGGGTTCCATTCTATTGGAGTGCATTTTATTTCATAGATAAGAAAAGTAGCCAAGAGTGGATAGAGAGAGAGCTAACGGAGAGGGTTTGTGCACTATAACACCCAATGGGCCATGAACCTCACTTCTTTGTACTTATATCCATTTTCCATTTAAATAAAGCGAGCAAAGCAACATCACCTTCCAACTGGGTTTTCTCCCAAAAGGGCTTTCTAGGTTATATCTTGTGTTAATTTGTAATTTTTGAACTTTATTTCATTGTTCTCTATTTTTTGCATAATTATAATTTGTGTGCATACACAATAAGTAGTGATTAATAGATCTAGATATATAAGGAGAAATAAACCCTCATAGTGTAGATTTTGGATTTTCTAATGTATTTTAGTAGATCTCTTGTGGAAAATTGACAAGTGGAATATCCATGGTAGTTTTTGGATCAATGAAAAAATACACACAATTGGTTTCTTAAACCATTTTGGCTTAAAAGATAAGTGATCCATCTTTTCTTTTGAACTTCTACTACAATTCTAAAATTAAGCTTTTGTTTTTCTTATGAAGGAAGTTCGAAATGACTTCTTTGGCTATTAATGAAGTTCTGCATACTTAATGTTATTGGTTTTTAATAAATTTCTACATACTTAATGTTATTGCATTATTTCATTGTGTGCATGGGTGACTCTAAATTGCCTTAGATTGTCATTGGGTTCAAATAAATGTTTTATATTCAAATATGGGTTGTTATAGGAATGTAGCTCAAATTATTAATGGACATTGGCATCATTGGAGGCAAAGCGCCAACATGGAGTATAGGAACCCCTTTGAATTCATTAAACACTTTCATGTTTCAAAGTTGGGCCTTTCTCATTTTCTTTTTCAAGGTCGAATAATTGTTTGAACTGGCTTGATGGTCTTTGTTTTTTAATGCATAGTTAAATATGAAAGCAATGAATTGGTGTTTCTCTTGAGTTCAAAGTATTAACTTCAAAGTGGGTCATTGATCCCCTCTTGCTTCCTTTCTAGTTAGATCTTTAATTATAAGCCCAATGGACTTTCTTTGAATGAGGCTCAATGGCCTTACTCTTTGAAGTGGCCCAATTAACTTGCCTTTCAAGTTGGGTGGTACTTCCAAAAGTGGCCTATGACTCATCTTTGAAGGAACCTTGATGCTCTTCTTCCCTTCAAAGTTAGGCTATTATTTTCAACTAGCCTAATAATAATAATCCAATTTTAAGGTCACAGCCAAGCTAGACACCAAATTGGTGTATGAGACCCCCTTGTTTGTGGGACAAGGGGCCCACCTCCCCACAGCAATTTGACTGCTAAGTCTACGAAGGCATACATACTCTATCCCCCTCTGGTTTTGAACCTGTGACCTCTTAGGAGGAAACACATGCTCTTAACCATTAGGCCCACTACACAAGTGAATCCCATTGAATGGGGGAGAATGTATAGGACAAACAACAATTGGTTTTTTCAATTATCTTACATTGTTGATCCATAAATTGTAGTGGATATTTCACTGGACAGTTCGTCACAACATGTCTGATAATATTATATCAAAAATCTGATATTCTACACTACCACAATTTTATTAAATTTTTAGATACGTATATTTTACTGTAATTAGTGCATGCACGCGAAAGGAAATTATGCAAAAAATGGAAAACGACAAAATAAAAGCTCACACACACACATAAGACACAATATATGCTCTAGGAAACCCTTTAGGGAGAAAACCCATTTGGAATGTGAGGTCGCTCCACTCTTTCTCTCTCTAGAAATATGGTTGCAGGTACAAAGAAGTATCGTGTGTGGCATGAGGGCTACTACAGTGCACAATCCTCTTTGTGTGCTCTACCTCCTATACCTCTTGGCTATTTTTGCTCAACTATGGAACAAATGCACTCGAAAGAATAAAATGTCTCTTCCTCCTAGTGGCCCAGTTATATCACAACCCGATAGTCTACTAGTGGTTAAGTTTGACTACATCAACTCTTAATCAAAATTACAATATAGACTCTTATAAATCCTTTTACATCACAATCACATGGCTAGCCCCTTTTTCCATGAATAATGGAGGCTAATCTAGCATCCTCTCGAACCATGGTGATGAAGACAAAAAGGTCAACTTCTTAGTGGCATAACTTTTGCGTATGGACTCTGATTGATGTCATTCTTGCATCGTTGGAACGATCTCTGTGTGTAGAATAGTATGAAAAGGTGTGGCACTAAAGCACCAAAGTTTTACGCCCAAAAAACCTCGTTCGATGCCTCAAAGCACTCCCAAAAGGTTTCAGACCTCATTTTGCCACACTGGGTCTCGTCGGTAAAAACAGTGTCATGAACTGATTCCTCCACTTTTCCCACTCTGAATGCTTCGAGATGGATGAAAAACAATACAATGATCCAATCTAGGTCAATTGTTAATGCCTCAATTGTTGAAAAGCGTTGGTCCACTTATCATTTCATCCATTGCAATAAGTTGAACATGCTTATCTCTAAGAAGATGAGGAAAAGTAGTTTATATTCACATTAATCTTGACCCCTTTGCACATGGAAGGAACTTGAGAAATTACATGGCCTTGCTATATAATGTGTTATCTATCCCAAGGATGATTCACATATCAAAGAGGAGGTCACATTCACTCCACTTATAGGTTTGGTTGGCATACCATTAGATGGCATTAAATTGCGAAGTTATGAAGATTATGATGATGATACAAAACCAATAAGGCTCAAGTATTTTTAGGTATCATTATTGGAAGATTGGAACATATCATTGCCTTTAGTCCATTTAATATGCCCACTAAGTAAGAAGCACATATTTTGGGCATTTTGTCATTTTAAACCGTGCACTATTTTAAGAATTTTTTTCATTTTAAACCATGGATTGTTTTGGCTCCTTTTCATTTTAGACATATCTTTGCTTAATATCATTGAATAAAAGATCATTTGACTAATATTTTTTAGTTTTTTTTAATTTTTCTTCACCCTCTTTCCCTTGTCCCCAAACCTCAAAACCTCAATGGGGCATAACAACTTTTGACAACAATATAGATGAACATGTTGCGAAAGAAGTGTTGAAAGAATGACCCAAGTGAATGTGCCACTACTAAATCATTAGATACAAATAAAAACCAAAGCAAAAAGAGTGTCTACATAAAATGAAGAATTCATTTTGTTTAACATAAAAATCCTTTACAAGTGATGTCAAAATTATTTTTACTACTTAAAAGCTTTAGAAATTGACATAAGACACTATTTGTTGAGTGACATCAAATAAGAATAAATATACCTAAACTACCAACATTTGCAATGGAAGAATAACTAATAAATAAAAATTGCAACTAAAGTAACATCAATTGCAATGAGAATGCTTAAGATGAAAACAATAAAAAAATATATGGTCAAACTATATACATAAATGCACTAGCATATGCAGGATCAAACTACTGTAATCAGAATCAGTTAGTCAATTAAAATTGGTTAATTATAACTAGGCTTTGTTAGAAAAACGATTCAAGTTGGTTGTTAACTCAGCCAAAGGAAAAGTTATGGCCTAACTCACTTACCTGATCAAACCAGAGAGTGGCATTTTTAAGTGCCTTGAATATGGAATATATTTATAACCTTTAAGAAACAATTAAAATTATTCCCACTTCTTCAAAAGTTTGTTACACCTCGTTTACCCATAATTGCTTGCATGTGGAAGTTTGAAGTTGATTCAGTGAGTCAACCCTTCTGATTGTTGGTGCTAATTTGGAGGGGGAGGAATTTGTGATTGTTATATACAAAATGGTATATAGATTGAAGAGGGTATTTGCATATTTTTGTACCCTTTCATATTGGATTTGTCCATTATGTATTCCTTTATTTGAAAATTTCTTTCAATGTGGCTTTCTCTCTGCACCCTCATGCAACATAAATTAGCAAATGCCCAATTATTCATTTTTCCCTTCCAAAGAAGGAAAAATCCTACAATATTTAGGGCTACTAACCAAGCCTTTATTGACACAATCTTAAGACCTCAACATGCAGCTACATCATCATGTGTAGACAAAACCTAGCCACTTGAAATAAACCATCGACATTTCATAAGTGGGTAAACTTCCACTCCTTGCACATGCCTATGGATCTTGAGTCATTAACATTTTTCTTTATGCTTAAAGAAGATGAGCTCTTAATCAATCAAAAGCAATTTAAAGTCACGCTCCAATACCCAAAAGACACTTTCAATAAGTCACTAGAATCCACTAGATACTCAATGTCCCATCTAATCACCATTGAAGCTAACACAAAAGGGTCATGAGATATCCAAAAGGAGGTAGCATGCCCCTCCTCTCTCTATATATATATGTATGTATATATATCATTTTTTTACTCGCAGTTAAATCCAAAGATGAGAAAGTGATTTCATAAAAGCCTAAGCCTCCTTTGTAGTTACTCCAATGGTTCACGGTTTTTATGATATAATTTTCAAACTAAACAATATCACCTTGTCATTTTGAGCACAATTCTAGGGGCCAAGATATTATAACCATTCCTTAATATTAGTTGGACCTGATTCTAACCAAACCTATAGTAGCCTGCCCCTGAAACCAACACTGTTTCTAGTCAGGATGAATTACAAGTGGAGACAAACTTCTTTTGATTACGTTGCTTGGTACAATGTCATTGCCATTCAAATATTCCAAAAAAAATGTTAAACACATTCTGTAAATGACTTTGGACAACTTGTGTAGATCTCGTAATAAATTGTCAAACTTAATCACAAAAGACACTATAATTACGGAGCTCCCCTCTCTCTCCCATACATTTAAGAACACTAAAACACAATCCATACATAAATCTTATGGGGCTTCATATTCCTTTGCTTTCACTGGATAATCTATTCGTTTCATTAACTAAAATAACACCTCATTAACTAAATTGACACCTCATGTCACACTTGGCTCACTTCTCTTTAATCGGCAATTTATACAGACTCATCTTAAAGTCCATGATATCAATCAACATCAATTTGGCAAGTTGATATTTTCCAACGCATAGCTTACCAAATTCGTGTAATTTCACCGTTGGGCAGTTTCATTTATATTTCAAGAACGGAAGTAGTTTGCAAACAAAAATATGGGGATAAAAACTTCAAGGAATAAACTCAAAATATTTAAATCAATAAATGCAAAAGTTTATGTTACATTCTGGGGATAAAAACTTCAAGGAATAAACTCATAATATTTAAATCAATAAACGCAAAAGTTTATGCTACATTCTAAGAGTGGGGATTAAAGGTTGAAAACCAGCCTTGCCCAAATGTTTCAGCTTCAGATTGCATATGAGCCTGACCAAGTAAGAAAAATATAAGCTTTGGCCAGAAACCAAAATCCCTACCCAACTATTCAAATTGAAAAGACAAGCCAGAAATGACTTTGCACCAGAAGTAGAGTAAGCATGCTGGAAAAAAAGCCACATATAATGCATTAAATGTAAAAAAGTCAAACCTCAATCTCAGAATACCAACGTCCAAACTAATCATGTAGCTAGTCACACTTTCATTAGAGTTCAATAAAGTTTGGCAGGTGTAAAGTACTATACATGATCTGTTTGTATCACTTTTGCTGGCATTAGTAGCAACAAACCATAGAATGACGTTACATAAATTTGTATCTTCTTTGCTCCAGGAGATCCAAAAGAATATAGATAACTTAACCCTTCAGAAAGGCACTATTATGGCTCACTATTGATTGATTGGCTTCTCAATTTGGTGTGTTTATCTATGGCTAACAGCAAAAAGGAAAATAGAATTCTTCTTGTTTGTTATTTTGTAAAGTAATGGAATTCCGGGGACAGACTCGGGTCAAACACAGGTATGCTTTTTAAGTTATAAAGATGTGTTCACCATATATTTTATTAAATTGCAGGTTTACATATATCTTTCTCTGAAACATTTATATTTCATAACTGATAGTAACTGAATTGTAACTAAACTTCCTCACTGTACAGTATCCCGTAGGATTACAACACTTCCCCCCTTAATTCGAAGGGACATCTGACATACCAAGTAAGGATCTAAATTTTTCGAACTTTTCACGCCCTAATGCTTTGGTAAAAATATATGCAATTTGCTCTGAAGTTGGACAATGTGTCAAATGAATTGTTTTGGCCTCTACATGATGTCAAATCAAATGATACTTGCTGTTGATATGTTTGGTTTGATCATGAAACTTTGGATTCCTTGCCAATTGAATTGCAGAAGTGTTGTCGACAAATAGAGGAGTTGAAATTTTTTGTTTCTCCTACAAATCTTCGAGTATTTTCCGACGCCAAATGATTTCCTTAGTGGCATGAGCTGTTGCAACATATTAGGCTTCAGTGGTAGAATCAGCATGAACAGATTGCTTGCGCGATCTCCAACTGATGGTTGCTGATCCAAGATTCATCAAATAACCAGAAGTTGAGACTCCACTTTCTTTATCTCCATCAAAATCATAATCTGAATAAACAGCAAGATGGAAATCTAAAACTTTGGAATATTTGATGCCGTAAGTTTTAGTTTCTTTTAAATATTCCAAAACTCTTTTTGTTGCTACCCAATGCCCCTCATAAGGATGATGCATAAACCTGGAAAGTATTTCGACAGCAAAGGTTATATCAAGACGAGTAATAGACAAATAAATCTAACTTCCAACAAGTTCCCTGCACTTTGTTGGATCTTCAAATGGTTTTCCTTCTTCGGAAGTGAGTTTCAAATTATGCTACATTGGTGTAGCAACAGAATTACAATATGACATACTATATCTGTTCAATAACTTACCAACATATTTCTTCTGAGAGATGAAAATATGTTGTGGTTTTTTATCAACTTCAATTCCAAGATAATAATGAAGCAAACCTAAATTTGTCATATCAAAAACCTTTTTCAATTCCTTCTTTATAGATGATATATATTCATCATTGTTTCATGTGATCATCAAATCATCAACATATACAACTAGATATACAACTGATCTTCCAACTTTCTTAAGGAAAAGAGTTGCATCATCTAGGTCAAAATGTTTATAGTTTAACTTAAGAAGATGTTCAGTTAGCTTCTCATACCATGCTCGTGGCACTTGTTTCAAGCCATACAAAGACTTCATTAGTTTTTGAACCTTTTTTTCTTTCCCTTTAACAGAAAAACCTTCTGGCTGAAACATGTAAACATCTTCTTTCAAATCTCCATTTAAAAAAAACAGTTTTGACATCCATATGATGAATTTTCCATTCTTTCTGAGCTACAAGAGCTTACAAAGATCTAATAGTGCCCCATTTAGTTGTAGGAGCAAATGTCTCTGTATAGTCGATACCCTCTTTCTGTGGATATCCCTTCGCTACAAGTCTTGCTTTGTACTTGTCTAGCGAACCATCAGTTTTATACTTAGTTTTATAAATCCATTTGCAACCAATAGGTTTGATGCCAGTAGGAGGATCCACCAGCCTCCATGTGCCATTTTTTATGAGAGCATCATATTCCTTTTGCATTGCATCTTTCCACTAATCATAACTAGCAACTTCTTCAATGCAAGTAGGTTCACAATCCACAGAAAAATTAAATTCACAATGAGAATAGTTACCTGAGGAACTTCCAACCTTAAACTCATCATATTTCTTTGGAAAAGTTCAAATACGAGTTGACCTTAACAAAATTTGTATAGGAAGTTGCTCATCTTCTTCACTCTCTCAGTTCTTGCCATTTTTGTCATTGTTTCTGTAGAAACACTTGCATCAACCAATTTCTCATTAGCAACGGAATTATCATCATCAACCAATTTTTCATCATTGAGAGAAGGAAACTCCACAGACATCATCAACCAATTTCTCATCATTGAGAGAAGGAAACTCCATAGACTGATCTAATATAGGAATTTCCCCTTCAGGATGTGGAAGTATATTATCGAATTCATAATAAAACTTTTGAAGCACAAACTTTTCTATCTAATTAAGTTGTCTATCAATAGTGAGGGAATCTTTATCATTTTCAAGAAAAAATACATCTCTTGACAAAATAAACTTCTTGTTCTCTTCATCATACAATCAGTCTACCTTAGAAGTCATGGAATACCCTAAAAATATACATTTTCTACTTCGTTCACTCAACTTATTCCTCTGTTGTTTAGGAATCAAAGCATAACATTGAGAACCGAAAATTCGGAAATGTTTAACAGCAGGAAGACGATTATACCACATTTCATATGGAGTTTTGTTGTTAATGACATAGGAAGGGCACCGATTTCTAATGTATGCTGCAAAGAGCATTGCTTCTCCCCAAAATATCAATTTTACATTCTTAAAAAACATCATTGACCTTACCATATTAAGTAATGTTTTGTTCATTCGCTCAACAACACTGTTTTGTTGTGAATTATATGGTATTGTGGTCTAGTGTTTGATGCCATTCTCTTGCAAATAAGTTTCAAAAACATGTGAAGTATATTCTCCCCCATTATCAGTTCTTATAGTACCAATAGTAAGTTGTGCTTCATTTGTTATCAAGACATGAAATTTCTTAAACAGATCAAAAACTTGTGATTTTTCTTTAAGCAGATAAACCCAACACATCCTCGTATAATCATCAATAAAAGTCAGTATGTATTTATTTCCATTCGCAGTTGGTACAAGCATAGGTCCACATAAATCAGAGTGTATGAGGCTTAATTTCCTTGTAGCTCTCGAATTAGAATTATGAAAAGATTGTTTGTGATGCTTGCCCAATATACAATCATTACATGTGGTCAAATTTCTGGGAACAGTTGGAAGTCCTTTAATCCCATGTTGTTTCATAATTCTAATACTTTCATAATTAATATGACCGAAGCGTGCATGCCATAATTAAGGAGATGACAAAGTATCATTTTGCTGAAGCAAATAATTTGTGTTCAATGCAACAAACGACATACCTTTCAATTTCAACAATTTATCTTCTTCCACACCAGTCATTACAATTTTATTGTCAGTTGCTCTTCTAACTTCTACTTTACCAACAAATATGTGAATGGAATGTCCCTCCTGTCTTATTTGTATAAGAGATAACAAATTCCTTTGGAATTGTGGAATGTAAAGAACATCATTCAAAGTATACTCTGAAAGTTTGGGAATTTGTAACTAAATTGAACCAATCCCTGATGGTTTGATTTGTGACTTATCAAAAATATACACAACTTCGTCAATATTATCACTGAATCGATCAAACAAATCTTTTTTAAAGGTCATAGGACAAGTAGCACCTGTGTCTAAAATCCAACTGTCATACCATGAAGAAAAAGAGGTACTAAAAATATCTTCCATGTGAAAATTACAATGAGCAACAACATAATGTGCATTCTCAAAAGACTGTCATTTTCTGGAATTAGGTGATCTTTCTGTTCAAGCATCTGTTCTCTTCTTTGATTAATTTTCTCCCAGGGAATTCTACAATTTGCAGCAGTATGTCCAATTTTAGCACATCTAAAACATTTTACAGTTGGTTTATCAGAAAAATTTCTTTGCTTATCATTCTGCGCTCTATCTCCCTGAATATTTCTGCCCCCCTGCCTCTATAATTCTTCCTACCTCAACCTCTATTACCCTTAAGTATTTCTGACAGATTCTTCTTGAGGTTTTTGGTCTTTTTGAGCAAGACATAGGGTTTCAATATTAAAACTATGTGATGTATCTTTCTTGCCAAAAGCCTTCTCTCTTTCTGCAATTTTCCCTACTAATTTGTCAAAATCTAAATCTTTTAATTGCCCACTAGCTTGGAGAGATTCCAAGTAGTGTGAATAACTAAGGTAAAGAGCTTTTATAAAAGCAGTAAGCTACAAATCAACTTTAACTCCAATAGATTCAATTTCATGATTGATAGCTTTAATTTCAGAGGCAAGTTTTAGAGGATCATTATCGCTCATTTCCAGATTAAATAACTTCAACAATAACTGAATTATCTACAATCCAGAATGTGAATCATAAAGCTCTTTTAGTTTTTTTATGGTATCATAAGTTGTTTTACTCCGAGTAATGTATTTGCTTACCTCTTCTAAGACTAAAGTGGAGATTAAGGCAAATGCCTTCTTATCCTTACTTTGTCAGATTGCTATTTGTTTCCGCTCATCAGATTGCTCTGGTGCATTCCCTTCTTCACAGACTCCATCCCATAAATCATTAAAAATAAGAGTATTTTTAACCTTCCTAAACCATTCTTGGTAATTTTCTTTTTCGGAAAAGACAACCCCAATTAAAGACACCAAGGAGTTCATCTTAACTACCAAAAGAACATTGTTTTGACCACAGGCACAAAAATTTATGTTTCACTCACAACCACAGGCACAGATTTTTCTTAAAAAAGCTTTGTTTTAACAATGCTAAGGTTTAGATGCACAAATTTAGGCTTCAACAGTGCGGTTTTGTCTCCACCACAACCAGACATAAATTTTTCCAAAAAGTAAAAAATTGTTTTAAACTTACAGGTTTGTCTGCTCCAAAACATTGATCTCAAAAAAAAAAGGGTTTTTGTCAATCAAACGTTGCAAACGCAACAAATGAAAACGTTGGCAGTGTTTGTGCAATCTGCCACCACACTGCAACACGTCATGAGGGTTTCAGTCTTAGCTTGACCCCCGCACCTCCGAAAACGCCATAAAAAGACCTCATAGTAATCAAGAATCAAGATGTTCCCACGTTGACAGGGACAAAAATAAGGGTTTATACGTTTAACTGACACCCGATGTCTGCCCTGAAGGTCGAGGGGTCTTCACATCACAAATGCGTCTGCTTCTCGATGGTTAAAAAAGAACACAATTTTCCAACTCAATCCAATACAAAGGCTAGTGGAGTTCGACTGGAGAATTCCACAATCACCAAATAAAACCGCAAACACAGGAAAAAATATTCCACAGTTCAATCTGGAGGTTACGCTGGCAGGGGCAACCTCCACAGCGATTTCACAAAATCCCACTAGAACTTTGCGTTGATGCCATAGTTATTAAAACCGGCCAGTTTGAACCGGTAACCGGTCAAACCAATCGGTCAGCATGCTGGCCGGTTCAAACCACCCATGCAACCCGGTTTGACCCCTGCATTTGCCAAAAAAACCGGTTAACCGGTCCTAACCGGCCGGTTCCGTCCTTAACCGGCCAGTCACTTCCTCTCCCCCTCCGTGGACCCACGCACGGACAGCAAGGTGTTTTAGGGCTGATGTGTTGGTAAGGGGAGGGTTGTTTCCCTCCAAAAACACCCTCCCCAATCTTTTATAAGCAGGGGCAGCCTCTCCTTTGTCTCACACCAACTCATTTGTTGTTTGTCAGTTTGATTGAGAGCTTGGAGAGTGTTGAGTGTTTGCCGGAGCAACGATCTTGGAGGCTTGGAGTTGGAGTTGGAGCTATCTTGGAGGCTTGCCGCTTGAGCTAAGTAGACTGTAGTGGCCATCATGCCTCCAAAAGGCAAGGATACTGCATGGGCTCATTGTGATATGATTGATGGCAAAATGATTTGTAGATATTGCCAAATATCTATTGCAGGAGGGGGTATTTACAAGTTCAAGCAACACTTGGCTGGGATAAGAGGCCATGTAAAGCCATGTGGAGCACCAAATGAAGTAATAGGGCATATTAGGGCAGAATACCTTCAGAAGTTTGAGACTCAAGTCACTGAACCAATAGAGAAGTTTGTGACTGGAGCAGTTGCAAAGTTTGGCAGTCGAGAGTCGGGAGAATCAAGTTCAACCAACTGAGTTTGAACTTTGATCATGATTAGAAGTTTCAACTTTCAAGTGATAATGTTGATCATTAATTAGAATTTAGTAATATCATATATGTAGATTTGTAGTAGACTGTCACTGTACTATAAGAAGGCATTTGCCCAAAAGGGGACAGGGGAAAACATTTCCTCAGCGTCCCTTTGTCTCCAAAGTGTGGGAAACATGGGGGGGAAAATGTGGGGCATGCACCCCCACCTTACGGAACACATCCCGTGGAACATTGTTTAATACTCTCATAAAAAGAAGAAGTGAGAATGAGGAGGCATCCAATCATACACTATACTACCAAACACATCCTCCCCCACCATGTCATGTATTTAATGTGTCAGACATGACACAAGCATGACGTGTCAAACACGTGTCATGTTCCCATTAATTACATAGCATTAGTAGGGCCAAGACAAATTCCTTCTAACGCTACTTAATCACCCTGAGTTGCACTACAAAAACTCTAAGAGTTCCAAACTTGTGACTAAAATGCGTGAGAATGAGACAAAAAATCGACTTTTAGAAGTTGCAAGCACATGACACGTGCAAAACACATATTCAACACTTGCCCTTATCATGTCCAGAAATTTGAACACATATTGGGTGAAAAAACAGCATGTGGCTTCTTACTATCAATTTTTTGCTTCATTCTCACGCATTTCTGTCACAAGTTTGGAGCTCTCAAAGGTCTTGGAGTGCACTAGGGACGATTAAACAGTGTTAGAAGGGATTCCAAGAGATTTGTCTAGGCCCTACTAATGCTACTTAATGATAATGTTAAATTCTTAAAGTAAGAGTGTTATTTAAATTTTTAACATTACCATTAATTGTTTCAGGATGTTTATGAGTGAGATCAACCTCATTGAATTTCATACGGAGAAAGTAGAGTTTTACATCCCACTCAAAATCCAACAAACTTAACAGTTTTCAAAATTTCAAGATTTGGGGGATTGCAACATTTCCATTTGATTCTGTCATGTATGAGGGTATGGAACTAGCATTTAATCAAGTGCACCAAGCCTTCTATATGCCTTGATGTTGGTGGCAGTAATTATCAAACTCCTTTGTCATGACCCTAGTAAAATTGTACACAGCACTCGAACAAAATCTTGCTTTAACATGTTAAGTTTTTTCTATCTTATTTTAATGCTTAAAGGGTGATATTGATGATGAAGATCCCAATATAGGCAATGTTTTTAATGATATATAGTTATTTGTTGTGGCATGATTTATCCTACACTGTAGAGGCCATTTAGAGCCTCTTTGTGGATGTATTTTTGGTTTAGAGATGGATTGCACTCAATGCTATTTTGGTCATATGCACTAGTTGTATGATTGAATTTATATCATCATAATGTAAAATGGTAAATGTTTTAGTTTCTAAATTATAAAGAGATTTAATCTGTCTATTGTTATTTTTGTGTGTGAAATAATTCATTAATATATATATATATATATAACTCATGTTTCTAGGGTTGTTGTGCCCTGTGTCAGACACTCATATTTCCGTGTCCTTTGTATCCCGTGTCATCGTGTCAAGAGACTTCAATCATGCAGTTTTCTATTTTAAACCTAAACTGGAAATTTTGGGGGCATAAGCATTCTCTGCTTCCATGTGTTTTGAATACAAAAGAAAGATAATCTGGCCGGCTAGGCCAAGTCAGTCAGCCAAATCTCTAAAATTCTACTTGCTTCTCCAAATTTCATAGTTTAAATTTTTTTCATATGGGAAACATGTACAGAGTCACATTTGATTCGTAAGCACAAAATCAGTACGCATAAGATTCATTCGCTGAATTCTTGCTTGAAGGAAAAATTCATAAATTTGAATACCAATGAGGCATTCGTGAAAGATCAATCTAACACAATAGTCAACTCCTCGGTTTCACAAAAAGGAAACCACATTAATTTAGAAAAGATTTGGAAGTTGGCTGAACTCGACATGGAAATTTGAATCATTATTGTGAACATAAGGTGTAATCAGGTGCACAACTTATAAGTGTATTGGGATAGTATTTGAGTTCAAAATAGAGTTCCCTGATTAACAAATCAAAGATACGAAAAGAAGTTAAGAACCAATAATCTGGATAGGCTACATAACTATGATGAACTGGGAATCAATAGATCTATTGCAATGCACTATAAATCCCAGTTTCTGATGATCTGCAGCAGAGTTAGCAAGAGCCCAAAATGTTCACAAGCAATCATACCATACAACAACTCAGTGAAAGGCCAATTTGGTTACAGAAGAAGTCTCTGTACACAACAAGAAAATAAGTAATAATTGCAGTGGCCCATTGTCAAGGCATGCAGATTCTTATCAGTGAGCTAACATAAAATTTAAAGATTTAAACCACCCAAATAAAAATCCCCAGTAGGGTATCCTGCACATAAACTATGCAAAAGGTTGGCAAAAATAGACTAATATGCGAAAAAATCTCCGTACACAACTCTTGACAAATTCAAATTTGAACATAGAAAGAAGGCTATGTACAAGAACATAATAAAACCTAGGAGAAGCAATAACTACAAAGACCAAGCAGGGAGAATGTGCAAATGTTTAATAGCAACCCAATATAAACTTATAAAGGACTGAAATAAAAAAAACCAAATAGCATGACCAGCTAAATAACTATACAAACGGCAGCTGCAACATATTGAAGAGAATCCATATACCCCTCTCAAGGTCTTGTAACGCAAGGATCTAGATTGAAGAGAACCCTTATATTCCTTTCAAATCTTCGAAGATTTCGGAGTCCAACAAAGCCTCAACAACTATAGAGTTATGAGGGTTTCAAACCAGTATTCTTGCACTCTAATTTTCTGCAGATGATTAGATCATAAACAACCATACAAACGGCATCTTTCCATTGAGAAGAATCTATATACCCGTCTCAAGGTCCTGCAAGGCAATGACATGGATTGAAAAAAATATATATACTCGTATCAAAATATTCCTAGTTCTCCAAGTCGCAACCGAGCCTCAACAACTATACAGTTGCGAAGCATTGAAACCCATATTCTTGTACTCTGGTTTTCTTCAGATGATTAGATAATAAAGAACTATACAAGCATATGTGTCCTATTTAGAAAATCTGTATACTCCTATCAAGGTCTTGCAATGCAAGGGCGTCGATTGAGAAGAGTCTATATACTCCACACAAAATCATGTTCTCAGAGTTGCAGCTGAGACTCAACAACAGTACATTTGTGAGGCATTTAAACCTGTATTCTTGTAACTCTGTTTTTCTTCAGATGATTAGATAATAAGCAACTATACAAAATCAAACAACATCTGCATTCCAATAAGAAGACTCTATATCCCCCTCTCCAAGTCTTGCAAGGAAAGGACATATACTGAGAAGAGCTTATATACCCTCAAAATCTTCCAAGATCACGTAATCACAATTGAGCCTCAACAACTATACAGTTACGAGGCAGTCTAACTCATATTCCTGTACTCTATTTTGCTTTAGATGATTACGTAATAATCAAATATACAGACAAACCTGCATTCTATTGACAAGAATCTATATATGCCTATCAAGGTCTTACAAGGACATGCATTGAGAAGAATCCCTATACTATTCTCCAAATGCTCCGATATCTCAGAGTTGCAAACTGGGCCACAACAACACTATACTTGTGACTTGTGAGCATTGAAGCTCATATGCTTGTACTTTTCTTTTCTTTAGATGATTAGATAATAAACAAGTTTACAAACAATATCAAGAATCTACAGACTCTCTCAAAGTCTTGTAAGGCAAGACATAGATTGAGAAACTGTGTACTCCTCTCAAAACCATCCGAGTCTTGGAGTTGCAACTGAGCCTCAAGAACTATACAGTTGAATGCGTCGATAAAACACATATTCTTGTACTCTATTTTTCATTCATATGATGAAATAACTAGCCAAGACCCATCTAAACCCTTGTCTCATATGCAACCTGACGTTCAGAAGCTTGAGGTTGCATATTTCAAGTTCCAATACCTGATATCCATTTATATGAACTAAAGATATGCATCCTTGAGCTTCGTAACCTTTAGGTGCATCATGTACTTAGGTTTGAATAGGCATGGGCTCATGCTCATATTAAATGTACCAGTCCACCCTCTGGATTCAATGCAGTGTTACACGGACACCACCACTGCCATTCCCATCCTAGCTGTAGAATGTACCTTACTACTCTTGTGCACTTAAATAATTTCTTCTGTAAAAACACAAATAAACAAATAAGCAAATAAGTTATATTTCTTCCTGCAGCTGCAATTCACCCTGATTGCATCAAACTCCAACTTGAGTCATGAAGCGTGACCTAGTCCAAATCTGCAAATTCACAGAATGAACGCAATACCATTCAAAAAAGGTAAATTAAGTGAATTCCAACTTAATATACATATTACCAACCATTCCATCAAATCAGTTGGCATACTCCTCTCATCACAACCGAGCCTTGACAACTATACAGTTATGAGGCATTGAAATCCATAGTCTTGAATTATTTTTTCAGATAATTATGTAATTAAATATTATATTCTCTGCAAACTCAACAACTAACTAAACTGATTGGATCCCGATACTCTGCATACTCCTCTCATCACAGCCAAGCCTTGACAATTATGCAATTGTGAGGCATTGAAATCCACAGTCTTGCACTGTTTTAACTTTTTTCAGATAATTATGTAATTACAATATTATATTCTCTGCAAACTCAACAACTGACTAAATTGATTGGATCCCGATATGCTACAAGCAAGTAAAGTACCTTTCTCCCTGTGACTGTAATCACCCAGATTACATTATACTCCAACGGTCAACCCATGTCATGAGACAATTTCAGTCAGAACCAACCCAACTCTGTATCACTGGCACAGGCAGCACCCTGCCTAACTGAGAAGAGTCAACCTTTCAATCACGCCAAAGAAATGAGTAGTGAACCCTTATCTAACAAAGAGTTCGTCTCCTAAGGCCAATCCTTCAAAAACAAGGTTTGAAAAAGTTCTAACAGGTCTTGCATTGGATTTCTTTAGGTTGGTCCTGGGTCAATCTTGGAGCAGGTAAGGTCTTGAAAGGAGGTCGTACCAGGATAACCCTTTGCAGAATTTGGGTAAGACCTTTAAGAACCATCCCTTCTCTCTCAGATAAGGGCCAGCTTTCCACCACTCTTGGCATGTTACACAATACCATTCAATATAGAACTAATTGATGGAATTCCAACTTCACTTTCAAACTAAGTGCACTTGCCAGTGCCTACTGGATACTGGTTGTTATTTCCACCCACTGATGCTTAGCAATAAACAAATATTAATTTAAATAAAGAGAAGGGAGCTCTGAATAGGCTGGGATAGAAAGCTAAATAGACTTGATTATAATGTGCTTTGAGGAAAAAAAAAAAAACCTTAAAATGGTGATATGACTTTCCTGTGAAATCCTCGTTACTAGATCTAAGTCTCATAGATGACAATTGATGTCATGTGATTTCATTTTACTGTATTCAATGCCACCTCTTCACCCTCTCACCTCATGCAATGAGCACATGAGCAACTGGTCATTATGACCAATGCTCATGTGAGATGAGTCAAATTGAGTAGCTTTATATTCTAGACAATTCCCTTCACTCAATGAGTGAATGAAAATTGTTCATTGCGACTAATACTCATGGGAGGTGGGTCGTGCGGAATGAGTTAATACTCTTGCAAGCTCATTGCAACCTAATACAATGAATAGATGAGAAATTCATCCTTATGATTAATGCCGATTGGAGATGAGATTGCACGAGAAATTGAGCATTATGACTAATGCACATGGGAGATGGGTCCTGCTAAATGACTTAATATTCTAGCCAGTTCCCTTGATGCAATGAATGAGAAATTGGTCATTATGACTAATTCTCATGGGAGATGGATCGAGACACAATTCCCCTGATACAATGACTACATTAGAAATTGGTCGTTATGAGTCATGGGAGATGGGTCATGTTGAATAACTTAATACTCTAGCTACTTCACCTAATGTAATGAATGTAAGAGAAATTGCGTTGAAAATTGGCAGTTAAGAGATGAATTTCCTTGAATAAAATTTAATTTCTCATTATTCTAGAGTGACTTTCTAAATATAGAAAGTCATGTCTATCATTGCAACAATGGCTTTCCAAAATTAGTAAGTCACCTTGCTTCAATTGGAAATCATGTATAGATGATGGGAAATCACTTAACTTATCCTTAATCAAATAGTTTAATTTTTAAATTTTATCCTCAAATTTGTTATTATTATTATTATTACACTTATGATACTATAATATTATCTAAAAAGGAATTACAGGTCACCTCTCCTACTTCGCACTCAATCATGACACTTCACATCTCTCTCCTTGATGGCAAATTGAACTCTCTCATCCAATGGTACATTACTCTCCCTCTCTCTCTTAAAGGATTCATTCCTCTCTCTCTTTAATGCTTATACACACCTCTTACACTCTCTTACACACTTTAATGACTCGTCATTAAAAGATTCCTCTTACACCTCTTCAATGCATAAGTTACATTCTCCTTAATAGCTCGAATTACTAAGGTATGTGTACTCCCTCTTGATGGCATTAGTTACTAATGTACCTCCTTTATGGCATAAGTTGCACTCATATTTTGGCATATGTAACTTCTCCTCAAGGCATGGGAGTTACTCCTTCATGAATTTGACCTCCCTGCTCTTCCTATATATTTGTGCCTCTAATCCTCTCTATTATTCACTCGTGCATTCTGAAAGGAGAGTACGAACTTGAGAAAGAGAGAACTAGAGAGACGAGAAAAGAATTGAGAGAGAGAGTTTGTTTTGAAGAGTATGAACAGATCTTGGTGAGCCAAAGTAATTCAGTGTTTGCATCAGCTCCTACCATCAGAGATCTTCTTCAGATTCAGGTGAACTTCCTCTTTCTCTCATTGTATTTTATATCTTTGTTGAACATTTGATTTGTAATAGAAGTGTTGAAAATTGAAATATGTAACTAGGTTCGATCTTCATAATGACATACGTAATCATGATTTTATGTATTCATTGTAAAGAGAAAAATAAATTTATTATTGTCATTCTTGAGGCATGGGTTTCATGCTCAAGGGAAATTTATTATTAGGTCAAGCACCCATTGAGTGCTTCTAGGGCTTTTTTTTTAGTCAACGAGTCATAAGAGTCATTCTCATGTATGAAAGACCCTTTTGGGCATGTTACATGATGTAAAGAAAAATTTATTTGAATTAAATTAGAGTCAAAGACCCTCCAAGACCTTGTCATGGTGCCTAAAGCAAGTCGGCCTACATGAAAGATCAAGTTGACCTCAAGGAAGCAATCCATACCCCTGGAAAGCCTATATAAAAGAAGGAACTCGACCTCATTTGGACACACTTCACACAAGTTTGATCTCCTCAAGAAAGAAGTTGGAAAAGGACGAAAATCAAGGATAAGAAGAAGAAAAACAAGATCAAGTTTTTGGATCTCTCTCTCTCTCTCTCTCTCTCTCTCTCTCTCTCTTGTGATGGGGTTTCTAAAGTTGCTGGGAAAAGTCGAGTTGTTGGAAAGTTGGGGCAAGTGGAGTTGCTGGAAAGTTGTTGGGCAAGTCGAAGTGCTGGAAAGTTGTTGGGCAAGTCGAAGTGCTGGAAAGTTGTTAGGGTCGAAGTTGCAAAAGAAACTGTTGGGGTCAAAGTCGCAGAAGAAATTATTGGGCTGAAAGTTGCAGAAGAAGTTCTTAGGGTCAAAATTGCTAGAAAGAAAGCTCATCAAGGAGAAAGATTGACTTGGTCTTGGAGGGGTCTTTGTCAAGGGTTTTAGGTCTTGGAATTCATCATTTGAAGATTTTATAAGAAGAGAATAATTCTTGTGGGTTTTCCTCTCCAGAGGAGAGGTTTTGGCTCTAGCTGATCGCCTAAATCTTGTGTCTTCTTGTCTCATTGTTCTTTATGATTTGGTAGTTGTTTGATGATAAGAACACTAAAAATAATGAAGAGAAAGAAGAAGCTAATTAAGTTAAAAGTAAAAATACATCACAAGCAGTTATCAAAGTAAGAGAAATCACCTAATCTAGCTGTCCTACATTTCTCAACAAGAAGAAGAATCTGGTTGGGTTTTCCCCTTGTGGGTTTTTCCCTGGTCATTGGACCTAAACTCACTGTGCCTTATTGAGTTCTTGGTTGTAATTTATTGTGTACATGGTTTATGTTCTATCTACAATTGTTTAACTAATATTGCAGATTAAAGAAGTTATTGGATCAAGTAATTGTTACAGAGCTTCAGAATTTCAACAAATTGATCATTATGACTAACTTTCTAGTTTCAATTCTACTTCTTCACCCAATCATTGAAGGTGACAATCACATGAAAATTTGTTAAATTTGGACAACTAGGTCCAAACTCCATGTTAAGATGCTCAGATTAAGAAGCTAATATTTTTGTTGGATTCCTCTTTCTGAGAGATGTAAAATCCATATAAAATATGTCTTAATCCGATGAGCAGAACTTATATTTTGATTTTATTATTTTTAATAAATTATATGTGCAAGGTCGGCCAGTTTTGTAATGTAGGCTCGCATGCCCAACAGATGTGTCACACACCCTCATGATGGATATATATACAGGAAAAGTTGGAGAGATTTTTATCATCACAACTCACATATTCCTCTCTCATCTTAGAGTACGAGCTACCAAGAAGGACGAGTTTCAACCACACGTGTGAAGGACGAAGAGGAAAAACTGTACGGCTAAGCTGAAGTACGGATTTGCTGCTGCTAGGGTTTCGCAGAAACTTTGACCAGCGTTGACTTTGGTCAACGCTTGGTCCAAACAAGCCGAAAACTTGTGGAAGGTTCGATTTATGAAGGCCGTACTACCTGGCACAGGACCCAGGTCAAGGCTGGACTGCTTTGTCAGCTTTCAAGGATTCTAGCTTGTCAGCTCTCGCGTTGACTTTTTCGTGACGTCGTTGACTTTGTATAGCCTTACTTGGGCGACTCATCTGCTCATTATTAGGGTTGTTGTGACACATGCTGGGCTGGCTGACCAAAGGAGTCTTTGCTGGTTGAAGCATCCTGTTGACCGCCGAAACGAACACACACATTTTTTCTGTTTCCGATTTGTCTTCTGTAAGATCTGCTTATATGTTCTATCTGCATTTTGTTTAACTACTTGTATGATTGCTGTGAGAAAAGTGAAATTGCTCTTAGCATAGAACATCTACAAAACTTTACATGGTATCAGAGATGAGGTGAAGACAAACTCTATCTATAGCAATCATCATCGAAGGAAATGGGTTCCACTAGTCTTGAATTCAGGGAGAATGACAAGCTGACTGGAAGTGATGACTTCCATGCCTGGAAGATGATATTAGATCTCAAATTGGAAGATCATGATCTCCTGGATCATGTGACAGGGAAGATTCAAGAACCTCCATCAAATGCCTCTGCTGCTGTTAGAAATAAGTATAAGAAGGGTGAAATCAGAGCAAAGCTGCTGATCAGGGAATCCATAAATAAGAGTCTGGTTGCCTACATATCTGAACTAGGCACATCCAAGGAGATGTATGACAAATTGATACTTATGTTTCAAGTAAACAATGTGAACCAAGTGCTATTCCTCAAAAACAAGTTGAATAATATGAAGAAGGGCCGAGACGAGTCTATTCAAACTTTCTTTATGAAGTTGACCGAAACCAGGAACAATCTGCTAGCTATTGGGGAGACAATAGCTGATCGTGAGATGGTTCTCACCGCACTTGGAGGACTTCCATATGAATTGCAAGTATTCACAACTACCATTCTCAACAATAATACCATTCCTAACTTTGATGAGCTTCTGTCTAGATGTATGCAAGAAGAAACAAGGATGAAGGAATTTGATACTGAAAGAAATGCTGCCTATGGTGCTCATTTCCGAAAGAAGAACTCTGGTGGTTCTAAGGACAAAAGAAGGACTAAGACTCAAGAGAAGAAGGGTAAATGTTTCACCTGCCACAGGACTGGACACTATGCTAGAGAATGCCCATTCAAGAAGGATTCTCCCGATAGTGACGACAACAACAACAACCGAAGAAATGGGAATCGAAGAAATGACAAATCCAAAGGAAAGAGGAAGGCACACTTTGGAGGAAACAATCAACCTTCTAAGAGGTCCAGAAATACCAGGTATGAGGAGTCTAATGTTGTTGATAAAAGAAATGAGTAGATTCTGGTATCTGCTCTCTCAGCTGCATCTCCGCCCGACACTATGGATGTCTGGCTAATTGATAGTGGTGCCTCAAGACACATCACCGGATTCAAGGAAGCACTTTCTGACATGGTTGAAAGGGATACTAATCTAGAAATTATCCTTGGGGATAATGCCACTTATCCCGTGAAAGGGACCGGGACTGTGACCCTCCACTTATCTCAAGGACAAGTCCTCCGTCTACAAGATGTACTCTATGTACCCAAATTGAAGAAGAACCTTGTGTCTGTATCTGCCATGGAAGACAAAGGATTCAATGTAACTTTCTCTGATGGAAAGGTACTCATGTGGAAGAAGAGCTTCAAGGAAGCTATCTCAATTGGTTTTAGGGTTGGCACACTCTACCAGGTTGGAGGGAGTCCGTTGGGAGCTATGACTTGTGATACAATCCGTCAAACCGAACTATGGCACCGAAGATTTGGACACCTTCATTACAAGGCCCTTCCCGAAGCAAGGAAGGTGGTGACAGGGATGCCTGATTTTGGAAATAATCATGAAGGTGTATGTAAGGGCTGTGCTGAAGGGAAACATACAAGGGGACCTTTCCCCTCAAGTGTCACAAAGACATCTGATATATTGCAACTGGTCCATTCTGATCTTTCTGGTATGTTACACGTAACATCCCTGGGGGGATGTTCTTACTATATGACATTTACTGATGACTTCTCTCGCAAAACCTGGATATACTTCTTGAAGAAGAAGGATGAGGCTTTCATGTGGTTCCGTACCTTCAAAGCCTTGGTGGAAAATATGACCGGAAAGAAGATCAAGATTTTGAGAACCGACAATGGCACTGAATATGAGTCAAATGAGTTCAAAGACTTTTGCAGAGAAGCTGGCATTAAGAGGGAGACTACCACTGCATATACTCCTGAGCAGAATGGTGTTGTTGAACGCAAGAATAGGACTATTGTGGAAGCTGCCCGTGCCATGCTATGTGACCAGGGTCTACCAAAGTTTCTGTGGGGAGAAGCTGCAAATACTGCCGTGTACATTCAAAACCGATGCCCTCATTCCGCTCTGGACTCCAAAACTCCCGAAGAGGTTTTCTCTGGTAAGAAACCTGATGTCTCACATTTTAGAATTTTTGGATGTCCCGTCTATTTTCATGTGCCGAAAGAAAAGAGAAGTAAGCTGGATGCTACTGGGAAGAAAGGAATGTTTGTGGGCTACAGTGAGACTTCTAAGGCATATAGAGTCTATGTACCTGGTCAAAGGGAAGTAGAGATAAGCCATGATGTCACTTTTGACGAAGATGCTTCCCCGAAGAAAGTAGTAGATCTTCCTAGATCTGAAGAAAATCATGAAGAAAGACCTGGAAATCTGGAAGAACCCCAGGATGAGACTATGCCTGATATTGAAGGGCCAATGGACCCTATTGATCCACCCCCTTCACTTGGAAAGAGACCATCATGGCTCAGGGACACCCTCGAAGATGCTGAGGGTCATGCTGCCCCAAGGGGGACATTCCGAGAAAGCAAGAAGCCTTGTAGATACCAAGGGTATCTAGCTGCCATGAGTACTATTGTACAATCTGAACCTGGATCTTTTGAGGACGCCATCAAGCATCAAGTCTGGAAGGATGCTATGCATGAAGAATATGAGTCTATTATGAAGAATGATGTCTGGGATGTGGTCCCGAGACCGAAGGACAAATCTGTTGTCACTGCGAAATGGCTCTACAAAATCAAACATGGATCTGATGGGAGTGCTGAAAAGTTTAAGGCAAGGTTTGTTGCCCGTGGCTTCTCTCAAAAGGAAGGAATTGACTATGACGATATATTTGCACCTGTGGCACGATATACCACCATCCATAGCCCTTGCTGCTACACAAGGATGGAGTCTTCATCAGATGGATGTCAAGACCGCTTTTCTGCATGGTGCAATAAAGGAAGAGGTGTATGTAGAACAACCTCTGGGATTTGAAGTTCAAGATCGAGACACTTATGTCTGCAGGTTGAAGAAAGCCCTCTAGGGGTTAAAGCAAGCACCCAGAGCTTGGTATGAGAGGATGGATAGTTACTTGATGAAGCTGGGCTTCACTCGAAGCAATGCTGATCCAAACCTTTACTTCAAGGTTGTGGAAGGGAAGCCTCTCATTCTAGTGTTGTATGTGGACGACCTCTTCCTGACAGGTGATGACCCTCTCATTCATCAATGTAAGAGGGAGCTTGCTGCTGAATTCGAGATGAAGGACCTAGGACTGATGCACTATTTCCTAGGCCTGGAGGTCTGGCAGAGACCTGGAGAGATTTTCCTTTCTCAAGGAAAATACATTGTGAAGCTTCTGGAAAGATTTGGGATGGTGGACTGTAAGTCCGTGTCGACACCGATGGAACTCAACTTTAAGAAGTTGAGTGGCAGCGCTGCTGGGCCTATCTTGGCCAATCCTACTGAGTATCGCCAACTCATAGGAGCTTTGATGTTCTTAGTGAACACCCGACCAGATATATGTTTTGCAGTGAACACTTTGAGTCAACAGATGGTTGAGCGTCATCATTTTCACCGGGTTGGTGCCAAGAATCTTTTGAGATATCTTCGGGGCACGATAAACCATGGGCTGAGATACACTGCCGGGAGTGTGACACTCCGTGGATATACTGATGCCGATTGGGCTGGCAGTGTGGTGGATCGTAAGAGCACATCGGGATGCTGCTTCAATCTTGGTTCTGCTTCGATCTCATGGATGAGCAGAAAGCAGAAGTCGGTGGCTTTGAGCACCGCGGAGGCCGAATACATTGCTGCTAGTATGGCCTGTTGTGAAGCAGTTTGGTTGCGGAAGCTCTTTAGTGAGTTGTTTGGACATGTGCTAGATACCACTGTGATACTCTGTGATAATCAGAGTGGGATTCATATGACTGAGAATCCTGTGTTCCACGACCGATCCAAGCATATTGATATCAGGTACCACTTTATCCGGGATATGGTACATCGAGGCGCCGTAAGGCTCGATCATATAGGAACTGATGAGCAGGTCGCGGATATTCTCACTAAGCCCCTGGGGAAGGTCAAGTTCCTAACCTTCCGTGAGAGTCTTCGTGTCGTGGAAAGACCCTATGATGTGGGTCCTGTTGGACGATGAGCTCTGGGAGCTCTGGGGGGCTTTGGGGAGAGCTTCTTGGAGCTATGGGCAACCACAAGGCTAGGCTTGCCAACCTTGGTGGTGTGCTTGGACCCCACCGTTGTGATTTTGAGTTGGTTCACCTCTCATTTTCCGTGCCCCGTATGCATCCTACCCATTGAGTTCAGGGCTCATGGGAAGTACCTCTCATTTGGCCAATGAGGTGTGGAAAAGTTAGAGACTATTAGCAAAGACTGATGGACGCATCAGAGATTGCCGTACTCTCTATCTAGGATGGCACGGTCCAACCACTTGATCCGGGATCAAGATTTGTGAGGTCTGGGACCTCTGGACTGATTATGTCAGTCGGGGGATGATGTCTTTGTGACTGACCCACTTCTGTTCTGAAATAAAGAAGCCAGCAAAGCAAGTTTCGGCGGGATGATGCACGATGTTGATTGCACTAATAGATGGAGTTCTCCCTAGTTGAGAGGGAGTGTTAAATTTGGACAACTAGGTCCAAACTCCATGTTCTGATGCTCAGATTAAAAAGCTAATATTTTTGTTGGATTCCTCTTTCTGAGAGATGTAAAATCCATATAAAATATGTCTTAATCCGATGAGCAGAACTTATATTTTGAATTTATTATTCTTAATAAATTATATGTGCAAGGTCGGCCAGTTTTGTAATGTAGGCTCACATGCCCAACAGATGTGTCACACACCCTCATTGACGGATATATATACAGGAAAAGTTGGAGAGATTTTCATCATCATCACAACTCACATCTTCCTCTCTCATCAAAGAGTACGAGCTACCAAGAAGGACGAGTTTCAGCCACACGTGTGAAGGACGAAGAGGACAAATTGTACGGCTGAGCTGAAGTACGGATTTTCTGCTGCTAGGGTTTCGCAGAAACTTTGACCAGCGTTGACTTTGGTCAACGCTTGGTCCAAACAAGCTGAAAACTTGTGGCAGGTTCGATTTATGAAGGCCGTACTACCTGGCACAAAAATCGAGGTCAAAGGGTTGACCGTTTTGCTGCTGCGTTGACTTTTAGCTTGCTGCCCTTGCGTTGACTTTTCAGGACAGCGTTGACTTTTGCAGAGTTGACTTGGGTTGACTCATCTACAGATTGAAGGGTTGTTGTGACACATGCTGGGCTGGCTGACCAAAGGAGACTTTGCTGGTTGAAGCATCCCGTTGACCGCCGAAACGAACATACACATTTTTCCTGTTTCCGATTTGTCTTCTGTAAGATCTGCTTATATGTTCTATCTGCATTTTGTTTAACTACTTGTATGATTGCTGTGAGAAAAGTGAAATTGCTCTTAGCATAGAACATCTACAAAACTTTACAAAATTTCACCGCTATGACCACTACTCATGAGAGATTGGTTATTTTAAATGAATTAATACTCTAGCTAGTTCACATGATGCAATGGGTGCTTGTGAAATTGGTCATTAACATCAATGCTCATGGGAGATTGGTCATGTTGAATGACTTCACACCCAAGTCAGTTCAGCTAATGTAATGAGTGCATGAGAAATTGCTCATTATGAATTGGTCATTGACATTAATGTTCATGGGAGATGGGTCATGTTAAATGACTTCACACCCAAGTCAGTTCACGAATATTCTCTAGTTTCAATCCTAATTCTTCACCTTATCATTGGAGGTAACAATCACATGAGAATCATTGAAACTACTGCTGATGACTTAATACTCTAGCTAGTTCACCTGGTGGAATGAGTGCCGAAGAAAACGGTCATTATAACTAATGCTCATGGGAGATGGGTCATGCTGAATGACTTAAGACGCTAACCAATTCCCTTCATGCAATGAGTGCACAAGAAATAGGGCATTATGACTGATGATCATGGGACGTGGATCATACTCGATCACTTAAAAGTTAATACTCTATTCAGTAACCAGTTCACTTGATGCAATGAGTGCAGGAGAATTTGGTCATTATGACCAATACTTTGATGTCAATCCCACTGCTTCACCCTATCACCAGAGGTGATAACTGTGTGTGAAATTGATCATTGTGACCAGTGCTAATGAGAGACTGGTTATGCTGAATGACTTGATAATCTAGCCAATGCACTTACTGCAATCAATGCATGAAAAATTGTTCATTATAACTAATGCCCGTGGCAGATTGCTAATTACTTAATACTCTACTCAGGTAACGAACAAAAATGACATTTCATGAGAACTTTGCAGTCTATTCCATCATTTACTAAAACTAAACCACGGTAACTTTGCATACTATTCCATTATTTTCTAACTTTTTTGGTGCTCACACAGTGCCATTGACATCAGCACTTACTAATTGAATTCCACCGCTGTAAACTGCATATGCAATAGCTAACAATTTGATTCATGTACAGTACCAACCAACTGAATTACAATCTAGCATACACCAACTAATCGCACCTACTGGTGGCTACTGGAGCCTACTGGATACCGTTGTAATGGCATCTACTGGTGTCCACAACAGAGCACATATAAACTCTCCATCAAAATCACAAAAATTACTGTAAATTGTATATATTGTGTTGAAATAGCAAAAAACAATTTAGTAAAAACACAAGTGTTAATGAATCCTTGTAACGCTAAATCTAGACAGGTTAGACTCAACAGTGGTAAGATATGAGTAGGGCATTTAATGGTGTTCAGAGCACATGTGAACTATTCCACATTAATCAGAAAAACCACTGTCAAATGTATATATTACATATGAACAACAAATTAAATTGAAAATCAAGTGCTAATGGAGCTGTATACATTACAGATGAACAACGATTTCGATGGAAAGTTGAAGGTTCATGGATCTTTGTAATGCTAATCTGAACACATTAAGCTTAATAGTGATATGGGGCAGCTTGTTGAAAATTAAAAGAAAAATGGGGAAAATCATATTTCGAAGGGCAGGACCTTCCTGATAATATCTTCGCTGATGGCATCGATCTGCTTATCGAGGCTCCGCAGCGTCTCCTGCTTTTGGGCCTCCAATTCCTCGAGAGCCAGGGCGAGCTCCTTCTCCACCCGGCCTCGGGATTCGCGGAGCTTTTCATCGAGTTCCGCGGACATCTCTTTCTTCATCTTGTTAAGCTTCGCCGAGACCTCTGCCCGGGCGGCCCTAAGTACCGCCTCTGCCTCCTCCTGGAGTTTCTTGATCTCCTCCGAGTTGTCCCGCACGCTCAAGAGCTTCTGCCTGATCATCTCGTCCCTATCGTCCATGAACTTGCCGATGGGCTTGAACCAGATGGCGTCCAGCGCCACCATGAGCAAAAGGAATTCTCCCGCTATGATGGGAAGCGTGAGGTTGAAGTCGAAGAGCTTGGCTTTCTCCATCTCTTCGGCCAGAGCGGGCATAGCCACCATGGTAGTGTTCAGGGCTATCAGGCAACCATTTCTCAGGGCTGCGGGGATCTTGATGCTCCTTGCCCACTTGATAATCTGCGGTTTCTCTTGCTGGGCTTGGATTAGCAGGCGACCATGGCCGGCACTAATGGTGGGCGTCGTTTTTCTTGCTGGTTTAATAGTGGGAATGGGAATGAGGGGGGCAGCCATCAATGCATTAGCGGCCATTGTTGGCTACTCGAGATGGAGCAATCCTCACGGGCGTTGGCAATTCTTCGTTGGGCGCATTCATGGTGGTCTCTCGCACATATCCTATTCTATCTTATTTGCCTGCCACACATATTTTATCTTTGTGGTTCAAATACGAATGTGGATTGGATAGCCTCCTGCTGCTAAGGCTCCATTTGGGTGTCTTCTATAAAACTCAGTAAAAAATACAACTAATCACTCGCGGGAGTACTCATTTCTAGTTTATGTGTTTCACAAAATAATTAGTTTCGTCTGTGTGTGTGTATAGAAATACATTTCTAGTTTATGTGTTTCACAAAATAATTAGTTTCATCTGTGTGTATAGAAAGTAGGAAAAAAAAAAAAAATATATATATATATATATATATATATATATATAAATGTGTTATAAAATAACGAGTTTAATTTTTTCACAAAATAGGTAATTTCATCGTTCTCTAATAAAAATAAAAATAATTTTTTTTAAATAAAATAATAAATAAATAAAAATAAATCATTAAAATATTATTATAATATTTAATTAATATAATATATAGTTATAATTGAAGTTTTTGAAATGGAAGGAGTTCTCGAAGTGATAGCTAGGGTTTTACCTTGCTTAATCTTTGTACCATTTATGTAGATTTTCATTTGCAGATTGCTCAATGGTGAATCTTTGTGATTTGGTGAATAAATTTGTTTATTTTGCAAGTATAGCTATTGGTCAGGCTAGCTCTTCTTCGGTTGTGTACAACTCTATGTTGAAGTTTGGTTTTGGTCTTCCGATGGTACAAGAAAATTCTTCCCTCAATGTTCCTGTGAATGAGGAATTCTTAGTGTTCCTGTTTGGTTTGCAAGTTTAATGAGCACTGGCCATGATTGGTCAATCTGCATAAATGGATCTCTGAGACATGTGTTTGTACTCAACCTAGTCTCCTAAATTGAGTTCATTAATTGTCAACTAGGGTTTGTAAACTGCTGAAGTGTGGTGCACTATATGTGCCTAAGTATTCGTTTCTCACTACGTTGTGTCTAGTGTTTTATGATGTTTTTGGTTTTTTTATGGTTTTATGTTCACAAGGGAAAGAATTAAATGTTGGTGAGAAAAAGCTACTGGTTAAAAACGGAGTGAAGCCTTAATTATGGATGGCAAATGACAAATGCAAATACTGAAACAGAACAAAGCTTAAACTATGGCTAGCAAACAACCAATGCAAAGCTTGATAATGACTTCAAGGAAATAAATCACAACATGAGCTTAAACTTTATCCAATTCATTCATTAAAGATGTGTTGGAAGAGCTTGGGAAATGGACAAGTTCAGTGTAAATGAAGTTCTCCTAACTAAACAATCAACAATCAACTTACAATGTTACAACATCTCATCCATGATTAAAGGTTTATTGGAATATATTTGGAAAAGAACATTTGTAGCATAATAAGATTTCTACTCTAAACTAGCTTCTAATTCTGTTCTGCAACTCAATTTAACACCACTAGGCCTCACTTAGAAGTTATAGATTTCCTTTTTAGAATGGTCTTTGAGAAAAGGCTTGTTTGTGAAATGGTAAAAAAAATGTTGCAAAATACTCTAGGTCTTAAACTGATACTAACTTCTGTCCAAATGATTGTGTATTAATATGAGGTTCGAACAAAAGAAGTTTTGTAAATAATGAAGACTGTGGTATTTAAATTTAACAACTAATATAATTTAAAAATGCAATGGATGACAACTAAACTGAAGTGCTAATACAGTGAGCTAAAACTAAACTAGAATGCCACTAGTCTATTTGAAGTACAATGAACAATGTTAAACTGGAAATCCATTATCAAACTGGAAATGAAATGACAAAGCTGAACCACATGCATTCTACCTCCGAAGTGCTATTAATCATGCAACTAACCTAAGGAATTCTACATCCCATCTCGTTCAGTATGAATGATATTTTGGAAGAGTTTGTGAGAACAAGTATGGCTGTATTATTCAATGCAATTGAACATAAACACAAGACTGAAAGCAAATACAACTAAAATCTAAGACACCACAGCTACTTCTTACTCATTGTTATGATATTTTGGAAGATCTTTGTAAGAGTAAGACTGGATATGCCACTTAGTGTAAACTAGCAACTAAAACCTACAATACCACAGTTATGCCTTATTCATCATAATGATATTTTGGAAGAGCTTATTAGAGTAAGTCCAACTGTGATAATTAACGAAAGGAATTGCAACAAAAATCTACAACACCACAGCTATGCCTTATTCATCGTAAGGATATTTTGGAAGAGTTTATTAAAGTAAGTATAGCTGTAATGATTAATGAAATTAACTATGAACATAAACTTCAAAAACTTGTCTAAGCTAGAAACGAAAACGAGGCTAAAATACTTATCTAATGTATAAACAAGGCTGCTCAGGAGGCAGGGGCCCTCTACCACCAGAGTAGCACGAAATCTAATTCAAGATTGACTCAACGCGTTCAAGGAAATGTTGCTTCTTTCATTAAAGAGGAATCACTTCAAAACAGAGTATTCTCGGACTTCAAAAATCTAGCAGTCAACCATAAAATCTAACCAAGATCTAACCTTGTCTCTCGGTTTCCCGAGCTACATTTATAGAAAATTTACATAACAGAACTTGAGATAATACAGGGATTATTGTATTTCCATATTAAAATCGAACTAGAACTCTAAAGGTGGCATCGTAATATGACAAAGGACATCTGGACTGTCCTTGTCCTATTAGGAGTCTAACTCCTAGTCTGAGTTCCCACATGCATAACCACGTACAAAATTCCGTTCAATCTTCATGGAGAGCAACAAATGCTAAAGGCATGATGTGGAATACGACCATGTGTGGTTTTCTCTGAGAGGACATCTGGAACCTATTTAAACATGAAGACGGCTGCAGAATTGGCAACTAGCTACAGAATGTCTGCATTCTGTAGCTAGTCCTAGTTCAAAAAGCACTACAATGAAGAAATCATAAAAACATAGCAAGTTAGTCATAATATTCATTCTTAAAGCAATTTTAACTAATTTCATTGATCATTTGAGTCTGGGATTAATAATGGACAAAAGAAATGGAGTGGAATGTGGTGGAAGAAAGAACATTCTTGGAGCTCAACAACATGGAGGCCCATTTTGACATAATGAATATTTACCCTATTGCATAGGGTTTATTCATTATGGTTTTTGATAAGATTGAGGACAAGAAGGATATGTATGAAGTTGGGTCTTGGTTTTGGGGGAGTGTTGACCTCTTCGTGTAGCCATGGACTCCCATTTTTGACCCGGTAACATCATCAATTTCTATAGCCCCAGTTTGGGAAAGACTCTTGCATCTTCCCTTGCATTTATGGAATCACATATTGCTTTCTTCCATTGTAAATGCATTGGGAAAAAAAAATCAAGACTACTTATGCCTGCATTTATGTGGAGATGAACTTCAACAAGGGTTTTCCTACGGAGATTAATATGATGGACCCAAATTATGTTTGAGTCCAAAAGCTCAACTATGAGAATATCTCATTTTGTGTAGAGCATGCTATGAAATGGGGCATGTAAATTAAAACTGCCCCAACCGTTCTCAGAACAACAAAGATTGGAAAAAACTCCAAAGGCCCAAATGGTGGTGTTATCACTCTAGTAATTCTAAAGTTGTGTGATTATTGTTTTAGTCAAAGAATTCTAGAGGTAACCACAAACCAACTTTTAAACTCTAGGATCTAGCCTTCCTAGGGTTCAGAGAGGGCTCTCCCTATAAGATTTAACTTTGTTTGTTTTATAAAATATTAGGCTAGTTATGATTGTGCGATTGGTTTTGTTTTGATTGGTTTGGTGGGAAAAATCACTTGAAAGGAAGGATAGTGGGAAATCTATTTGTCCATTGGGCTAAGGAGTCAAAATCAAGCAAACAGGACTAGGATTGAGGCCAAAAGGTCAAATGTTTTCAGGGCAAGATAGATAACCCTTAGAGATTTTGGAAAGTTGTTTTTATGAGGTGGTATGACTGGAATAAGGGGCACTTAAGAATCCTTTGATCCGGAAAAGGAAGTAGTAGGAAGAGGTTAAACGAGAGAGGGAACAATTAAGGGTTCCCTATATTGGAAATCAGAGGAAAACATATAAATGATAACTAGTTAAAAACATGGTGCTTTTAACAAATCCTATAGTAATGCTCCTAGTTATACATTCAGATTTAGCATAAACATAAATGGATGCATGTAACAAAGAAAGAAAACAATGACAAGTGAGGAAATACTTCACTCCAAATAGCTCATCAGAGGAATCTTGAAGTATGATGCCAATTTGTTTTGATCCAACCTCGCTACTCGAATTTTGACACACAAATGCTTTGAAGTCCAAGAAGAAATGACTATAAAAATCCCAGCAATTTTATTCCACCCAAAATACTTCTAAAGATGAAGTATTTATACATAATGTTTTACAAAATATCCTAGAAAACTTCTAGGAATTATCTTAGGAAAAATAAAATATCTTTACAACAATAATAGAGGCAACTACTTGAAAAATCAGCAAGATGTCCTATTTTATCCAAAAGAACTAGAAAAAGTTTTAAGGATAGGATGCAGTTGGCTGCCTTGGTGTCCTCCTCACTGGCTCTTATATATTTTTGAATCTGATCTACCTTGTCTGATACTCTTTATTCACTGATACTCTTTAACCCTTAGTCAAAAAATTGTTTACTGCTGTAAAATTTATGTTTTGACTGTAATTCAAAAAACAGTTTAGTCCTTCTTTCATCTGTCTTTATCCTTCAATATAGTAAATCTGTGAGTGCTTGTCAATCCTCATTTTTAGGAATTGGTATATTTTTTAATTTCTTGAAGTTCTCATCAACTTTAGTATATCTAGCAAAGGTTGGCTTGATGACAAACAAGTGTTTGATCTCATGCTGCAAGTAGAATAAGTCTTCAAAATTATTGAGTAACACTTTTCCTGTTGGGATGCCTTGACTTGTTGGTTTATTTACCTGTTCTTTTGCAAACTCTCTAATCTTCTTATCATAGTCATTTTGAGGCATCAATTTATCATTAATGACCATGATATCAGGCAATCCTTTTTGCTTTAAAGTTGTGAACTTAACCATAAATCTGGTTATGGAAATATTCATACTTTCACACTTTTCTTCCAGTTGTCTCATCAAATTTTTCTTTGTTGTGACTTTCCTAATTTCTAGGATAGTTGCAGCTTTGTCTGTGATTTTGAGTTCTTCCAACTCCTGTCTGTTTTTGAAGTTAAGGAAATTGATCAACCTTACAGCTTGCTCTGGTTTGTCAGCGAACTCAGTTTGAGTCTTTTGAATTTCTGCTTGGGTTGCTAGTAATGACTCTCCTTGCTCAAAAATTACCTGAATTAAAGACCATACATCATGGATGGCTTCAATGACATTATTCCAAAGGTAATTTTTGATGTATGATATCTGATCCTTCAAGGTTAACTCCTTTTGCAACTTCTTTAACTCTTCACTCAGTCTGATGGCATTTTGTTCATGTGTCTTTACATTTATCTGTGCCAACTTATTTGACTTCTCAAGGTTTTCTACCATATTTGTTAACATGTTAATCTCATTTGTCTTTAAAGACATTTCTTCCATTGCTTCCAGTATCTTGTTGGCCTTATCAGTAGGTTGTACTGCTGTTGTAGATGATTCAGTGGTTGATGTTGTGGAAGAAGTCATTGGTACTGCAGTAGCCAGTGGTTCTTTGGGTGCCAACTTTTCACCTAAAGTTGAAGGCATTGTTGCAGTGATAATTGGAATACTGTAGGAATCATTGGTTCTTTCACTGTTTCCTTTTCTTGGACAAGTTTGTCCATATGTATTTCCATCTCTTTAACCTAGGTTGTCAACTGAAGAACTAAATTCATCATGTCATCTTTTTCACTCTGTTCTTGCATGATTTCTTTTGTTTGAGGAAGTTTGAGTTGTTTCCTCCAGGCTGCTATATCTTCAATTTTCTTCTTTACTAATAATTCTGCTGCTTTGATATTAGAAGGATCATATCCCACCTGCAAAATTAGTTCTTCTAAGGCTTTTATCCTAAGATCCTTGGCATACAATGAGGTTTTGTCCAACTTCATCTGATCTTGCATGTTGGAGATGGTATCTTAGAGCTTTTGAGCACTCATGGCTTTATTTGTGACAGTAGAATAAAGCATCTCTGAAGTCTGCCTATGGAACTCAATTTGATTAAGAGCATGGATCTTATCTATCTGAACCTCCAAATCAACTTTCTTATAATCAGCCACTGTCTTAGGAGTTTTGACTGTGGGCTGCAACACTGACATGATTAGTTTTTTATTAGAATAATCAAATGCATAAAGGAGCCTGTTTTGTACACTAGGAATTAGTTTGAGATATTGAGAATACATGTTATTCTTTATCTCTTCATTTTTCAGTTTGATCTGCTTATATTGCTCTTTAATATCCAAATCCTCTTCCTCAGCTGCCTGTGAGGAAGAGGCTTCCATGCTTTGTTGTCTTTCCATCAACTATGTATCTTCATTATTGATTTGTCCTTCATTCTGATTTTTAGCAGTTTTCTCATTGATAATTACAGTAGCAACATTTGTCTCTGGCAAATCTGTATTGGTATTTAAAGGCTCTGTTTCTTCCACATCTATTGTCACTTTTCCTTTACCTGCTAAATCTAATTTGGGCCTTTTATATATGATCTTGAACTTGGTTTCTGTTGTAGTCTCTGCTATGTAGGCTCCTTCTTCCCTTATTCTTTTGGTGGACTTCTCTGGCTAATTTGCAACCTCCAAGGTATGACTAGTATTACCTTTGTTCATTGCATCTATTAAAGTGTTTTCAGTCCATTCAATCTGATTGGAAAACTTTTATATTTCTGGTTTAGCTTCATGGATAAAGGGTGTTAACTTTCATTTAACCCTTAGCTTACTCAAGATCTCTCGTGGATCATAGTTCCAAGGGAAACTCTCTTCAAATTTATATTCCAATAATTGATTAGCTGCCTCTTTTTATGCATCCCTGTGATTACATATGAATGGCCCAATCAGGTTCTTAAGTTTGAATTAGGTCTTCTTCTTAGCTGCCATGAAATTTATTGAATCAAAATTTAGGATTTTCCTGATATACTCCAAGGCAAAGATCCTCATTGAAGGATGTTTGGGTAACTTGTAAGGTAACAAGTTTGACCCATAGACTTTGATCTCAGTATATTTTTCATACAAATACCAGTCACCGACCTTACTCTGCTATGATAACTGCAATATCCTTTTCTATTCTTCATTTATTCTTGGCTGCTCTGTCTTGGTCAACATTGTGATCACTGGATGTAAAAATAACTCTAAAAATTCTGAATAACTGAAATCTATACATTTTTTCCCGAGCATGGATGTCCAAAAGATGACAGATAGAGGATTTCCCTCTATGTCAATTTTTTGGAAAGTAACTGAAAAATTATCTGATTGGAAGTATAAAAACACATGGAAAAGGTAGGAGGTATATCTGAATACTCCCTCAATTTGCAAAATGGTCAATTGATAATGAATGTTCTATCAGCAATGAAACTAGCATAATCAAAGATTACTGAGGGTGGTTGACCTGGAGAAAAGGTGGATAAGAATCCCAAGATGGACTCATTAGTGTGTTCATCAGTAAAATATCCAAGGATGAAGGAAAGCATGGAAATAACATGTCTTGAACCTTCAGGGAATTTAGCAGTAGAATATGGAGGATTTAGCTTAGGAATTTCTACATGCAGAGGCATAAATGTCTGAAAAATCATGAACCTCTTGGGAAAATCTAGGCCAATATGTAACTTGGTGAGGGCCTCTATAGACAAAGGGATTACTTGGGGGTCGGGCTAAAGCTGTAACATCTGGTTAATTGATTCTGTAGTGATGGTAAAAAGCACATCTTTATTGGCGTTTACAATGGCTCTTTGCTCAGGGACATAATACTGCTGACACAATCTAATAACCTCCTGACATGGGTGAGTTAATGGGACAACATATTTGGGCAAATGAGATTCCCAAATATGGACTTCTTCTTGATCGTCTAAAGACTTTTCATAGCACCAGTTATGGATATCTAGCAGGTTAAATTCAACAATGGGATATGCTATCTTGTAATCAGTATCAGCTAGTGGGATGTGTTCAATATCAATAACAGGTGGTTGAAGAGGATTTACAACAATAGCAGTAGTTGAAGTCATGGCAGGGGTAGGTTTAGGTGCTTTGGAACCTTTAGGCTTGCTTACACTCTGCTTTTTAGGCATTTTGCTCTACTTCTGCAAGTTTAGACAGTTTGCAGAAGCAATTTATTTTTTACAGAGACTTAATGGGAAAAATAGGCAAAGTATAGTCTCTTCTTTGGGTTTTCTGTCCAATTATGCCTGTTAAAAAAGTTTAGAGGCTTTAGAATTGGTTTAAAACAGAAAACAAGGGTTTCCTGAGTCTTTGATTGAGAAATAGGGTTGAAAAACTCTTTTGAAAAGTATCACAGAGGCTTAGGATATCTGCAGAGGTTTTCTGGCTTATTTCAGAGCTTGAAATAGATCATTAAACTATGAAAACTCACAAATTTCCTCAAAATAGTGCACAACAGTAAAAACAGGGTTTCTGGGAAAATTTTGCCATAAACTGGCATGTTTTGGGGCTTCTTTACAATGTCTATCAATCAAATTTTTAACTTTAAATGTGTTTTCGTTCTTTTAAAAAAGTGTTTCAACTTGATTTCTGGTTTAAATTTCAGATAAATACCTGTTGTAATGCAGGTATCAGTTTTTTGAACAATTTCTGAGGTTTTGACTAAGTTGATGGCTTTTGTAGCTTTTCTGGAGCAATGTGCAGCTCCTTGGCGGTCTTCAATGGTTTGGAGGGCAAATTATGCGGGTTTCAGGCATAAAAATGGCATAAAATGGCTTAAAAAGAGTGTTTTTACAGTCGGGAAATTTGTGCAGTGGGTTTAGGTTAATGTGCAGAAGATAAAGGAATGAATGCATTTCTAAGGTTAAATATGCATTTTAGTTACATTAGTTATGCATTGAATGTGGGTCGCATCGACAACGAGGGTGGTTTCGGAGTTCAATGAATCGAAAACCATAGTGGTTATCACGCGGCGTTGAGGTGTAAGTGGTATCGGGCTTAACCCACGCGATCCAATAAGGATCGACCACGTGGAGGAGAGAGAAATTGCAAAACAACTCATTTTGCGCAGCTTCGAAGCTCGGGCGATCGCACTACTTTTCCACGCGATATCATATCTGTGTCGTTGGATCTGGGGGATCAATGCGAAGGGTCTGGATTCATTTGGGAGTTGCATTGGAATGGGAGGTGGGACCGGGCTATTTGCATATGAGGCGGGATAAAACATTATAACAAAGGCGCATGAACAAGGTTTTTAAACCTTAGGCCTTGTATAATATGTGGCAGGTGGAGTAATGTTTTTATTTAAATGTTTTTTAATAAAACATTTGCAATGGATCGATCAGGGTATAGGCGGGGATTAACATTTTTATTTAAAACATTTGTGAAATGTTTCAAATTTTATATGCGAGCGCAATAATATATATTATATAGTTTTCAACCTTTAAATAGTTTTCAAACTATAAGGGCGGGGTATTTAAATAACGACATGTTTAGACCAATGGGTTTGTAGGGTGGGGTTTCATTTTGCGCACATGGGGATATGTAACATTGGTCTAAACTTAAAATAATGAGTTTTAGCTGGTTATTTTAAATATAAGGGAATTAATAACTACGGGAGGGTGTGGTTAGGGTTTTGATACACTAAGTTAGGTGTTAATATGAAAAATGGTAGTGTAATGGTCATAAAATACATACTAACTCTAAGAAAAGTGCCAAAATAAAGCACTGCTTTATTATATTTATTTTTCACAATTGAACTCTAGATACACTTTTAACTTAGGATAAAATGTATTTTGAGGGTTTATGAATGATTTTGAAGGGAATGAAGTTAATTATTTTAGGGTTACAATTTTACTAAGTAAAAAATGTGTTTTACTTAGGAAAAAAAGGATTAAGATGTTTGAATGAAGGAAAAATGTTGATGAATGAGGGTTTAAGGTAGGAATTCAATATTTTTAACTGACCAGTCATCGAGCCTTGGCTCTGGTCCCAACAAAAGTCAGAGAAATGCTCTGAACCTTTTTTATTGACAGTTTAGAACACTGAATACTTGTAGGGGAGGGGAAATTATTAATTTTTCCCAATGATGTTTTATTACATACTTTCTCAACTGCTTTCTACATATCCAACTTTATTTCTAACATTTTTTCTTCATTTTGTAGGTGCATTTAGGTTTGCAACCTTAAAACATTTTTCTTTAAAAGCATAAAACTATCTAAATCTACCTTATGTCATCCGAGACCTCAGATTAAACTGTTGAGCTCCTCATTATTCTATACCTATCTACTGATTTGTCAAGTTTAAATTGTTTGACAAATCTTTATTCTCTATCTAAAACATGAAAAGTTAAGATTACATTGTATAACTGATCATGGATTATGGCATTTATTGGCACCCTGCACATAATCATTATTCTTGCAATAAAAGTAAAAGTAGTGGCATTTTGGATTTGCTCACTTTCAGGTCTTATTTTATCTCGTTTTCTTTTGTGGTTTTTATAATTTTCTAAGTCCTTTGATTTTTCTTTCAGGACTTTTTACCCTCTTTTTGGTTTTTTATTATTTTTTCATTTTTTCAAAATATGGGAAAACAACTTGCAGAAAGCAAGGTATGTACATATTGACAAGACTACCAAAGTCAATTCAAAATTTTATAAACCCTATTATTATAGGACCCTAATAGGTGGGAAGGTGCACAAGGTGATGAATATATAGTATTCAAAGAAGAAGAGTTTTAGAAAAAGAAGAAAAAAATAGAAGACAAGAAGGAAGCAGATTTAGTCAAAGAAACCACGACATCAAAAGCTAAGCAAGAAAAAATGATTGCCAATGTGGATCCTTTGGTCGCTAGTAAGGATTTCCCTGATGTAGAGTTAGTGGAAAAGCAACAAACCCTTGTGGAAAACGGATTCCCTTCAGAAACCACAAAGAATCTCGTTGAAAAGGAAACATCTTGGGCAGATCAGGCATATGAGAAAGATTTCAAGAATAATATTGTGCAGTTTCCGAAGAACAATCCATTGGAACTTGCTAAAAATGCGGGGTAGATTCAAGTTTAGAAGAAAGGAAAAAATAAATTTCTCCAAAAAATTAAGAAGTCAAACTAGATCAAAATAAAATTATAGTGGAAAATGGAATGTAAATGTGTTTATATTTTGGGGTTTTATTGGAAAATATTTAGTTGGAAAAGGATTGAAGCTTTTGTGTCTTGGGGAACACTTTTGTGGGAGCCTCTACTCAATCGCAAACCCTCAAGGAAGATTGGAATATGTAAAGGTTTTGTCCTTGTAATCCAAACTTTTTATTTATACAAATCTCTACCCATTTCATATATATATATATATATATATATATATATATATATATATATATATATATGTTATTCTACATAAAATATTAGTGTTATTATATGAGAATGAGATATATTGGTAAGACTTTTTCCATATTAAACTTATTGTGAATTATATATGTGTGTGTGTGAGGTTTATAATATTTTTAATACATATTAAGACTATATGTGTATGTTAAGAGTATATGTTTCTTCATAAGTTGTTGGTGTAATCTTTGGAATTTATCAAGAGCATACACTCCATGAGGGTTGAGGAGCCTACTCCTTGAGCCTTGTCACAAGGGCCAAAGATGTCCCTTGGGATTTGAATTCGGGTGGAGGGGATAACATCCCATTGCACCAATCATTCATTCTACTCCTTGAGGCTTATCACAAGGGGTCAAATATGTGCCCTGGGGTTTGAATTCGGGTGGAGGGGATAACATCCCATTTTACCAACCATTCATTCATCCCACGAGGAAACTATACTTCCATAGACTTTAGCAATCAAATCTTTGCAGAGAGATTCGCCACTGGTCCCATAAACAAGAAAGTCTCATGCACCCATCTAATGTCTCCTAAATTATTAATATTATTACTTGTTAACACACACATATATATGGGATAAAATTAACTATAAATAAATATTTTACTAACTATATATTATATATTTGTTTAATTATAATTAGTTAGTAATATTAGAACTAATTATAATAGATAATGATCTTTTATATCTTAATATTAGTTAACTAAAATTATATATTAATGATGTATGTTAATAGTTAATTGTATTTAGAGGTGCTCTATGATGTTGTAATGTTAATATAAACATTTTAAATTGATCAAAAATAAAAATAAGAGGGGTAAATTTCTCCATAATTAAAATTATAAAAATTTAAAAATAATTATAATTATAATTTTAACTATAAAATTATAAAGTTATTATAAAACTGTAAAATTATCATGGTTTACAAGTTCAAGGTATTTGTTATGCAAAATTATCAAACTAGATGCATCTTAACTCCCAACTTGATCGCTCTTAGCACTT
Organism: Pinus albicaulis; assembly: GCA_034641835.2. NCBI lineage: Eukaryota > Viridiplantae > Streptophyta > Pinopsida > Pinales > Pinaceae > Pinus > Pinus albicaulis. The sequence continues at coordinate 440,700,527 of CM076571.1, read as the reverse complement.
GGTAGTTTGAGATTTAAGATAGACCTAAGCTAGTATATAGTTATCAATATATTATGACTTACTATTATAAATATATATTATCAATCTAAGTTAATTAGATATAAATATTTTAAACCTTATTGTAATAGATTAAATGTTTTTTATGTTTTAAAAATTAGCTAACTAGCTAAAACTGAACAAAAATTAAAGTATTTTGGCATTAAAAATTTGTTCACTATGGAAATCTTTTTTAAATTATAAAATTAGAAAACTTCACAAAAACTTTAAAAAAAATATTGACCAATAATATACAATAATATAATAAATAAATGAAATTCAATAATATATATATATATATATATATATATATATATATATATATATATATATATATATATATATATATAAAATAAAATTATTAATTTGAAATTCATCTTATCATTCACCCAAATAAACTTTTTCTAAAACCATCTTCCACACAAATTGATGAAGAAAAACTCATCAAGCCCTGGGAATAAATAAGGGAGAAACCTTAAAATTTAAAAGACTAAGTTTAAAAGTCAAAAAATATAGTTTAGAGGAGAACATTAAAACATATGAGAAAAATTGTAATGATATTAATACTTAAAATTAATATATAAATAATAATTAATAAAATTAATAATAGTACTAAAATCAAAATTAAAAAAAAAAATAGGAGTGATATTTAAATATTTGAAATAGTATTGAGTATTACTAATTAATATTAAAAATTGGTAAGTTTTAAGAGCAATTTAATTGGTGATTAAAGTAATGTGAAATTTATGAAAAACTGACTATTTAAGGTTCAAATCCTCCTAAAGTGTGAAATTTGACAGATCCTAGGTTCAAATCGTAGTTACGTGCCAAGTGGGCTATCGTAATTATCTGTCAAGTGGACTACTAAGTTCCTTTGGGATATATATATATATATTAAAAAACAAGATATCATTAATAAGATTAAGTGACATAGTAAAGTGCTTTAATAATTAATAATATTTATTATGAAAGAAGTTCATTAATAATAATTATTATTATATATTTATTATGATAATAATTATTATTTTTCGAGGAAATATCTAGGTAGATCCACCCAAAGGGATTACATCCCGATGGCTTATTAGTAGAGCCTAACCCCAAGGACGTTGAGAAGAATTGACCCATTGACCTTCCATTAGCGAGGTATTCTACATAAAATATTAGTGTTATTATATGAGAATGAGATATATTGGTAGGACTTTTTCCATATTAAACTTATTGTGAATTATATATATGTGTGTGTCTGGGGTTTATAATATTTTTACTACATATTAAGACTATATGTGTATGTTAAGAGTATATGTTTCTTCATAAGTTGTTGGAGTAATCTTTGGAATTTATCAAGAGCATACACTTCATGAAGGTTGAGGAGCATACTCCTTGAGTCTTGTCACAAGGGCCAAAGATGTCCCTTGGGATTTGAATTCGGGTGCAGCGGATAACATCCCATTACACCAACAATTCATTCTACTCCTTGAGCCTTATCACAAGGGGTCAAAGATGTGCCATGGGGTTTGAATTCGGGTGGAGGGGATAACATCCCATTTTACCAACCATTCATTCGTCCCACGAGGAAACTATACTTTCATAAAATTTAGCAATCAAATCTTTGCAGAGAGATTGGCCCCTCGTCCCATAAACAAAGAAGTCTCATACACCCATCTAATGTATCCTAGATTATTATTTTTATTACTTGTTAACACACACACACATATATATGGGGATAAAATTAACTATAAATAAATAATTTATTAACTATATATTATATATTTGTTTAATTATAATTAGTTAGTAATATTAGAACTAATTATAATATATAATGATCTTTTATATCTTAATACTAGTTAACTAAAATTATATATTAATGATGTATGTTAATAGTTAATTGTATTTAGAGGTGCTCTATGATGTTTTTTTCCAAAGAAAAAATCGAACTATCTATTAAAATCATAGAGAGTTACATAGTATATGCATAATGCATTCAAAGAACTGCATTTCCTTCCTTTTCAGAAAGGAGGTGAAGTTGTTGCGAGTGAAAAACAATTCACTGCTAGTATCTAGTTGAGTGTGTACTCAGTGTCCATGTTTCCCCCCGGGTTCCCTTTCAAAGGGTAGCACCCGAAACATGAGGTAACAAAAGGACTGAGCCGAAATAGAGCTCCTTTTGATCTATGAAACTGGATGGTAGTCACCAGTCCATTTTTTGGACACAAAGCACATAAATATTTTGAGTTTTTTCTCCCTATCTCCCAGGCCTCCTCATGGAGGAAAACAACCTGAAACAGAGACAGAAAAAAAGATAGTTATATGAAGTATGAAAGTCCAAAAACAGAGTGTCTGAGAGTTTGAAAACATATGAAAATAATTACAAAAATATTAATATCTCATCAGTTGAAAATTGGTTGTTCGAGATTTCGAACCAACCCGTCTTCCACTTCAACAGCTATCTAGAGACCCAGATCATGCTGAATGCCCTCTTTAGAAAGAAGGTCTGCTTCATGGTTTCGCTCCCTGTAAATATGGCAAACAAATATCTTGTTAAAAAGAATTTTCAATCTAGACACCTCATTAAGTAATGGATGCAAGATGTAATTTAAGCAACGTTGAGTCCCATTGAACCACTTGACAATGTTTAGAGAATCTCCAACGATATGAACCTCTCTACATCTTAAGAGAGTGAGCCAGCATAAGAGAAGATGTAGAGCTTTTAACTCTGCAAAAAATTTTGTCCCCTGCCCCAGACCGACAGAAGCTTTGAGGGTTTTTCCTAAGGGGAAGTGAATGACCAGTCCCGCTCTGCATCTATCCTGTGGGTCTGAGGCACCGTCAAAATAGCCCCAAGGGATAGTTCCTTTGATTATTTCCAGTTGGATGACTCTAGGAGGGTGTGCCTATTGGGAGTTTGGAATGAATTCATATATGGAAACTCCTTCCGCTGCCAGTTTTCTTATGGGAACTATGGAATTTTTAAAGATAGCGTGATTCCTTGCAATCCAAGATCCCCAAGCTATCAACAGGGGGATGTTTTTGACTTTATCATTTGGTGCATCTTGCCACCACTTCTGTCACGCTTCCTAAACCTCACTTCCTTCCCATCTTTGAGGAATTTTTAGAATCCTGAGAGTTTCATTCCAAAGGCTGATAGTGAAAGGACAAGAGAGAAAAAGATGATGAGCCGTTTCCAAACTATTCTTACACAGAATACACATCCCCAGACCTATCTTACCCCTTTTTTGAAGAAAGTCCCAGGTAGGTACATTTTTCTAGAGAATACACCAGAAAATAACCTAGATTTTGCTGGCTCTTTCAGTTCCCACAATGGTTTGTGCCACCAGACCTGGGTTCCCCAACCTTTCTGTGACGTGAGCCAACTATATCCAAATTTCGAAGAGTATGTCCTTGTTGGGGAGTGGACCCACCTGAGTTCATCCCTCCTCTCTTGTAACCTGATATTTGAGTTTTGAAGATCCCTCATGAAATTCTCCCATTGCTCCATCCACCTATCTTCAAGTTGTAGGTCAATCCCAATTGCCCATCCCTGTCTCCACGGTGTTGTTCTATCATGGTTTGCAACATGATTCAAGATGGTGAAACCTCTAGCGTTCAACAGCTCAATAAGATCTCTAAAAAGCGAAAAATTCCCCGTGTAGCCCACCCAAGGGTCCCTGCCCAACCTTACCCTGGTTGCTTTGCCTACTTGCCAAGCTAAGCCTTGCTCGATAAGATTCATCGAATCAAGTGTAGCTTTCCAAACAATTGACGCGTTTTTGCCTGATTTTTGGGGTAGTCTCAGCCAGTCCATAATTGACAAGGGGTCAATATATTTTCTTTTTATAACATAAGTCTAGAGGTTATCTAGAGTTATAAGGCACCAAGCAAGCTTTGCAGTCAGTGACTTTGAGAAAGAGGATAGTTCTTTTATGCTCCAGCCTCCCCAAACTTTCGGTCTGACTATTTTCTCCCAGGCCACCCAAGGAGTAACGTGGTCCTGTTTTGAACCTTCCCAAAGGAATCTGCTGCACACCTTATTAATGGAGTTGACAATGATTTTAGGAACCCATGAGAGGCCAACCTAGTATACTAGGATAGCCATCACCACCAATTTTATCAATACGAGCCTTCCAACTCTTGATAGCCATTTGAAACTCTAGTGCTTCATTATTGCCTCAATTTTTTATAGGAGCCACTTCTAATCCTGGATTTGATATGTGTCTGGCTTTAGGAAAAACCCCAGATATTTAAAAGAGTCCTCAAGGGTTTTAGCTTCCACTGGACAATTCCTTCAATTCTATTCACTTCAGTCCTTGAGAGGCCAGCTGTTGTCATAGATGATTTCTGACTATTGATATTGAGGCCCTTGGCTTTCAGGAAGAGGGCCAACAGATCCTTTAAGCGCCTGCAATCTTCCAAGCTACCATCACTGAACAGTAAGATGTCATTGACAAAGAACAAGTGAGTGATGAACAAGTTCGCAACTACTTCTATTCCCTTTAGTTCCCCTCTTCTTTTTGCTTCTAGGATCATCAGACTCAAACCTTTAGCTGCCAATAAGAATAATAAAGGGGATAGAGGACATCCTTGATGGAGGCCTCTCTAAGGGTTGAAAAAATATTTTGCTGCACCATTTATCAAGACAACAATACTAGAAGAAGAGACACAGCTCATAACCCAATTGATAAAGTCAATCCTGAAACCAAGATGAGTCATTAGCAACCTTAAATACATCCAGCATATTTTATCAAAGGCTTTGGTCAAATCAATTTTTACAATAACTTCCTTTTTTTTCTTCTCTTAAGGCTATGGAGGGTTTCCTAAGCTACCCCAACAACCTCATGGATTTGTCTTCCATCTAGGAAGCCAAATTGGTCTGACGAGATGCTTTTTGAAAGAAAAGGTTTAAGACAGGAGGCTATCACTTTTGAAATGATCTTATATATACAAGAGCAAAGGGAGATAGGGCGGAAGTCATCAAAAGTTAGGGGATGATCTTTTTTAGAGACTAGGGCCAGGAAAGTAGCATTGAAAGGCTGATAGATTGTCCCCAATCTGCGAGACTCTTCTACCACTTCGACTAAGTCGTCCCCCAGGTATTCAAAGAAATGCTGAAAGAATTCAACAGTCCATCCATCTCGCCCTGGACTTTTATCCTTTAGCATTGAGTTTAAAATATCTTCTACTTCCTTCTTTGAAATCGGTTCCATGATGTTGTTATTCCCTTCTTCTTCAATAAATTTGGGGAAAAATTGGGCCACCCTTATTACTTCCGCTATTGAGATTTCCGCAGGAGCTCTGAGAAGGTTTTTAAAATGGCTTATTCCTAGAGTCGAGAGGTCTTCAAATGAACGAGCCCATTCTCCATTCTCTTTATTGAGTTCCCATATAGTATTTGAACTTTTCCTTCCCTTAGAATAGTTGTGAAAGAACTTTGTGTTTTCATCGCCCGCTTGAAGCCATATTGCCCTGCTCTCGAGGCGCCATCTCTCTTCCTTTTCCAGTAAGATTTTTTTCCTTTTAGTTTCCAGCTCCCTGATTCGATTCCTAAGCTCTAAAGATGAGTAACCTGCTCTTTTTGAGGTTTCAAGGAAGTCGAGCTCTTCATTGACATTCCTCAACTCCTCTTCCTCTTTTAATGATTTTTGAGTTGCCCACTCCTGAGTTGCTTGCTTCATGATTTTCAGATTCTCCATAAACAACTTGCCCATATTCCCAAAATCCCTGGGTAAATTTTTCCTCTAGGTGTCATGGAACAGTTTTATATAAGACTCATCTTTTAGCCAAGAGGAGTTGAATTTGAAGGGAGAGCCTGGATTTTTCAGCTGTCTTTTTATTTCAAGAAAAATTGGGAGATGGTTAGAGAGGCCCCCATCCTCGACCCAGTGTCTGAACATAGAGGACCGAGCCACCAGATCTTCTCCAAGAAGGAATATGTCCAACTTTTTCCCTACCCAGTCTTCACCCACCCTACGATTCCTCCAAGTGGGTCTGGGTTTTGTTAAGGTGACGTCCACTAGCTGAGAAATGGCCAACTTTTTAAGAAATAAATCAGTGAGTTGTTCAACCCTAGTAGATGGACCCCAAGATTCCGACATTCCTAACGAAAAATTTAGATCCCCACTGAGGATCAGGTTAGGATTCTTCAGGAAGGATTTAGCAAAAAGGTCATCCCAAAACGACACTCACTCCACACAAGGCCTGTATACGTTAAGCAACAGAAGAGGGGTACATAGCTCCTGTGAGTATACCTCTAGAGCCAAAGAATTTTCCGAACCCTAAGAGGAAAATCCCTTCAATTTTGCAAAATTTTAGCCCGAAGAAATTCCCCCTGATCTTCCTTGAACGTCCAAGGAATGGAACGCCCAACCAGGGAACATTCTGGTGAGAGTGTCTGTTACCTCTTCTCCCTAGCCCAAAGTTTCTTGGAGGAATAAGAAATCCAGTTTGTGTAACTTCATCAGTTCCTTTAAGGCTAGTTTTTTAGGCAGACTAGCCAGGCCTCTATAATTATAGGAGAGAATAATCATCGGTAACCCTGAGGGGGTGGTTGCGCTGCTCTAAGCACCCTAGAGAGGGATCTTTGCTTTCCATCTGCTATATCAAGTTTAGCTTTTACTTGTTCCTTAGAAAGTTTGGATTTCCTGCCTCTCAACCTTCTAGGCCCAACCTATATAGGGTTTGTCTCCAGTCCTCCAAAGGCTTTACTATTCCACAGTTTGTTCATGAGAGACCTCATATTGTAAGGAGGCAAAGCGGGAGAGCTTGGCCGGGTAGAATCTGGCTCAGGAACACTACTACTCGGAGGGGGCATGGAAGGGGAGGGGAGAGAAGTGATTATACTATCAAGGGACTCAATGATTTCATGCATTTTAATATATTCCATGTCATTTTGCCTGGAGGGACCAGGCTGTGAAAGATCAATAAAAGAAGTGCACTTGAAAGAAACAAAGGGAGGATGAGAGTCAATAGGCATACCCTCCAGAGGTGCGGCTTCAGCCTCTTCATCTCTTGGAGGTATTAGATCTTGCGGCAGCTGCTCAACCTGATCACAAGCCTATGAAATTTGGAGAGATTCTTCGTTCCCAGTTAGCGTCAAATCCTCCATTGTGGTGTCCAAGTTTTCTGTCTCTTCCATCAAGTCCTCCTCAGGGTCCTCGTTTTCATCAGCTTCCATAGAGGGGTGTGCCTCCCTATTCACCTTTTCTTACTTTCTTCTGTGATGATGGTTAAGAGGGCAATCTTTTGCGAGGTGTCCATATTTATGACACCTGTGGCACGAAAAGGCAAATGCTCGTAGTCCAGAAGCTGGGTATACTCATAATATTTGTATTTTAAACACATTTCATCTGCAAGTCCTTCCCTGGGATTTAGGCTTACCAAGATCCTGGCTACACTCAGGTCCCTTGTTAGCTTAAAAGAAGAGCCAACTTCTAGGAACTGACCCAGGGTGTTCCTGATGGATCTAAACGCAGTCCATCCAAAAAAGGAGTGGAAGTCCCAGAAGCTTTACCCACACTAGGGACTCCTCCATCTTTTCCCATTGAGCATCAAAAAGTGAAGTCCATCTCTGGAGCAGGACTGGCCTCTTTCCGAAACACCAATTTCTTTCCAAGACCCATTCTAGGTATTCTTTCTTCTCGAATTTTAGACTAAGCCATCCCCTTGCCAGAGCTTGTATTTCCAATGGCTTGCCAGGGGCTTCCTTCCATTCTGAGTTGGTTCATTTAGAGATGTAGTTTGCCTAGTATTTTCTCCCCCTAGCTCTTCCCACAAGGATTATCTCGGTAGCTTCCATGACTTCATCTATGGTGATGTCTACTCCGAGCACACAACACGATCGTTCCTCCTTCTTCCTAATAGATTTTTTCTTCTTCCGCTTGGATCCGGGAGATCCACTTTCTCCTCCTTCTGCAACTTCCACTGGGCTTTATCTAACATCTATAGCATCTTCTATAGGTGACACAGGTCGCCTTTCACCTTCAAGGTTTTGAAGATCCCTTTACGAAGCCCTGGTGCCTTGTTCTTGCGAAGCTTCTAGGGTAAATCTCACTTGCTTGTTAGAGGAGACACCAGCTCCCCCTTGAAATACTAGCCCTTCTAACAGCCTCTCCTGGCTTCTACTATACTGCCCTTGGGCCCTCGAGGGACCCCAACCACCCTCAGCTAGAAAAGGGTTTGTACTGGCAGCCTCACTCCCTTGTGAAAGGAGGAATTTCCCCAGAAAAGAGAAACCCTGCCCCTGAGATATTTTTCTTACCACACCAAGCTCTACCTTAGATCTGCCTCTTTCCTGATCTAACCATTCAGACCTTTCCACCCCCAATGATTTTAAACCCACAGATCTCGATAGTCCTATATTTGCTACAATATCTTCTAGCCCTCCCGTGTAAGTCGGATGAGAGGGAATACCTGGTGCTGGAGAGAAAGGCTGAGCTTGGAGGCTAGCGGTGAAAAACTTGCCTCCACCGTAGATCCTTGGCTTAGTCGCTGATGTTCCCCTTCTGGTTCCTTGCACCTTCCAAACACAGTTGAACGTGCTTTGCAGGCTTTCCTATAACAAAGCGGCTCCATTTGCAAGACCTCTCTGTCTGATCGTTTCGACTCAGCTTCTGCTATGACAGGGAAAAACAGATCCAAGTTCTTCTCTGAAACCTCATGGCCCCAACAAGTAAGCAATTCCTCTAGCGCCAGCTCAACGTCCATGTGATTTTTGTCGAAACCTATAGCTAAGACAACTGCCCAACCTTAACCCTAAACCACGACAGCGTAGAGACCGCAGGTGCACAGAAACCCTATTCTCAGAACGACGTCGAGTAGAAAAGTTAGGGTTTTTGCGAGGTAAATCCATTACTAACCTTGTTTACCCTCGAATGCTTCCGATGACGCCCGTACCTCTCGTGTCTTCCACCTGCATCGCGAGCTGCACTCTGGAACCTGACACAAAACACCTGATGTCAATCTTAGGACCTCCGCACGTGCCTTCCCAGGTCCCTGTGTACGACCTGCAAACCCTGTAGAAATCCACCATACTTAGGGTTTCACCATCTTCTTCCCTTACTCCTCTCGCTTTTGGGTGCTCTATGATGTTGTAATGTCAACATAAACATTTTAACTTGATCAAAAATAAAAATAAGAGGGGTAAATTTCTACATAATTAAAATTTAAAAAATAATTATAATTATAATTTTAACTATAAAATTATAAAACAATAACTATAAAATTATCATGATTTACAAGCTCAAGGTATTTTTTATGCAAGATTACCAAATTAAATGCATCTTAACTCCCATGTTAATCGCTCTTAACACTTGGTATTTCTAGATTTAAGATAAATCTAAGCTAGTATATAATTATTAATATATTATAACTTATTATTATAAATATGTATTATCAATCTAAGTTAATTAGATATAAATATATTAAACCTTGTTGTAATAGATCAAATGTTTTTTATGTTTTAAAAATTAGCCAACTAGCAAAAACTGAACAAAAATTAATGTTTTTTGGCATTAAAAATTTGTTCACTATAGAAATCTTTTTAAAAAATATAAAATTAGAAAACTTGACAAAAACTAAAAAAAAGAAATATATCGACCAATAATATAATAAATAAATGAAATTCAATATATATATATATATATATATATATATATATATATATATATATATATATATATATATATATATATATATATGCAAAATAAAATTATTAATTTGAAATTCATCTCATCATTCACTCAAATGAACTTTTTCTGATGATGATGATGATGATGATGATGGTTAACGTCCACTAAGACCAATCTTTGGTCTATCGGACCTAAAGAAAAGAGTTATTTAGTTTTATTTAAGATTTTATTCCTATGTTAAAAAAGGTTGGAGAGAAGCCTCCCGAGCTCATTATAATTTTGGCATCTTAAAAGGCTAGGAAGGTCAGTATTGCAACAAAGATTATGAAATTGAGCTCTAATGTGGTTGTATGTCGGGCACTCTAAGAGGAAGTGATTTTCATCATCGATGTTCATATTCTCACGGAGATCGTAGACCCTCTCCATCCATGGTGTTTTAGGAACTGTCCAATGACCTGTTTCACTATGGAGCTCATGAGACTTCGTTCTAAACTTGGCTATATTAATCTTCTTATTTAAGCTAGTTAAAATAGAGAAATATTTTTGATCTTCTAGGGTGTGTTTGATGACCTCCTTATAATATCTTAATTTTCTTTTAACTGCTAGATATTTCTCACACCACATTTTTTCTTCGAACTTGGAAGTAACAATTTTTTTAATGTTATTAATGTTTTGCAATGCAACATTCTCGTCGATCTCCCAATGGTTTAACCAAGCCCTGGTATCTTTATACCAAACTCATTTAAGCCTTAGGTGGTTTTGGCTGGAATTTAAAGCTAGCTTAGGAAGTCTATGGTCTCCTATGCTATTGAGCTTGTGCTTTTACAACAGAAGCCTAGTCATAGCTAGGTTCTCAATAGGGGAAAGGCCCACTTCTATAAGGAGAATAGGATAGGGTGTATTGCTTTTAATTTTAAGGTTATATGTTATAAAGTGCTTCTGGATTTGTTCAATCTTTCTCCAGGATTCTCTAGAGATGTTGCAACCCCAAACCTCACATCCATATAAGATAACAGGAGTGACTAAAGTTTCAAAGAGGAACTTCTTTCTATCCCACATTACGAGGTTTGTCATTTTACAATTATTTTCAAGACCAAAATAAGCTTTTGACCGCCCATTAATCCTTTTCTGAATGCTATAGTTCCAGTTGAGCTTGTGATGAATATCGATTCCTAGGTACTTGTAAGAAGACACTTCCTCCAAGTTACTATTGTCATACATAAAATTAGGGTAAGTGTCCTTCTTGGATTTGATAATCATAACTTTTGTTTTGTTAGTGTTAACATACATACCCATGGTAGAGCAGAAATCCTTAAGAAGTCTAAGTTGCTTATCAAGATCAGATGGGCATCTTGCGAGAAGAACAATATCGTTAGCATAGAGAAGAAGGATGATGACTATCCCAGCTAAGATCGTGCCAGCACATCCTACTTCCTCTAAAAAGCCTTCTAGTTTGTCGATGTAAATGCCATCTTCCACACAAACTCATCAAGACCTAGGAATAAATAAGGGAGAAACCTTACAATTTAAAAGACTAAGTTTAAAAGTCAAAAAATATAGTTTAGAGGAGAACATTAAAACATATGAGAAAATTTGCGATGATATTAATACTTAAAATTAATATATAAATGATAATTAATAGAATTAATAATAGTACTAAAGTCAAAATTAAAAAAGAATACCCATAATAAAAGTAAATAGGAGTGATATTTAAATATTAGAAATATAATTGAAATAGTATTGAGTATTATTAATTAATATTAAAAATTGGTAAGTTTTAAGGGCGGTTTAATTGGTGATTGAAGTAATGTGATTTTTATGAAAAATTGACTATTTAAGGTTCAAATCCTCCTAAACTGTGAAAATTTGAGAGACCCAGGTTCAAATCGTAGTTATATATATATAGAGTAAAATATAATTATTAAAAAACAAGATACCATTAATAAGATTAAGTGACATAGTAAAGTGGTTTAATAATTAATAATATTTATTATGAAAGAAGCTCAATAATAATAATGATAATTATTATTATTTTTCGAGGAAATATCTAAGCAGATCCACCCAAAGGGATTACATCCTGTTGACTTGTTAGTAGAGCCTAACCCGAAGGACGGTGAGAAGAATTGACCCCGTGACCTTCCATCAGCGAGGTGCTTTAGCGATGGGAACTTGACTAATTAAGCTAACGCTTAGGGCTTATTATTATTATTATATTAATGTTGAAATAAATATAGATATTTTTAATAAGGGGGAATTTTTTTTTTCCCAAGAGTAAAATTTTGCATTGTCTTCTAAACAATAAATTACATGAAAGTATTGAAAGTTTTAAAAAGATCGGCCACTAGGAAAAACCCAAACATATCCAAAAATTCACTATCCTCAGAGAGGAAAAAGACATCAAGGTACCTAGAAGTTAAAAATTTATCATACAAAGATTAATATACGGGCCTTCACGCCCATGGAAGAAAATTGAATAAATTGGAAAAGAAGAAACTGAAGACATAGCAAGAGACTAAATAAAGGGATCTAAATCAATAAATGTAATCTCGATAGGGTCTTTCTTATCGCCTAGTCACCTCCAACTTGGGGGGGATGCCAAGGTGCTACGGAATGCGATCTAGTTGTTGATTTAGGCCCTTCATTTGCTAGTGCAAGTGTTCCATGGGGTGGAGATGATCTGCTTTATGCTCATACTGGTCTAAGAGAACCTTGCATTAAGAGAAATTTCATATGCCAATATAGATCCATCGTGTGCATGTACTTGTTAAAGCACCCACCTGTATTCCCAATGTCTTGCACCCAATCATCCAACTCAGCTAGAACCTTGGTATCTAAGAGGTGGGAGGTACCCTTTCTATCAACATGGATAAGCTCATCCTAAATAGAGCCTGGGGTAATCTCTCTAAAGTTGGAAGAAATTCCCTCCAATAGGTGATGTGTACATGTACCACCTCACCTAGCTCATTCTTGGTAATATGTCGCTCCCTTGTGGACATGAGTGCGCTAACGAGGCATGATGGGAGCACAATAAAGGGGAAAAGGCCAAAGAACTAGAAGATGGGTGGCAAGAGGTAGACAGAGGCACGTGATTGGGAGTGTCATTTGAGAAAGACATAGCCACGAATGTGGCCTAGACAAAAGAGTGAGGTTAACAACATATAAGAGAGACGGGAGGAGAGCCTATGAGGAAAAGTGCTAAGTGGGGGACATTGTTGGGTAGGGCCCAACTTGGTCTATTTTTTAGTTAAAGACTTCGTATTTTGAGGAAGTGTAGTGTGTGATCTAGCAAAAATAAGTCAATCACGCAGAGTTTAGGAGTTTTAGGGGCTTTGGGGCAGGTCAAAGCCCCTCTTTTTGTAAGGGGATTGGGTTGTTTTTGAATATTTTGAGCTCTGCCCATGGTTTGCGAACCACGGTATTGTTTTTGTAAAGGTTATATAAAGCGAATTCATGTTGAGTCAAAGGGGGGACAGATATGAATGAATGTCGATTGTATGAGCGCAAATTGTGAATTATCTATGCTTTATTTTGTTTTGGGTCTTCGGAGAAGGCTCTGCAGCCGTGTGCGTGGAGGCCTTGGTCTGCAGTTGTGTGCGCAGACCACCCGCAGTTTTGTGTGCGGGTCGAAGAAGGATTGTACTGAAAAGACACATCATTAATAAAGGAAAGGGAAGTTTTGAAGTATCTCTATGTTATTTACGCAATTTGTCTATTTTTTATCTATGAATTTATTTATGTATTGTGAAGCATTTTATGATTGTTTCTGCATATTGAAGTCTTTTATGTTGTTTATATGTGTTGTATTGGGTTGACTAGTGCATAAGAGTGGTAAAGGCGAAGTGCGCAATAGTAGTAATTGATGACTAGGGCGTAAACTGTAAAAGTAGATAAGTGCATCTGCGCAGTTCGAGAAAGCATAAGAAAGAAGTATAGCTGTAAATCCATGTCCTAATATCCCTCTGGATGCAGAATATTGGTTCTAAAATCCCCCAATATTGCCTCGAGTGATACTACGGTCTGTGCAGCAAATCATTGCCGAAAGGACCAGTAATAGATGGTTTTGTTGGTAGTGCAACTACTCTGAACCTGGGCCTTTACTCCTTCAAGCCAACATATATGTTGCTAGAGAAGGAGAGCCACAAGGAGGAGAGAAGAGCCAAAATAGGAAATGCACATGGAATTAGCTAAAGAAATAGCATTGGATGACCATGAGGGTTGGAAAACCAAGCAATAAACCATGAGTAAAAACCAAATAAGGAACCAAAAAGGAACTAGAGGAATGATCATGCACAAGAGAAGGGCTCCCTGATAGGTACAAATTTGTTGCATGGTGGTGGAATTATTTGTTCAATGTCGAGAGATACCATAACCATTCATGCAAATATTTCTGAACTTGAAAAAATGGAGTGCCCAATGAGCCTGCAAGGGAATAATGGAAACCTTGCGGAGAAAAGCTCTCAAGCAAACTAGCTACAATTATCTTCAAATTTGTTATTCAAATTTGATGTGGGAGTACTTCCCTCATGGGATTTCCAAGAATGACCTAAAAAAAATTTATCCTTTCCTAACAAACTCACTTGGTTGATGGGGAGATGAAACAGTAGGGAATCCTAGATATTGTTTTCAATAATTGTTTCAAGGTATCTCCCATGGAGTAGGATTCTCCAAAGACTAGCATCATTAAAATTGTGGAGTGCCAAAACCAAGACTGAAGTTTGCATGCCTTGCGAATGCAAAGAATGATGCTTTGCATGGGAGAAACTTTGGTTTACAAACTGGAGGATCAGGTTGTAATAGAGGCATATGTGACTGGTGTGGAAATTGCAAAGGTGTTTAATGACCATGGTGTGTGTTTGCAAAGTGGCATCGCCTCGTGCTGAACCAAACCTTGAACATCCACTATGGGGGCATGTTGCCACATCCTCCAGTTGCATAGCCAAGTTGGATGGTTGCAACCCGCCCCCCGCCCTCTTGCTCGGATAGTTCCCCATTTAGGGATAGTATGTCTTTCCATATAAGTTGCTTGCACATCTTATTAAGAAGAGATTCATGTAGGAGGCACTAGGTGGATGATATTATGGGTTACAATTTCAGATAGCCATAGTTAGCCAATATATCAACAACCTTATTCCTCAATCTTCGAACAAGGTAGGGAATAATGATTGTGATCTATAAACTGCCATGGATACTCCAATGGACAGTTCATCGCAACATATCTGATAAAATTACACATAAAAAATAAAAAATATACATTATTGCAGTTTTATTTCTCTTTAGATTTATAGATTATTGTTAATCAAGTGTGCATGTGAGTTAAATTATGCTGAAAATAGAGAATGGAAAAATAAAAGCTCACAAACACATTTGACACATGATATGACCTAGGAAACCCTTTTGGGAGATTAACCAAGCTGGAAGGTGAGGTCGCTCCACACTCTTTCTCTGAATGGAAATTTGGTTGTGAGTATAAAGAAGTATGGCATGTGGCATTTGGGCTATGTTGGGCGCAACCCAACTTGGCCTAGATTTTGGAAAAGAATCTACATTTTGTGGGGCGGAGCATGCAGTGGAGCGTGCAGTGAAGCACATTTTGAAGAATTAAATATACGGTATGGTGTCGTAAGGGCTTCGGGGTGGGTTGAAGCTCCTCCTTTTTGTAAAAGCACGTTATTTTGTAACGGATAAATGGTTTTGGGGCCACAGTTGATTGTTTTAAGGAGTCCATGGTATTTGGACCATGGTATTTTGATGATGTAACCCTACAATGTAATAGTATATATAGGGTAAAATAATAAGAAGAGAATGATCAGTTTTGATCCAGATCAAAGTTATGGGTGAATGATTATTGTGATATGTAATTTGGTAGCGAAGGAGATGCTCTACAGCTAAGTGTGCAAAGGCTTAGAGAAGAGTCTGTAGCTGAGTGTGCAGACAACCTGCAACTTAGTGCATAGGCTAAGAACTGGTTTTTGTTAAAAGATTCATTATATTAAAAAATAGTTCTTATGTACTTAGCCCTACACTAGGGTGAAACACATTAATTTGATGTTTTTGTGTGATTGATGTGTATATTTGTTTATTATTAGTTGTAGAGTAGTAGTATTACAGTTGCATTTTAATTCATCACAATGATGGTTTATTGTTTTATATGGCATGTTTAAGTGATTAATCTAATGCGGTGAAGTGATTTATAAGTGCTAAGAATAAGATAACATTATAATACCACATCTCCTAGTCATTCAAGGCTGCAGAAACCTAGTTTTGCATCCCCCCATAGTCACTTTGGGTGAGACTGCGATTTGCTTGCAAGTCATTGCCGAAAGGGCCAGTGATCAAGGGTTTTGTTGGTGCGCAATATAGATTGAGCTTGGGTCAGCCCAAATCAAGCCAAAAAATGGTTCAGTTGTCGGGATCGAAATCTATATGAGGGATATGTGGATGTGGTACCCATAGAAGAAGGAGATTCAAGATTGGATAGACCCAAAATTGCAAGAATTTGTGGATCAAGAAAATAGAAACCCTCATTTGACATCCGAAACTTGGTTACATAAGTATATTTTTATAGATCAATATGAGATTTTCTTCAGTTATTTTCCTTTTGATCTGGAAGAGCGGATATCGAGGTTGACCAAAAGGAAGAATTGTTTTAAGGGTGGAGAACCCACGTTGTGGACTCCTAAACCGATACAACAACTCAAGAGCACCGACAATAGGATTTCAAGGGTTGTCAATTTATGTATCTTGGAAGGATTCATTACTGAGTTTGTTGTAGACTCAATTGTATCCTACAGTGAAGTAGAATGATGATTCTTCAAAGGACCGCAAGGTAAGTATTTAAAATATCTGAAAATTTGGATTAAGATGCTTCTATGTGAAAAGGGATTTTTATGGATGCAATCAAATTGCTAGTTTACTTATGTTTGAAAGAAGAGAGAATAAATCTGAGCAAGAGATCAAAGTAACGTGAAGTGGAAAGAGAGTAGATACCAGAAATAGATCTCATGGAAAAGAACTGAAGACCTTTGTAGAGACTGATTATAGTCCTCTTTTGAGTGGATCTGAAAGTGAAAGAGAAGAAAGTCACCCCGATAACCCCCAGGTAACTTCAGAGTATTCTCCCTCCCAGCCTAAGAGTTTGCAGAAGCCTGAATCTAGTAATAGCGAGGGTGTTTTTGGCTTTCCCCCTCCCCCTCCCCCTCCCGCCCCCCATCCCCATCCCCCTACTCATCCCCCTCCCCCTCCAAGAAGAAGTATGGTTGACGATATTAAGCTATCCGTTTTTAAAGGAACTGGATTGGAGGATCCATAACAGTTTTGGTTTCTATGTGAAGTTGTATGGATAGTGAAGCATATCAACAATGAGAATATAAATAAAGCGCAGCTCATTGCGACGTTTCAAGATAGAGCATTGACATGGTATATGAAGTATTTAAATAATCAGAACAGAACATTTGCAGATTAAAAAAGCACGGATAAGAGAGTTTAAGAAGTTGAAGCCTGATTTGTAGTGCATCACCGAGTTGAAAGAGATAAAAAAGAAACCCGTTGATTATGTTTGGGAGTTAGATCAGAGATTTAAGGTGTTATTGGATTAGGTAAGCTTCGACATAGGTCCACAACAACTCAAGAATGGTTTATAGTCGCGCTGCTACTGCATATTGGATTTTCATTGATGCAACAAAAGATAGAAAGTCAAGCCGGAGCTCTAGATATTGCGATGAAATTGGAAGCTTAACCTATAGGAGATACTAATGCATGCATGTAACAAATTCATAATCAATTGGTGAACCTAACCCTACAGATAAAAGACATCAATAAGAGCAAAGAAGTTAGAGAAGAAGTATGGTGTACGAAGTGGAGATCGGAGGGCCATTCTAAAGAAAAATGCCCTATCTTCAGGAATTACATGGCTGGTGGGGCACTGAATCCCTTGAATTCAGGGTCCATCCTATGGTGTGAAATATGTAAAACTAGAGGCCAAAATCATTCATAAGACTGTTACTAGTTACAGAAATATGTACAGACTCTAAGGAATATATATTGAAAATTATGTAAATCAGTAGGACACGATGAGAATAATTGTCAGGCTTACGAACTAATAATGGAGCTCAATGCTGATGCTTATAAAATGCAAGCAGAAGAGCACGGGCATGAGAAAAATGGATAACATGGTGGTCTAGGAGGTTACCGAGGACGAGGTTGAGGTGGTGGAGCTAGTCGAGGATGTGGACAGATCATTTGCTAAAACTACAACTATCCAGGTCATTTTGTGAGAGACTGCTAGAACCCCACAATGACATGTAAGTACTGTACATCCTTTAACCATGTAATTGAAGAGTGGCATGTACTTATGGTGAAGATGCAAGAAAAGATGAATCAGTAGCTGACACTGAATATTTAAATGATGATTGCTGAAATAAGGATAGACAAAACTCAAGTTAATATTGTCACTAGAAGTGGAGTTGTGACTCATAGTGATAAAGCGGATGAAAAGAAAGAATTTGAAAGTGCATGGGTGAGAAATATTATTGAGAAAGCTCATGTTTTCATTCAGAAAGAAAAAGAATTATTTATGGGACAAAGCGAAGTTTTATGGATGTTGGAGCCTCGACCTCTAGTGCACATCCAAAGCCTGATAAAAAAAGTAATTGCAGTGTGTCATCAGTTTCAATACAGAACTAAGCTCCGACACAAGACCAAGCTTCAACAAATGAAGTGAATATTTTAAAGTCTTTTCTATAGAATTGTATGAAATTGTTAAGATATCAAAAGGTTGTAGAAGGGCTTTAGGAGTTGATAAATTCCTATGCATCCAAAGAAACACGGTGAAGTGAGATGCGTGCAGTAAAAAAATTTCATCGACAAAAGAGAACTGGAAGAGAGATGAGGCTTAGTGCGCAGATAAGAGAGTATGAGATGGATCAAATTATTTTGGATATGGGATCTGATGCTAATGACTTAATGAAGCAGACATCATAATTAATGGGTAAGCTGAAGCTACAATGGTCACCTATGTTGAAGATTGAAACAAGAAACAGTGAAGGAGGCATCCTGAAACATCATTCCTGATCCTAGTTGGAAAATAATCACCTAAACTAGGTGGGGCCCACATAGGTGATTTTTGTCGCAAAGTCTATTTTTGGACTATGTCTATTTTTAGACATGTCGATCATATTCTATGAGTTGCAGGATGCTATTTGATCAAGTTGGAAAAATAGATGGACTTCTATTTTTAGACATATTGGGCGGAATCTATTTTTAGATTGCCAGTCTAAAAATAGATATGTTGAATATTATTAGCTCTTAATAATATTTGGACTCTAAACATTATCTTATTCTCATGGAGCACTTCAATTAAGTGCACAGATGTGGCACAGGAGCCGACAGAAGGAATTACGTTATTCCTGAGGGTTTACTGGAGCTATTGCATGGAGGAATTAAGTTAGAACTCATGTGACAGAGTTTGGTGGACTTGTATTTAGTTTAACTCTGTTAGACTCAATTGAGCTAGTTGTATCTAATCTAACTGATTGATACACTAGTGAGAGTGGTGTGAATTAATTAATTAATTAATTCACTAAATATTAACTCATTAATCAACTGAAGAATACATCAGTTAACTACAGTGCATGGACATTTTCAATGGAGACCAATGAAGAGGTAGGTGAAAGAGCAAGTGTGACTATCAGTTGTGACTATAGTGTTGCATTGTTTGCACCAAAAATTTAGTGGAGATGCCTTTAAGGATTGTGTGAGAAAGGCTGGAGAAATTCGAGTTCATCCAGAGCCATTCTTTAGCAGGGATTGCACAGTAGAGGCAGGCTAAAGGCTGGCAAAGATCGATGCATGGATTTGCAAGATCAGGCCTGATTAGTGTGTAGCGATTGGATTGTACTGAGAGCTTGTGATAAGCTTTGTATGAGGATTGTTACATGATCTCTATGAAATATATTATATACAGATGGTTGGAGTTTTTAGCTTTAGGATTTCCCGTTAAAACAACTGTGTTAATGTGTGTGAATTTTTATGGTTTCATGTGTGCATTGCAATTGATTTAATTTCCGCATGTGATGATCAATGGTGGAATAGATTCTATATTGTGCATGAAGTTAAAATAGTGTGTGATCAGGAGAATCTTGGACATATGCATGCGTAGTGCTTATAATTTCTACATGGTATCAAAGGATTGATCATTGGAGCATATTGCAATTATTGAAGCGGTTGAGTTTTGTGCTGGTGGAATTCGAATTTGCTGTAGTGTTTTCTTGGTGTCGAAGTTGAGCATTCATTGAAATGTATTTCAACGGATTGAGATTGGAGTATGCCCTTGATGGCAGCTTGAATTATATTGCATGGAAGGACAGGATGGAGGCAGTGCTAGAGGATAATGGGTTGAAGGAGTTCATAGATGTTGAAATTCCTAAACCGGGTTCTAGCGATGCAGCCGCACTTGACGCATGGAAAAAGAAGGTAGCAAGGTGTCGAAGGATTCTGTTGGAAGGTGTGAAGGATCACATAGTGTCCAACCTTCACGGTAAAGCCACTCCATTCTTGATGTGGAAGGCTTTGACAGAATTGTTCCAAAGCAGAAGTGACCAGAAGAAGTTGGCGCTTAAAGACAAGCTCAGGGAAATAAAAATGGAGAAGAATGACACTATTCCGGTATACTTGACAAAGTTTTTCCACTACAGGGATGAGCCTGGGACTGTAGGAGTTAGTGTGGATGAAGAAGACTTGGTGAGCTTGGCTTTCCTTGGGCTTCCGAAGAGTTGGCATAGCTACAAGGACTCTGTCAATGGTCGGGAGAAACTGTCGGGATGGGAGCGAATTTGGTCGGATCTTGTGCAGGAGGAGTACCAGGGATGGCTCTTCCTCAAATAATGATGATGAAGAGGATTGTGCTTTGGCTGCCAAATCAAGGAAAGGGAAGGGGAAGAAAAATCCTTCTCAATCCGGTGGGGATGGCAAAGAGCGTGACATGTCCAAAGTGAAGTGTTTTCACTGTCACAAACATGGGAATTTGGCCACACATTGTCCACAGAAGAAGAAGAACAAGCAAGCTTCTAGAGCTGCAGCTGGTGAGGCTCTTGCCTCGCAATTTGAGCTGGACTTCTCATTGATCGCATGCATGGTGTCTAGTGCATTGGGATCGAGGTGGTATTTTGATATTGGTGCTTCCTTTCACATGACGGGAGATGTGAACCTTTTTAGTGACTTGGTGGAGAAATATCTCCAGTTGCATGTTGAGTTGGGAAAAAATGGACAATACAATGTGACCGGAATTGGTACCATTACCTTTCAGAGGGAGTCAGCTAAACTCATTCTTTTACAAGATGTAGTGCATGTTCCAGGTTTAAAGAAGAATTTAATCTCAGTCACAATGTTAGAGGATAAAGGGTATGATGTTGTCTTTAGTGAAGGAAAAGTTTTCTTTTAGTACAAAGCAACAGGACAAGTCAAGAAGGTTGGGATTCGAGCGAAGAATCTCTACAGATTTGATGTAGATGGGATTTCTACGGAGCTTCCTACTGTTGGGAAGTGTGAGAAAGCCATGCAATTGAAGCTTGAGAGGGAGCTGGATTTGCATGCAGGTAAGAGTGAACCTCGAGATGTGGAGCAACCAAAATATGAGGATCATGGGGTGGGAGCAACCACTCATGCAGAGAAATTTCATGCCAGATGGGCAAAGGCAGTGCATGCAGCTATACCACCAAGTGAGAGGTGGGGCGACATGCATGGGTAATCCCAAGAGGAGATTTATGGGCAGGATTCGTTGAGATGGTGTGGATCTCATGAATTGAACCTGGCTAGGAGGTGCCCACAGAGTAGCAATAGCATGATCAGTTGGATTGATGCAAGCAGATAAAAGTGACAGTGTCGGATACTGGAGCGCGGTTCAGAGTTGACAGCAAGTGTAGAGTGCATGGGTGCAGAGTTCAACAACGCAGTGGTTCCTGAATACATGTGCAGTAGCTAAGCAGAAGTCAAAGAATTTGATGATAGATGCATCATATTGATTGAGTTGTTTTGAGCCTATTAAGTTTCGGAAGAGTTACAGAGCAGATGCATGGCGCTTGCAAAGGTTGCAGGGCGAATGCATGGAGTTGCAAGTCACATGCAAAGACAGTCCTTTCTTGTTGAGAGGAAGTTTTGAAGATTGCAACAAGAAATAGTGAAGGAGGCATCCTAAAACATCATTCCTGATCCTAATTGGAAAATAATCACCTAAACTAGGTGGGGCCCACACAGGTGATTTTTGTCGCAAAGTCTATTTTTAGACATGTTGATCATATTCTATGAGTTACATGATGCTATCTGTGGATGGTTGATCAAGTTGGAAAAATATATGGACTTATATTTTTAGACATATTGGGCAGAATCTATTTTTAGATTGCCAGTCTAAAAATAGATATGTCGAATACTATTAGCTCTTAATAATATTTGGACTCTAAACATTATCTTATTCTCTTGGAGCACTTCAGTTAAGTGAAAAGATGTGGCACAGGAGCTGACAGAAGGAATTAATCTATTCCTGAGGGTTTATTGGAGCTATTGCATGGAGGACTTCAGCTAGAACTCATGTGACAGAGTTTGGTGGAGTTGTATTTAGTTTAACTTAGTTAGACTCAATTGTGCTAGTTGTATCTAATCTAACTGATTGATACACTAGTGAGAGTGGTGTGAATTAATTAGTTAATTAATTCACTAAATACTAACTCATTAATCAACTGAAGAATACATTAGTTAACTACAGTGCATGGACAGTTTCAGTGGAGACCAGTGAAGAGGTA
This sequence comes from Pinus albicaulis, assembly GCA_034641835.2. Classification (NCBI taxonomy): domain Eukaryota; kingdom Viridiplantae; phylum Streptophyta; class Pinopsida; order Pinales; family Pinaceae; genus Pinus; species Pinus albicaulis. The sequence continues at coordinate 440,678,080 of CM076571.1, read as the reverse complement.
GGTGAAAGAGCAAGTGTGACTATAGTGTTGCATTGTTTGCACCACAAATTTAGTGGAGATGCCTTTAAGGATTGCATGAGCAAGGCTGGAGAAATTCGAGTTCATCTAGAGCCATTCTTCAACAGGGATTGCGCAGTAGAGGCAGGCTAAAGGCTGGCAAAGATCGGTGCATGGATTTGCAAGATCAAGCCTGACTAGTGTGTAGAGATTGGATTGTACTGAGAGCTTGTGATAAGCTTTGTATGAGTATTTTTACATGATCTCTATGACATATATTATATATAGATAGTTGGGGTTTTTAGCTTCATGATTTCCCGTTAAAACAACTGTGTTAATGTGTGTGAATTTTTATGGTTTCATGTGTGCATTGCAATTGATTTAATTTCCGCATGTGATGATCAATGGTGGAATAGATTCTGTATTGTGCATGAAGTTAAAATAGTGTGTGATCAGGAGAATCTTGGACATATGCATGCATAGTGCATATAATTTCTACAACCTATTCAATTAAGGATGGTAAATTAGAAACATATCTTCCCTATGGGAAGATTACCAGGTGTCACAATGGATATTTAAGGAGTTTGCACTACTGTTGATTTTGAAGTAATAGAGATCTTCGATGATAGTAACCCTTATCCTACATTTCTTGGAATTGAGTGAGCATTTGAAAATATGGCCATAATTAATCTAAATAAGAGACAAATAATATGAGAGTAATTGCTCCCTTGGATCCATCAGAAGGAGTAAGATACACATAACTAGTCAAAGAAGAATACTACATAGCTGACATAGACAATATATATAAAATGACAGTGAAGGAATAAGATTTTGTTAACTTACTGTAGAGGGCAAGTTGATTTTGGAGCGTGATAGTTCTTGTACCTCAGAATCAGAAGAAGACTTGGAGAACTAGCAGAATAAACTGCATGAACTATCCACAAGGCAATGTGCAAGAATTACCAAATCAGTTCGTTGTATGATATCTCAGGTATGTAACATGCCTTCTTATGATTGCTTAGGTGATGCAAATATTCTTCTCTATGATTATGAAGAATAAGTTCCAAAAAATCAAAGGTTTTGAGCCTTGGATATAGCCTTAAAAACTACACTTGCTAGTTGGTGGAATGCACACAAGAAGAATATAGTAGGTCAGAAGGAATTTCGAATACTAATGTGGATAAGGTTTGGACAGATAGTTACAGAGATGGAGATAACATATGATGGTGAAACTAATCCTAGGAAGCATATCCAGCTATGCACTACAACATGGAAGGATATTCCACAGCAAGAATGGGTACATGGATTCATTCATAAATTAGAGACAATCCTTAAGAACTGGTACCTAGAAACAAAGCTTTGAGATGGTCCCGTGAATTGGGCAGATATTAACATTTATCTTTGAGGACAATTCCCCATGTATAGATTTGGTCCTTCAGACAATCAAGAAGAGGATATTTGAGAATGTAACCCACTGACATTGGAGCAACCTGATTGGGCTGCACAAATAGAAAATGCATTGGAGTGTTTAACCTTACTACAGATGAAGAAGAAGATCCTCGCAACAATGACATAACAGATTCATAAGGATACTATGAAATAATTGTACATAAGCTAGATATACCAAACATAATAAAGCCACTTAAGACTAAGAAGGTAGACATACGATCAGAGAAGGAACCCAAGTTTGAAACAATAGGAGACTACTGGGATGAGTAGATAGTCAGTAAAGTTACAGAGTTACTGCACGGATATCAATAACTCTTTCCCACGAAGTTTTCAGAGATGAAGGGTATAATAGGATATCTAGGAGTCATGAAGAGTATCTTTAAGCCTCATGTGAAGACGGAGAAACAAAGACCTTACAGGCTAAACCCAAAGTATAAGGAGAAAGTGATAAGATGATAGCAACAAGAATTATTGAACTTGTAGAAGAATAAAAATGGGTGAGTCCTATGGTGGTGCAAGAGAAGAAGGCTTAAGGAGAAATTAGGATCTGCGTTGATCTGAGAAAGTTGAACAATGCATTTTACATGATCCCTTCCCTACCCCTTTCACAGATAAAGTGCTAGACAATGTAGGAGGTCAGGAAGCTTACTCATTTACAAAAGGATTATTAGGTTATCATCATATTAGGATTGCACCTGAAAATTGGCAGAAGACCACATTTCCTACAAAATGGGGCTCATATCAATACAAAATAATGCCTTTCAGATTTAAAAAAATCGCTTGCTATATTTTCTAGGGTGGTGGTCACAACTTTTAAGAAATACATCCACAAATTTTTAGAGGTATATTTTGATGATTGGATAGTATTGGGATTGTTTAGCAAACATGTTGGAAGTTTAAGACTTATGCTCGACACATGTAGAAAATGTGAGATCTCTTTCAACCTAAATAAGTTCATATTTTTTGTACCTTTCGACATATTGTTAGGACATATTTTTGGTAAGCAAGGACTAATGGTGGACCGTACTAATATTTCTATCATTGTGAAATTACCTCCACCTAAGACAGTAAGAAAATTTCGCACTATGTTGGGACATACTGGGTATTACAGGAAGTTCATCAAGGGCTATTCTCAGATCACTGCACGTATGGAGAACATGTTGAAGAAGGATGTAACTTATCAGTGGAATGAAAATTATCAGAAGAACCTTGACATATTGAAAGGAAAAATGGCAATTGCACATATACTAGTGTTCCCTGATTGGAATAAGAAATTCCATGTCCATGTGGATGCCTCTTGTATAACTTTGGGAGTGTTGCTGGCACAACCTGGTGCATGAGAGATTGATCATCCTATAGTTTTTTCAAGTAGAAAAGAATTAAACCAATACAAAAAGGGAAGGATTGGCCATGGTGTATGCTTTGCAGAAATTTGGACACTATTTTTTGGGGTCACACTTTAAAATGTTTACAGATCATTCTGCACTAAAGTATTTTGTTAATAAGCTTGTCTTAAGAGGAAATATTTGTAGATGGTTACTGTTATTCCAAGAATATGACTTTGAGATCATTGTTAAACCAATGAGACTGAATGTAGGACCTGACCATATGTCAAGACTGGAAACAATGGAAGAACCAACCATCATAGAGGATAATCTCCCTCATGCATATTTGTTTGCAATCAGAGTGGAAGATGACCATTTCATAGATATCATTCAATTTTTGACCACAGGAATGGCTCCTTAAGAGTATACTACACAAAAAAATAAAGAATCAGTGGTTAAGGCAACTAAATTTTCATTAATAGCAGGATATTTATATAAGATGGGATGAGATGAGGTATTTTGTAGATATGTTCCTGAACATGAAAGAAAGATGATTCTAACAGAGGATCATGGGTACGTAGTTGGTGGACACTATGCAGGAAAAGCTACTGTACATAATACTTTGAGAGCAGGAATGTGGTGGCCTACACTACATAAATATGTGAAGGAGTATTGTCAATCATGTGACGTGTGTCAAAGAACACCGAAGCCTTCCAGAAGAGATGAGATGTCGTTGGCACCACTAATTACATTATAGGCCTTTGATAAGTGGGCCATTGATTTTTTTGGACCCATCAACCCACCTTGAAAGAGGATTGGTGCAAGGTACATAATTACAATGACTGATTACTTGAAAAAATGGGTTGAAGTGCAACCAATAAGGGACTGTAGCGCATATACTACTGCGAAATTTATTTTTGAGTACATATTGACTAGATTTGGATGTCCAAAGATTTTGATGAGTGACCAAGGTTGACACTTCCTAAACAATACTATTGAAACATTGACTGTGGAGTTTCAAGTTTATCATCAAAAGAGTACCCCTTATCACCCTCAGGCCAATGGAACAGTAGAAGCATTTAATAAGATCTTGGAGAAAGCACTTACTAAGGTATGCAATGTGAATAAAGATGACTCATACGTTATAATTCCAACAATGTTATGGGCTTATAGGACCACATGTAAGAAGTTGACAGGTTAGACACCCTTCAGGTTAGTTTATTGGCAAGAAGTTGTGATGCCCATGGAGTACATCATGCCTAGCTTGAGGATTGCAGATTTTACAGATATGGCAGACCCTGATATAATAGAGGAAAGAATGTCGCAACTAATTTCTTTGGAGGAAGATAGATTTATAGAAGGATTCCATCAACAAGTACAAAAATTAAGAGAAAAGGCCTGGTATGATAGACATATTAATCAGAAGAAGTTCCAGGTAGGAGACCTTGTTCTCCTTTATAACAACAGGTTTGTAAAGTTTCCAAGAAAATTCAAGATGCATGGTTGGGCCCATACATTATCAAGCATATTGCTGATGGAGGCATAGTTCAATTAGAAAAGTTAAATGGAGAATTGGTTCAAGGAAGAGTAAATGGCAACATGTTGAAGTTTTACAAGGACAACCCTACCCCTACAGCTTCCCTCTGAAGAAAGGAGAAAAGTATTAGTGCCACCTTGATTCGGATTTATTCAGGAACAAAAAAGAAAACACATATAAACATAAATACAAATATGTAGTAGAATAACACTTCATTTCATTAAAATCAAATGACTGAAATTTTCTTATAGACAAAATGGAAATAAACTAGCTAGGGCACTAGTAGCTTATCTTTGAGAAGAGATGTGTCAGCTAAAGGCTTATGAAATATGTTAAAATGAGGCTTGAAGGAATATTTAATATTTAGAAACAATGGAAAACCATAAACATGTAAAACCATAACCCTAGGAGATGAAGCGCCAAAACTATGGGCCCCGTTTGGGTAAATTGGTGTTTCAACTTCCTGAGGACGTAACTTTGGCATACAATCTCCATTTGACGCGCACCATACCTTTTTAGAAAGATCTATCTCAGGAATACAAATTTTGATGTTAGAGACATCAATCCTTTGATTCATGTTGCTCTTGATTTTCCCAAAAAATGTCGTTTAGGGCCTCAAAACGGCTTCGGAAGTTCAAGACCCGAAAAACTACTAAATATAGTAAGTTGCGCTGAAAGTGAAAAACTGAAAGAGACAATGGTGGAGCCACAAGTGGAATACATGGGTGGCCACAAATATCCACCTGGATCGTTCCTTCCCCCTTAGGAATCAATGGTCCCCATTGTGTTGAGTTCCTCCATGAGATCAAGAAACTTTTGTTGAACTTGGTCCCTAGTGAACCACTTTCCTTGGTGCAAGAGTTGGCCAGCTTTGACAACCTGATACAACTGGATCTTCTGTTGGCGAGTGTTCTTGATTTGCATGTCCATTATAAAATTTTTGGTGGCCTATTCCATGCAGTATGGCTTTAACTCTATTGGTGTGAGTTGTTCTGCAATGTCAAAGGTGTCCAATAGAGGTGGGAAGTAGGGACAAAGGCGGTCCACATTGAATACTGGGTGTAGACCAAGGAAAGGTGGAATACTGAACTCGAAGGCATTGTTACCTACATCCTTGGTGATGGTGTAAGGCCCATATCAGAGCGGGAAAAGCTTGCGGTGGGGTCCAGTGAGGCGCTCCTTCTGCAAATGTAGCCACACTTTTTCACCCACCTGGAAGTTGTGTGGAACCCAATGTTGAGCATTTCATTGCTTGTACTTTGCATTGGCTTTGTCCAATATGTCATGAACCTATTGATGGATGTGCTGAATGCGCTCGATCAAGATGTTCGCTTTGTCAGCTTCATACTGTACATGAGTCGAATCAGCCTGCATAGCCGCAAATGGCATGGCTACATCAATGGGACATAGTGCCTGGAATCCCAAGCCCACCTGAAAGGGGCCGTGGTCGGTTGATCTGTGGAGAGCCTAGTTATAACTATGTTGTAAATAGGGGAGGCTCTCATCCCATGTGCGTGGATGCTTTGAATTGTACATGCGCAGAATGTGTACAATCATCTTATTGATGACCTCTGTCTAGCCATCAGTTTGGGGATGGAAAGCTGTGGACTTGGTGGGATTGGTGTCCAACATTGACCAGAGGCTAGACCAAAATGTGCTAAGGAAATGGTTATCCAGATCTAAGATGATAGAATGTGGGATCCCAAAGTGAACCCACACTCATTCAAAGAATATTTTAGCAGTGACTTCTGCTTTGATATTCTTCTGGCAGGCCACCATAATGGCCATCTTCGAGAATCTGTCAACGACAACGAAAACACAGTCATTTCCATGCTTATTATAAGGAAGGCCCGACATGTAATTGATGGAGATGAATTCCCAAGGTCGACTAGGGGTAGGCAGCGGAGTATAGAGGCCTTTCTTCTTGATGGTCAGTTTGGAAATGGCACAAGTAGTGTAGGATCTGATGTACTTCCCAACATCTTGTCGAAGGTTCGGCCGATAGAAATACTTATGCAGTACTGCCATTATTTTCTCGACCCTGAAATTCCCAACGAATCTACTATAGTGTGCTTCCCATATCATCTTGGCACACTCGCTTGAATGAACACAGAGGTGTCCCAGGTGACATAACAGTGCATATTGGAGGTGAAAATTTGGAACTTGCGTACCCCCCAAGAGTGCCTTATATGTGTGGCCGAATTCTAGATTGCTCTTGTAGAGAAGCGTCCAATTAGAATTCTTGTGCCCACAAGAGTTGAGAACGGTGGTTAGCGCCACGATCGGTGGTCGACTAAGGGAGTTTGCAACATTATTGGTTCTACCCTTCTTGTACTTGATGTTCAAATGAAACTGTTGGAGATATGTGGACTATTTCCGATGGCTATCGTTCTACAACTTTTCTTGTGTCTGTATGAACTACAGGGGTCATTATTCTGTGTGGATGATTGTTTCCTTCCCCTAAATGTAGTGCTTCCATTGCCAACAAGCTTGCACAATGGAATACATTTCTTTGTAATAAGTGGGATACTTGTAGACTGTGTCGGACAATGCCTCATTGTGATATGCCATTAGATGCCCCTGTTGAGAAAGCACTGCCCCAATAACATAGTTAGAGGCATCTGTCTCGATCTCAAATGGTTGTTACAAGTTTGGTAATGTGAGAACTGGGGCAGAGCAAAGACGATGTTTCAATTCTATGAACCCCTTGTTTTGAGATTTCGACCAAAAGAATTTTTCTTTCGCTCCTCCCTTGGTGTTGTGAAACCAGCTCTAAAGATAGAAGAAAAGAGATATCAACGCCTTAGAAATAAGCCACTTCAAGGGGGAAACCTCCAATACATTACATGAATGAACAATTCTTGAATGATTAAAATGACCAAAACCTCCTTCTATATATAGGAGTCCATGGGGCCACAATATAATCCTAGTGGGGCCACAATGTAATCCTAGCTGACCTAACAATAATAATGTAAGGACACAATAATAACAATATGGGGGTTACTCGGGTACAACAATAACAATAAGGGGGGCTACACAAACATAATAAGGGACTACACTATTAATATAGGGACTTCTTTGGCTTCGCAGTGTGGTTCTTTGCTTGCAACTTTGGCAAGTTGTCTTGGGCTGCCATGCCTTGGCTCTGTTCTTTGTTCTGCGGATTGGGGGCACCTTTCCCTTGCTTTTGATTTGCAGATCCAAAGTCTGGCTTCTTCTGTTTGAATTTCTGCTCAATCTTGGCAACATACTAATATGTCGTCTTAGATGTCGAGGAACTCCATTTCCCCCTGAATATATCTGTGCAAAAAACTGTGATACTTTAGCACCAAATGTTTCTTCAAAGATTTGATACCCAACTTTGTGCACAGGGTATGGAACAATTTTGTCAGCTCATGCACATCTTGATCCCTTTGTTTCCGCAACGTGGTTCATTGTATGTGCTTTTCCTCATAGCTCCCCACGGGATAGTATTGTTCCTTGATGGTGTCTCGGAAAGAAATCCAAGTGGTTACGGCTGAGAACAAACAGGGTTTTGTCTTGTCCTTTTTCTCATAGTAGGTTTCCCACCAATCCTTGACATGGGGGGGTAACTTTGAGGAGTGCAAAAATAATCTTCTCCCGGCCGGAAAAGTCATGAATCGAGAAATATCCTTGTAATAGATTCAACTATATATCTACGAAATATGCATATATTTGACCCTCAAATATGGTAATGTCAAAGTTTACTTGTACCTTAAAGGGAGTCGCGCCTCCAGAGTGGTTGCTGGATGCAAATGCGTCGCCTGTGGGTAGTCTTTGAAGGATCTGGGACAAGTTATCCATCATCACGTTCCTTTATATTTCAAGGGCCTCCTCGAGCAATATTTTGATAGGATCTCTTACTCCCTCGTCTTTCTTTTCATCCCCCATGGGTGGTCATTGGGGTTTGCGAGGCTGATCTGCGAAGGTTCAACCAGAACGAGCCCTAACTCCTTATACCCCTACCTCGTTGGGGACATGCAAAGAAGGATTGAGAAAAAGCATACCGTTCTGATACCACCGATCCGGATTTATGCAAGAACACAAAAAATACACATATAACCATAAATACAAAGATGCAATGGAAATAACATTTCATTTCGTTAAAATCAAATGACTGAAATTTTCTTACAGACATAATGGAAATAAACTAGCTAGGGTACTGGTAGCTTATCTCTGAGAAGGGATGTGGTGGCTACAGGCCTCTGAACTATGTTACAATGAGGCTCGAGGGCCTATTTAATATTTAGAAACAATGGAAAACCCTAAACATCCAAAACCCTAACCCTAGGGGACGAAGCGCCAAAACTATGGGCCTCGTTTGGGTAAATTGGTGTTTCAAATTCCCAGGGACGTAACTTTGGCATACGATCTCCATTTTACGTGCACCATACCACATTAGAAATATATAATCGAGGACTACAAATTTTGATATGAGCAACATCAGTCCATGGACCTATTTTTCTCATGCTTTTCCCAAAAAATGTTGTTTAAGGCCTCAAAACGGCTATGGAGGTTTAGGACCCGAAAAATTGCTAAAAATATTTAGTTGTGCCGAATATGAAAAAATGAAAGAAGAAATGGTGGGGCCCCAAGTGGAAAGGCGGGTGGCCACCAATATCCACCTGGATCCTTCCTCCCCCCTTAGGAATAAATTTTCCTCATTGCGTTGAGTTCCTCCATGAGTTGAAGAAACTTCTGCTGAACTTGGTCCCTGGTGAACCACTTACCTTGGTGCAGGAGTTGGCCAACTTTGACAACCCAATACAGTTGGATATTTTTTTGGCGAGTGTTATTGATTTGCATTTTCATGATACTATATGTGGTGGCATTTTCCATACATTCTAGGTTTAACTCTGTTGGTATGAGTTGTTCTGCAATGTTAGAGGTGTCCAGTATAGGTGGGAAGTAGGGATGAAGGCCGTTCAAATTGAATACTGGGGGCAAACCAAGGAATGGTGGAATACTGAGCTTGAAGGCATTGTTACCTACAACCTTGGTGATGGTGTAAGGCCCATATCAGAGCAGGAAAAGCTTGCGGTGGGGTCCAGTGAGGCGCTCCTTCTACAAATGTAGCCACACTTTGTCGCCCACCTGGAAGTTGTGCGGCACCCGATGTTGATCATGTCATTTCTTGTACTTCGCATTGGCTTTGTAAAATATGTCATGAACCTGTTGGTGGATGTGCTTAATGTGCTCGATGAATATGTTTGATTTGTCAGCTTTAGATTGAACATAAGCCGAATTGGCTTGAGTAGCCACAAATGACATGGCTACGTCAATGGGACATAGTGGCTGGAATCCCAAGCCCACCTTAAAGGGGCTGTGGTCGGTTGAGGTGTGGAGAGCTCAGTTATAACTGTGTTGTAAATAGGGGAGGCTCTCATCCCATGTGCGTGGATGCTTTGAATTGTACATGCACAGAATGTGCAAAATCATCCTATTGACGACCTTTGTTTGGCCATTACTTTGGGGATGGAAATCTGTGGACTTGGTGAGCTTAGTGTCCAACATTGACCAAAGGCTGGACCAAAATATGTTGAGGAAAATGATATCCCGATATGAGATGATAGACTGTGGGATCCCAAAGTGCACCCACACTCATTCAAATAAGAGTTTAGTAGTGACTTCTGCTTTGATATTCTTCTTGCAGGCCACCATAATGGCCACATTCGAGAATCTGTCGACGACAACGAAAACACAGTCATTTCCATGCTTAGTATAAGGAAGGCCCGACATGTAATCGATGGAGATGTATTCCCAAGGTCAACTAGGGGTAGGTAGCAGAGTATAGAGACGTTGCTTCTTGATGGTTTGTTTGGCAATGACGCAAGCAGTGCAGGATCAGATGTACTTCTCGACATCCCGTCGAAGGTTCGACCAATAGAAAAACTTCTGCAATACTGCCACTATTTTCTCAAACTCGAAATTCCCAACGACTTGACTGTAGCATGCTTCCCATATCATCTTGGCATGCTTTCTTGAAGGAACACATAGGTGTCCCAGGTGACATAACAATGCATCTTGGAGATGAAATTTTGGAACTTGCGTACCCCCCAAGAGTGCCTTGTATGTGTGGCTGAATTCTGGATCGCTCTTGTAGAGAAGCAGCCAATTAGAAGTCTCGTGACCACAAGAGTTGAGAACGGTGGTTAGCACCACGTGGTCGGCTGAGGCATTTTGCAACATTATTGGTGATACCCTTCTTTTACTTGATGTTCAAATGAATTTTTTTGAGATATGTGGACCATTTCTTATGGTGATCGTTCTGCAACTTCCCTTGTGTCTGTATGAACTGAAGGGGTCAGTGGTCTATGTGGATGATTGTTTCCTTCCCCAAAATGTAATGCTTCCATTTTTGACAATCCTACACAATGGAATACATTTATTTGTCATAAGTGGTATAATTGTGGATTTTGTCGGGCAATGTCTCATTGTGATATGCCACTGGATGCCCCTGTTGAGTAAGAACTGCCCCAATAGCATAGTCAGATGCTTCCGTCTCAATCTCAAATGGTTGCTGCAAGTCTGGTAATGTGAGCACTGGGGCAGAGCAGAGAGGATGTTTCAATTCTACGAACTCCTTCTGTTGAGATTCATACCAAAAGAACTTTTCTTTTGCTCCTCCCTTGGTGACTTGACTCAAGGGCGAAGTGATATGAGAGAATCCCAACACAAACCTACGGTGGAAATTAGCAAGTCCTAGAAAGTTGCAAAGCTCTGTTAGAGTGGTTGGGTCTGGCTAATCCCGAATTGCTTAGATCTTGGTTGGATCTACATGCACCCCCCTTTCATCAATAATGTATCCGAGATATTGAACCTGGGTCATGCCAAAAGTGAAATTCTCCAAATTGGCACACAACTTGTGTTGTTGCAGTGTTTGGAGGACTTGTCGGATGTGGTGGAGGTGCTCTTCCCAAGTCTGGCTGAAGATCAAAATGTCATCCAAGTACACCACTACAAATGAGTTGGTGAATGGCTGCAAGATGTCGTCCATCAACCTCATGAAGGTTGCAGTAGCATTCGTCAACTCAAAAGGCATGACCAACCATTTGAAAAGGCCCTCCTTGGCTTTGAAGGCAGTCTTCCACACATCAGAGGGTTCGATTGGTACCTGGTGATACCCAGACTTCAAGTCAATCTTGCTAAAATATTTTGCCCCTTTGAATTGGTCTAGAAGTACATCAATCTGTGGGATTAGGTACCTATTCTGGACAGTGAAATTTCTCAGCTCATGATAGTCAATATAGAGTCTCCAAGTCCCATCCTTCTTTTGTACCAACATGATCGGGCTCCCACAGGGCGTTGAAATCAGTTGGATGTGACCTTTGTGCAACAGTTCCTGAATCTGCCTCTTGATTTCATCGTTCTCTAGAACAGAGCACTGATAGATCAGTCTATTGGGTAGCAGCGCACCTGGGGCCAGATCAATGGGGTGCTTGACCTGACAGGGTAGAGGCACCCCTACGGGTGAGGTGAAGATGTCCCCGTACTCCTCCACAACCTTGTCCATTTGTTGTTGTCGTGCAGAGGAGCCCTGTCTAGAGGTCATGGCCACAGTCTTCTTCTTGCCCTCGGGCAGATCATTAGGAAATTTTTTTTCCTAGTTTTGGAAATGAGCTTACTGCATTTTTTCGCAGTAACCAAAGAGATAGCGACAGGTGGTGGTACCTTTGGTATCCTGTACATATTATTTCCCAAAGTAACAATAATAGCGCGAGGTCGAGACTGATACACAACATGTTGCTTCCATAAGTATTGTTGGCCTAATAATACATCACAAACATCAAGAGGACCAATGTCACATAATACCTCATTCATGAAGGGCTTGATGTTGTAGGGAAGGTGACACTGCTAGTTTACGTGGAGATCTCGTCCTTGGTGAAGCCACCCGATGGTGTATGGTTGTGCGTGTCTTGTGGTTGGCAAGCCCAACCACTTCATGGCGTCTACTGAAATGAGGTTATTTTGGCTTTGCATCAATAATCTATTTCGCTTTGTCATTCACCTTGTCAGGTTCTGATTCAAATTCAGAGCATGCATCTGATTCAGAAGCCCTCATCTCGGCCACCAACGACTTCTTGGCTAGACACTCACTTGTGTTGTGAGTGGAGCTCTTATGGAACTCACACCACTTTCCCATGTCCTTCCTTGGCTTCACAATGTTTCTCATTGCTTGCGACTTTGGCAGGTTGTCTTGGGTTGCCATGCCTTGGATTTGTCCTTTGTTCTATGGTTTGGGGGCACCTTTCCCTTGATTTTGACTCGCAGATGCAAAGTCTTGCTTCTTCTGTTTGAATTTGTGCTTAATCTTGGCAGCATACCGGTATGTCGTACCAAGCGAGGAGATGTCAAGGATCTCCATTTGCTCCTGAATGTATCTATGCAGACAACTGCAATACTTTAGCACCAAATGCTTCTCTGAATCTTTAATACCCAACTTTGTGCACAGGGTATGGAACAGATTCGTCAGCTAATGCACATCTTGATCCCTTTGTTGCCACAACGTGGTCCATTGTATGTACTTGTCCCCATAGCTCCCCATGGGATAGTATTTTTCCTTTATGGTGTCTCAAAAAGAATTCCAAGTGGGTATGGTTGAGAACAGAGAGCGTTCTATCTCTTCCTTTTTCTCATAGTAGGTTTCCCACTAGTCCTTGACATGGGGGGTAGCTTTGAGGAGTGAAAAAACAATCTTCTCCTGGTCAGAGAAGTCATGAACCGAGAAATATCCTTCTAATAGATTCAACCATCTATCTACGACATCTACATCTATTTGACCCCCAAATACGGGAATGTCAAAGTTTACTTGTACCTTAAAGGGAATCATGCCTCCAGAGTGGCTGCTAGATGCAGATGCGCCACCGATGGGCAGTCATTGAAGGATCTGGGAAAAGTTTTCCATCATCACGTTCCTTTTTTTTCAAGGGCCTCCTCGAGAATTATTTTGATAGGATCTCCTGCTCCCTCATCTTTCTTTTCATCCCCCATGGGTAGCTGTCGGGGTTTGCAAGGCCAATCTTGCAAAGGTTCAACCAGATTGAGCCCTAACTCCTTATACCCCGACTTCGTTGGGGAAATGCAAAGAAGGAAAGAGAAAAAGAAGACCGCTCTGATACCACTGATCCAGATTTATGCAGGAACGCAAAATAAAACACATATAACCATAAATACAAATATGCAATGGAAATAACACTCCATTTCATTAAAATCAAATGACTTAAATTTGCTTACAAATGGAATGGAAATAAACTAGCTAGGGCATTGGTAGCTTATCTTTGAGAAGAGATGTGGCAGCTACAGGCCTTTGAATTGTGTTAAAATGAGGCTCAAGGGACTATTTAATATTTAGAAACAATGGAAAAACCTAAACATAAAAAATGCTAACGCTAGGAGATGAAGTGCCAAAACTATGGGCCCTGTTTGGGTAAATTGGTGTTTCAACTTCCCAACGTTGTAAATTTGGCATACAATCTCTATTTTACGCGCACGATACCTCGATAGAAATATCTATCCAAGGAATACAACTATTGTTGTAAGAAACATTGGTCCATGGAACCATGTTGCTCCTAGTTTTGCAAAAAAACATTTTTTAGGGCCTCAAAATGGCTCTGGAAGTTCAGGACCTGAAAAAATGCTAAAAATAGTAAGTTGTGAAGAAACTGAAAAAATGAAAGAGACAATGGTGGGGCCCCAAGTGGAATAGGTGGGTGGCCACCACTATCCACATGGATCATTCCTCCCCGCTTACGAAGCAATGGTCCACATTGCATTGAGCTCCTCCATGAGATGAAGAAAATTCCAATGAACTTGGTCCATGGTGAACCACTTGCCTTGGTGCAGGAGTTGGCCAGCTTTGACAACTCAATACAGTTAGATCTTCTGTTGGCAAGTTTTCTTGATTTGAATGTCCATGGTATAACCTGTGGTGGCCTATTCCATGCAGTCTGGGTTTAAATCTGTTGGTGTGAGTTGTTCTGCAATGTTAGAGGTGTCCAGTAAAGGTGGGAAGTAGGGACGAAGATGGTCCACATTGAATACTGGGTACAGACCAAGGAATGATGGAATATTGAGCTCAAAGAAATTGTTACCTACATCCTTGGTGATGGCGTACGACCTATATCGGAGCAGGCAAATCTTGTGGTGGGGTCCAGTGAGGTGCTCCTTCTGCAAATGTCGCCACACTTTTTCACCCACCTGGAAGTTGTGTGGCACCCAATGTTGATCATGTCGTTGCTTGTACTTATCATTAGCTTTGTCCAATATGTCATGAAGCTATTTGCGAATGTGCTGAATGGGCTCGATGAAATTGTTCGCTTTGTCAGCTTCAGACTGGACATGATTCGAATCGGTCTGAGTAGCCGCAAATGACATGGCTATGTCAATGGGACATAGTGGCTGGAATCCCAAGCCCACCTGAAAGGGGTTGTGGTTGGTTGAGATATGGAGAGCCTGGTTATAACTGTGTTTTACATAGGGGAGGCTCTCATCCCATGTGTGTGGATGCTTTGAATTGTACATGTGAAAAATGTGTATAATCATCCTGTTATTGACCTATGTCTGGCCATCAGTTTGGGGATGTAAAGTTGTGGACTTGGTGAGCTTGGTGTCCAACATTGATCAGAGGCTGGACCAAAATGTGTTGAGGAACATGTTGTCCCGATATGAGATGATAGACTATGGGATCTCAAAGTGCACCCATACTCATTCAAAGAAGAGTTTAGCAATGGCTTCTGTTGTGATATTCTTCTTACATGCCACCATAATGGCCATCTTCGAGAATATGTCAACGAAAATGAAAAGACAGTCATTTCCATGCTTAGTAGAAGGAAGGCCCAACATGTAATCCATGGAGATGGATTCCCAAGAACTACTAGGGGTAGGTAGCAGAGTATAGAGGCCTGCTTCTTGATGGTTGGTTTGGAAATGGCGCAAACAATGTAGGATTTGATGTACTTCCCGACATCCTGTCGAAGGTTTGACCAATAGAAATAATTTTGTAGTACTGCCACTATTTTCTCTACCCTGAAATGCCCAATGAATCGACTGTAGTGTGCTTCCCATATCATCTTGTCACACTCGCTTGAAGGAACAAAAAGGTGTCCCAGATGACATAACATTGCATCTTGGAGGTGAAATTTTGGAACTTGCGTACCCCCCAAGAGTGCCTTGTACGTGTGACCGATTTCTGGATCACTCTTGTAGAGAAGCGGCAAATCAGAAGTCTCGTGCCCACAAGAGTTGAGAACGGTGGTTAGCGCCACGATCGATTTTCAGCTGAGGCAGTCTAGAACATTATGGATGCTACCCTTCTTGTACTTGATGTTCAAATGAAAATGTTGGAGATATGTGGACCATTTCTGATGGTGATCGTTCTGCAGCTTCCCTTGTGTCGCTATGAACTGCAGGGGTCGGTGGTCTTTGTGGATGATTGTTTCCTTCCCCAAAATGTAATGCTTCCATTATCGACAAGCCTACACAATGGAATACATTTCTTTATCATAATTGGGATACTTGCGGATTGTGTTGGAAAATGTCTCACTGTGATATGCCACTGGATGCCCCTGTTGAGTAAGAACTGCCCCAATAGCATAGTCAGAGGCATATGTCTCAATCTAAAAGGGTTGTTGCAAGTCTAATAATGTGAGCACTGGGGCAAAGCAAAGACGATGTTTCAATTATACGAACAACTTCTGTTGAGATTCCTACCAAAATAATTTTTCTTTCGCTCCTCCCTTGGTGACTTGACTCTAGGGCCAAGTGATATGAGAGAATCCCAACACAAACCTGCAGTAGAAATTAGCAAGACCCATAAAGCTGTGAATCTCTGTTAGAGTGGCTGGGGCTGGCCAATCCCAAATTACTTGGATCTTGGTTGGATCCACATGCACCCCCCTTTCATCAAAAATGTATCCCAAATATTGACCCTGGGTCATGCCAAAAGTGCACTTCTCCAAATTGGAACACAAATTGTGTTTCTGCAGTGTTTGGAGGACTTGTCGGATGTGGTGGAGATGCTCTTCCCAAGTCTGGCTGAAGATCATAATGTCATCCAATTACACCACTACAAATGAGTTGGTGAGTAGCCGCAAGATGTTGTCCATCAACCTCATGAAGGTTGCGGGAGCATTCGTCAACCCGAATGGCATGACCATCCATTCGAAAATGCCCTCCTTGGATTTGAAGGCAGTCTTCCACCAATTCTAGACAATGATCTTGTTCAGCACCCGATATTCAATAAAGAGTCTCTAAGTCCCATCCTTCTTCTATACTAACACGATCAGGATCCCACAGGGCGATGAACTCAGCCAGAGGTGACCTTTCTGCAGCAACTCCTGAATCTGCATCTTGATTTCATCATTCTCTAGAACATAGTACCGATAGATTGGTCCATTGGGTAGCGGCGCACCTGGGGTAAGATCAATGGGGTGCTTGTCCTGACAGTGTAGAGGCACCCCTGCGAGTGAGGTGAAGATGTCCCCATACTCCTCCATAAAATTTTCCATTTATTGTTGTCATGTAGAGGAGCCCTATCTGGAGGTCATTGCCACAGTCTTATTCTTGCCCTAGGGGCAGATCATCGAGAAAAAAAATTTCCTGGTTTTGGAAATTAGCTTACTGCATTGTTTTGAACTAACCAAGGAGATAGCGGTAGGCGGTGGTATCTCTGGTGTCCTGTACAGCTTATTTCCCACAGTAACAATAACAACGCGAGGCCAAGACTCATACAAAACATGTCACTTCCACAAGTATGGTTGGCCTAATAATACATCACAAACATTAAGAGGAGAAATGTCACATAATACCTCATCCGTGAAGGGCTTGATGGTGTAGGGAAGGCAACACTGCTGGCTGACGCGGAGATCCCGTCCTTGGTGAAGCCACTCGATGGTGTATGGTTATGGGTGTGCTGCAGTCGGCAAGCCCAACCAATTCACAACATCTGCTAAAATGAGGTTCTTTTGGCTCCCATTTTCGACAATGAATTGTAGCGGGGAACCCTTTACCCACATCTGGGAGTGGAAGAGATGCTCCTCCTCCTCTGGATCTTCCGGTTCCTCCTTCTGGATCTTCACAGTTGCAACAGTAGCATTGGGATCCACATCAACAATCTATTTCCATATTTCATTCCCCTTGTTAGGTTCTGATTCAGAGTCAAAGCATGCATTTGATTCAGCAGGCCTAATCTCGGCCACCAGCAACTGCTTGAACTGACACTCACTTGTGTTGTGAATGGAGCTCTTATGGAACTCACAACACTTTCCCGTGTCCTTCTTTGTCTTTGTGGTGTTTTTCTTTGCTTGTGACTTTGGAAGGTTGTCTTGGGTCGCCATGCCTTGGCTTTGTCCTTTGTTCTATGGTTTTAGGGCACCTTTCCCTTGCTTTTGACTCACAGATCCAAAGTCTCACTTCTTCTGTTTGAATTTCTGCTCAATCTTGGCAGCATATCAGTATGCTGTACCAAGAGAGGAGATGTTGAGGAACTCCATTTCCTCCTGCATGTATTTGTGCAGACAACTACGATAATTTAGCACCAAATGTTTCTCTGAACCTTTGATACCCAACTTTGTGCGGAGGGTATGGAACAAATTTGTTGGCTCATGCACATCTTGATCCCTTTGTTTCCGCAGCGTGTTCCATTACATGTACTTGTCCTCATAGCTCCCCACAGGATAGTATTGTTCCTTGATGACGTCTCGGAAAGAATTCCAAGTGGGTACGATTGAGAACAGAGAGGGCTATGTCTCATCCTTTTTCTCGCAATAGGTTTCGCACCAGTCCTTGACATGGGGGGTAGCTTTGAGGAGTGAAAATATAATCTTCTCCCAGTCAGAAAAGTCATGAACCGAGAAATATACTTCTAATAGATTCAACCATCTATCTATGGCATCTGCATCTATTTGACCCTCAAATATGGGAATTTCAAAGTTTACTTGTGCCTTAAAGGGAGTCACACCTCCAGAGTGGCAGCTGGATGGAGATGTGTCGCTGGTGGGTAGTTGTTGAAGGATCTGGGTAAACTTATCCATCATCACTCTCCTTTGTTTTTCCAGGGCCTCGTCGAGCAATATTTTGATAGGATCTCCTACTCCCTCATCTTTCTTTTCGTTCCCCATGTGCGGCCGTTGGGGTTTGTGACGCTGATCTTGCAAAGGTTCAACCAAATCAAGCCCTAACTCCTTATACCCCGACCTCGTTGGGGACATGCAAAGAAGGATCGAGAAAAAGCAGACCGCTATGATACCACTGAACCAGATTTATGCAGGAACGCAAGATAATACACAGATAACCATAAATACAAAGATGTGGTAGAAATAACACTTCATTTAATTAAAATTAAATGACTGAATTTTTCTTATAGACAAAATGTAAATAAACTAGCTAGGGCGTTGGTAGCTTATCTCTAGGAAGAGATGTGGCGGCTATAGGCCTTTGAACTATGTTACAATGAGGCTCGAGGGCCTATTTAATATTTAGAAACAATGGAAAACCCTAAACATGCAAAACCCTAACCATAGGAGATGAAGCGCCAAAACTTTGGGCCCCATTTGCGTAAATTTATGTTTCAACTGCCCGAGGATGTAACTTTGGCATACGATCTCCATTTGACGCGCACCATACCTCATTAGAAAGATCTATCCAAGGAATATAAATTTTGATGTGAGAAACATTGGTCCATGGATTGATGTTGCTCCCGGTTTTCCCAAAAAATTCCGTTTGGGGCCTCACAACGGCTCCAGCAGTTCAGGACCCGAAAAACTACTAAAAATAGTAAGTTTTGCCGAAACTAAAAAACTGAAAGAGACAATGGTAGGGCCCCAAGTGGAATAGGCGGGTGGCCACTAGTATCCACCATGATCATTGCTCACCCCTTTGGAAGCTGTTAGTGTCAGTCTGGTCATACTGCCATCAGTGATCAAAATTTCTCTTTTGCATTTGCATATTAGGAGTCCCATACCATAAATTTTCACCATTCCATTAGGTCATGGATTCATTGATGGTAGTGGTCCTTCATCGGTTTTCCCTCATGTAACACTTGCTGATTCTCCTCTCTATGGTCTTTTTTCACTCCCAAATCCATATTATCAAGTCATAGGGTTGGTTTCAGTAGGTTCTAGGGTCTCACCATGGTCATATTAATGAGTCAAGTGTCAATAAATATCAGCAAGGACATGAGGAGGTCTAATAAACTCAAAGTCACAACACCCGGGAAGATCAAAGAAATGTTTTATTCAGCTTGATGTAATTTTACCTCAAAACCATGTTTTGAGGTGAAAACATGATACTTTTCCTTTATTATCATCTTTTATGTAATTTTATGTCATCATATCTAATAAGTCACACTTCAGAAGTTGTTATCTCCACAAAGTCACCACCCTGAGTTTAAGAGAAGTTTTCCCCAGTCGTTTCAGTATAAAATCATGTTCTAAGTATATCCATTAGAAAGAGCTCGGAAAAAGCTTTCCAATGGTATATTATACTCTCAAAACTGACTCCTGGATCAAAATTTATGCCTAAGTGAAAGAAGGTCCCCTATAGCCTAACACCCTTCCCCTTTTCCCATTTTCTTCTTACACTTTATTTCATAAAAGTTTAATGTTTTCCTTTATAAAACCCCTTTTTCCCCTCTCTGATGGAATAATCGCATCGTTAAAGTCTTTTAAACCCATAAACCCCGATGCGATTAAATAAACCCTTTTCCTCGTTTACCCTTAAAACTTTATAATAAAATTTTAAAGTTTTTGTATTGTAAATCCCCTCCTTCGATTGCGATTGCAACATTTAAATTGTGCATCCCGATTGACCCATCCGATCACAAAATTGCCAATGCGATTGACCCCGCTCGATTAGATCTCGACCTTAGATCTCCTTAACGATCCAACGACCCATATGCGATCGCATCATCGCAATCGGACGTCCCAATCGACCTACCCCAATTGACCATCCCCGATTTCTCCGATTGCGATTAACTCCTCTCCCCCGATTGCCTTTGCACCGTTGATCTGCCCTTTCGATCGAATGGCCCATAGCTAATCGCTCCATCGCAATCGACGTTTTCCCATAGCCCTTTTCTTCCGCTCTACTCTCCTCTTGATCGCCGATTGCGATTGACCTTCGGGCCCCACCATATAATCTTCCGCCCATTCAAAATAAAAGGGCCTTTTCCCTTTGTATATCTCAAAATTTATTTTATTTCATTTTATAAAGGACTTTCGCCCATCGCTTATCCCCAATCGCAATCGACGAAATCCCTTTGCACAATGCACTTGCTCCTCTTCCTCGCCCGATTTCCGATTGCGATTACACTATACCCCCGATCCCACCTTGATCCCTTCCCCCTTTTCAAATCAAATTTGGTCTTTTCCTTTGTAAAAAGTGATAAAACCATTTTTCGTTTGTTTTAAAGGGATTTCTCCAATCAGACACTACTTTTCCTTGTTCATCCCCGCTCTTCTATTGTATTACCCCATTGCATCTTTCCAATCGCATCGGAGTTTTTATGTCTCATTCCCATATACCTATTCCTTTCCGCTCCGGTCCCCAATTGCGATTGCACCATTGAATCGCATATATCCAAATTGCTCTATTCCAAAACACTTCCCCTCTTCTGATTGTGATTCAGGCCCACATCCCTTTCCCTTCGCTCTTTTTATTCAAAAGCGGTCTTTTCTTCATTAAAGGCATAAATTTCAGTTTTGTTGTTTTCAAAAGGTTTTCCTTGGCATAAAGAGATTTTCAAACAAAGGAAAAGAAACAGTCAAAGGGCCGAGAACTAAATATGAACCAGTAAGACATTTTCAGCAACAATTAATAAGGGATTGGTTCTACAGTTGGATGTAACAGCGAAATCTTCAGATGGCCCAAAATGTATTGTTGTTCCTCCCTTTCAGGAGTAGATCGTTGGTCTCTTTCCTATGTTCGGATTCTAGTGAAACAACTCCCTTTTTATGTGGATCTATTTCCCACATTTCTGATCTATTTAATGTAATTTTCAGTCATTTGTAAAGCAGTCAGTAAGTAAGGGAATAATGTGGAAATCAAGGAGGACGCTCTGTGCTCCCATTGTAACAGTTTGACAGGGAATTAATAAAAAATGCAGCTCTGATTTGTGGGATCCATGAGGTATGAATTTTAGTATTTGTTCTTTCCTTTGTGTTCATATGTAAATTTTTTATGTTCACCATTCATTCATAAACAACTCTGGTTGAATTCTTTCAAGATAGATAGGTAGAATCCATTTTTAATGCTCTGCCTTGGGAAATCATTCAATATTTTGTGTTTTCTTCTGTTTGAAAAGGATCCATCTCTTATGCCATTTTCAGCTCCTCACCAGTCTTACCATCCCATCATTATTTAAACTTAATTGCTAAAATTTCTTGCCTACCTTTCCCCATGAAATACCCTTTATCCCTGATTTAATTCCCCAGTTTCAAACTGCCCCATCTTTTCCATACAACCCTGAAAATTTATTAAAAAGAAACATTTTCCCATTATTATACCTATCCTAATATTAGTTTATTATTACACTTCATTGAATATATTTTTATGGAGAGATCCCTCTCCTGACCTTGTAGGGCTAGCTACAAGGCTGAGTGTGGTTTGAGGTTACCCTGATTTTCCTTCCTTCAGCCTAAGGTTCAAATTAGGTGCTAACATTTCTAGAGACCATACTGGGGAACTGTTTTGTAACACAAATATTGATCACCCCAGTAATATCTTCAATATAAATTCCTGGACTCTGGATGGAAATGTTCAGAATTTTCTAGGCTGAAATAAAATTTTATAAAGTAGAAATTCGACCACACTGGCTTCAAGAAGATACACAAGGGCCAATCCTGATCCAAATCCTCCCCCTGTGTTTGAAAATCCTAATCTCATCCCAAGAATAGTCAGAAGACAAGAAGGATCACTAAGTCCTAGACCCATTTTCAGATCCCACACTTGGCCCAGTGAGTGGTTGTTTGTAGAAGATATTTCCTTTGATGAATGTTTTGAGCTTTCTTTGTTTAGAAGTAAGTCTAAAACTACACTCAATGACACAGTTTTAGATCCAGAATTTCTTGTAGATCTTGAAGTTCAAAGGGAAGATACATCAATTGATGATTATATTTTGAATTCCACTTAGTCATCTATCATTGTAACCGATATCCTTGAGCCTTCAAAGTCATCAGGAACAACATTTCTTCCCCCTAATTCACCAGAATTTCCATCAGTCTCAGAAATCAATTCTCGGCTTTCATCTTCTCCATCAACACCTCCCTTGCATCCTAGTGTCACAAACACTGTTGTAAATCCACCTCAAGGCATGGCTGCCCGGTATGTACCCTTGGTTTTACCTCAGGTTCTAAATGATATGCCTGCTGATTACCAAAGTAAAATACCTATCTTTGATGCCACTCAAAGCATCACAGCCAGCAACATGTTGATAAAATGAATGACTTTTTTGATCTTCATGAGGTAGAGGCGGAGAATGTAACCACAAGATTGTTTGTCCAAAGCTTTGGAGGCGAAGTTAGAGAGTGGTTCAGAGCCTTACCAGCAGGCTCTATTCGCACTTTGCAGGAGTTACATACAAAGTTCTTAGACTGATGGGCGGTAAAGAAAAACCCTCTCCAAATTTTGTCCGAATATGAAAATATTAAAAGAAATGTGGGTGAAATTGTACATGATTACTGTGTAAGATTTAATGCTGTATATAATGCTATTCCTGTGAATCTTAAACCCCCTGTGGGATTAGCCTTGCTCAAGTTTCCGGATGGTTTTGATGCTGATATAGCATATCAGCTGCGTGAAAGAGATCCTACCACACTTGAAGACATGAAAAAGATAGTTGTGAGCGTAGAAGCAAATTTGCTGGCCAAAAGAGCACGGACAAAGGTTGAAAAGAGAGTGACTGTAAATGAAGAAGCCTCTCCTTTAGACAGTAAGATGGATACTTTGATCCAGACAGTCGAAAATATGGTTGATCGGCTGACAATTTCAGACAGGCCTGAAGCATAAATAAGGAATCCAAATTTCAGAGGGCAACAACCACAATTCAGAATTAAACAAAGAGAATAGAGAACGCAGGACCAAGCAGCACCGCCACAACAACAGATCAGAACTCCATTACAGTAGAATTATGTTAAGGGAATATAGACAGATGATGATGATGATCCTATGATTGAAGCCAATCATTTTTTCACTGCAGATGGTGCTCCCATCTTTCTCACAGAAGATGAATAATACTCAGCGATCGTAGACATCCAAAGGGATGAAGATTTCATATTGGCTAATGAAACAGTGTTAGAAGAAGAGTCCGATGATTTCCAAAGAGGATACATGAACACTTTATCAGTGCAACAGAAGCAGTACTCTTTGAGGTGCAGATTTGTGCCGATCAGTCCCATTCAGAAAAGAAAAGACATGCAATCGAAGAACGATTCTTCAAATACTTAGAAGAAAGGGAAAGAGCCTCCTGATCCTTCCTCCAGCAAGACATCTTCAGCGATTAACACTGCAAATGAAAAGAACCAGCACAGCGCAACAAAGGAGCAAGTAGAGAAAAAAGATCCTCCCATCAAAGAGGTAGAAAAAGCGCCTTCTTTTAATTTAGAAAATGAAATCTCTAAGCTGAAGGTGTCCATGCCCCTAACCGAGTTGGTGAAAAATAGTGTTTATAAACATCAGGTGTCTAGAATTTTGCAAATAGACTCTATATCAGATATGGTAAATGTTGAAGATGATTACCCTGAACTCATTTTTGGTCCAGCCACAGAAGATCAATTTGAAGAAAATGAAGTCCCTCCCTTTTACTCGAGTCTTAAATTACACGAGTTCATCTTACATAATGTTATGTTGGACTCTGGAGCCTCGCACAATTTGATGCCCAAAGCCATTATGGAGAATTTGGGACTTGATATTACCCACAAATACCATGATTTGTATTCCTTTGACTCTGGTAGGGTCCATTGTATTGGTCTTATCAAAGACTTGGTAGTATCTTTAGATCAACTCCCAGCCAAGAACGTTTTGATGGATGTAGTTGTTGCTGATGTCCCACCATGATTTGGAATGCTTCTATCTAGGTCATGGGGTGCAAAACTTAAAGGAACCATGCAACTTGACTTCTCTTATGCCACCATTCCTGTGTTCGGTCAGTTGAGAAAACTATATAGAGAGAAGAAAATGAAATACATGATCACTAGCAAAGAGAAGCTCGTTAATCATCCCATAAATGTAGTCCACACAGATTTAGAATCATTTGTATTATATTTAGATGGCGGTTTGAATGATGAGAATGTTCAGTTGGTACAAGTAGATGAGATACCTGAAATTGCAGAAAATTTTAGGGAAGTCCTTAAACAGGAAAAAGATAAAGCAGTAAACATTTCTAAGCTTCCTGCTTGCCAGCAGCAAAAAGACAGTGAACAGCAGAAAGATGTAGAAATCAGTCAGGATAAAGTAGAGAAAGAAGCAAAATGTCAGCATCTAGAAGAGGAAGAAGAAGGCCTATGGAGCATGGAATTTGATGGAGCTGTTGGTAAGGACGGAGCTGGTATAGGAATATGGATTCGGAGCCCTGTTTTCCAGCCTGAAAAGGTTCCTAGTAATGTTAGAGTATGTGCTTACAAATTGGATTTTGAGTGCTCTAACAATGAAGTGGAGTACGAAGCTTTGATTGCAGGTTTGAAAATTTTGAAGAAGTTGAATGCAAAGAGGATTTCTGTCTATGGAGACTCAGAGTTGATAATCAAACAGGTCAAAGGAGAGTATCAAGCAAAGCATCCGCAATTGAGGGCATATAGAAATGCAGTCCTAGATATCTTGAGGACATTTCCTGAGTACACTTTGACAACAGTACCCCGAATGCATAATCTTATTGCAGATTCTCTTGCCACTACTACAAGAAATTTGAAAATTCCCATGAACTCCAGCAACAAGTTTGAGATTTATGTCAAACATAGGCCTGCTGTTCCGGATAATTTAAGGTATTGGCAAGTGTTTTGGGATGACAATGAAATCAATGCTTTTTTGCAGAGTGAAGGAAAATTCAAAGATACTCACATAGAGGGTGACTATGAGGTTGATGATCAAGAAATTGAAGAAAATCATATGGAAATATTGCAGCTGAAAGATAATGTAATTCCCAGAGGTATTATACCTTTAGAGGAGCTTTTTGATCAAGATGATGTTGCAAAGAAACCGAGCTTGGTGCCTACTGTTAAAGGAGTTGAAGATGTGAATCTTGGAACAGTTGACAAGCCTAAGCTTGTGAAATTATCAAAAGCATTATCCCCTCAGGTAAAGGAAAAGTACGTTAAATTACCTTTTGAATTTTTTGATGTGTTTGCGTGGGATTATTTAGATTTGAAGGTGTATGAAAAAAATATAATTCAGCATACTATTCCGATCAAGCCGGATCAGAAGCCATTCAGACAAAAGCTGAGAAGAATCAACCCGAAGCTGCTGCCATCCATTGAAAAAGAGGTAAACAGATTGTATAAAGCTGGTATCATTGTTCCAATTAGATTTTCTGACTAGATTTCAACTTTGGTCCTGGTACGTAAGAAGACAGGAGAAATAAGGTTGTGCATAGATTTTTGGAATCTGAATAAAGCATCCTTAAAGGATAACTATCCACTTCCGAAGATGGACCATATTCTGCAGAGGGTAGTTGGAGCATCAAGGATGTCACTACTTGATGGCTACTCAGGCTATAACCAGATCTTGGTTCATGAAAAAGACCAAGACAACACTGCTTTCACAACACCCTGGGGAACTTTCCAATATGCCAAAATGCCATTTGGACTAAAGAACGCTTGAGCCACTTTCCAGCAAGCAATGGTATTTGCTTTTGCCAATGAAAAGGATGTTTTTCTTGTTGTTTATTTAGATGATTTGACAATGTTTTCTGGTTCTGATGATGAACATTTTCACCATTTGAGAGTTTTTTTTCAGTGATGCAGAAAGTTTGGGATTTCTCTTAATCCAAAGAAGAGTCTCTTTGCCATGGATGAAGGCAAGTTGCTGGGGCATATCATATCTAAAGATGGGATCCGCATTGATCCATCTAGAGTGGAGGGAATTTAGCACATATATCTTCCACGGAACAAAAAGGAGATTCAAGCATTCAATGGTAAGATGAACTTCTTGCGCAGATTTATACCCAATTTGGCTGAAAATTTAAAAGAAATGACTAATATGTTGAAGAAGGATAGCACTGTCAAATGGAGTGAAGAGGCTATCAAGTCATTGAATCTGGTAAAGTTTTATTTGTCCAATGCCCTTGTCTTGATTAGTCCTGATTACACCCAAGATTTCATTATTTTTTCATTTTCATCGGAGCATACTATGGCTGCGGTTTTGATGCAAAAGAGAGATCAGATTGAAAAGCCAATTGCCTTTTTCAGTAGGACTATTAGAGATGCTGCCTTGCAGTATAATATTATTGAGAAACAAGCACTGGCTCTTATAAAGGCATTGAAGGATTTTAGAGTCTATATTCTGCATTCACATACTATAGCATATGTTCCTAATGCAATAGTAAAGGATGTCCTGATGCAAACTGACCTAGATGGTCGAAGAGGTAAGTGGATAGCGGAAATGTTGGAATACGATTTGGAGATCAAACCAAAAAGGTTATCAAAGGCCAAGGCTTGGAAAAACTAATGGCCCAATCAAACCTGCGTGCCCTGGATATAAATCTCATAACAGCAATGTCAGAAGATGAAGATGAAGGTTTGCTTGTTCCAATTTCAGATATTTTTCTACAATCCCCATGGTATTCAAATATTGTTTATGTTCTTCAGCATCTTTCACCACCTCCAGGAATGTCTAAAATCAAAGGTAGATCACTAAAACTTAAATCTTCTAAATACTGTATTTTAAATAGTGCTCTTTATTGGAAAGATCCAGGAGGTATTCTGCTTAATTGTTTGGTTGAAGATGAGGCGCAGCAAGTGATGCACGATTTCCACAAAGGTGATTGTGGTGGTCATTTGTTCTGGAAAACTACAGCTAAGAAAGTGTTGAGAGCAGGATATTAATGGCCCACTTTATTTTCATATTTGTATAAAAGAGTAATGAGCTCCCATGAGTGTCAAGTTTTCCAAGGAAAAAGGAAATTGCTTCCTCTTCCTTTGAAACAAGTTGCAGTAAACGCTCCCTTTCAGCAGTGGGGACTCGATTTCATCGGTGAAATCCATCCCGCATCATCAACACAGCATCGATGGATCTTGACTGGTACAGATTACTTCACCAAATGGATCGAGGCCGTTCCGGCGAGGCAGGCTACAGATACGATAATTATTCAATTTTTAGAGTCAAATATCTTGTCTCATTTTGGTTGCCCTCACAAAATTATAACAGATAACGCAAAAACGTTCAAATCTAAAAAGATGGTGGATTTCTGCGACAAATACAACATTGTGTTGGGCCATTCAACAACGTACTACCCACAAGGCAACGGCCTGGCAGAATCGTCTAATAGGTCTCTGATAAACATAATCAAGAAAATGCTAGAGGAAAACAAAAGGAACTGGCATTGAAAGCTCATCAACATGTTATTGGCAGACAGAGTCAGCAGTAAGAAATCCATAGGTATGTCACCGTTTGAATTGGTTTATGGTACTGACGCTGTCTTTCCTACATCGCTTACAGTTCCGGTCATGAGATTATTACAAGAGGTTGGCAGTGAAGAAGATGATAAACAACGAAGGATCAATCAAATGATCCACCTTCAGCAAACAAGGGAGGAAGTGTCTCAGAACGCCATTCAGCTGCAGGAGAAGATTAAAAAGATCTATGACTGTAAGACCAAAGAAGAAAAGTTTCAGTTGGATGATGTGGTGTTGAAATGGGATGCACGAAATGAGGATAAAGGGAATCATGGTAAGTTCGACAACCTATGGAAAGGACCATACAATATTTCAACATACAGGGGACATAATGCTTTCTTTCTATCAGAAATGGATGGCCAAGATTTTCCTGGAGGACCAGTAAATGGTAGGCTTTTGAAGCACTACCACTGTTGAAGGCAATGGATCAGAAAATATGTCACAATCATTGTACATACCATGTTATTTTTGGTCAGATTTCAAAATACACAGTCATTGAAGTTTGGGGCCCGAGGTGAAGGCTATAAAAACTTGAATGATATGTGTATAGTTTGGTTTTATTTTATTTTTTAGTCCTAGTCTTGAGTCAGAGTCAGTTTGCATTATGTTCTTTTTCAGTATTTTTTGATTCCATGCCCAATGGATAAGGCTACTTGGTCTACGGTGTTCTTGGCACCTCCAAGGATCTACGATCCCCATTGGAGCCAATGTTAGTGTCAGTCTAGTCATACTGCCATCAGTGATCAAAATTGATCTTTTGCATTTGCATATTAGGAGTCCCATACCATAAATTTTCACCATTCCATTAGGTCATGGATTCATTGATGGTAGTGGTCCTTCACTGGTTTTTCCTCATGTAACACTTGCTGATTCTCCTCTCTATGGTCTTTTTTCACTCCCAAATCCATATTATCAGGTCATAGGGTTGGTCTCATTAGGTTCTAGGGTCTCACCATGGTCAAATTAATGAGTCAAGTGTCAATAAATATCAGCAAGGTCATAAGGAGGTCTAATAAACTCAAAGTCGCAACACCTGGGAAGATAAAAGAAATGTTTTATTCATCTTGATGTAATTTTCACCTCAAAACCATGTTTTGAGGTGAAAACATGATAATTTTCATTTATTATCATATTTTATGTAATTTTATGTCATCATATGTAATAAGTCACACTTCAAAAGCTGCTTTTTCCACAAAGTCACCAACCTACCTTTTAGAGAAGTTTTCGATAGCTGTTTCAGTATAAAATCATGTTCTAAGTATGTCCATCAGAAAGAGCCTGGAAAGAGCTTTCCAACGGTATATTATACTCTCAAAACTGACTCCTGGATCGAAATTTATGCCTAAGTGAAAGAAGGTCCCCTATAGCTTAACACCCTTCCCCTTTTCCCATTTTCTTCTTACACTTTATTTCATAAAAGTTTAATGTTTTCCTTTATAAAACCCCTTTTTCCCCTATCCGATGTTATAATCGCATCGTTAAATTATTTTAAACCCATAAACCCTGATGCGATTAAATAAACCCTTTTCCTCGTTTACCCTTAAAACTTTATAATAAAATTTTAAAGTTTTTGTATTGTAAATCCCCTCCTCCGATCGCAATCGCAACATTTAAATTGTGCATCCCGATTGATCCATCCGATCACAAAATCGCCGATACGATTGACCTCGCCCGATTAGATCTCGACCGTAGATCTCCTTAACGATCCAACGGCCCATATGCAATCGCATCATCGCAATCGGACGTCCCAATCGACCTACCCTGATTGACCATCCCCGATTTCTCCGATTGCAATTAAATCTGCTCCCTCGATTGCCTTTGCACCTTCGATCTGCCCTTTTGATCGAACGGCCTATAGCTAATCGCTCCATCACAATCGACGTTTTCCCATAGCCCTTTGCTTCCGCTCTACTCTCCTCCCGATCCTCGATTGCGATTGACCTTCGGGCCCCACCATATAATATTCCGCCCATTCAAAATAAAAGGGCCTTTTCCCTTTGTATATCTAGAAATTTATTTTATTTCATTTTATAAAGGACTTTCCCCCATCGCTTATCCCCAATTGCAATCGGCGAAATCCCTTTTTATAATGCACTTCCTCCTCTTCCCCGTCCGATTTCCGATTGCGATTACGCTGTACCCCCAGTCCCACCTTGATCCCTTCCCCCTTTTCAAATCAAATTTGGTCTTTTACTTTGTAAAAAGTGAAAAATCCATTCTCGTTTGTTTAAATGGATTTCTCCAATCAGACACTACTTTTCCTTGTTCATCCCTGCTCTTCTATTGTATTACCCCATCGCATCTTTCCAATTGCATCGGAGTTTTTATGTCTTGTTCCCATATACCTATTGCTTTCCACTCCGATCCGCCATTGCGATTGCACCATCGCATCGCATATATCCAAATCGCTCTATTCCAAAACACTTCCCCTCTTCCGATTGCGATTGTGATTCAGGCCCACATCCCTTTCCCTTCGATCTTTTTATTCAAAAGGGGTCTTTTCTTCATTAAAGGCATAAATTTCAGTTTTGTTATTTTCAAAATATTTTTCTCGGCATAAAGATATTTTCAAACAAAGGAAAGGAAATAGTCAAAGGGCCGAGAACTAAAAATGAACCAGTAAGACATCTTCAACAACGATTAATAAGGGATTGGTTCTATAGTTGGATGTAACAACGAAATCTTCAGATGGCCCAAAATGTATTGCTGTTCCTCCCTTTCAGGAGCAGATTGTTGGTCTCTTTCCTATGTTCAGATTCCAATGAAACAACTCCCTTTTTCTGTGGATATATTTCCCACATTTCTGGTCTATTTAATGTAATTTTCAGTCATTTGTAAAGCAGTCAGTAAGTAAGGGAATAGTGTGGAAATCAAGGAGGACGCTCTGCGCTCCCATTGTAACAGTTTGACAGGGAATTAATAAAAAATGAAGCTCTGATTTGTGGGATCCATGTGGTATGAATTTAGCATTTTTTCTTTCCTTTGTGTTCATATGTAAATTTGTTATGTTCACCATTCATTCATAAACAACTCTGGTTGAATTCTTTCAAGATAGATAGGTAGAATCCATTTTTAATGCTCTGCCTTGGGAAATCATTCAATATTCTGTGTTTTCTTCTGTTTGAAAAGGATCCATCTCTTATTCCCTTTTAAGCTGCTCACCATTCTTACCATCCCATCATTATTTAAACTTAATTGCTAAAATTTCCTGCCTACCCTGCCCCATGAAATACCCTGTATCCCTGATTTAATTCCCCAGTTTCAAATTGCCCCATCTTTTCCATACAACCTTGAAAATTTATAATAAAAAAACATTTTCCCATTATTATACCTAGCCTAATATCAATTTATTATTACACTTCATTGAATATCTTTTTATGGAGAGAGCCCTCTCCTAACCTTGTAGGGATAACTACAAGGCTGAGCATGGTTTGAGGTTACCCTGATTTTCCTTCCTTCAGCCTAAGGTTCAAATTAGGTGCTAACAGAAGCAATGGTCCTCATTGCGCTGAGTTCCTCCATGAGATGAAGAAACTTCTACTGAACTTGGTCCCTGGTGAACCACTTGCCTTGGTGTAGGAGTTGGCCAGCTTTGACAACCCGATACAGTTGGATCTTTTGTTGGAGAGTGTTCTTGATTTGCATGTCCATGATACAATCTATGGTGGCTTTTTCCATGTAGTTTGGGTTTAAATCTGTTGGTGTGAATTGTTATGCAATGTCAAAGGTGTCTACTAGAAGTGGGAAGTTTAGACCAAGGCAGTCCACATTGAATATTGGGTGCAGACCAAGGAATGGTGGAATACTGAGCTCGAAGGCATTGTTACCTACAACCTTGATGATGGTGTACGACCCATATCGGAGCAGGCGAAGCTTGCGGTGGGGTCCAGTGAGGCACTCCTTTTGCAAATGTAGCCACACTTTGTTGCCCACCTGGAAGTTCTGTGACACCCGATGTTGATCATGTCATTGCTTGTACTTAGCATTGGCTCTATCCAATATGTCATGAAGCTGTTGGTGGGTGTGTCGAATGCGCCTGGTGAAGTTGTTCGCTTTGTCATCTTCAGACTGGACATGAGCCAAATTGGCCTGAGTAGCTGCAAATGGCATGGCTACGTCAATGGGACATAGTGGCTGGAATCCCAAGCCCACCTGAAAGGGGTTGTGGTCGATTGAGCTGTGGAGAGTTTGGTTATAACTGTGTTGTACATAGGGGCGACTCTCATCTCATGTGTGTGGATGCTTTGAATTGTACATGCGCATAATGTGTACAATCATCCTGTTGATGACCTCTGTCTGACCATCAGTTTGGGGATGGAAAGTTGTGGACTTGGTGAGCTTGGTGTCCAGCATTGAATAGAGACTTGACCTAAATGTGTTGAGGAACTTGTTGTCCCGATCTGAGATGATAGACTATGGGATCCCAAAGTGATCCAACACTCGTTCAAAGAAGAGTTTAGCACTGGATTCTGTTGTGATATTCTTCTTACAAGCCGCCATAATGACCATCTTTGAGAATCTGTCGATGACAACAAAAACATAATCATTTCCATGCTTAGTAGAAGGAAGGCCTTACATGTAATCCATGGAGATGGATTCCCAAGGTCGACTAGGGGTAGGTAGCATATTATAGAGGCCTTGCTTCTTGATGGTCGGTTTGGCAATGGCACAAGCAGTGCAGGATCTAATGTGCTTCTCGACATCCTGTTGAAGGTTCAACCAACAGAAATAATTCTGCAGTGCTGCCAATGTTTTCTCGACCCCAAAATACCCAACGACTCGACTATAGTGTGCTTCCCATATCATCTTGGAATTCTCGCTTGAAGGAACACAAAGGTGTCCCAAGTGACATAATAATGCATGTTGGAGGTGAAATTTTGGAAATTGCGTCCCCACCAAGAGTGCCTTGTATGTGTGGCCGAATTCTGGATCTCTCTTGTAGAGAAGCGGTCAATCAGAAGTCTCATGCCCACAAGAGTTGAGAATGGTGGTTAGCGCCACGATTGGTGGTCGAATGAGGCAGTCTCCAACATTATTGGTGCTACCCTTCTTCTACTTGATGTTCAAATGAAACTATTGGAGATATGTGGACCATTTCTGATGGCGATCGTTCTGCATTTCCCTTGTGTCTGTATGAACTGCAGGGGTTGGTGGTCTATGTGGATGATTGTTTCCTTCCCCAAAATGTAATTCTTCCATTATCGACATTCCTACACAAATGAATACATTTCTTTTTCACAAGTGGGATACTCGCGGATTGTGTCAGACAATGTCTCACTGTGATATGCCACTGGATGCCCTTGTTGAGTAATAACTGCCCCAATAGCATAGTCAGAGGCATCTATCTCGATCTCAAGTGGTTGTTGCAAGTCTACTAATGTGAGCAATGGGGCAGAGCAGAGACGATGTTTCAATTCTACGAATGCTTTCTGTTGAGATTCAGACCAAAATAAATTTTCTTTCACTCTTCCCTTGGTGACTTGACTCAAGTGCCAAGTGATATGATAAAATCCCAACACGAACTTGTGGTAGAAATTAATAAGACCCAAAAAGTTGTGAATCTCTGTTAAAGTGGTTGGAGCTGGACAATGCTAAATTACTTGGATATTGGTTGGATCCACATGCACCCCCCTTTCATCAATAATGTATCCCATATATTGAACCTGGGTCATACCAAAATTTCACTTCTCCAAATTGGCACACAAATTGTGTTGCCGCAGTGTTTGGAGGACTTATCGGATGTGGTGGAGGTGTTCTTCCCAAGTCTGGCTGAAGATCAAAATGTCATCCAAGTACACCACTACAATTGAGTTGGTGAATGGCCACAAGATGTCGTTGATAACCCTCATGAAGGTTGCAGGAGCATTCGTCAATCCGAAAGGCATGACCAACCATTCAAAAAGGCCCTCCTTGGCTTTGAAGGTAGTCTTCCACACATTTGAGGGTTCGATGGGTACTTGGGGATAACCAAAATTCAAGTTGATCTTGCTGAAATATTTCGCCCCTTTGAGTTGGTCCAGAAGGTCATCAATCTGTGGAATAGCATAACTATTCCAGACAGTGATCTTTTTCAACGCCCGATAGTCAATACAGAGTCTCCAAGTCCCATCCTTCTTCTGTACCAACAAGATCAGGCTCGCATAAGGCGATGAACTCAGCCAGATGTGACCTTTCTGTAGAATATCTTGAATCTCCCTCTTTATTTCATCATTCTTCAGAACAAAGCACCAATATATTGGTCCATTAGGTAGTGGCACACCTAGGGTCAGATAAATGGGGTGCTTGACCTGACAGTGTAGAGGCAGCCCTGTGGGTGAGGTGAAGATGTCCCCATACTCCTCCCAAACCTTGTCCATTTGTTGTTGTCGTGTAGAGGAACCCTGTCTAGAGGTCGTGGCCACAATATTCTTCTTGCCCTGGGGGTGGATCATCAGGAAAACAAATTTCTTGGTTTTGGAAATGAGCTTACTGCATTTTTTTGTAGTAACCAAAGAGATAGCAATAGGCGGTGGTACCTTTGGTATCTTGTACAACTTATTTCCCAAAGTAACAATAACAGTGCAAGGTCGAGACTCATACATAGCATGTCACTTCCACAAGTATGGTTGGCCTAATAATACATCACAAACATCAAGAGGAGCAATGTCACATAATATCTCATCCGTGAAGGGCTTGATGTTGTAGGGAAGGTGGCACTGCTGGTTGACGCGAAGATCCTGTCCTTGGTGAAGCCACTCGATGGCGTATGTTTGTGGGTGTGTTGTGGTCGGAAAGCCCAACCAATTCACGATGTTTGCTGAAATGAGGTTCTTTTGGCTCCCATTTTCGACAATGAACTATAGCTGAGAACCCTTTACCCACATTTGGGAGTGGAAGAGACACTCCTCCTCCTCTAGATCTTTTGGTTCATCCTTTTGGATCTTTGTAGTGGCAACAGTGGCATTGGGCCCCGCATCAATAATATATTTCCCTTTGTCATTCCCCTTGTCAGGTTCTAATTCAGAGTCAGAGACTACATCTGATTCATAAGCCCTCATCTTGGCCACCAACAACTACTTGACTCGACACTCACTTGTGTTGTGAGTGGAGCTCTTATGGAACTCACACCACTTTCCCATGTCCTTTGGCTTCGCGGTGTTGTTCTTTGCTTGCGACTTTGGTAGGTTGTCTTGGGCTGCCATGCCTTGGATTTTTCCTTTGTTCTGTGGATTTGGGGCACCTTTCCCTTGCTTTTGATTCGCAGATCCAAAGTCTCACTTCTTCTATTTGAATTTATGCCAATCTTGGAAGCATACCAGTATGTCGTACCAAGAGAGGAGATGTCGAGGAACTCCATTTCCTCCTGAATGTATCTGTGCAGACAACTGTGATAATTTATCACCAAATGTTTCTCTGAATCTTTGATACCCAACTTTGTGCGTAGTGTATGGAATGGATTCGTTAGCTCATGCACATCTTGATCCCTTTCTTACCGCAGCATGGTCTATTGTATGCACTTGTCCTCATATCTCCCCACGGGATATTATTGTTCCTATGATGGCATCTCAGAAAGAATGCCAAGTGGATATGGCTGAGAAAAAATAGGGTCATGTCTCGTCCTTTTTCTCACAGTAGGTTTCCCACTAGTCCTTGACATGGGGGGTAGCTTTGAGGAGTGCAAAAATAATCTTCTCTCGGTCGGAGAAGTCATGAACCGAGAAATATCCTTCTAATAGATTCAACCATCTATCTACAACATCCACATCTATTTGACCCTCAAATATGGGAATGTAAAAGTTTACTTGTACCTTAAAGGGAGTCGCGCCTCCAAAGTGGCCGCTGGATGCAGATGCACCGCCGATGGGTAGTCATTGAAGGATCTGGGAAACGTTATCCATCATCACGTTCCTTTGTTTTTTGAGGGGCTCCTGGAGCAATATTTTGATAGGATATCCTGCTCCCTCATATTTATTTTCATCCCCCATGGGCGACTGTCGGGGTTTGCGAGCTGATCTTGCAAAGGTTCAACTAGATCGAGCTCTAAATCCTTATACCCTGACCTCGATGGGGACATGCAAAGAAGGGTCGAGAAAAAGCAAATCCCTCTGATACGAGTGATCTAGATTTATGCAGGAATGCAACAGAATACACATATAACCATAAATACAAATATGCAACGGAAATAACACTTTATTTCATTAAAATCAAATGACTGAAATTTGCTTACACACAAAATGGAAATAAACTAGCTAGGTTATTGGTAGCTTATCTTTGAGAAGAGATGTGGCGACTACAGGCCTCTGAACTGTGTTACAATCAGGCTTAAGGGCCTGTTTAATATTTATAAATAATGGAAAACCCTAAACATCCAAAACCATAACCCTAGGGGATGAAGCGCCAAAACTATGGGCCCTGTTTGGGTAAATTGGTGTTTGAACTTCCCAGCGATGTAACTTTGGAATACGATCTCCGTTTGACGCACACCATACCTTGTTAGAAAGATATATCCAAGTAATACAACTTTTTACATGATAAACATTTTTCCATGGACCAATTTTGCTCCTAATTTCCCAAAAAATGTCGTTTAGGGCCTCAAAATGGTTGCGGAAGTTCAAGACCAGAAAAACTGCTATAAATAGTAAGTTGTGCCGAAACTGAAAAACGGAAAGAGACAATGGTTGGGCCCAAAGTGGAATAGGCGGGTGGCCACCAATATCCACCTAGATCATTCCTCCCCCCTCAGGAAGCAATGATCCCCATTGTGTTGAGTTCCTCCATGAGATGAAGAAAATCCTGTTGAACTTGGTCCCTGGTGAACCACTTGCCTTGGTGCAGGAGTTGGCCAGATTTGACAAATCGATACAGTTGGATCTTCTGTTCACGATTTTTCTTGATTTGCATGTCCATGATACAGTCTGCAGTGGCCTTATCCATGTAGTCTGGGTTTAACTCTGTTGGTGTGAGTTGTTCTGCAATGTCAGAGGTGTCTAGTAGAGGTGGGAAGTAGGGACGAAGGTAGTCCACATTGAATACTGGGTGCAAACCAAGGAATGGTGGAATACTGAGCTTGCATTGTTACCTACAACCGTAGTGATGGTGTACGACCCATATCAGAGTGGGCTAAGCTTGCGGTGGGGTCTAGTGTGGTGCTTCTTATGCAAATGTAGCCACACATTGTCGCCCACCTAGAAGTTGTGTGGCACTCGATGTTGATCATGTTGTTGCTTGTACTTAGCATTGTCTCTATCCAATATGTCATGAACCTATTGGCGGATGTGCTTAATGCGCTCGATGAAGTTTTTCGCTTTGTTATCTTCAGACTAGCCATGAGCCAGATCAGCCTGAGTAGTCGCAAATGGCATGGCTACGTCAATGGGACATAATGGATAGAATCCCAAGCCCACCTGAAAGGGTTTGTGGTCAGTTGAGATGTGGAGAGCCCGGTTATAACTGTGTTGTACATAGGGGGGTCTCTCATCCCATGTGTTCGGATGCTTTGAATTTTGCATGCGCAGAATGTGTACAATCATCCTGTTGATGACCTCTGTTTGGCCATCAGTTTGGGGATGGAAAGCTGTGGACTTGGTGAGATTGGTGTCCAGCATTGACCAGAGCCTGGATCGAAATGTGCTAAGGAACCTGCTGTCCTGATCTGAGATGATAGACTCTGGGATCCAAAAGCGCACCCACACTCGTTCAAAGAAGAGTTTAGTAGTGGCTTCTATTGTGATATTCTTCTTGCAGGCTGCCATAATGGCCATCTTTGAGAATATTTTGACGACAATGAAAACACAGTCATTTCCATGCTTAGTAGAAGGAAGTCCTAACATGTAATCCATGGAGATGGATTCCTATGGTCGACTAGGGGTAGGTAGTGGAGTATAGAGGCCTTGCTTCTTGATGGTCGATTTGGAAATGGCATAAGCAGTGCATGATATGATGTACTTCCTGACATCATGTCGAAGGTTCAGCCAATAGAAATACTTCTGCACTACTGCCACTGTTTTCTCGACCCCGAAATGCCCAATGACTCGACTGTAGTATGCTTCCCATATCATCTTGGCAAACTCACTTGAAGGAACACAAAGGTGTCCGAGGTGACATAACAATGCATCTTGGAGGTGAAAATTTGGAACTTGTGTACCCCACAAGAGTGCCTTGTATGTGTGGACGAATTCTAGATCGCTCTTTTAGAGAAGCGACCAATCAGAAGTCTTGTGCCCACAAGAGTTGAGAACGGTCGTTAGCACCATGATCAGTGGTCGATTGAGCCAGTCTGCAACATTATTGGTGCTACGTAATTGATGTTCAAATAAAACTGTTAGAGATATGTAGACCATTTCTGATCGCGATCATTCTGCAACTTCCCTTGTGTCTGTATGAACTGTAGGGGTCGGTGGTCTACGTGAATGATTGTTTCCTTCCCCAAAATGTAATGCTTCCATTATATACAAGCCTACACAATGGAATACATTTCCTTGTCATAAGTTGGATACTTGTGGACTGTGTCAGACAATGTCTCACTGTGATATGCACTGGATGCCCTTATTGAGTAATAACTGCCCCAATAGCATAGTCGGAGGCATCTATCTCAATCTCAAATGGTTGTTGCAAGTCTAGTAATGTGAGCACTAGGGCAGAGCAGAGACACTGTTTCGATTCTACGAATGCCTTCTGTTGAGATTCCGACAAAAATAATTTTGCTTTTGCTCCTTCCTTGGTGACTTGACTCAGGGGTCAAGTGATATGAGAGAATCCCAACACGAACCTACGGTAGAAATTAGCAAGACCCAGAAAGCTGCAAAGCTCTATTAGAGTGGTTGGGGTTGGCCAATCCCGAATTAATTGGATATTGGTTGGATCCAGATGCACCCTCCTTTCATCAATAATTTATCCTAGATATTGAACCTGGGTCATGCCAAGGGTACAGGACAGACAACAGAAGCATTGTTGGAGGAATTGTGTACTGAAGAAGGTGGGTCACAGACATTTTGTAGCAGTTCAACAATGCCTACAACAATATTGCAATGAATAGTAGAGGAAAATCGGTCAAGTGACTTAGGAAGAGTCACATGTGAGTGTTGGGGGCCTATTGGGCACAACCCAACTTGGCCTAGATTTTGGGAAATACTCCGCATTTTGGGTGGAAAAGCGCATAGTGGAGCGTGAAATGAAGCACATTTTGAGGAATTAAATATACTGTGCAATGTCGTAAGGGCTTCGGGGTGGGTCGAAGCCCCTCATTTTTGTAAAAGCGCGTGATTTTGTAAGGGATCAATGGTCTTTGGGCCATAGTTTCTTGTTTTAAGGAGTGCATGGTATTTTGATGATGTAACCCTAAAAAAATAGTATATACAAGGTAAAATAATAAGGAGAGGATCAACATTTTTTATCCAGATCAGAGTTATGGGTGAATTATTATTGTGATCTGTAATTTGGTAGCGAAGGAGAGGCTCTACAACTAAGTGTGCATAGGCCCGGAGAAGATTCTGCAGTTGAGTGCGTAGACATCCTGTAGATTAGTGCGTAGGCCAAGAAATGGTTTTTGTTCAAAGACTCATTATATTAAGCAAGTGTTCTTTTGGACGTAGACCTACACTAGGGTGAGCCACGTTAATTTTGTGTTCCTATGTGATTGATGTGTATATTTTCTTATTATCTATTGTAGAGTAGCAGTTATTACAATTGTATTTTACTTCAGCACAATGACATTTTATGGTTTTGTATGGCATTTTTAAGTGATTAATCTAATGTGGTGAAGTGATTTATAAGTGCTAAGAATAATATAACATAATAATACCACTTTTCCTAGTCCTTCAATGCTGCAAAAACCTAGTTCTGCATCCTCCCATAGTCACTTCGGGTGAGACTGCGATATGCTCGCAGGTCGTTGCCGAAAAGGACAGTGATCAAGGGTTTGTTGGTGCATAGTATAGATTGAACATAGGTCATCCCAAATCAACCCAACATGCTACTAAACTGCACAAATCCTCTCTGTATTCTCTATTTTCTATCCCTCCTGACTGTTTTTGCTCAACTATTGATCTGAAAATGAATGCTAGTTACTGTTTTGCTAGTTTCATTTTAGATATAAAATTTTCTTTACTTTGTTTTACTTATCCTTCATGGGCTTGTTTATGATCATGTGATTATAAAATAGTGTACTTTGTGAAATTATGAGTTTTTCATAAGCTTAAAAAGCATAATTTTAAATGACGGAAAAGAAGCAATATAAAACACAACAAACACACATAATAGAGCTTAACACAGAATTTTGATAAAGGAGTTCACCCCTCATGGGATACATCTCCTTGGTCCAACTTCATAGTGTGGGCCTTTGTATTAGATTAAAGTGTGCTCAAATTTCTGTTAAAAGCTTCAAAACCTCTTGGAACTTGTTCCAATGAGTTTAAAACATCATAATCTCCCAAAAATGACTATTTGTTTGTTGAATTTGGACTATGGATGCTCTGGCAACGACCCCAACACCTGGTGGCCC
Source organism: Pinus albicaulis (assembly GCA_034641835.2). Taxonomy (NCBI): domain Eukaryota; kingdom Viridiplantae; phylum Streptophyta; class Pinopsida; order Pinales; family Pinaceae; genus Pinus; species Pinus albicaulis. Next base: position 440,637,673 of record CM076571.1, on the reverse strand, counting down.
TGACCTTAAAAAATCTTCAAATGCACAAAATCACTTGTAGATGACCTTTTATGCCTTTGCAACTTGCTCCGTTGATTTCCCAGCATTCCAATTAGCCTGGAATTACTTTTATTGAGCTCAGTTTGGTCGAAAATTGAGTGAATTATGACCAAAACCAATTTTGCCCCAATTTCTCCTCTAAAACTAGAGGAACTGCCAGTTAACATTTCAAATATGGAAAACTGCCAAAATTGGCGCGCCCTCTAAAATTTCCACCAACATAAACTCTGGATTAATGAGCGCTATGCGCATTTTATGGGAGGATAAGCAAGGTTTAATAATAAGCGTGTTGTTAAGCACTAATGATGGTTTATCGTGGGTTAACCATGTCTTAAACGTTAATTAACCATCATTGATAAATTCCATATGGTTCAATTGTCTTAGCACCCAGACTTCGGGCTCTAGCCACATGGGGAGGGGGCTGGCCCCCTCCAACCCCCAACCGTCGATTAATGTAAATTAAAATATGCGCGGTGAACATAGAGGTTAAGATCCACTGGGCAGAAGAGATGGTAAGGTGGTTGGTTTTTGGTCGTGAGGTCAGGGGTTCGACCCCCACTCTGCCACAATAATTTTACTCAAATATATAATAAATTCCTACACCAGACTTGGAGCTTCTTCTAGGTTTGGGCCTCCTCCATACTTGGTTAACACTCCTCCAAACTTAGTTGAATCCGCCGTGGGTTTAAAACTATATATATATATATATATATATAATTCCAACATGAACTTAAATGTCCAAATTAATATAATTTGACTTCCAAGGTTAGGAGATGGCCCACCAGAGGACATGTGGTGCCCTCTGGTTGGGTTATACTCCAACCTTAAAAAAATTTCAAATGCCAACTTAAGAAGAATTGGAGGTCATTGGAATATTTCTCGCTTCAATTAACCCATCTAATGAATTTGAAGGCGACACTTGTCACAGTGCCGCTGGCTGCAATCTAGAGAATATTCCTTGCAATGCTGACTGTACTTTCCACATCATCACTATTTTGCTCCTTTTTTTCCTATTTTGAAAAACAAACATTAGAGGATAACTCAGTCATACGAACTCGGATTTTGATGAAACGAGTTGCGCTGGAATCCTGGCGACAAAATATATTCGGTCATTCAGGTTTGAAGCAAATTCAAGCACTTTGAAATTTTAGCTAATTTTAGGCCCTAATCCAAATTCTGATCAGCTATGGAACAAATGCACTCAAAAGAATGGAAACCCTTTTCTTCCTAGTGAATAAGTACATGTAATATCCCAAAATGGGAATGCAATAATACATGAACACAATAATCAAAGAGAAGTGATACATCAACACATAAAATTCCATAAGATCCAAATATCCATCATATTAAGATCATAGCAGCAAATGTATACAAGATCTTGAGGAAAGAGTCACTCAAGATAGGAAAAATAAGCCTCAAGAAACATGTACATAAAACATAAGATCGCTGCTACACAGGAAAATGCCCAAGGCTATGACAACGCAGTTTTATTAGAGATACTGCTGCTGGGAAGTTTCAATACAAAAATATACAAATATAGGGCCCAAAAAATGTTGGGAGTGAATATCTAGACTCCCAAACTAAATTTCAAGACAATTCGGAAAGGATTTCCTGAAATATGCAAAATGGAAAAATTGCCAGAGTTACAGTCCTAGGACTAAGTAGCAGCTGCAACTCAAGAAATGGATGGAGATGGCTTAATATGATGCATAATATGAATAATTATACCTCCTCCAATGAATCTCCCAAGTGAAACGTTGATCCTAACACTGAATATCTCACCCTCCAATAATCCTGCAAACCCTTACTGCAAATGCACACTGAAAATAATGCAGTCAAGGAGAGGAACTGTGCTGTAGGAGAAAGGAAATATGTTGGCCAAGTACCAAGATCTGATATCTACTCCAAATTCTTCCTTGTTGATCTCCCAAAGGAAGGAAATCTTCCTCCTCTAAAAAACAAGCTATGGAAGTGGTGTTGTCAACCCTTCACTGCAACACCCCGCAACACAACGTTATACTTCACTAGAAATAACACTATAGCTAAAGGAGGTGGCTTGGCCTTGAGCCTGGATGTGGAGAAATGAAGTACAAGCTCTTTCAAGAGGCCTCTCTTGAAAGGAGAAGGAATTCCTAAACAGGGATGCCTTGTGCTAAACAACACAACAACTCTACTAAACAACAAGAGAATGCACAATAGTCTAACCAGACCATAAAATCAATAATCCATAACATGTCTTGCTATGGCTGCCTTGCCGTCCTTTTATAAAAATGGAATCCCTCTCACCATGGGTCCCACTCATTAGGGTTTCCTCCACCAAGGAATCTTCCTCCCACTATCACTGCGCTGTCTCTAAAGATGATCTCCACCTCCTATCCCAGCGTTGTTGACTTGGTCAAACTTGACCTTGTCCACATGAAAATGCCCCTTTTCACACATGAGAGTGTGAAATCAAACTCCTATGATGATCTCTTTTCATATTATAAGGGATTTTATTCCTATTTTTGAAATGTATGGGCCTCCTTACCCATTTATTCATCTCCTAAGTGTAAACAACAAAAATCAATATTCCAATTAGCTGCATGCTAATTTTGGAATATTACAGTCCTCCCCTCCCAAATGTTGCTTGTCCTCAAGAAATTGCAAGCATAGAACTGAGAAGTATCCCCTCCTCCTGCTGTAGCATCCACATATGATAAACTCCTTCAAGGAATGAGATGCTGTCACATCAATAAACCTCCATATTGCCTCTCCCAAGCATGCAAGCTGGCTAAATAGCTATCATCATGAACAAGTAGAGTACTCAAGGAGGAAATAAGGTGTTGCCTAGAGGTCCCTTTGAGAAATGGGATCTGAAATGTATTGGGAACTATCATTCCCATGTGGATCCTCCATCCCCAAGCTATCATCCATACAAAGTGAGTTACCTCCAAACATGGCAACTCCTGGAAACTCTCCTCCACCTTGAGCTCCTGTAATGTAGGTGGGTTGAAAATCTGATCATGGTAGACAAAATAACCTACCCCACGCTGTCTTCCTCTCCACTTACGATAAGTGTAGAGTATCTGCGGCTCTTGGGCTGTAGAAATGTTGCCTCCAAGTGGCTAGAAAAAAAATGGATCTCCAAAAATCTTCCCTACAACGTTGTGAATCATGCTGGCCCAACCCATCCCATATATGATGAATAGGAAGTCATCATCATATGGAATCCAAGTGAGTGTGAATACTGAAGGTTTCATGTAGAGCTGAAAGGTACCAACAGTTTCCCAAGTGGTCATAGCACAATATTCCTAACTGCTGTTGCACAACACGACATGGAAACTCATAGAAAAGTTTCTACCAATGATTTATGAGAGTCATAGCCCAAGTGCTCCAATCAATCTCATGCCCCACCTCATAAAGAAACAAGTTTTTTGTTATGGTGGCCATATCACCTCCCATGCTCCCCTTAGAACATGTAATGCAAAAAGTGTGGGAATCCTCTTCCCCAAAGGACACATCCAACCAATGTGTCTCTCCCCCAATCATGCTCCAAATAAAAGTAAGAACAACAGTAACATAGGGAACTACAATGATAATCATACTAGTTGCCATATGAAGCAAGGGAAAAGGACAATGGTCCCTCAAATGCAACCAACGCAGTTTGACTCTCTACTGCAACAGAAAATGAAATGATGGGTGGCCTCCCCACCATTTTCTTGCTGCCCCAATATCCTCACAAGTTTGGAGAAAGTGTATGGTGTATGGTGCAAAGTGAGCATGCTTTGTAGAAGGTATCATCTCCCCAAGACCTCCTAGGGAGTGGCCATCACCAAAACTGCTTATGGCCTCAAGTAGACCATGAATTCTAGAAGAAAGAATGCTTCTCCTTGGAGCAATAACCTGCACATATATGGTTAAGGAATACACATATTCATTATACAAATCATTATGTGACCAAATAGTATCCTTACCATATGTTTTACTCATGAAATGGAGTGGCTCATAGATGAACTCCCTCTCATTCTCAAAGATAAAATAGGTGGCTGTGTTAACTCTTCCAAAGAGTTGTGTATCTCCTCCATCTCCATATGATCCATGCATCTCCTCAAGTGCTGGTATATGTCCTCCTCAAAGCCTTCCCAAATGTACCCCTCCATGATGGTGTGGTATTCTCTCATAGAATAAGTGTGGCTGAAGAGAAAATCCTCATGAGCTGCTTGTAGTAACTTCTCCTTGAGCTTGGAAGCTCTAGGTAAGAAGATCCTACCATGATAGTAGATGACCTCATCTCTGACTGAGTATCCCTCCTCATGCAATTGGTCATCCAATATCATACAAGTAGAAAGATCCTTGGAATAATCCACTAACAGCTGGGATTTCCAATATGGATCTATCCTCCATAGTGACAACATTGATGATCTATCATAAAGAGAATCTGTCATATGGCTTTCCTCCTCTTTCACATCTCCCATGCCAAAGATGCAAGTTGGAAGGCTACTTTCCTTCCCATGGTGCTCCTGCCACAACTCAAAATCTGAAATGAGAGTGGATAGTGATGATGTTGAGAGAATTCCTCTCCTCTCCTTAAGTCTACCCAAGACTCCCAGCACTGTACCAAACTCTCCCAAGGTCTCCACTCCTCTGAAATCAATGAGTAGTGCCTCCAAATGTGAAGCATCCCTCATCATTTGCTGATCTAGTGGTCTCCCCGGTGAAATGTCTCCATGCAATGAGACATAAAGATCAAGAGTAGACTGCATAGATGGATGGACAGACTTGTCTTTGCCTTCATTGTGCAATCTAGTCTCCCTCTTCTGTGCATCAACCCTCTGAAGTAGATAGGGGTATGTGCTCCTCATAAAATGATGCTGATCATCCTCCCTGCCTCCTCCTTGTGTCTACATGGTTCCACCATCAATCATCAATGGTACATGCTGACCATGAGTTGTGCATTGATCTCCACATATGAGATCTCGGGGAATTCCTTGCAATGATACAAGAATCCCTCCTGTTGGAGCAAGATCTCCTTCTCCCTTTGCATGAAGTGCTAGATAAACTCTAGACATGGCAGTGCTATTGCCCCCTTCCTCATCAATATGTATGGGCAACCTCCCAATGATTTGATCCTATTTTGAAAAAGGGATCTCCATACCCTCTTGCTTAAGAATATGAGATAGAGATCTTTCCTTTAGCAAGGTATGTTGCAAGATATTGGCTTCCTCAATGGTTTTCTGAAGTGGGGTTGAGTTTATGGTTTCCTCCATCACATGCAAGGTTTTTGTTTGCTTAGGTTTGTTTAGCTCCACCACATGTGTTTCAGAAAAATTTCCATCAAATATTTCCAGTAATGTCTTAGTGAACCTAGCATAAGAAGAAGTATTTGCATTCTTCAAAGAAAAAGACTCAAATATCCACCATGCATAGGCCTTACTTCCAAAATGCAGCGCTGCAACTTTGATGGCTTCATCTTCAGAAATTTGGTGCTGTTGCAAATAGGTGTCTAGCTCCTCCACCCAAGCTCTAGCTGAACATGTAGGTGAACCATCAAAAGTAGATAGAAGAAATATACCCATATCATGCTGATTTCTTCTCTTCACCTTGATCTTGCAAAACTTTGGAAAAGTGATATGATCTCTAAACTTTTGAGTTTGAGATTCATTCTCTTGCAGAAAATCACTAAGAGTTTCCCTCCTAGTCATTCCTTCTTCTTCCCGTTCTCTCATGGAAAATCTGGGCATAGGATTGCGCTGTGCATCATAGTGTGCGGTTGCATGTTCACACTCGTCATATGAAAATCTAGAGTTTTCTTTAGATTCAAACTCTCTTGGAGATTCTCTACACATCTCCTTCCTCATCTTCTTAGGATCTTCATGAATGCTCTGCAAAGTTTGAGACAGAAAATTTGGAAGCTTCTCCTCCTTTCTTCCTCCAAATAATGGAGTCTTATTTCTGTTCATCTTTTCTTCTTCTTTTCTTCTAGATAGCATAATGGCTAAGATCCACAGGCTGAGCCAAGATTATGCTCTGATACCACTGTAATATCCCAAAAAGGGAATGCAGCAATACACGAATGCAATAATGAAAGAGCAGTGGTACATCAACACATAAAATGCCAGAAGATCCAAATATCCATCATATTAAGATCATAGCAGCAAATGTATACAAGATCTTGAGGAAAGAGTCACTCAAGATTGGCAAAATCAGCCTCAAGAAACATGTACATAAAACATAAGATCACTGCTACACATGAAAATGCCCAAGGCTATGACAATGAAGTTTTATTAGAGATACTGCTTTTGGGAAGTTTCAATACACAAATATACAAATATAGGGCCCAAACAATGTTGTGAGTGAAGATCTAGACTCCCAAACTGAATTTCAAGACAATCCGGAAAGGATTTCCCGAAATATGCAAAATGGAAAAAATGCCGAAGTTGCAGTCCTAGGACTGAGTAGCAACTGTAACTCAAGAACTGGATGGAGATGGCTGAATATGATGCATAAGCTGAATAATTAGACTTCCTCCAATGAATCTCCCAAGTGAAAGGCTGATCCTAACACTGAAGATCTCACCCTCCAATAATCCTGCAAACCCTTACTGCAAATGCACACTAAAAATAATGCAGTCAAGGAGAGGAATTGTGCTGTAGGAGAAAAAAAATATATTGGCCAAGTGCCAAGATATGATATCTGCTCCAAATTCTTCCTTGCTGATCTCCCAAAGGAAGGAAAGCTTCCTCCTCTAAAAAAAAAGATATGGAAGTGGTGTTGTCAACCCTCCACTGCAACACCCTGCAACATAACGTTATACTTCAGCAGAAATAACGTTGTAGTTGAAGGAGGTGGCTTGGCCTTGAGCCTGGATGTGGAGAAATGAAGTACAAGCTCCTTCAAGAGGCCTCTCTTGAAAGGAGAAGGAATTCCTAAACAGGAATGCCTTGTGCTAAGCAACACAACAACTCTGCTAAACAACAAGAGAATGCACAATAGTCTAACCAGACCATAAAATCAATAATCCATAACATGCCTTGCTATGGCTACCTTGCCATCCTTTTATACAAATGGAAGCCCTCTCACCATGGGTCCCACTCATTAGGGTTTCCTCCACCAAGGAATCTTCCTCCCACTATCTCTGCGCTGTCTCTAAAGATGATCTCCACCTCCTATCCCAGCGTCGTTGACTTGGTCAAACTTGACCTTGTCCGCATGCAAATGCCCCTTTTCACACATAAGGGTGTGAAATCCAGCTCCTATGATGATCCCTTTTCACATTATAAGGGATTTTATTTCTATTTCTGAAATATATGGGCCTCCTTACACATTTATTCATCTCCTAAGTGTAAACAACAAAAATCAATATTCCAATTAGCTGCATGCTAATTTTGGAATATTACATAACACAACCAAATATTGTACTAGTGGTTAGGTTTGACTACCTGAAATTTTAACCACAGTTGCAATATGTTATCACTCTAGTAAATTTTCTAACAGAAATATTTAAAACTTTGTAACTTACTAGAGGTAACCACAAACCTACTTTGGAAATTTAGGATCTAGCCTTCCTAAATTTCAGAGAGGGCTCTCTCTTTATGATTTAACTTTGTTTTGGATTAAATTTTAGGCTAGGTATGATTGGGCACTTGGTTTTTTTTTGAAATTTTTGGTGGGAAATAATATTACCTAAAGACAAATTAAAGAGAGATCTACTAGTCCATTGGGCTATGGAGTCAAGATGTAGCAGGAAAGAATGGAGGGCAAGGCCAAAAGGATGCTAATGTACTCAGGGCAAGGTAGATAACCCTCAGATATTTGAATAGTTTTATTTGATGGGATGGGTTTCTTTCGGGATAAAGGGCAGTGAAGGATATTTTGATCTGGAAAAAGAGGAAGGAGGCAGAGGTCAAACGAGACTAGGAGCAATTAAGAATTCCTAAGTCCAGAAATCAGCAGAAAACACCGAAATGATCAAGTAGTTAAGACAGGGAGATTTTACACTTATCCTAAAATAATATTCCTAATTAATCATTTGGATTGAATAACATTTATGAAATTGAATGAAACTTCAGAAGAGGAAACAATTACAGTAAGAAATCACTTTACTCATTAGCTTATCGCAAGAATCCTGAGTTATGAAGTGCCGTTGGCTGTTGTCCAGTCTGCTACTATGAAATCAACACATGAGCCTCCCAAGTACCAGAAACATTATCTATAATAATCTCAGCAATTTTATTCCACCCAAAATACTTCAAAGAGTGAAGTATTTATACAAATTCTAAACTAGAATATCTTGAAAAAATATCAAGATTGTTTTACAAATATCTCCAACTGTTTACCATAAATAGAACTTAATTAAAGGACACTCAAAACTAGTGAATATATTTGGCACTATTTTTTATGGATAGGTGATGACAAAGAGGAGAATTCGAATTTGATCCAACTCTTAGTTGATGATGAGGCATCCAAGTCACTAACTGTTTCCTTTCTTTGTGCATTCTTCTCCAGCAATTCTGCAAACTTGGGGTCCAATGATACCTTTTTATTTCTCAATCCAAAATATATATATAAAAAGTGAAAGAGGTTATTGTAGATAAATATGTTTTTGAAATAAACCTCTCTCAGTTTCCTAAAATTTCTCTCCAGCTGTGCACAATAGGCTTTGAAAAAAAATGTGTAAAACAGAGTTTTACAGAGTCTGAAAAATATGTTGTAAATATGTGTATGTATCTCTCATTATGAAATAACTGTGAAAAAAGTGAGATAGGTTTTTTTATATGGGTCTCTTAGGAACAAAAACCTCCTTCATTGTTTTAAGATGTGTTTATGATTGGCCACCATATTCTCTGCAAAATGATGACTTAACAGGAATTTTCTACAAAGAGAGCTTTCCAATATTGTTTAATATGTCCCAATCCATAATAACTGTTAGAAAAGTGAGAGAGGTTTTTGTAGTTGGAAAATTTAAGAACATAAACTTCCTTCAGTTTTGCAAGATTCGTCTTCAATTGGTAACAATATTTTCTCAAAAACAATAACTTAAACGTGATATTTCTGCAAAAAAGTTCCTTCTTGTTATGTTTTCATCTTTTCACCTTTTTTTGTTCTTTTAACTGTTTTACTTTCACTTTGGACAAAATTCACTATTGGTGAAAGTATTTTCATCTCTTTTTACCATTACTGACTCTGTTTTTACTTTTAATGTTTTACCTTGACTGCTCTATAACTTTGTTTTAACTTTCACTCCGACTTTTACCTGATACACTTTAGCCACTGATACTCTTTGACTGTTATGTTTTCAGTGTCATTGTGAATTCTGATTTCACTTTTACCATCCACTGTGCACATTTCATCATTCTGATCTCTCTCTGACTTGATTTTATTCTTTCTTTGTATACAAACTATTTGTTGAATGAAGCTTTTGAATTAAAATCTGAGAATTTGGAGCAAACAATTTTGTCAACTAGTATTGAAACTGTTGGCCCAAATCCATATTCTGATGATAACCTACAAAAATCAAACAATTTGTTAATGAAATCCAGGTCTGCAGGGAGGTGATTGAAAGTTTTTGAAAGACCTGTGGAATGAGATCTGACTGTGGAGGTTTAACTCTGTTTTTTAGGCATTTTGAGTAGCTACTGTAAGATTAGACTGTTTGCAGGAGTTATTTAATTTAATAGAGATGAAACTGAGAAATTTAGGCTAAGGATGGTTTCTTTTGGGATTTCTTGCTCAATTAGGTTTATCTGAAGATGTAAAACTGGCATAAAATACAAAACAGGGGTTTTTTGAGTGGGTTTGATTGAAAACATGTATTATCAAGGTAATTCAGAGGTTTTAGTTGTTCAGATCCTTGATATTAATCTTTAAACTGTGAAAATTGAGGAAATTGGCTTTAAAAAGGTTCACAGTAAAAATCAAGGCTTTCTGGGAAAATTGGCCAGGGTTTGGCCTGTTTTTTGGTGTTTTCAAGCAATTTCTCTCAGTGAGATCTTTTAATTGAAAGATTGTTTTAATTATTGATGGTTCAAAATTGAGTTTGCAGGCTTTAATCTATTGGAAAATACCTTAAATGTAGATATCTGGCTGATTGAAAGGGTTTTTGATGTTGAGGCCAAATGTGAGGCTAGGTCCAGCTTACAGGTGCATCAAGTGGCTTAATTAGTCTTCACAGTGGAAATCTGGTCAAACTTAGCTTTCTTAGGGTATAGGCTTGAAGATTGGGCGAAAGGTCTTTCACAGTTGGGCATAGTTTTATCAGTCGGGAATGCACACATAGATATATATAAAAGAAATCATAAATCAAAGGTTTTTAAAATCTGATTCGTATTTATCATTTATGCATTCAATGCGGATCTTATCCAAAGGCAGGAGGCAGTTTGTTTTTCAAATGCAAAAACCGTCAGCAGTTTTCGCGTTGGCATTTGGTGATAAGCTGTATTTGGCAATATGAACGCGATCGAATAACAATCAGACATGTAGCATAGGGTGGTTTGGTAAAACAAATTTTATCACGCAAATTTTAATAAACATTGGTCGATCACTTTCAGAGCACGATATGGAATGCGCACCGTTGGATTTGTTCAGATGATGCGAATGGTCGGGATTGCTTTTTAAGCTGCAGGAAAAGGTAAGTGGGACCGGGATGTAATATAAGCCGTTGATATGAGAGGATAGATCTACAGTCTAGGTTTAACACGACATTAGGAAAGGAATATAGTGGTGGGGTATGTCAACTGGGTATCGCGTTAATTTAGGACCGTTGGATTAGAAGTTTATGATTGATCGGGCGGCTATGGATAACTTGTGGGGGTGCCGGGCTACATTATTTGGAAAAAGGATTCATTTACATAAACCAAGTTTATATATTATAGGTAAAAGCGCATGAGGCGGGTTAATGCGTTAACCAGGGTTTAAGATTAATGTATATAGCGTGAGGCTATTTACATGGTGGAATAATTTATTTTGGAAATGGGATTGGGGAATATATTTTTTGATTTAATCATATGTAAAATATGTATAAAGCATTTTTTGCATATTATTTTTATTATATAGTAATAGACTATGGAGGTGTCTATTTACTATAGGGGCGGGAATACTTATATGGTTAGTTTTTATGTCAAAGGGATAGTTTCGAGATTTAATTTAAACATGTGATTAATAACTTTGACATAAAAATCTTATAATAAGGGGTTTTTTGGGATAATTAATAAAAAGGAGTTATATTAATAGGACTAGGATTTTCTATAGGGAGTTAATAAAATAAGTTAGGTGTTAATATGAAAAGGGAAAGTAAATACTCAAAACATACAATTATAACCAAGAAAAGTGAAGATTAAAACCAAGCTTTCATTGTAATATTTTCATCACTTCATCTTAGGATAAAATGCCATTTTGAGGGTTTTATGCTTCACGAAATGTAGTAAGTTAATCAAATGAGGGTTTTAAGCATCATTAAGTAAAAATGGGGTCTTTACTTATGATTTTTCATGGTAATGAATGCATGAATGGAAAATGATGTGATTTCCGATATTAATATAGAAACTTAACACTTTCAACTAATCAGTCATTGAGCCTTGGGTCCGGTCCCAACAAAAGTCAGAGAAATGCTCCGAGCCTCTTTGACTGATAGTTTAGAATGTCAAATAGCTATAGGGGAGGGGAAATTAGTGATTGTTACCCGATGACAAATATTTACAATGATTTTCCCACCTTCTTCTACCTACCCAATATTTAATCTAACATTTCTTCTTCCATTTGTGCAGGTGCATTTGAGCTAGCAACCTTGAACATTTTATTCTTTTGAAAGCATTAAAAACTATCTAATTCTGCCTTATTTCATCCAAGGACCCAAATTAAACTGTTGGGTTCCTTTTTACTCTATACCTATCTACTGAATTATCAGGATTAAACTGTCTGACAACTCTTTATTCTCTATGTAAAACAAGTAAATTTAAACATGACAAGTCAAGATTAAGTAGTTCAACTCATCATGGATTATGGCATTTATTGACACTCTACCATAATAATTTGCAAAAAGTAAAAAGTAGTGGCATTTGAATTTGCACACTTTCATGTTTTATTTCATCTTTTTTCTTTTGGGGTATATGTGTGTGTGTGTGTTTTTTTTTTTTTAAGTCCTTTGATCTTTCTTTGAGGACTTTTACCCTCTTTTTGATTTCAATTTTTTTATTTTTTACAAAATATGGGAAAACAACTTGCAGAAAGCAAGGTATGTACATATTTTACAAGACTCAAAGTGAATTCAAAAATTATGAATCCTATATTTATAGGACCCTAACACAATATAGACTCTCCTATAGTCTTATTCATCATAATCATGTGGATAGTCCCTTTTCCATGAATTATGGGGGTTGAAATGACATCCTCTAAAATTATGGCGATGAAAATAGAAAGATAAACTTCTTAGTGGCATAAATTTTACATACAAAATCTTATTGACGTGATACGTGTGTCATTGGAAATGTCTCTGTGTGTTAAATAAGAAAAAAAATGTGCTGCACTAAATAGGAAAAGTTTTAAATCCAAAAAAACATTGTTTGATGCCTTAAAATGCTCTTATAAGCTTTCAGAATTTATTTTGTCAAACTATCCCCCGCTGGAAAAAAGAGTCATATGACTTGATTTCCCCACATTTTCAACTTTGAAAGGATTGAGATGGATGAAAAATAATATAATGATCAAATATGGATCACACATCCCCATTTGGAAAGGATTTTCGTCCCAAAATCTTCTACTGAATCAAATGATGAAATTTTTCCTCCACCTTTTCTCGGATGTACCACTTAGCTTTGCCTAAAATTTGTCCTTTCGACCCAATATGATAAAGTTTATGTTGCCATTGTCTTGTAGTTCTAGACCTCTTCTGTAAAATAGTATATTTTGTCAACTCTTCCTGAGCACTTGGTGCCAAATCCTCCACAGAAGGAAAGGCTTGTTCCTCTTCCTGATCTAGCATGGAAGGCTCATAGAGTTTCAGATTCTCTACATTCACAACTGAGTAAATGTGCATATATGGTGGTAAAATGAGTAGAAAGGAATTATCTCTGACCTTTTCCAGTATCTCGAAGGGACCATACTGTAAAGCCTTGATTTTATTACTAAGCTCTTGTAGCCTCTCCTTGTTCAACCGTAACTGCAACACATATCCAAAACAAGCTTCAAATAGGGACTTTCCAGTAGAAGTGTGGACTTCTTTGTTGTAAGAATGTTGTATATATACCATATTTTCATCCAAGTATTCATACGCTTCTAGTTGTATCCCCTTAGAAGCTACACCAAAGTCTTGTTGACTACTTATATGTGCACATTTTTCTGTGGATGGAATGTTATAGATCTCTTCAACTTCATGTCCATATTCTCCCAAAATTTAGTCCATAATTCACTGAGAAATATTATGTCCCTGAATGAAACGATGCTCCTTGGTATCCAAAAGTGCACCCATACATTTCAACAGAAAAAATTTGTTGCTTATTGCCCACCGAGGGTATTTTTACAGGGCACGAGAACACACATCTTACTGAACCTGTCAACTACCATGAACAAGAAGACATGTCCCTTCCTATTTGTTGGTAAACCTTCCACAAAGCCAATGGAAATACTTTCCCAAGGACAAGTGGTTACGATAAGGGATGATATAGAACCTATTTCTTATTGCTAGGATTGTTGGTACAACAAAGCATCATCCTCTTATGAACCTAGCTACTTGCTCTTATATCTTGGGCCAATACACATACCTCTGGAAGTTTTCCATGATCTTCCCTACACCAAAGTGCCCTGTAACCTTGGAGGTGTGAGCCTCTCTAGTCAACTAAAATCATTCACCTTTAGGAACACATATCTTACATTGGAGGAAATTTCAAAACAAAAATAGCCACTTAAGAAAAATTAAGAAATTAATAAAATAATGTCATGAGGAAAAAAAATTTAATATATCATTTTTATTATTTTATTTTTATCAAAATTACCCAAATTAATGTCACGTTTATCAAAATAACTATATTTGGAAACAAGTATATTTCGCAGCACTCCCTTCCAAGTTTGTGGAATATATCCAACACCAAGATATATTCTCCCAATCTTTTGAAACTTATATATGGGGAGAAATTTATTGTAATATAACAAAAGCATTGATTGGTTTGTATACAGGATTGAAGCTAAACAAGTCATTACAAAAACTGTCAAGAATTCTTGATAGTAAATCAATCTGCAATAAATATGGATTATCCATTGATGATCCTATTGTAATGAAGAGAAATACCAGAAAACATCAGAAGAAAACCAAAAAAAGAGCTCACAGAGAACGCCCCAAGAGAACTAAGAATTATTCTCAGAGGAGATACTATAGAACTGTGCCAAGATCACACTATTATGAGCCCAATGACATATATTTAAAATCCCCGAAAAACATCACAATTACTTGTTAGATTTATGGAAAAAAACGACATGCTGCAAATAAATGTCCTCATGCAAATGAATCAAGGGCCAACAGAGGCAAAAAGTCTCAAGATTTTTCCAAAGAAAGGGAAAGAAAATGGTCACATTCCAATGCACAAGGTGCGGTTCAAGTTACCATAAGACAAAAAATTGTCCCAATATCACTTTCAAAGAGGAAGTACATCTGATGAAACAAAATTGTTGCAGTTCATCCTCAACAATGAGTAGTAGCCAAACAGACACAGACACTGAATACTTTGATGAACAAATCAATGCATACATCAGAGAATGTGATTGCACAGATTCAGAAGACTGTCATTGTAGTATTTCTAAAGACATCTCTAACTTAGGCTCAGAAAGTGAAGAACCAAACTCAAGAAAGCTGCCTCAAAAAGAAAAAGTGTGCATGGCACATAGAATTGATGATGAAGAAGCAAAATTATTGACTAGCATCAAAATGCTCGAAGAAGGAGAAATGAAAGAAAAACTCCTCGAAGTCTTTCTGCAGACTATGCATAAAAATCAGGGAAGTACCTCTAACTCTACTTCATCTAAAGCTTTATTTGTAGATGCCTCCTATGAGAAAAATACAAAATCATTCCAAAGAGATCAACAATCTGCAAAACCTAGGTCTATGACTCTAGGAGAAGTTAGTCAAGAAATTTACAATCTAAAGAAAGAAGTGGTAGAGCTAAAGAAAAAGGTCTCGACTTTAGAGAAAACTAAAACAATACAGGATTCAGAACCTCTCAAGAATCCTAATGTTGAGATCTATGAAAAGGAACATACAGATTTTCTAAACTTTGGAAGTATGAAAACAATGACCATTCAACATTGAAGGTCAAGTATTTTCCCTCAAAACATTGATAGATTTAGGAGTAGATATTAATGCTATGAACAAAAATTTAATTCCAGTAAAATATTGGACAACATGACATAGAGAAGTTATAGGACTAGGGACCCAAAATTTTATATTTAAATTAATTTGTTAGCACATGATTTAATAAAATTTAAATTAAAAAAGTAAATTTAAATTAACAAAATTTAAATTAATGGAATTTAAATTAAAAGAGTAAACTTAAACTTAAAATTAAAATTTTATTTAAATTTAAATTTAAATCACCCAAATAAACATCACTTTTATTAAAATAACCATATATATATTTATATTAGTTTATTAACACAAGATTTAATAAAAATTAAAAACTTCTAAGTGATTTCGTCGCGAAAATGCTTAATATTGATCATGAATCAGAGAAGCATACACTTTGAAAATTTAAATTAAAAAAAGTAAATTCAAATTCAAATTTAAATGACCCAAATAAATGCACTTTTATCTTAATAATTGTATATATATATATATATATATATATATATATATATATATATATATATATATATATAGTCATGAATATAAAGGCCATCATTTTTCATTAATAAAATAACAAGTTACAACCAGTTCAGAGGTGGTTAGTTGGCCGCAACTTTCCCTGAGGGAAACCAAGTCGAGGCCACCTAACAACATGATATGCCATCCAAAAACAAAATATTACGAGTCTTTCTATCCAAGCTATATAGGACTGAATGTCTTTGCATTTCCTAAAAACTGTATGCCTAATGACAAGACTATTAACATACAAAAATTTAAAATCTTCCTGCATACTTGAAAGAGGATACAAAAAAATACACAGATAAATCATCAATCAAACTATTTTGTGCCATCAGTAGATGCAAACTTCACCAGAGTCGGGTCCTTTGCATTGTAGCCTGGGAGTTATGTCTGAGAGAGGATACAAGGTAGACGATTTTCAATTCGCTAGAGGCATCCATCCTGCTTCTGCAATTAAAACTATAGCTTATGTAAATCTTGTTTGTAGTCAGGGAAGTCTTGCAGTGCGGCTGCCATGTTCACCGAAATCTGCTCCAGGGCCTTTCCTTGCCCAATATGCCTTTCATAGACCAGTACAATAAGAGGTTTTTTTTTTAACTCAGTGATGCAACCACGAGTATGACCCAGATCCGGCACTAAGGTTCGCCAGTCCTCCGCATTAACCTCCATCGTGCCCGCCTGGCAGTTCAAGTCTACTTCCCATTCCTCAATTAGCTTCCTGATTTCCTCAACAGTGCCCTCATGGTATGCAATAACAACATCGTTAATAATGTTGGTTACAAGCTTTCTGCCCCGTGGCTTACCTCCAGATGTGCTAGGTTGCCCTACCGACGTGGTACCCCTGTTTTTCCTACCTCAACCCCTTGGGGCAGGGATTCTAGAATTGGCCGTCGTTGCACGAGCCATGAATGTAGCCTTACAATATACGGAGATGGGCGACTTTATAGAAGAATTCCTCGCAAGTGGTTGATCGATCCATGGGTTGCTCAGCTTCCTGATGCCACAATTATCTTGATCACCTGTCATAATATCAACAAAAAACCATAATTCTTGAAAACAAACTTTGATTTCCTTTATTTTTTTCCAATGTTCTTGATCCACACCATATGAATCGAACAGAGAGCCCATCACCATCTCAACAGACCCACTGACATCCCATACTGGAATTCGACTAGAGGCCACATGACTGACCTTATTCCAAAACGTTAGATGCAACACGACTGGACACCAAGGGGGGTGCCTAAGGGGGTGAGGTCTTGCATCTCATAAATGGATATCTCGAGAGCGGTTTGACCCCCCTGCACTACCAAATAAGACAACGACCCATCTCGACAGAGCTCGAAGACACAAAACTCATAAACAAAGGACTGAGAAAACCATCCCCAAATGCAAGCCTGGAAAAACCAAACCTTAATAGAGACCCTGAGATCGATTATAGAGGTGTGAACCTGGTATAACCCCTTTCTAGATAAGAAAATTCCAAACAAGACGGAAACAGATACAATCCCAGGTAAATTATCATGGTTTAAAAAACAAATGAGCACATGCAACATGGAGACAAAATTCACACACTCCAATCCCATGAATAAACAAGGCATACCCAATTCCCTTAATTAGGAAATTTGTTGCATGGAAGAAAGGGAGGAATGACAGGTCACATACCAGTTATCCAGTGCTGGTAGCAGTCGAGAGAAAACCTTCGTCAATTTACTTGGTTTTCCATATAACCTTGCACCATCCACTAACTCACTGTTATCTAGAACCAAGCACTTTCCAAACTCACTCAACAAAAAAACAACCAAATGCCAATGCCAACCTTTGATACCTCGCCACCTCCCGCAGGGGTATTTACTACCTGCATGTATAAAGCCACTGTACTTTCCTCTTCAAGCATGTGGAGGGTGGTGGGATGGTACATTAAGGCACCCTTCATTGAATGGGATGATGGGATTGGGAGCCGACTAGCACCTTGATCAGGGGATATTTTATATTTAAATTGATTTATTAACACAATATTTAATAAAATTTTAAGTACAAATATAAATTTAGAATTAAAAAAGTAAATTTAAAATTTAAATTATTTATGTGTCATTAAAAACATACTCAACACATATTCTACCATTCATTAAAAATATTCTTGATATTATAACTTTTATAGAATTCATGATTAAGGTAGGTAAATTATATTATTAAAAAAATTCCGCGTGCCTAGTTACACCTGTATCTCTTTTGAATTTTAAAGGATGTGGATTGGATTACACATTATGACATGGAAATTCAATGTTAACTTTTTAAAATCAAATTTCCTCTAATCTTGAGCCTACAAAGTAACTCACCCTCAGGATGGTAGTCAATGGTGTTGTCACCATCGTGCATATGAATCTAACTCTACAACTATTGAAACACATCCTTGAAGTCCTCATCTTCTGAATATGCCCCTATGTATGCACCATGGGTGAATGACTCCATGTGCATAAGAGTCCCCAAACCTATTATCTTTGATGCAGGTGGCCTAGAAAGCATGTTGACCAACTTGTTTATGTTTCCCTTCTTGTACTTGATCACCAAATGAAACTATTGTAGAAACCCCATCCATTTGTAATTCTTGGTCTATTTTCGCTTACTCAGGGCATGTAAATTTTGGAGCAGCTGGTGACTAATGTGGATTACAGTCTCCTGTACCATTCAATACTGCGTTAATTTCTTCACAACTTGCACCAAGGCATAAAGCTCCTCGTCGTAGGTAGGGTAGTTAAGAAATTCCCCATGAAATACTTCAGAATGGTAGCATACATGCCTTCTTCCATGCATCAAGACTGCTCCCATAAAATACCCACTCATATAGGTCTCCACTTCAAAGAGTTGTTGCAAGTTTGGTAATGCCAAAACTAGCACTTGACAGATCTTCTTCTTCAGCTCCTCAAAAGCCCTTTCTTGACCCTTTCCCCACTGAAAACTCTTGTCACATATTGTTATAGTGTGGAGTGGAACTACTACCACTAAAAATGAGCCTATGAATTTCCTCAGGTACTGTGTTTCCCCAATGAAAGATCTAAAATTAAAAAATTGAAGGTTTTTTTTTTTAAATGCATAAATTTTATGTCTTGTGGGCAATGGATTAAGTTTCAAAAGCACATAAACTTAGTGTTTTTAAACTCGGTTTGTGGAAATAAAATAGATAAAAATGAACCATGAACAACAACACAAAACATCAATTTGATAACAGAGTTCACCCCTTCTGGGCTATGTGTAATGCACACCTCCCCTCACATCTACCCACTTTCACCGACTTACCAGGGTAACCATGAGATGAGGGGGAGTTATGAACATAATAAACCTCCTAGGTGACCTTAAGGAAATGAAGTCGACAAACAAACCTTACTAACTTCCCTCAAGTGCCACAAGACCATTCAGGAGTAACCTGTTATGAAACCAGCTCCAAAAATAGAAGAAAAGAGAGATCAACGCCTTAGAAATAAGCCACTTTGAGGGGGAAACCTCCTTTACATTACATCAATGAACAATTCTTGGATGATACAAATGACAAAACCTCCTTCAATATATAGGAGTCCATTGGGTCACAATATAATCCTAGCTGACCTAACAATAATAATGTAAGGGCACAATAATAACAATATTGGGGTTACAAGGGTACACAAATAATAGTAAAGGGGTTACACTAACAACAATAAGGGACTATACTAGTAATATAGGGACCTAACAAGAAAATAATTTGTTTGTATGGTTGTAGCCGTAAAAATACCCAGTCTCATACATCAAAAATTCTCTTGCTGCGATGTTGATCTCCCTGTTGTTTCATTCGATTTTGTGCCAAGTTTAGGTTATCCTTTAAGAGTTGGAGAAATTCTTGTTGATGCTCGATGTGATCTTCCCCTGCTTGACCCTTAGAATTTTCTCTTAAAGATGATGTGATGGACGGTAGATGATATCCATAAAGTGCCATAAATGGGGTTACTTTTGCTACAGTATGGAAGGAAGTGTTATACCACCATTCAGTGAGAGTTAACCACTTGACCCATTGTGTTTTCTTATCAAATACAAAACAACGAAGATATCCTTCTAAACATTTATTCACAATCTTAGTTTGAACATCAGATTTAGGATGATAAGACGAGCTATGAGCTAGTTGAGTACCCAAACAAGAAAATAATTTCGTCCAAAAATTTCAAGTAAAAATGGGATCTTTGTCACTTACAATAATCTTTGGGTTTCCATGTAGCTTTCGAATTGTTTCCATAAATGCAGTAGCAACTGTACTTGCTTTAAATGGATGAGATAATGCAAAAAAGTGTGCATACTTGGTAAGTCTATCAAATACCACCATGATGACACTCTTTCCTTCGAACTTAGGTAAACATGTGATAAAATCCATTGAAATATCCTCCCAACGTTGACTTGGAATGGATAAAGGTTGTACAAGACCTGGGGTCCTAATTGTCTCAACTTTATTTTGCCGACAAACCAAACATTCTGCCACAAAATTTTGAATATCAGATTTAAGGCCATCCCAAAAAAATTATTTCTTCACCCTATGGTAAGTTTTTAAAAATCCTGAGTGTCCTCCTAAAGGATAAGTGTGAAATTCCAAAAGAATCTTTTGTTTTAGGTGGGAATTCTTACAAATATATAAGCGATCTTTGTACCATAAGGAATCAATTTTCCAACTAAATGTATCGTATGTACTAGGATCTTGCTGCAAATTTTGAATGAGTGTCCACACTTCTTCTTCCTTCTTCCATTCATCCCTTGCTTCAATTATCCAATCTGTTTGGATAATAGAAATGGCACAAATCAATGCTTCCACCTATTCATCTTGTCTTGAGAGTGCATCTGCAACAACATTTAGGTTCCCTTTTTTGTAGATGATTTCAAAGTCATAACCCAATATCTTTGTGACCCATTATTGCTGCTCTTATGAAGATAACATTTGTTCCAAAAAGTGTTTAAGACTATCATGATCGATTTTTACCTTGAAGTGTCTTCCCATTAGCTAAGGTCGCCATTTCTTTAGTGCATGTAGTATTGTCAACATTTCCTTCTCATAATAGCTTTTTGTAAATACTTTCCTTTGATTGGATGAATTTAAAAAGCAATGGGTCTTCCTTCTTGCATTAAAACAACACCAATTCCATTTCTTGAGGCATCACATTCCACAATAAAGGTTTTTGTGAATTATGGTGTAGCTAAGACAGGTGCTAGGCACATCGCCTCTTTAAGATTTTCAAAGGTCTTAGTTGCTTTAGGATTCCATGAAAATGCATCTTTCTTCAATAATGTTGTTAGAGGTGTTGTTATTCTCCCCTAATTCCCTTTTTTGTAGATGATTTCAAAGTCATAACCCAACATCTTTGTGACCCATTATCGCTGCTCTTATGAAGATAACATTTGTTCCAAAAAGTGTTTAAGACTATCATGATCATTTTTTACCTTGAAGTGTCTTCCCATTAGCTAAGGTCACCATTTATTTAGTGCATGTAGTATTGTCAACATTTCCTTCTCATAATAGCTTTTTGTAAATACTTTCCTTTGATTGGACGAATTTAAAAAGCAATGGGTCTTCCTTCTTGCATTAAAACAACACCAATTCCATTTCTTGAGGCATCACATTCCATAATAAAGGTTTTTGTGAATTATGGTGTAGCTAAGACAGGTGCTAGGCACATTGCCTCTTGAAGATGTTCAAAGGTCTTAGTTGCTTCAGGATTCCATGAAAATGCATCTTTCTTCAATAATGTTGTTAGAGGTGTTGTTATTCTCCCCTAATTCTTAACAAACTTGCGATAATACCCTGTTAAATCGAGAAATCCTCGCAACTGCTTTATGGTTGTCGGGACTTTCCATTCCTTAATGGCTTTAATTTTGTTAAGGTCTACCTTAACACCCTCGTGAGATACAATATGACCCAGATATTCTACCTCTTGTACTCCAAAGAAACATTTGGATGTTTTTGCATATAATTTTTTATCCTCCAATAGTTTGAGCACCCTGTCAACATGTTCAACATGATCCTTCCAAGACCTGTTGTAGATTAGTATATCATCAAAAAATACTAGCACAAATTTATAAGGAAGGGTTTGAAAATGGAATTCATCAACCCTTGAAATGTCGAAGGTGCATTGGTAGGGCCAAAAATCATGACCAAAAATTCATAATGACCCTTGTGGGTTTGAAATTTTGTTTTCTGAATATCTTCAGTCTTCATTCTAATTTGATGATATCCTGAATGAAGATCCAACTTGGTAAAACAAATTGCTCCATGTAATTCATCCAATAATTCATCAATTACAGGAAGGGGAAATTTATCTTTAATAGTGAGCTTATTCAGCTCCCTATAATCTGTACACATGTGCCATGATCCATCCTTCTTGTGCACCAATACTACTGGAGCAGAGAAAATTTTTTGACTAGGTTGAATTATACCAGCCTCTAACATTTCTGCAATCATACGTTCAATTTCGCTCTTTTGGACATAAGGATATCTGTAAGGCCTGATGTTTGGGGAACACTTCCTGGAATCAAATGAATAGCATGATCATGATCACGAATAGGTGGGAGTCCTTTGGGAGTTCCAAACACCTTGGAATGATTGTCCAAGACGTTTTGGAGATCTAGAGAAATACATTATTTTGATGTTGGAACATCTAGTGAGAATAATTGTGCAATTACGCCTCATTATTATTTATTCAGAAGATTTTTCACGACATTAGAGATTATTATCTTTCCCAGATTCCCTGTGATACCTTGTAATTTGATTTCCTTTCCTTCCGAAAAAAAATTCAAGAAAAGTTCTTGAAAATTAAAAGCTACCGTCCCCGAAGACTGTAACCATTGTACTCCTAGTACAACATCAACACCTCCCATTGGAATGGAAAGCATTGGACTATTAAATACATATTTCCCCATGGTTAGATTGATATTATGGAATTTTCCAGAGCAATTTATAATTCCTCCATTTTGTTGTTGGGTATGGGAAACAATTCAATTCCCTGGTTACCTTACAATGAATAAAATTATGGGTACTACCTGAATCAATCAACACTATTAAATTTTTCTTCTTGATATATCCATCTATCTTGAGAGTTTGAGGAGTGGTAATCCCTGCTAATGAATTACACGATATGGTCAAACTCATTTCTTCTTCTTATAGGGTTGGTTTCTGGTGTATATCCTCTTCTTTTGAAGTTTCTTGTTCATTTTCTTCCTCCTCTTCACAATCTATGTAAAATAATTTCTTCTTAGCACACTTATGACCTTTAGTGTATTTGCTATCACAAATGTAGCAAAGCCATTTTTCTCTTTTTTCTTCCAATTGTTGTGGTGTCAACCTTGTAGGTTGTGGAAGTATAGGAGTAGCAACACTTCCATCTTTATAGATGTAAGTGGTAGGCTTCCTTGTTTCCATAATCTTACGTTCAATTTTTCTTACCAACCTGAATGCCTTCTCCAATGAATTAGGTTCCAAAATGTGAAATTCAAGTTGGATGTTATCCTTTAAAGTCCCTATGAAGACATCAATCCCGTGTTCCTCTGGAGTATCAGTTAACCTTATATTCAATTTTTGGAATTCCTCAATGTGCTCCACCATTGAACCCTTTTGTTTGAGATTTATCAATTTGCTAAAGAAGTTGTTGCTCTTTGTATCCTCATAATGTGCTATCATTTCCTCCGTAAATATTGACCAAGTGAAAAAAATTTTACGGGAGCAAAGCCATCGATACCATACAAATGTATTTTGTTCTAAATGTAAAGTTGCAATGCGTACCTTTTGTGTGTTTTGCACATTATTGAGATCAAAATATTGATCCATCTGTAGTATCCATGTTACGGGATCCTTGCCATCAAACTTCCTCATATCCATATTTGGAATATGGTGGTTCTTCCATCCAACATTAGAGTTTATGAAATCGCGATGAACATTTATTTTGTTCTCATCATGAGTTTCCTCTACTATGTTTTTGCCATGAGGAAACATTTCTTGTATCAATTTTGTCAAACCTTCAATGTCTGCTTTTAGATCATTCTTCATATTTTCCATGTTGTCTTTCATTTTTTCTTCCATGTCATCCATCTTAGCTTCCATGCCAGCTTAAATGCCATCCATCTTAGATTCCATGTCTTTCTTCAAACCATCCATCTTAGCTTCCATGCCTTTCTTCAAAACTTCCATTTCATTTTTTGTTGCTCTTTGCGAGAGCGAAATTTGGTGCACTTGCTCTTGTAATTTTGATATGTCATGTTGCACTTCTTCATCTTCATGAGTCATAGTAGACCCTTATGAAGGATTAATGGGTGTTGAATTATTTTTAGGGGGGCATTTTAGAACCAAATACTGATATATATTCTAAAATATTCCCTTGGAATCAATTCAAACTGATTTTTCACACAAGACTTACGCAATTCGAAAAAAAAATACACACATTTTTCTTGCTTTTGAGGAGCTCGATATTTAAATTGAATTATCTCTATGATTTTGGATCTTCAATATCTGAAATTTAGCCCTGTAGTATCCCTCTAAATCTTCTTTCGAATGCCATAGTTCTGACCTGATTTGGATTCTCCGAGACAAATTTACACCTAATCTCCCACAATGACCTAATTATGGACTAGTTTAGTAGAGTCAACTTGTACGATGTGCCATGTGTCACTGTTTCCTCCTTCAGCTCTGAAATTTCTACACAGGAAACTACATTACATGTCCTTGCAGCCACTTTTTATAGAATTCCAGTCTGATGCTCAAAGAGAGAGTTATGATGATTTTCCCATAATCACCTCTTTGAGATGAAATTCAGGAGGCTGAAAAAACCCTAACTTCCACAGATCATATCTCCGAAAATATTGCGAACCAAGATATAAAATTTTTATGCGAAGTTCCTCAGGATTTTGGCTTTGCGTGATAAAAATTTAAGCTTTTGAACCTTCATATAAAAAATATTATATCGAAAATGTCACAATGACTTGTTTGGAGCAGCGAAACATTAGAATCCAAAGTTCTTATACCAAATGTTATGAAACCAGATCCAAAAATAGAAGAAAAGAGAGATAAACGCCTTAGAAATAAGCCACTTCAAGGGGGAAACATTCTTTAAATTAAATAAATGAATAATTCTTGGATGATACAAATGAAAATACCTCCTTCTATATATAGGATTCCATGGGGTCACAATATAATCCTAGCTTACCTAACAATAATAATGTAAGGGCACAATTATAACAATATTGGGGTTACAGGGGTCAAACAATAGCAATAAAGAGGTTAAACTAACAACAATAAGGGACTATAATAGTAATATAGGGACCTAACATAACCCAACACCTCCAGATTTCCATCCCCTTAGCTAACTTGACTTTTCCCTAAGTTTTACCCCAAGTCACTCCCTTGCCAAGGCATCAAAGCAACTTGAAACCCTGAGCCGCTCCCACAGGCTTGCATCAGTGCGATCGTGGACTAATTTAATCAGTGTTGTGCCATTGAATTTAGATTTTAGGGCTTTATTCTAGGGTTAGGGATAAACCTCTGCCCATAAATCCTTGTAACTTTTAGAAATCATAAGTTACATAAGGACAATGCTTGTAAACCAAAAACTGACACCAGGACTATGCCTGACCATCCATAACCAAGACTGTCATTCTGTTAAACACTTGGAAACAATGCAATCTATAGGTCATGAATACAATACTGAGTATAAGGGACTGAAAATTCATATGAAACTTATCAAGAAGGATCACCACCCTCTCCCATTAGTTGTCTTAACATTAATTAGGCATTGCATCGATTATTCTTTCAGTTACAAGTAAAAACATGAAATTAACCATGACTAGAACTAATCACATAGCCATGATTATAACCAACATATTACCACAAAAATAACCATAAGCTAACAACCATTAAATACATATAAATAAAAGTACAAAATCAAGAGAACTTAGCTTTCATTAAACATTGGCAAGGGCTAATAAGGTTCGAGAACTCCACGTACCACCCGACCGTAGACATGGTTGAACCAAATATTTCTTTCATCCAGTCAAAATCATGCCATATTCCAAGAATGAATGTGGGATCTCATGGATAAACCAATCCAAAAATAACTAAGGGAATATAGAGGTTGAACCACATAAACCCTCACCACACCGTGATCTCACCTAAATGGGCACCGAGATCACAAAAACGAACCAAGCTTGGAATGCTTGTGGATCTCATCACCATCCTTGAGTATTTTTTCATCTCCTTTTCTCTAGACTTTACTACAATCCACACTATATCACTAGGCCCTTACCGAGACACCACCCTCAAGCTTTACCTTGTATCTTGCCAAAACCGGTCAAGGGATTCCTAGGCCCTTGGGAATGAACCTAATACCACCTCCGCACTCGACAAAACCTTGCCACCATAAAAAAAAGAACCAACTACCAACATGGACATAACACGCATGTCAAAAATAGCTAGGAAATCATACATGCAATATGTTACCTGCAAGTAATCCTATTTATGCTTCTTTATCTTGCTCTTCCTTGCTTTATCTTTGCTTTCCTTTCATTTCCTTGTCCTTCCTTTGATTGATTTCCCTTCTTTTGCTTGCTTGATATCTTTCTCCTCTTCGTGCTATTCTCCTCTCTAAGTGTAATTCTGAAAATGAACTAGAACAAAAAAAACCAACTAATGCTCTGAGATATTTTATCATTGATGCTTCTAATTTCTTAAAATTTTCCATTATTTTGCTTCAATTTCCTCCTCACATGCAACTTGTGACCTTTCACTTTTTTTCCTTACAAATTTCCTTTATCCATAAATAAATGTGCCAAAATACTTTTTCTTTTTTCTTTTTAATTCCTTAGCTATTGCCTTTGCCAATTTCCCATTAGCCATAAACACATCTAGTGATTCCCACTAGGATATCTTTCCAAAAATTCAACTTGGAATAAGTGTCCCTTAACCATGGTCTTGTTTTTACTTTATTAAATTTTATTACATGAAATTATACTTGGGTAAGTTACATAACCCTCCCCATTGTGGAGCATTGTCATCGGTGTTAAACCACACCTATACCTCAGAAAAACTGCTGTAAAGCAAAAATATTTCCCATGGAGCTTTATAACTTAGCTTGATGCAATAATTACAATGAATAACTTGCTCAAAAGAAAAAACCATCATGACAACATGACGATATAACAACCATATTGCTTCTTGGAGCTTTATAACTTAGCTCATACCAAACATACATAAATATGTACAAATACAAAAATATATTTGCCTCGACCAACAAACAATGAAGGACACATAGCCTGCATGTGATCAACCATCTCCCATGTAGCTTCTTCAAGCCAAAAGTGCTTCCACTGCACTGTAACTTTCTCTATGGCTCTATTCTTGAGCATGAGTTGTTTCCACTGCAATATGCACTGAGGTTCCGGTTGGAATTCTCCTTCTTGCTCCACCTGCAATAAATACCAATCAATAACATGATCAACATCCTTTATATACCTTTTAAGTAATGACACATGAAAAACATCATGGACTTTCACTGTTGGAGGCAGTGCAACTTGATATGCGACTAGTCCAATCCTCTCAAGGATCTCAAAAGGCCTACAATACCGTGGTTCCAACTCTGCACATGATCCAATCCACGAGGAGCTCTTCTTGGGATTGATGCGCAAATATACATGCTCCCCAACCAGAAACTCCTTAAATTTCCTGTGTTGGTCTGCATAAATTTTCTTCCTATCTTGTGTTGCCTTTAGATTCTTCTTTATAACCTGCATCTCCTGTTCCATTTCTGTCGAATAAATACCATGTTCATTGTATCACTCCATTTGAAGGGAGTATTACAAATCTGACCATACAGTGCCTTGAAAGGAATCATCCTCACCGACTCCTAATAACCATTGTTGTATACAAACTCAACGAATGGAAGGTACTCCTCCCATTTCCTCTATTGGTGCATCACATACATCCTTAGCATTACCTCCGAGATTCTATTGACCCTCTTTTTTTATCCATTTGTGTGTGGATGATAGGTTGTACTAAAGGAAAACTATATCCCCAATCCTGCAAACAACTCCTTCAAATACTTGGAAGTGAACTTGGCATCCCTATGTAACATAATATTCTTCAGAACACCATGTAATCTCACAATATCCCTGATGAATATTTGTGCCACCTCACTAGCTGAATATGTAGTCTTCACTGGAATGAAGCGAGCCACCTTGCTCAACCTATCAACCACCACCATGATAGAATCATGCTGCCTCACTGTCCTCGGAAGACTTGTAATAAAATCCATGGAAATGACCTCCCATTTCCATTGCAGAATTAGACTAGGTTGTAGTAGACCACCTAGATGCTTACATTATTCCTTCACATGCTGATAATCCAAACATCTAACCACGAACTCTGCCACATCCATCTTCAGATTCAACCATAAAACTTATTCACCTCTATCAATCTATTTTGATATCCTGGGTGACCCAAGTATGACTTGACATGAAATTCCCTCAAGATAATATTCTTGAGTTCAGTGTCATCCAACACATAGATCTTGTCCCTAAATCTCACCAAACCATCTGCCGTGAGATGATAGTCATAATCATAATCACATGTACTTGCAACTCCACCTGTACCTGTTCCTATACCTGTACTTATAATTTGTTATAACTTGTGCCTCAGCTTCACATACCTATTATCCTATTTTCCTTCCTGTAAGATTGCTCTTATAAATTTGTTGCATAGGAACTCATAAATGCTATATGGTTCACATGTACTTTCCTACTGAGAGCATCTTCAACCTTGTTCTCCTTTGCCTTAATGTATCTGATCTCGAAGTCAAACTCAATAAGGGTGGCCAACAATCTATCTTTCTTGGCATTCAAATTTGGTTGGTCAAACAAATATCTCAACCCTCAATGATCACTCAACAATACAAATCTCCTGCAAAGAGGACAAGTACATACAATGGACTACGCTGTGGAAATAAGGGGATCAAATTATGCATGAGTTGACGAATCTATTCCATACCCTGTGCACAAAGTTTGGTATCAAATATTTAGAGAAACATATGATTCTTAAGTACCACAGTTGTTTTCACAGATACATTCAAGAGGAAATGGCATTCCTTGAAATCTCTTCGCTTGGTGCAGCATATTGATATGCTACAAATATCGAGCAAATATTTTAAACAGAAGAAGCGAGACTTTGGATCTGCAAATATGAAGCAAGGGAAATGCACCCCCAAACCACATAAAAAAAGACAAAGCCAAGGTTAGGCGACCCAGGAAAACCCATCGAAGCCATAAGCAAAGAACAACACCACAAAGACAAAGAAGGACACAGGAAAGTGGTGTGAGTTACATAAGAGCCCCACTCACAACACAAGTGAGTGTCAGGCGAAGTAGTCACTAGTGGTCGAGCTAAAGGATTTTGAATCAAATGCATTGTCCAACTCTGAGTCAGAACCCGACAAGGGGAATGAAAACGAGAAGCAAATTATTGACGTGGTGCCCAACGCCACCATTTCCACCACCAATATTTAGAAGGATGAGCCCAAATATCCATAGGAGGGGAAGTGCCTATTCTTCTCCCAGATGTGGGTGAAGGTTTCTCCGCTACAGTTCATTGTCGATAGTGGAAACCAAAAGAACCTCATTTGAGCAGAGGTCGTGAAGTGGTTGGGACCACAACACACCTACATTCTTACACCATTGGTTCCTTCACCAAGGAAAAGATATCTGCGTCAGCCAGCAGTGCCACATTCCCTATAAGATCAAGCCCTTCACAGATGAGGTACTATGTGATGTTTCTCCTCTTGAAGTTTGTGATGTATTATTAGGCCAACCATACTTGTGGAAGTGACATGCTATGTATGAGTCTGGGACTCACACAATTAAGCACCACCTACCGCCATCTCTTTAATCATTATGAAGAAATGTAGTAAGCTCATTTCTCAGACCGAGAAATTTTTTTTCCTTATGATTTTCCCTTGTGGAAAGAAGAAGATTGTGGCCACAGCCTCCATACAGGGCTCCTTCGCACGATAAAAACAGATGGACAAGGTCGTGGAGGATTACACAAAAATTTTGACATCACTCACAAGGGTTCCTCTACACTATTAGGTCAAGAACCCCATTTATCTGACCCTAGGTGTGCCACTTCCCAATGGATGGATTTATCGATACACTATTCTGCAGAACGAAAAAATCAAGAGGCAGATTCAAGAGTTGTTGCAGAAAGGGCACACCGGGCTAATTTCATCACCCTGTGGGAGCTTGATCATGTTGGTACAAAATAAGGACAAGACCTGGAGACTCTGTATTGAATATATGGTGTTGAACAAGATCATTGTCTAGAATAGGTATCCGATCCCACAGATTGATGGCCTTTTGGAGCAGCTCAAAGGGGCCAAATATTTCAGCAAGATCGACTTGAAGTCCAGGTATAACTATGTACCAATTAAACCATCGATGTGTGGAATGTTTGCTTCAAATCCAAGGAAGGCTTTTTTGAATGGTTGGTCATGCTTTTTGGGTTGATGAATGCCCCCAAACCGTCATGAGGATGATGGATGACATCTTGCGACCCTTCACCAACTCATTTGTGGTGGTGTATTTGGATGACATCCTAATCATCAAACAGAGTTGGGAAGAGCACCTCTGCCATATTCGAAAAGTCCTCCAAGCGAGCATACCAAGATGATTTAGGAGGTGCACTATAGTCGGGCCGTTGGACACTTCAGAGTAGAGAAAACAGTAGCAGTGCTACAGAAGTATTTTTATTGGCCGAACCTTCGACACGATGTTGGGAAGTGCATCATATCCTGCACTTCTTATGCCATTTCCAACCGACCATCAATAATTAAGACCTATATACTCCTCTTCCCACTCCTAGTCGACCTTGGGAATCCATCTGCATGGATTACATGTTGGGCCTCCCTTAAACTAAGCATGGCAATGAATGCTTTTTCGTGGTCATCGATAAATTCTCTAAGATGGCCATTCTGGCGACCTGCAAGAAGAGTATCACAGCAAAAGCCAATGCTAAGCTCTTCTTTGAACGAGTGTGGGTACAATTTTGGATCCCATAGTCCATTATCTAAGATTGGTACGACAGGTTCCTAAGTACATTTTGGTCATGTCTCTGGTCGATGTTGGATACCAAGCTCACTAAGTCCATGACTTTCCACCACCAAAGGTCGTCAACATGATGATCATACACATTTTACACATGTACAAATCAAAGCATCCTCGCACATGGGATGAAAGCCTCCCCTATTTTTAACATAGCTTCAACAAAGCTCTCCATAGCTCAACTTTCTACGACCCCTTTCAGGTGGGGTTGGGATTCCAGCCACCATGTCCCATTGATGTGGCCATACCATTTGCAGCTACTCAGGAAGATTCGGCCCATGTCCAGTCTAAAACTGGCAGGGCTAACAGCTTCATTGAGAAAATCCAAAAATCCGCTAGTAGGTCCATGACATATTTGACAAAGTCAATGTTAAGTACAAGCAACGACATGATCATCATTGGGTACCACACAAGTTCCAGGTGGGCGAAAAAGTTTGACTACAGAAGCAGAACGAGCACCTCTCTAGGCTCCACCGTAAGCTTCAACTACTCCAATATGGGCCATACACCATCACCAAGGATGTAGGGGACAATTCTTTCAAGCTAAACATTCCACCATTCCTTTGCCTTCAGCCAATGTTCAATGTGGACCACCTTCATGCATACTTTCCCCCATTACTAGACACATATAACATTGTAGAACAACTCACACTAATGGAGTTAAACCCAAACTGCATGGAACACGTCACCATTGATTGGATCATGGACATGTAGATCAATAACACTCGCTAGCAGAAGATCAAACTGTATCGGGTTGTCAAAGCTAGCCAACTCCCGCACCAAGGAAAGTGGCTCACCAGGGACCAAGTTGAATAGAAGTTTCCTCATCTCATGGAGGCACTCAACATAATGGGGACCATTGCTTCCTGGGGGGGGAGGGGGACTGATCCAGGTGGATATTGGTGGCTCCCCACCTATTCCACTTGGACCCCCACCTTTGTTTCTTTTAGTTTTTCAATTTCCTTAATTGTAGCAGATTTTACTATTTTTGGCATTTTTTGGGTCCTAAAATTCTGAAGCCTTTTTGAGGGACTAAAAGACATTTTTTAGGGAAAGCAAAGAGACCAAAAATGTCCCAAAACAAATTTTCAATTCTTTCGGCCTCCCCTTCAAGATATTTAAATCGAGGTATTATAATAGCCAAACAGAGATCGTATGCCAAAGTTACGACCCCGGGAAGTTGACGTTCCAACTTACCCCAACGGGGCCCACAATATTTTGGCGATTCATCTCATAGGGTTAGGTTTTTGAATGTTTAGGATTTCTCATTGGTTCTCAATGATAAAAAGGACATCGAGCCTTATTGTAACATAGTTTAGAGGCATGTAGCCACCACATCCCTTCTCAGAGATAAGCTACCATCGCCTGAGCTAGTTTAATTCCATTCTATATGTAAGCATATTTCATTTCTTTGATATTAATGAAATGAAGTGTTATTTCTATTGCATCTCTTTATTTATGGTTATATTTGTATTTTGTTGATTTACTATATAAGTTAGGATTAGTGCTATCATAGCAGTCTACTCTTTCTATGTTTTTCTTTGCATGTCCCCAATGAGGTCAGAGTATAAGGATTTAGGGATTTAATTGGTTGAACCTTAGCAAGACCAGCCTCTCAAACCTCAACGACCTCCCATGGTGGAAGAAAATTAAGAATAGGGATCAAGAGATCCTTTCAAAATATTGCTCAAAGAATCCCTCGAGCGACAAAGAAATGTGATGATGGAAAAATTTTCCAAGATCCTTTGGCAAATGCCCACAAGTGACACATCTTCATCTGAAAGTCACTCTAGAGGCGCCACTCCCTTCAAGGTACAAGTAAACTTTGACATTTCCATATTTGAAGGCCAGATAGATGCAAACATTGTAGATAGATGGTTAAATCTATTGGAGGGATATTTTCCGGTTCATGATTTTTCCAATAGGGAAAATATTACTTTTGTGCTCCTCAAAGATGCCCCCCATGTCAAGGATTGGTGGGAAACGTATCGCAAACAGAGGGACAAGAGAGAAAACTCATTGTTTTTAGCTGAAAGCACATGGAATTATTTCCGAGATGCCATCAAGAAACAAATGTTACCCTGTGGGGAGATATGAGGACAAGTACATAGAATGGACTACACTACGACAGAAAAGGGATCAATATGTGTATGAGTTGACGAATCTATTCCATACCTTCTGCAAAAATTTAGGTATTAAAGATTCAAAGAAACATTTGGTGCTTGAGTACTGTAGTTTTTTTCACAGATACATGTAGGAGGAAATGGAGTTCCTCGACATCTCCTTGCTTGGTGGAGTATACCAATATGCTTCCAAGATTGAGAAAAACATTTAAACAAAAGAAGGGAGAATTTAGATCTACGAATATGAAGCAAGGGAAATGCTCCCCCAAACTATAGAACAAAGGATAAATCCAAGGTGGGGCGACCTAAGACAACCCACTGAAGCTGCAAGTAAATAAGAAAACCATGAAGGAAAATAAGGACACGATAAAGTGGTGTGAGTTCCATAACAGTCCCACTCACAACACAAGTGAGTGTCAGGCCAAGTAGACACTAGTTTCTGAGCTAAATGCTTTTGAATCAGATGCATGCTCTGACTCTGAGCCAAAAATCGACAAGGGGAGTGACAAAGGGAAGCATATTATTGACGCTAAGCCTAGTGCCACCTGTTAGTGTTAGTATTTAGATCCTGTCACTAGTGATCAAATGGACTCTTATCATGTTCTTATAGGGTCCTTAAGTCAAATTTTTTTCATTCCATTAGGTCATAATGAAAAAATTTGGTCATTGGAGGTAGATCTAGGTTTGTTTAGGCTTCGAAAGTTTTACTAATTGTTGGTTCATTTCACCTCTTAGCTGAGTGTACCATCATTCAAAAGTTGTCATCATAATTATAGTCATCTTTATCATGGTTTCATTTAGTTCAGATTCTCCATTAGGTTTTTAGGGTTCCAAGGTCATCAAATCATATTTCCATGCATAAAATCAAGCAAATGGAGGAGTGGAAATAAAGTAATTTCATCAATAAATTTGATTTCAAAGAAAAAATCTTATTTTATGTTCTTAATTTGTAATAAGTACTTCAGAGTTCCAAGTAGCTTCAAATGCTCAAGTTCCACCGACAAATGTTCAAGGTTCTAGGAAGAAGTTCAATGTTCGAAAACCGCCAAAATTTCAAAGTTCAATGATCAAGTGCAAGGTTAAAATAAAAATCAAATGAAATTTTTTCTTGAAAAGGAAAATGTGGGTCCATTATCATTTAATGATTTCAATCCAAGTTTAAAAGGCCCTAAAAGACCAAAATACATTCATTCATGCTTTTCAACATCGAGCTCCAAACTTGCCAAATTCAAAAACAAAATTTTTACTTTAAGAAATCGAGTTTCTGGTGCAACATTGCACTTTTCCTTAAGGCATTGCACTTTTTTGTGGAGCACGTTG
The DNA here is from genome assembly GCA_034641835.2 of Pinus albicaulis. Classification (NCBI taxonomy): domain Eukaryota; kingdom Viridiplantae; phylum Streptophyta; class Pinopsida; order Pinales; family Pinaceae; genus Pinus; species Pinus albicaulis. Next base: position 440,603,233 of record CM076571.1, on the reverse strand, counting down.
CCCTTTTCCTTAGGTCGTTGTGCTTTTCTTCTTCTCATTGCGATTTGTCCAATGAAGCTGTGTTTGATCTCCTAGAGGTATAAAACAAGTTCTAAAGGCTTCTGAATTTTTTCAGTGATCAAGCATCCGTGGACAAGTAAGTTACATTAAACAAACTCCTCCTTGCTACTCAATCTCATAATTTTAGTATGGAAACCCTCCTTTGACCTCCATGTTGTGTTTTAGTGGTTAAGCCCTATTTTTCAAATTTTTCAAGGTAAATTTACTTTCCCCTAGAATTTCTTACCTCCCTCATGTTAGTGTCATTATTTTCATCCAGCTATCAGTGATAAAAATCCTCTTTTCATGTCATGTTAGGGGTCTCACTCAAAATTTATCTATCATTCCACTAGGTCATGCAAAAATTTGGTCACTAATTAGGGTATTGAGATAATTACTACTCGTTTCACTTCCATGGTCAATGAACATAATCATGGTCAGGTTATTCATTGTTGAAAGAGTCCCATAGTCATCATGATCATCATTCAACTCATTCTTCCATGTTGCGCCATCATTAGGTCATAGGGTCAAAATCATGAAAATTGGTCATTTCACCATCAAATTCATCTTTTGAAGGAGTAGTAATAGTCAAAGGTCTTCAAAAATTTCAGGTTCTAAACTATGATTTCCAAGTAAGTGTTTTTGTGTTTTCCATATTTGTCTCTCAATTGTGCTTGGAAAGCTCATTTCCCTCTCCCAGGGTTTTGAGGACATTTTTCTTGGTTTCATAACTTCCATGGTTAAATCATCAGCAAGACTTGTATCTTTACTCTCTTACACCTTCCATTATCCTTAATATACCTTCCTAAACACTTCCCATCACTCATATCCCTCAAAATCATCATTTTTCAACAATCCCTAGCCTATTGCTACAATTTGACACTTTCTAGACTAGGCCTGTGTTTTCCCCCTTTGGACCCCTTCCCCTCACTCAATCCTTCATATTCCACTTTCCCCTACTTCCTAACATCCATCCCTACCTCCAAATATTTTCCTAAGAATTTAGAAGCCCTCTATCCCATTTATTTCCCTTCATTCTTATAAATTGACCAAATCCCTTGTTTTACCTACGCTAAACCCTAATTTACTCTCCCATTGAGCTAGGGTTTGCTATGGAATCAGAGAAATATGAGAAGAGGAGGCATAAAATAGGTCATAGCAGTAATTATGATGCTATTCCAAATCATAAACATCACATCTCCATCATTTTTCAAGAAGTTATTCCAAGGGACAAATAATTTTCCAAACATAGGGCCAGTTTTGCTTCAAAGTATGTTTCTGACCAAATGGTGATGAAATTTACAAAATGGAAAGAGGTTTTTGTCCATCATATTTCAAGGAAGAAAATTTTCCTTCCATTTTTACAAAGGTGTCATATTTTTGGAGAAATGTCAAAAATACAGTTGCTACAACATAGTTGTTGCACTTCTAGAGTAACCTTGGAAAAATCAAATTTTCTTCTTGATGGAGTGTCCAAATGAATTTATTGATAAGTAAAATTATAAATATACATATATATAGTTCCAATGAGATATCATTATGTCAATTTGGAGTTGAGTAAGGCCTCCAAAAGTTTCCTAGAAAAGCACACTACATTTTGCACCCCCATTCTGCACTTTTTGGCCAGTCTTTGGAGAATTGATTTTAGAGGGGTTATACTTGATCATTTTTCGTGCTTGATAGGTCCACTGTGTATCCAATATAGATATATTTCCAACGAGCTATCATGATCTCAATTTGGACACCAAGAAGGCCTCCAAAAGTGGCCTGCAAGCTGGCCTTCTGCACCTGATTCAACTTTTCAAGGGCTAAAACTCATAATTTTGGAATCCAAATACATTTTTGGAAACTACACATGCCAGGATTTCCAATGAGCTACACTAAGCTCAATTTGGACATCGGAAACCCCCTCAAACGTTGGCTTGAAGTTGGCGCTACGCATAGGACACATTTTCTCAGTTTGCTGATATTTTTCAATTTTCTCAAATTTTTCCAGTTTGACAATGATCAATGAGATTTTTACCAATGTAAATCATGAATGTAAAAGTAATTACGATTTGGTTGAATTACCTAGGGTAAATACATTACGTGAAAAATTTGATGACATGTAATGAATCCGTTTGCAAAAAGTGAGGGATGAGTCAGTTTGACCTCCCTACACTCTAGGTATTCAACTCAGTTTTTGGTGGAACACCTCATCAACTTAGGAATTCGATACATGAGGTTCGGAGAGGTTTTTTTAGGTATATATATTGTACTTTTTGACTCATTTCATAGGTTTAACTTTGTTGGATGTTGATGCATTGATCAGAGACTCTAGTGTAATATATTTGGCAGGAAATTAATGAAAAGGTTGTAGCTATTTCTTTGGGATACCTATGGTATGGAAATTTAAAATTGTTCTTCTTATGTCTCATTATGTATGAATGTTTTGTTTCATTATTCATTTAATTTCTATGATATGCTGGTTTTTAAGTTGATAAATATAATACATCTCTCATGCTCTGTTTTGGGAAATCCTTCATAGTTTTTCCATTTTCTTCAGTTTAGAGACAATTCATGCTTAGCCTTGCTCTTTCTATCTCCTCACCTGTCTGATCCATCCCACTCAAGAAACCTTAAAGTGTTAGGTTTTCTACCTACCTTGGCCCATTGAATCTCTGCAACCCTAATCTTATTTTCCCTGGCCTAGCCTCTTTGACCTAATCCTCATCCCGCAACCCAATTCAAACAAATAAAACCCCTATACTTATACATAGCCTAAAACCCTAATTCATCCAATCCTCTTGGCTATGACATTGTGGAGAGAGCCCTCTCTGGTTTGGTAGGGATAGCGACCAATCTAAAAGATTGGTATGTGGTTACCTCTATTGGGATTTATTCTTCAGCCTTAGATATATGGTGGAGTGATAACACCTCACACTCTTAATCATCCCCCACAACCCTCACATCCCTCCATCCCCCACTCCTACATCATATTGCCTAAAACCCTACTCCTACGTTGCGCTTTTCTAGGAAGCTAAACTATATCCTTGTAATTAAATTCTCTAGCCCATTTCCCTTGTTATTTTAACTCCCCTCCACCTCCCTAAGGTCCTTAACTCCCCTACACTCTGTAATATTCCCAAATGGGGAAGCAACAATATATGAACACAATAATGGAAAGAAAAGTAAATAAATCAACACACCATGATCTGAGAAAAATGTACAGCCATCTTATGAAACATATCAACAAATAATAGGCACAAGATCTTGAGGATCAAGTCACTCAAGCAATATAAAACAAGCCTCTACACGAAAAATATGTCAACACATGAGAAATAGCTACCATACAAATGCCCTGAGCTAAGACAACGCAGTTTTAGGTCATAAAATGCTACATAAAGATGGATCAATGTAGATTTTCTATTATATAACTCAAATAATTCTAGGAGTGAAGATCTAGCCTCCTAGACACCTTTCCAAGAGAACCCGGGAAGGGTTTCCTGAAATATACAAAAATGCAGAAATACAAATATGGCCCTAGAGCTGAATAATCTCTGCAAACTTAATACTAGATGGGAGGTTGTTGATCTGATATGGAAATGTATGAACAAATCCTCCTATAGATTCTTCGGATAATAGGTTGATCCCCTCACTGGAGATCTATCTCCCCCATCTAGGGCTCCAAACCCTCTGTTGCAACTACACATTGAAATAACGCAGTTTCTTCATAAAAATGTGTTGTAACTGATAGTAGTGCCTTAGCCTACTGTTGGATGATGAAATGAGGCTCTAGAATCCCCCTCACAAGCCTCTCGGATGAAGGTTTGCTCCCTCCACTAGAAAACAAGCTCAGAAGTTGGGTTTCTCAACCCTCCACTACTGCACCCTGCAACACAACACACATCTGAACATATACTGCGCTGTAGAAGAAAGTATTAGCTTGGCCTGATGTCGGATAGTGGACTATGTAGTGCAATACTCTCCCAAGAGGCCTCTCAAGGAAAGAGGCGAGATTCTTGACCGAGAACATCCTGTGCTAAACAACGTTGCAATCTTAGCTAAACAGCTGAAGAGAGCAACAACGTCTAAATAGACATATAAAAATAATAATCATACAGAAACCACTATGGCTGCCTTGCCCTCCTTATAAACAATGTGAAACTTCTCACCTTGGGTCCCACTCATTAGGGTTTCTACTATCATGGAGTCTTCCTTCCATTCACACTGTGTTGTCTCTTATTGATGATCCACTCCCTCCATACTAACGTTGTTGACTTGGTCAAACTTGACCTTGTCCACATGCATTAGCCACTGTTCACACATGAGGGTGCTTTATCTAGCTATAAAGATGATCCATTTTCACATTAAGAGGGATTTTATGCCTACTAAAGAGATTTATGGGCCTCCCTACCCATTTATTCATATAACTAAATGACAAGAGAAAAATTAATATTCCAATTAGCTGTATGCTAATTTAGGAATATTACAGTGCTCCCCTCCAAAATGTTGCTTGTCTTCAAGCAACTGCAAGGATAGAACTGAAGAGCCTCCTCTCCTCCTCCTGTAGCATCCTCATAAGATAACCTCCTCCAAGAAACAATATTTTGTCTCATCGATAAATCTCCAGGTTGCTCCTCCCAAGTATGCAAGTTAGCTTTTGGTGACCATCCCAAATAGCTATCATCATGAAGAAGTAAAATACCATGGAGGAAACAATGTGCTATCTAGAGGCCTCCTTGAGGCATAGAATCTGAAATATATTGGGAAGTATCATTCCCATGTGAAGCCTCCATCCCGAAGGTATCATCGTGATCAGAACTGGATCAAGGACCTAAGGATTAGCTCAAAATTCAAATTTACAGGATTGGGTTGAAACCAAGATGGTTGCATAGGTATCGTCTAACTGATTCCAACGCCACAAACAGTTTGAAAAATAGACACCGTATGAAGAATTTATTTCACTTTGAATGCTTAGTGGGTCCGGCGGAGCACGAAGGGGTTAACCCTCCTCCCATGGATCCTCATCATATGATCAGTGTGGGAGCTTAATGTTAAGAGCGATTAAGGAGTCTAATATCAGGTTTACTATTTAATTAAGCTTCAGTTAAGTGGAGTTTAATATGGTGGAGATTCTGGAGGCGCTCGCAAATTTAGGCGGACTTCCACTTTTAGTGGAGTTAACTGGCAGTTGCCCCACATTTAGTGGAGTTAACTGGTAGTTGCCCCACATTTAGTGGAGGAAAATGGGGCAAATTTGTTTTGGTCATAAATCTCTCATTATTGAACCAAATTGGATGAAATTTTAGTCAATTTTGGGTCTCTTAAACATTTTTAAGACTTTGGGAAATGTTTCAGGTCGAATGGAGGTGATATTCAGTAGATTTTGCTTCAGGGAAGATGAAGGAGCCATTAGGGCCACCATGAGACAAATTCAGTTTTAGGCCTGACCAGGGGAGTTAGAGTGCTTTTCCAGAGTTCCAATAGTCTAAATTGGATAATTTAGATGTTCTGAATCTGATGAAATGGTTTTTAGAGCCTGTAGAGGACGTTTGAAGGCCGAGAAGCTTCAGTAAAGTTCTAGGGGCCATTATTGCCATCTATTGCCAGCAGCAGTGCAGGGCTTAAAAAGAGTTGTTTTAGACCATTTACAGTGAACCAATGGTAATTATTGGCTGAAAACATCATTTTTGAATCTATTTATAGAGGTTTTAGCAAGTTTTAAAGACTTTTAGAGGTCGAAAACTCAGTAGAGAAGTTTTCCTTGACCCTAGTGCCAGGGGGTGACGATAGGTGATTGAGGCAAAACTGGAGCAGCCGGAGGCTATTTTGGATGAAAAAAAAAATCTATCTTGACTATTTCAGTCATTTTGGAACCAATGGAAGTGGTTTCAGAACATTTTGAGAAATTATAGAGCTTGAAAAACTGATGTGAAGTTATGGGTAGCCCTGGGCAAACTGTGGAGGATAACCTATTTTGGGGATGTTGTGCTCAATTTGAGCAATTTATCAGCTGGTATTTGATGTATGATGTGTGTTGGATACAACAAGAGTGGTTTCAGTGACATAAATATAATTCTGAGGGAGTTTTTTCCATTTAGAAGCTCAGAGTAGCTTAGTTCACCGACAGAAGGAATCATGTCAACAAGAGACTAAAGATGTTTGCAGAATTTGGACAACCATTAGAGGGATTTAAATGGTATTTTCAGTCCTTTGGATCATTTTTGTATTCATTGGAATTAAGTATTTACTTTGTAAAAAAACTTACCATAATCCCAAAGAGCTGAGTCATGATGACAAATCTCAAAGGAGACGTAGCCCATGAGATTTTGGGTGAACTCCTAGATTAAAATTTTTGTTGTGTTTGAATTATTATTTGCTGCATTATGTCACTGTCATACATGTTAAATTACAGCAATAAAAAATGAATTTAAGACATAAAAAATAAAAATTCATACACCACTTTCAAGTAAATAATTCTGCAAAATTGTCAAGTACAAGCTAGATCATTTTTAATTTAAACTGAGTGGTAGATTCTTGAAATACATACAAGTTATCCAGACCATTTTCAGATCACATCCATACAGAATGAGTCACCCTCCAACATGGAAACTCATGAAATATCTCGTCCACCTTAGGCTCCTGCAAAGTAGGTGGGTTGCATAGCTGAACATGATGGATCAAATTTTCTATCCCACGCTATCTCTCTCTCCACCTATGATAAGTGTAGAGTTGCTGCTGAATTTTGGCTGCAATAATGTTTCCTTCATGAAGCAAAAAATGCAATTGGATCCTCAAATACCCACTCTTTGGTTCTTGCCCAAATCATCCCATATAAAATGAATATGAAATTATCATCATATGGAATCAAAATGAGAGAGGTACTGAAGGTTTTACATAGGGCTGGAAGGTACCAAAAGTCTCCCAAGTGGTCACAACACATTTTTCCTAACTGATGTTTCAAAAAATAACATGGAAAGCTATCTCTTAACAAAGTGCTAGTTGTGCATGTCATCTCATCTACTAGTAAGTAGTAAATGGCATTGTATATCAACTGATCATACAGGAAATAGTAAAACACTTTCCCCAGGCCATACATGAAATGGCTATCTCCATCATATATGTTGGTCCCAAAATGACCATGAAGCCCAAATAGAGGCATGCCCTCTTATGGAGAAATGCACTATATAGAGATGGTAAGAGAATGCAAATACTGTGTTAGATAACCAATAAATTAAAAAAACATAAGTCTTACCATGTACTGATAGTAAAATGATAATAAGGTCCAAGAATGAGCCCTCCATGGTGGTATGACATATCTCCATGAAGAGGAATGAACCATGTGTTGCATGCAAAGCATTCTTATTATGCTTGGAGATCCAAGTCAAGAAGATCATATCATGGTAATAGATGTCTCCATCCACTACTCCTTCACTCTCATCTCCTACTTTTCCATCAAGTGCATCATATGTGAAGTGATCCTGGGAACTCCATCAACAAACCCAAGCTCCCAGGTGACAGCGCTGTTGGCCTTTGTAGTAAGGCTCCTGTCATCTTGTGGCTCTATTCTTTGACATGCCAAATGTCAAAGTCATCTACCATAATGCTGCTATATATGGGAGATTCCTTCCAAAATGTAAGTACCCCCTGCTCATCCAAGGCTAAGGAGTATCCCCTTTTCACCATGATGGTGCCATCACCTACTCCTACAACATCATGCAAATCATGGGATAAATTCAACACATACTCTCCTAAGAGCTACCAAAGCAAAAAAAACTCGTGTTTCCTCCCCACACCATCATCATATAAACTATGGAGCAACAACATGATGGTTGACATGAAAGATATCGCATCACCCCAATACACCCAAACTCCTTGCTGCCATATGATGCAAGTGCCATGCCAAGTTCCATTCACCAACACGCCCTTTGAAGAAGGATATGTCACATGATGGCCAAACTCTTTCAAGAGTATCCAATGCAGTCTTGCCTCCTGTTGCCCTGTGTCAAAGATCTGCAAGTGGCTTTCCAACCTCTTTCTCATCAACATCACGCATTCAACCAATGGTGAGTGTCTAACATCATGCTCAAAATAGGTATCCCTTCAATGGAGAATACCACCCTCCCAAGTCAGATTTCTATCTGTGCATTTCATGGGATGTTTAATTGCAATCTCCTGGAGATCTCCAAGTGAAGACCACTCATCAATGACCATTTTGAATCCATAAGGATCCAAGTGTGCAGAAGGAAAAATATTCTCATTGAGCTATGAAATGCTCATCAAGGAATATCCTTCACAATAATGAAAGATACGATGTCTCTCATCAATCATATGTCCATCCACTACTACACAAATGTGCGGGTCATCAGAATGTATCCATGTAAATTGGGCCCCCAACTCATCACTGCTGCTCATTGATAGCGCTATTGATCTCCATGATGGTGCATGTACTCTCTTAAGTTCATGCTCAATGTTGAACACATATTTCTGCATTGCATTGTTTAGGACAATACTCATCCTATCTTTCAAGAATCCACACTCCAATCCAAAGAGTTGTGTGCAGCTCAACAATGAATAACTAGGATGACTGTATATCTCCTCCTTGAAAAAATCAAGGCTAGTCAGCGTAGTGATAGGCTACTGCTCCAAATCAACAATGTTCCTTGACCCTAGGTCATGCAATGGTATATTCTCAAATCCTCTACATGATGTGCTGAAATAACAGAAACTGGAAACATGTGGATACCTTGGTAAATCTTGGGAACATCTTGTACTGCTATAAGGGTTCCTTCCTCTGGTGTGATGGCTTCCCCAACTGCTGATGATGATGGTTGCTATTCTATGGCTGCATCAACGCTGGTACAAGTATCCTCCTCCTCATGCATCTCCATAATAGTGCATGGGACTCTACATGTAAAGAGATCAAGACCACTTTGCAAAGGTGCAAGGGTTCTTTCTCTTGATGCAAGTGCTCCTGCATCAAGTGGTGGTGAAGGCCTCTTCTCCTCTAATTTGCTTTAATCAAACTTTTTGATCAACCTTTGAGTAAAATCTGCATATACAGTCACTTGTGCATGACTCAAATGGCTAAACCACCAAATGTTTGCTTCACCCTCAAGGTGCAGCGCTACAATCTCAACAACTTCTCTCTCTACTACTAGATGTAGCAGGAAAAATGCATCCAAATTCATTCCCCAAGCTCTTGTTGTACATGTGGATGACCCATCAAATGTAGGCAATAGAAATCTATTGTTGCAAGGCCTTCTTTCTTCTTTGAACTGAATGAACTGTGGGAGAGTTAGATTCTCCTTGAAAGCTCTAGGTTGAGACTCATATTTTGCAAGGTACTCACTTAGAATCTCATGATCCTAGTGTCCTCCATCTCCATGCCTTTTGTTTTCTTCTTCAAAAGGAAAGGGCATAGTGTATTGTTTTAGAGCTCTATGCAATACCGGTTCTTTCTTCTGCTGATAGGAAGTATATGGAACTCCCTCTTCTTGAAACCCTTTAGAGGTCTCATTGCATCTCTCCTCTTTCATTTTATTGACCTCCTTGGAGAGGTTCTTCATATATCTGAAAAGTGATGAGACAAAGCTCATTCCTTCCCTCATTTTAGATCTCATTTTCTTCTCTTCTTCTTCTTATAGCATATTGGCTGAAACTCACAGGCTGAGCCAAGATTATGCTCTGATACCACTGTAATATTCCCAAATGGGGAAGCAACAATATATGAACACAATAATGGAAAGAAAAGTGAATAAATCAACACACCATGATATGAGACAAATGTACAGCCATCTTATTAAACATATCATCAAATAATAGGCACAAGATCTTGAGGATTAAATCACTCAAGCAATATAAAACAAACCTCTACAAGCAAAATATGTCAACACATGAGAAATAGCTACCATACAAATTCCCTGAGCTAAGACATCACATTTTTAGGGCATAAATATGGATCAATGTAGATCTATTGTTATGTAGCTCAAATAATGCTGGGAGTGAAGATCTAGCCTCCTAGACACCTTTCCAAGAGAACCCGAGGAAGGTTTCCTGAAATATACAAAAATGCAGAAATAAAAATATGGCCCTAGGGCTGAATAATCTCTACAAACTGAATACTAGATGGGAGGTTGCTGATCTGATCTGGAAATGTATGAACAACTCCTCCTATAGATTCTCCCAATAAGAGGTTGATCTCCTCACTGGATATGTATCTCCCCCAACTAGGGCTGCACACTAAAATAACACAGTTTCTTTAGAAAACTGCACTGTAACTGATAGAAGTAACTTATCCTACTGCTGGATGATGAAATGAGGCTGTAGAATCCCCCTCACAAGCCTCCCAGATGAAGGGTTTCTCCCTCCACTAGAAAACAATCTCAAAAGTTGGGTTTCTTAACCCTCCACTGTTTCACCCTGCAGCACAACACAAATATGAACAGATACTGTGATGTAGAAGAAAGTTGTAGATTTTCCTGATGCCAGATAGTGGACCATGTAGTGAAATACTCTCCCAAGAGACCTCTCAAGGAAAGAGGTGGGATTCCCGACCGGGAACACCCTGTGCTAAACAACACTGCAATCTTAGCTAAACAACTAAAGAGAGCAACAAAGTCTAAACATACATATCAAAATAATAATCATAACATAACCCACTATGGTTGCCTTGCCCTCCTTATAAAAAATGCGAGCCTTCTTACCTTGGGTCCCACTCATTAGGGTTTCTACTATCATGGAGTCTTCCTTCCATTCACACTGCGCTCTCTCTTATTGATGATCCACTCCCTCCATACCAGCGTTGTTGACTTGGTCAAACTTAACCTTGTCCACATGCATTAGCCCCTGTTCACACATGAGGGTGCTTTATCCAGCTATGAAGATGATCCCTTTTCACATTAAGAGGGATTTTATGCCTACTAAAGAGATTTATGGGCCTCCCTACCCATTTATTCATCTAACTAAATGACAAGAGAAAAATTAATATTCCAATTAGCTGCATGCTAATTTAGGAATATTACACACTCTTCCCTAAATTTTACCACACCTATCCCAAATCCCTAACCCATCACCCATTCCCTTTTACTTCCCCCTCTCCCCTAGGGTTTCTAGAAAACTAAACACCATGGAGGAAGATATAAATACCTACAATAAAGGAGGGAGAATCTTAAGGCTTGAGCCATCAGACACCAGGGAGTTGATGTCATTACCCCTAGTAGTCAAATGCTTCCAACATGTGGATTTTTTTGAGTTTTGTGAAATGGTCCAAAGAGTGCAGAGTCATCCAGATTTGACTAGAATCTTCATCAAAAACCTCCAAAAAAACCAAGTCACGATTTCAGGGGTGACATTCACCATTTCAACATATATTATTGCAACAACAACAAGGATACCTAATGTAGGCGACAAGTGGTTCATAACTCTGGAAGTGGATGCACAGTTGTATCAACCCTACCTCAAAGCACCATACAAAGATAGCATCAAGAAAATCATCCTTTTTGGTAAACTACTTAATCGTTTTTCTCCCATGATGAAAATAATAATGGATTATTTCACTTGCGAGATAATATTCTCCACGCTATACAGCTACCACATCAGATTACCATGCATTTCACTAGGTTGAAGCTTCTCAACATCCCCTATTATTTGTACAAAAGCATTGACAAGATGGCCTACAAGGTACAACACAGAGAATATGGTCTCCAAATGCACAGTATTCTCCATCACTCACTTATTAAAATCATTGTTCTTCACCATCACACACAACTGAACATTGCATGGGAAACTCTCATTGAAGCAGAGGTCTTCACATCTCCATCCAACCAGCCTGCTAGACCTATTCTACCATCAACACTAGTTACACAAAAAGAAGTTGGGTCATCTAGAAGGGTTGTAGTTAAGAAGAGAAAACATGACAAAGAGGTCAGAACTTATTAGAGAGGAAATAGGCAAGTGTTTACTCCACAAATTGTGGAAGGAGCCTTGCCTTCTACATCGACAAAGTAGGGATATCATAAGCAGCAAGAGACAATTGTCCAAGAGAAAGAAGCCCTTCACCATGACATTGAGATGGTGGACTTGGAGTCCCAAGATGAATAGGAAACCCTAAACCTAGTCATTAAAGAAAAAAATGCCAAAATTGGAGAGCTACAAGATAATTTGGCAAGGTTCAAGTTTGTTATCTCCTTCATTGAGCAAGAGAACAAACAGTTAAAGGAAAAACAAATACTTTTGGAAAAGGACATGTTTAAAGCTAAGAGGCAAGATGTCAAAGGCAAAGGAGTATGTTATGTGTTGTACATATTTACTCCTGCATGTAAATTTCCGGTCTGCCACCTTTTTCAAATTTCTTTCAGAGCTCCACCGTGGCCTTAAACCTCATGCTCCTGTTTGATATTACCGTTTCCGCCCGAAAATCCGCTCCACAAAGTTTAAAAACCCATAATTTAAATTTATCGGGCCCAGTCCTAAGACCTTAGCCCCCGTGCGTTGGCCACCATATGACCTGAGCGCAAAACCACAAGCCAGGAGGAAAAGAAGCGTAACATTAAAGGTTTTCGGGCGCAATGGTGACCGTCCGATCGAGTTAAATCAACAGAGCGACAACCGTTCTGTGTGGTGGTCCCCGCGCCTGTACGAATTGCCAAAACTGGCGGTAAATCCCGCACCACTTTCACCAGGCCAGCGGTTTTGAACCAAATGCCAGCGATTCCATTTAAAATGCGCCACACGTCTTTTGTACGGGCCCAAGAAACCACTTTCCCACGCGTTAAAGTTTGTACAATCTCCGGGCAGCGGAATTCATTTGAACTGTTGGATCTGCTGGCCTCAATCCGACGGCAGATATTCTCTGAAGCCGCTCGCCCGATAACACATGTCCGGCGTACCCTGTGGCCCACCATTGTGCCGCTCTCGTCGCCTCCCAGCCGTTGATCTGTGTTTAGAATCCGACCGCCCAGGAATCAGTCTCCCTGTCTGTTGACTCCACTGCCACGTCAATCCCCCACTTGTCCATCGTACATCCATGTGTCCCAGTCTCGCGCATCCGTAATACTCCTCCCCGCCATATGTATATATATATATGTGTGTGTGTGTTTATATGTGTTTTTATTTGCATTCATCATTCTTCAGTCACCACTTCCAAACTGTGTTACGTAGAAAATCCGCATTTCTTCTATTTGCCAAAGCCCTCATTGTGTTTCCTCCGCCACCCTTCGTGTTCTCGTCATCCGTTCATGTCCGCGACGTCATTACCATCTCCACCTCCATGCTCCTCGCCTCCGAGTCTGGTTTCACTAATGTTTTGTGGGTTTCGCAGGTTTCCAGATGATGAAGAGGCCTCATAATTTACCGCCTCCATTGCAGAGGTCAAGAGCATATCAAAGGACATATTTTGCTGGTGAAATTTAAGGAAGAAGTTAAGGGTAGTTGCGTGGAATGACTATCATTAAATACAAAAAATATATAAACCTACAGAACTCTCTAGAGGAAATCAAGGAATGCTCCGCCCTGCATTAAAGGTCCAGGATCTAAAATTCAAAGCTAAAGGTCGAAAGTGCAGTACAAAATTGCAGACTATCTCAGGGTTCTAACGGCAGCAGATTTTTCCCTTAGCGAAAGGCAGAACATTGTATATTTTATTATTTGTGTCATGTTTATAAGGAGATTTTCATCTCCCAGCATTTATTTCCAGAGACAGATTGTAAATTACAGTCATTTATAGTTAGTCATTCATAGAATGGGCGCGAATGTTTTCCGCCATTCTATTCAAATTGAGTCATTAAATGTGCTCGACCTACCTCCTTCTCTAGAATTATCTATCTTTTCTATAAAGGCCCGAAAAGAAGACATTGTAAGGGTTCCAAATTTCTATCAACAAACTGTGCAGTGAAAAGGATTTTGTATACATTTTGTAATATTTCTGTATGAAGGTTCAGAGCCTGTAGGGTCTCAGTGAGGAGGAGTTATAACTGTATTGAGGATTCTGGTCTTTGGTATCTCACAGTATGTAATTTCTCTCATGTGTTAATACAATCTCTCATTTCATGTTATTTATCTTCTTGTATCATGCTCTCGAATGCGAGTGGCTCACTAGTTTGCAGTAAGGATTCATCCTAGTTGGTGCCCTTTCTGGGATTAGTCAAGTGCTTTAAATAGGCCTAGTCATGATATACTGTTCCATGTTCATCTCTTCCATATTTTCTGCTATATTAGTTACTTAAGGAGGGTGCTTTTAAAACACCATTGTCATATAAGGATTCATAAATTAGTATGCCCTTATGTGGTTCTGTTGTGTATCTGGGTATCAGTCTCATGTTAACTAATATCTTCTTTATATTTCCTCACTGCACTCATTTCCTGATAATTGATTTCTGTGATATATTATTTGAATTGGCCCTCTTTACAGTAAGCTGTCTCTCAACTGTCTGATGCCTTTGTATTGGAGTTTTACATGATGTCCCTGCACTATTCTTATCTTTGTGTCATCTTCTGAGAGAGAGTTTGGTCCCATCCAAAACTTATTTCCTTGTTTTACAAGAGATAGTAGGTGAGCTCTTGGACTGACAATCCAAACTATATGAAGATCTCCTTGCTATATTAAGATGTCCTAGGCACTGGTCTATGGCAACTCTAGACTGTCTCTAGGGGGTGACAAAATTGTCCACAACATTATGAAACCAGCTCCAAAAATAGAATAAAATAGAGATCAATGCCTTAGAAATAAGCCACTTCGAGGGGAAAACCTCCAATACAGTACATAAATGAACAATCCTTAAATGATAGAAATGAAAAAACCTCCTTTATATATATAAGAGTCCATGGGGCCACAATGTAATCCTAGCCAACCTAACAATAATAATGTAAGGGCACAATAATAACAATATGAGGGTTACAGGGGTACAACAATAACAATAAGGGGGTTACACTAACAACAATAAGGGACCATACTAGTAATATAGGGACCTAAAATGATCCTCTCCTTCAAAAAAGTGTTGTCCTCAATGCTTGGGTAGCTCCGGGTGCTTTTGTATAAAATTCTCATCCTCCCATGTACAATCTTCAATGGGTAAGTTCTTCCATTTGATGAGATACTCTGAAATTGATCGATTTCGTAGCTATCAAGTTCTTGTTTCCGTGACCGCTTTTGGTTCCAATATGGGTTTTCCTTCCTCATCAAGTTCTAGAAATATTGTTTGAACTAAAAGTTTGTCCCCTATAACCTTCTTTAAGCATGAAACATGGAAAACTGGATGCACTCACGAAGAAGCAGGAAGCTCCAATTTGTATGCCATAGTACCAATCTTTTGCAACACCTTATAAGGACCATAGTACTTTGGCGATAATTTATTATCCTTCTTAGCTTGCTTGAGGGACATTTTTTTGTATGGTTGTAGCTGTAAAAATACCCAATCTCGTACATCAAAACTTCTCTCGCTGCGATGTTGATCTGCTTGTTGTTTCATTCGATTTTGTGACAAATTTAGGTTATCCTTTAAGAGTTGAAGAACTTCTTGTTGATGCTCAATGTGATCTTCCACTACTTGAACCCTAGAATTTTTCCTTAGAATATGTGATAGACAGTGGATGATATCCATAAAGTGCCATAAATGGAGTCATTTTTGCTGCAGTATGGAAGGAAGTGTTATACTACCATTCAACGAGAGGTAATCACTTGACCCATTGTGCTTGCTTATCAGATACAAAACAACGAAGATATCCTTCCAAACATTTATTCATTATCTAAGTTTGACCATCGGATTGAGGATGATAAGATGAGCTATGAGTTAGTTGAGTACCCAAACAAGAAAATAATTCCGTCCAAAAATTTCCTGTAAAAATGGGATCTCTGTCACTTACAATAATCTTCGAGTTTCCATGTAGCTTTTGAATTGTTTCCATAAATGCAGTAGCAACTGTACTTGCTTTATATGGATGAGATAATGCACAAAAGTGTGCATAATTTGTAAGTCTATCAACTACCACCATGATGACACTTCTTCCTTCAGACTTAGGTAAACCTGTGATAAAATCCATTGAAATCTCCTCCCAACGTTGACTTGGAATGGATAAAGGTTTTAGAAGGCCTGAGGTCTTAATTGTCTCAACTTTGTTTTTTTGGCAAACCAAAGATTCTACCACAAACTTTTGAATATCAGATTTAAGGCCATCCCAAAAAAATTATTTCTTCACCCTGTGGTAAGTTTTTAAAAATCCCGAGTGTCCTCCTAAAGGAGAAGTGTGCAATTCCAAAAGAATCTTTTGTTTTAGTTGGGAATTCTTGAAAATGTATAAGCGATCTTTGTACCATAAGGAATCATTTTTCCAACTAAATGTATCAAATGTACTAGGATCTTGCTGCAAATTTTGAATGAGTGTCCACACTTCTTTGTCCTTCTTTCATTCATACCTTGCTTTGGTTATCCAATTTGGTTGGATAATAGAAACGGCACAAAGCAATGCTTCCACCTCTTCATCCTTTCTTGAGAGTGCATTTGCAACAAAATTTAGCTTCCCTTTTTTGTAGATGATTTCAAATTCATAACCCAAAATCTTTGTGACCCATTTTTGCTGCTCTTCTGAAGATATCTTTGTTCCAAAAAAGTGTTTAAGACTATCATGATCAGTTTTTACCTTGAAGTGTCTTCCCATTAGGTAAGGTCATCATTTCTTTAGTGCATGTAGTATTGCCAAAATTTCTGTTATCACTTATAAAATTGTGAAACATTACTTGACATGGTCATACAGTTCATTTATCAAAAGGATAAGGTCTCCTTAAGCCTTTCAAGTTGGTATAGGAAAATTTCATTTTTTATATGTTTAACATATCCTAAGGTTCAAGGCCACCTCCATTTAAGTAATGTCATGTCCCATCAGTCATCATATGGTGTCATTTTTCATTCCCCAAGAATTTAAATTTAAAAAGGGTGCTTAAGTCATTTTTACAACTTTTCGTAGCGTTTTATACAACAAAACAATAGTTTTCGCTAAAAAACTGCCTAATAGTTCCGTAGCGAAACTGTTAGAAGTTAAATTGATCATGCTACGAAAAAATGTTTTTTTGTCTGTCTTGTCAAACTCAATGTGAAGTGTCAGTTCATGATTGGAGTAGTTAGGGTGGAGGTCATTCGAGTCTGTTAGGGTTAATTCAAAGGTACAAAGCCATGTCTGAGGTCATCATTACCCTTTTTTGTATGTATGTGTCATGATTAATGCATGACTTGTCATTTAAACCATAAAACATTACCCAATTAATATTTTTGTCGTACTCTGCTTTATCTTTGCAAGTTATTGGATTTCTAGAGAGCTGCTTCATCAAGACAAGCAGGTTGTTGGAAAAATTAAACTTTGCAGGTGTCATCAAGCAAGCGAGGTTGAGAAGATGTAAATCACCCATGGATGCAAGGAAGAAAACAAACAAAGGTGGTAATTGCCACAGGTATGAGCCCATGGACATGAGTTTTATCAATGAAGACCCAACTACCATGGAGGTTTTCAGAAGAACAGGTTGCTTGCAATTCTGTCAAAGGTTTCAGGGTTGCATCTACAGGTTTCCAAGGATTTTTCTAATAGTTTCACAAGAACAACTTCAAAAGTGGGAATGCTGAACCTTATAGTGACGCCAGACAACATTTCAATAGCAATATGAATCCCTAGAGGAGGGGAACAATGGTTTAAAGGCATCAAGTTCACAATGCAAGATTGCAAAGAGTTCATCAAACCATAACATAGTGAAATTTATCTGACAAATGCTATCCCTAGGAGTTTGATGAAGGAAAACTATTCAAAGCTGCTGATGATCATTCAAAAGTATTTTACCTGTGAAGGAAGGTTTCACATGGTCTACTCCTACCACCTTAGGCTTATTCTGCATTTTGTGGGTACGAGGTCACTTGAATTTCCCTTTTATTTATACATAAGTCTAGGTAAAATGTTAGATAAGGTTCAAGTTAAAAAAGTGGGCAATGAAACTTCTTTGTTTCACCATGGTTTGATTAATTTTTTGGTGTTAGAGAAGTTGAAAAGACTAGACAAAGATTGGACTTCTTTTATGTTCATGAGTGGTTTTAAAATTGATGACGTCACTCCTAAGAGACACTCGAAACCTAGAAATATTTCATCACCAACAGTGGGAGAGGAAGTTGAAGAAGGGAATACATCATCCCCACCAGAACTAGTGAGCATGGAGATAGAGCCTTTGCAAAAGATTGACACACATAAAACATCACCTACAAAATAGAAGCAAACATTCATCAAACAAGGCAGCAAGAGAGTTACTAGGATCCAAATAGTGGCTAAAGGAAACTTAGAAGACACCTTGCATGATATTGACATTGAAGAATCACCCATTGTGCAAGCTGAAGATATTCAATATGGAGGAAGAAAGTTGAAGAAAGGTAAGACAACTAAAAAATTAGAGTTTGCGGGTGATGATGCTGGTTTAATTTTTCAGCCTAGGAAGCTAATGACCAAACATACAAGAAAGGTTATGGAAGGCAGCAAAGAGACTCAGAATCTCAGTGAAACTGCCCAGCCACCAAGCATCATAGATCTCTCTTCACTTGCAAAAGAAGAGTTGGTTATCAAACAAAGGAAGGGTAAAGAGAAAATCATTGAAAAATTTGAAATTGAAACCCTTAAGGAGAAGTTGAAGGAGGCATGTAAGGATATATCAGTCTTGAAGTAAGAAGAAAATAAGCATAGAGCTGAGAAGGTTCAGTTTGAACAAATGAGGAAAATCTGGGAAGATCCAGTCACAAGTGTCTCAAAGACCTTGGACAATACAGAAAGGTTGATAAATTGGACTCAACCATTAAGGGGATAAGTCAAACACATAAAAAAGACAAACCTGTACTTGCAATCCAAGAACAAGGCATTAAAGGAAAAAGTGCAAGATCTTAAAGAGCAATTGGAGCTGATTCATGAGGAGTTTTAAAAGAAAGGATTGAAAATGACTGTGGTAGAAGAGCCCATTAGTCAACTAATTGTAAATGAGGAAACACCACAGGAGTAATAATTTGAGATGGAAAATGTTTTGGGAGGTTCATAACATGCAGAGAACCCAAATTTTGCAATTGGAGGACAATTTTTGAAGATAATTTTGAAAGGAGAAATTTCTGGTTTTTTGCACAGTTTCGTAGCGTACCTCAGGCTTGAAGCCAGAAATACGCTACGAAAAAAACCTGTAGGTGCCTTTTTGCATTTAAATTCAGTTTTTTCATGTTTTAAGGAGAGGGATCCATGATTTCAAGTTGTCATTACATGATGAAGATGATGGAACAACAAAGAAGTGAAGAAGATGGATGGGGAAGCCAAATTTCCCACGCTTCTAAAAATCGCTACGAAACTGTCTTGTTTTCATAGCCAGCAATTGTTAAAGGATTTTGAGCATCTTAAAAGCAGTTTTTGCTAGCTGGAGACCTCCATCATGTTAGAGGACCTTATTAGCAGATATTTATGACTCAAAGGGAGTGACATGCAGCCAGGTCATCAGTCAAAACAATGTTGAAGATGAAGGTCATCCATTCCTAAAAGGTAGGGTTATGTTCCACAGATCTAGGGGTGCTTTAAATATGTAAAGTGGTGGTGAACTTGGTTATGTGTCCTTCGAGCATGTGAGATTCATTGTGTAACCATCAGGTAACTATTTCACAGATATGATAGAGGAATGTAATAAATAGGAGATAAAGTCCTATTAGGAGTTGGTTTCTTTAAAAGGTAGCTGTCAATTTTCTGTTGTAAGTTATTGATTCAGTTATGAAAGATGCCATAGGAGAATTTGAGGATCTAGCCACCAGGCAGATCATCCATATTGTAAATAATGTCTATTTATAGACAAAACATCGAAGAAGCAAGGGGTTGGAGAACATTTGCACCAAATTGTTGCTTGTATGTTTTTTGATCACTATCAGTAATACAAATTAGTGACATTCTTCTTTCCAGACCTGAGATTCTCATGAGGTTTTTGATATCTTAATGATCTATATCTTAATGTTTTATCACTTGCAGTATATTTCATCTCTAATTACTCGGAATTCATAATATTATGCTTTGACTTCCTTTAGTGGTGAAATGACTGTGTTTTCTTATGTGGTGTGTGTGAGTTTCCTCTGTCTAAAACCTCTATCTGCCTCAGTTTCCATGTGAAGAACCATTGTCACTGAAACTACTAATTGTTGACTCCATAAGCCCAATGGTAGCAAGCCTACATTTTTCAACCCGCAATCATACAAAACAAGTTACAATTTCTATAGAGTTAGCCATTTAGTATTATCCTTATTCAAAATCATGAGCCCCCATTGAGAGAGCCCTCTCAAACTGAAGAGGCTTATCTTCAGTTAGAAGTTGTTCGAAACAGTTACAATGAGTTGTTTGATGAGTAGCCAATCAAGATCAATTTGGTGATAACATTTTTGGTGCATCTGTCGGGAGTATGAAGACATATTTCCTGAATTTTTGTGCAAAAAGTGAAGCTGAACTCTTGGAGGTAGCAGAAGCTCAAAATCTATTCGAGGGTGCAACTACCTTGGTGACTCCATTTCAAAAATTCATGCTTAAAGGTGGCTTTGAGAAGGAGATACACAAGGAGAAATCCAAAGCCTAACCCACCTGCTATAGTGGATAATCCAAACACAATTTCCAGAGGCATTCAAGGCAGCTCTTCAAAATCAGGTACTCCATCACATTCAAGAGCTTTGTCCTCTAAAGTTTTAAGAAGTCTTGAAGATAAAAAGTTTGATGATAAAATTCAGGAAGTTTTGTTTAGGTCTGAAAATGAAAATGAATTGACTAAGATTGTTTTAGACCTGCAAAGAAGAGCTATTGATACCTCAACCTTAGTGACCCAAAAGGATAAAGAAGAATTATGGGGGGTAGTCACATCATAGTTATTGTTGGAGAGGGAATCTTAGGATAATTTGAAGGAATTAGACCCATTTGATACCTTGCTTAGAAGAAATTCTATTTTTCCTTTACCTGATTGGAGTTCATTTGTAACTGGACTACAAAAACCAACTACACCACCTCCTAACAGTTCTTCTTCTACTACTGTTGTCCCTAAAAATACCACTGTCCCTGTCATCATGGTTGGAAATTTTCCATCTCCACCTGCTGCTGCACCTGCTAGATATGCCCCTCTTGTTCTCCCAACTATCCTTAATGCCCTTCCAAGCAAATATTATGCTAGAATCAAAACTTGGGGAAGTGATGAAGAAATTACAACTGAAGAGCATGTAGACCAGTTTAATGACTTCATAAACAGGGAGGAGGTAGATCATGAGGATGTCAAAATGAGGCTATTTTCTCATATTTTTACTAGTGAGGTCAAAAAGTGGTTTAAATCCCTTGCTCTAGGAATATTTCATAATTGGAATGAGTTTGAGGATAGTTTCTTGAGAAAGTGGGGAAATAGAACAAACCCTATGCAGGCCCTCACTAAGTACAATAGTTTGAAAAGAGTTGTAGATGAAATTGTCCAAAATTTTTCCAAAAGATTTAACAAAGTTTATGACTCCATCCCTGCCCATCTAAAACCTCCACCAGGATCATCTCAACTGCAATATGCTGAGGCTTTTGACTATGAAATTTATATCCTACTCAGAGAAAGGGAATCCCCTTCACTAGTAGAAATGAAAAATGATGTTGTGAAGGTGGAAGTCAATATGATAGCAACTAAAAAGTCCAAGATGAGAAAAAAAAATTTGAAAGAAGAAGATAAGCCTTCCACCTCAGATGAAAAATTTGAATCCATGATGAAAACAATGGAAAAAATGATGGATAGGCTTGCCCTTAGAAATTCTTCTGCACCTCCTGCACAACATGAGCCACAATTTAGAAATTCACAGTTTAGAAGGCCTCAAAATCAGTAGAGACCAAGGGAAAATAGAAATCAGCCTGATGCTCCAGTAAGGCTTCCTTTTCAGCAAAATTTAGTTGATGAAGAAGATCAGCCTGAGATTCTAGAAGACTCCATTCACTGCCGAGATGAAAACATGTCTGGAATGTTTTTTACTAAGGAAGAGCACGATGAGTCTGATCATGATGTAAATAAGGGTGAGGAACCATCTGATTACCTTAAGGGTTATCAACATGCAATTTTTGAGATGCAGAAGCAATACAACCTCAAAAACATAAATGTCCCTATTACTGCAAATAAAACACAACCCAAGAAAGATGCCCCTAAAGAAACTAAGGTTAGAAAATATCCACCACATCCTCCTCCTGTCAGAGAAATTGAAAATATTACTTATGTTTTCTGTTTGGAGAATGAGGTTTTTAAAATCAAGATCCCAATCCCTTTTGGAGAAATTCTTAAGGTGAATGAGTATATAAGTAAAATTGTAAAAATGTTGAATTCTCAACCAGGAGCTGCAGACATCCTTAATGTACAAGAAGACCATCCTACCATCTATTTGGGACAAATATTAGAAGATGAGAAGAATGAAGAAGTACCTCCTTTTTATGTCAACCTTAGTATCCATGACATGACATTACACAATGCCATGTTGGATTCAGGGGCCTCTCATAACCTCATGCCTAAGGTGATTATGGAAAGGATGGGATTAGAAATCACTAGGCCATACAGGGATCTGTTTTCTTTTGATTCAAAAAGAGTTCAATGCATTGGATTGATAAAATATGTTGTTGTTGGCCATACACAATTCCCTATCAAGACAGTGGTAATGGACATTGTCGTAGCAGACATTCCACCCAAGTTTGGCATGCTTCTATCAAGGTCTTGGGAAGCAAAAATTAAAGGCACCATGCAAATGGACTTAACATATGCCACCATTCCTATTTCTGGTGAGAAAAGAATATTGTACAGAGAAACAAGGATGGCTTATATGGTAAGTAGTAAGGATAAACCTCAGAATTTCCCATTTTATGTTGTTGAAACTGAATTAGGATCAACAATTATTTTCAATGAGCTAACTGATGAAGTAGAAGATGAAAGAAAAGCAGAAATTCAGGAGGTTGAAAATCAGCAAGCTGAAAATCACGAAATCATTGAAGAAAAGGCAGAGGGCTAGTGGCTTTTGTACTTTGATGGATCAACTAGAAGAGAGGGGGCTGGAGCAGGAATTTGGATCACAAATTCTGATGATGAAAGTAAGTTCTATTCTTTCAAATTGAACTTTGATTACACAAATAATATGGCTGAGTATGAATCTCTATTTTTTGGGTTTATAAATTTTGAAAAGATTGGGTGCCCAAAAAATTTTAGTTTGTGGAGATTCTGAATTGTTTATTAAACAAGTTGAAGGTGTATATCAAACTAGGGATGTGAGGATGAGAGCTTACAGAAATTTGATCATGGATATGTTAGAAAATTTTCAAGAATATTCATTTATTGTAAAATCTAGGGAACAAAACTCAGTAGCTGACTTCCTAGCTGTTTCTAGAAGTCTGTTTGTTATCCCTGCACATTCCACTAAAAAGTATGAGGTTGAAGTTTGTCATATACCTGCTATCCTAGACAACATCCTCCATTGGCAAGTGTCTGAAGATGACCAGCAAGTCAAAAAATTCATAGAATTGAAAGCGGATTTTGAAAGCACACAAGTAGATCAACAAAACATGCTTGCTAAAACTAAGGGTAATTCTGAAGTTTTGCAATTGAAGAATAATTGTATATCCAAGGGTCCTATCCCACTTGAATTTTTTTTTGACCAAAATGATGTTTTCAAATCTCCTAGGATACAGGCCGATGATGAAGAGGTAGAAATTTGTAAACTTGGTACAGTAGAAATGCCTAAAATGATAAATATTTCTAAGTTTCTTTCTGTAGAGATGAAACAGAAATACATTGAGATGATGAAAAAGTTCATTGATGTTTTTGCATGGAGTTATGCTAATTTGAAGAGGTATGATCCTACTATTATTCAACATACCATTCCTATTAAAGAAAATGAGAAAAAGTTGAGAAGGATTAATCCACTTCTCATGCCTCTGATTGAGAAGGAAATTAAGAAGCTCTTTAATGCAAAAATTATTGTTCCTATTAGATTCTCAAAATGGCTTGCTAACTTGGTACCAGTCAGACAAAAGAGTGGAGAGATCATAATCTGCAATGATTCAGAAACTTGAACAAAACTTCTCTAAAGGACGATTACCCTCTCCCTAATATGGATCAAATTCTGCAGAATATTGTTGGTTCCCAAAGGATGTCTATGCTGGATGGTTTTTCAGGATACAATCAGATATTGGTACACCCAGAAGACCAGGAGAAAACTGCTTTTACTACACCATGGGGGACATTCATATATGCCAAGATGCCCTTTGGTTTGACGAATGCAGGAGCGACCTTTCAAAGAGAAATGGACATTACCTTTGTTGAGGAGAAGGATAAGTTGGTGGTTGTCTATCTGGATGACACAATTGTATTCTCAAGAAGAGAGGAAGCCCATTTGAAGCATCTGGAGAAAGTTTTGCTGAAGTGTAGGAGATTTGGTATTTATCTTAATCCCACTAAGAGAATTTTTGCTTTAACTGCAGGAAAGTTACTTGGGCATATTATATCTAAAGATGGGATAAATATTCATCCAAACAGAGTTAATGCCATTCATAAAGTAGATCTTCCTAGAAGCAGGAAGGAAATTCAGTATTTCCTTGGGAGAGTGAATTTTGTGAGAAGGTTTATTCCCAAATTTTCTGAGATTGTCAAAGATATAACTAAGATGCTGAAGAAAGGAGCTAATATTAAATGGACAGTTGAAGCAAAGTAGTCATTTGAGGAAATTAAGAAGGCACTCACTCAGGCCCCAATGTTGATTAGCCCAAATTTTTCAAAAGAATTTCTAGTTTTTACATTTGCATCAGAAAACACAATTTCTAGAGTTTTACTATAGAAAGGACAACAAGGTACAGAGCAACCCATTTCATTCTTTAGTAGAACCCTTGATAACTCATAGCTGAAGTAAAATATTCTTGAAAAATAGGCATATTATTTGATCAAAGCCATTAAATATTTTAGAATTTATATTCTACATTCTCATGTCATAACATTTGTGCCTAATACTGTGGTGAAATAAATTTTGACTTAAGATGATCCTGATGGCAAGAGAGGGAAGTGGATAGCTAACTTGCTGGAGTATGATATAGAAATTAGACCAAAAAAAATAGTGAAAGGTTAGGGGCTAGAAAAGCTGATGGCACAGTCCAATTTGACTGTTTAAATATGAATTTTATTGCAGAAATTTCAAAATTATCAGATGAAGATGAAGAGTTGATTCCTATTGAAGAGAATTATATTATATCTGACTAGTACAAAGACATTGTCTTTGTCTTACATCATCATAGAGCTCCTGCAAAATTGACCAAATCAAAAGCAAGGCTTGTGAAGCTGAAATCTCTGAGGTATTGTATTATAGATACAAATCTGTATTGAAAAGATATTTGTGGCATTCTTTTGAATTTTTTGTTGGAAGAGGAAGCTGAAAGGGTGATTGAAGAGTTTTATAAAGGAGATTGTGGAGGACATCACTATTGGAAGGCCACAACAAACAAAATTCTCAGAGCATGATACTACTGGCCCACCATGTTTAAGGTTGTTTATAAGAAGATAGTTGCCTACCATGAATGTTAGATTCTTCATGGTAAGAAAAAGCTTTTTCCTTTACCCTTGATGCCAATTTATGTTGAGGCACCTTTCCAGCTATGGGGGCTAGATTTTAATGGTGAAATACACCCATCTTCTTCAGTGCAACATCACTGGATCCTGATAGCAACTGATTATTTCACCAAGTGGATTGAAGCAATCCCAACAAGGTAGACAAATGATTCAGTCATCATTCAATTCTTAGAGAATAACATATTGTCCAGGTTTGGCTTTCCTATGAAGATCATCACTAAAAATGCACAAGATTTAAAATCCAAGAGTTTGATCAGCTTTTGTCATCAGTATCACATTACACTTGGACACTCTACTTCTTATTACCCATAGGGTAATGGTATTGATAAATCTTCTAACAAAAGCATTGTGAGAATTATTAAGAAGGTGCTGCAAGAAAACAAAAGATCATGGCATTGAAGCTGAAGTATGCTCTGTGGGCTAATAGAGTACGTACAAAAGATCAAATGGTACTTCACCTTATGATTTGGTGTATGGAGCTGAAGCCATTTTTCCTACATCCTTGGGAGTGCTAGTTATGAAATTTCTACAAGGACTAGAGGAGGAGCCTAATGCTATTTAGAGGAGAATAAAACAGTTGATAGCCCTGTAGGAAAAAGGGGAGGAAGTATATAAAAACCATCAGCAGTCTCAAAATAGAATAAAGAAGACATTTGACAGGAAGGTCAAAGAGGAAAATTTTCAGATTCAAGATGTGGTATTGAAGTGGGAGACTAGAATTGAAGAAAAGGGGAAACATGGTAAGTTTGAGAATATCTGGAAAGGTCCATTCATAGTAGTTGCATTCCATGGAAACAACACTTATCTAATGCAAGAGATGGATAGACAACTTTGTGCTGGAGGGCCTGTCAATGGCAAGTTTCTAAAGCACTATTCCTCTTAAGTTTTACTGATTTTTCACTCCATTGTATATATTCCATTTTATTATGTTTTTTTTCTAATAAAGATAGGTTGATCATAAAACTTGAGCTCGAGGTGAATGCCATTAGAGTTTGAATAAGACCATTAGATTTTGAATAAGGCTTGGAAAATTTCAGAGTTTTTATTTCCAAAAAGATGGATGGCACTGGAACTACAGGTTCTTTGGTGTACCACAAGGGCATACCCTCCCAAGTTGAGCCGCTGTTATCACTTATAAAATTGTAAAACATTACTTGACATGGTCATATAGTTCATTTATCAAAATGATAAGGTCTCCTTAAGCCTTTCAAGTTGGTATAGGAAAATTTCATTTTTTATATGTTTAACCGTCCTAAGGTTCAAGGCCACCTCCATTTAGGTCATGTCATGTCCCATCAGTCATCATATGGTGTCAGTTTTCATTCCCCAAGCATTTAAATTTAAAAAGGGAACTTAAGTCAATTTTACAAATTTTCGTAGCGTTTTATACAACAAAATAGCGGTTTTCACTACGAAACTGCCTAATAGTTTCGTAGCGAAACTGTCAGAAGTTAAACTAATCACGCTACGAAAACTGTTTTTTTGTCTGTCTTGTCAAAATCTATATGAAGTGTGAGTTCATGATTGGAGGATTTAGGGTGGAGGTCATTTGAGTATGTTAGGGTTAATGCAAAGGTACAAATCCATGTCTGAGGTCATAATTACCCATTTTAGCATGCATGTGTCATGATTAATGCATGAGATTTCATTAAACCATAACACATTACCCAATTAGTATTTTTTTCATACTCCGCTTTATCTTTGAATGTTATTGGATTTCTCGAGAGCTGCTTCATCGAGCCAAGAAGGTTGCTGGAAAAATTAAACTTTGTAGGTGTCATCAAGCAAGCGAGACTGAGAAGATATAAAGCACCCATGGCTGCAAGGAAGAAAACAAACAAGGGTGGTCATTTCCACAGGTATGAGCCCATGGACATGAATTTTCTCAATGAATACCCAACTGCGATGGAGGTTTTCAGAAGAATAGGTTGCTTGCAATTTTTTCAAAGGTTGCACGGTTGTCATCTACAGGTTTCCAAGTATTTTGCAAACAGTTTCACAGGAACACCTTCAAAAGTGTGAATACTGAACCTTACAGTGACACTAGACATCATTTCAACAACAACATGAATCCCTAGAGGAGGGGAACAATTGTTTAAAGGCATCAAGTTCAGAATGTAGGATTGCAAAGAGTTCATCAAACCAGAGCATAGTGAAATTGATCTGACAAATGTTATCCCTAGGAGTTTCATGTAGGACGACTATTCAAAGCTGTTGATGATCATTCAGAAGTATTTTACCTGTGAAGGAAGGTTTCACTTGCTCTACTCCTACCACCTTAGGCTTCTTCTGCATTTTTTGGGTAAGAGGTAACTTGACTTGCCCTTTTATTTATACATAAGTCTAGGTAAAATGTCAGATAAGGTTCAAGTTAAAACAGAGGGCAATGGAACTTCTCTCTTTCACTATGGTTTGATTAAGTTGTTGGTGTTAGAGGAGTTGAAAAGAATAGATAGAGATTGGACTTATTTTCTGTTCATGAGTGGTTTTGAAATTGATGTTGTCACTCCTAAGAGAGCCTCCAAACCTAGAAATATTTCATCACCAACAGTGGCAGAGGAAGTTGAAGAAGGGAATAGATCATCCCCACCAGAACTAGTGAGCATGGAGATAGAGCCTTTGCAGAAGATTGACACACCTAAAACATCACTTGCAAAACAAAAGCAAAGAGTTAGCAAACAAGGTAGCAAGAGAGTTACTAGGAGCCAAACACTGGCTGAAGGAAACTTAGAAGACATCTTGCTTGCAATTGACATTGAAGAATCACCCATTGTGCAAGTTTAAGATATTCAAGATGGAGGAAGAAATCTGAAGAAAGGTAAGACAACTAAAAAATTAGAGTTTGCAGGTGATGATGTTGGTTTCATTTTTTAGCCTAGGAAGCAAATGAACAGACATATAAGAAAGGTCATGGAAAGAAACAAATAGACTCATAAGGTCAGTGAAAATTCTCAACCACCAAGCATCATAGATCTCTCTTCACCTGCAAAAGAAGAGTTGGATATCAAACAAAGGAAGGGTAAAGAGAAAATCATTGAAAAATCAGAAATTGAAACCCTTAAGGAGCGGTTGAAGGAGGCAAGTAAGGAGATATAAGTCTTGAAGCAAGAATCAAAGAAGCATAGAGCTAAGAAAGTTCAGTTTTAAAAAATGAGGAAAATCTGGGAAGATCAAGTCACAAGTGTCTCAAAGACCTTAGACAATATAGAAAGGTTGATAAAGTGGACTCAGCCACTAAGGGGAGAATTCAAACACATCAAAAAGATAAACCTGCACTTGCAATCCAAGAAAAGGGAATTAAAGGACAAAGTGCAAGACCTTGAAGAGCAATTGGAGCTGATTCATGAGGAGTTGGAAAAGAAAGGATTGAAAATGACTATGGTAGAAGAGCCCATTAGTTAACTAATTGTAAATGAGGAGGAAACATCACAATAGTAATAATTTGAGATGAAAAATGTTTTGAGAGGTTCATAACATGCAGAGAACCCAAATTTTGTAGCTGGAGGACAATTTTTGAAGATATCTTGAAAGGATCAATTTCTGGTTTTTTGCACAGTTTCGTAGCGTACCTCAGGCTTGAAGCTAGAAATATGCTACGAAAAAACCTGCAGGTTCCTTTTTGCATTTAAATTCAATTTTTGAATGTTTTAAGGAGAGGGATCCATGATTGTAATTTGTCATGATATGATGAAGATGATGGAACAAAAAAGAGGTGAAGAAGATGGATGGAGAAGCCACTTTTCCCACACTACTAAAACTCTCTACGAAATTGTCCTGTTTTCATAGCGAGCAATTGTTAAAGGATTTTGAGCATATTAAAAGCAGTTTTTTCCAAGTGGAGACCTCCAGCATATCAGAGGACCTTATTAGCAGATATTTATGACTCAAAGGGAGTGCCATGCAGCTAGGTCATCAGTCAAAACAACAATGAAGATGAAGGTCATCCATTCCTAAAAGGCAGGGTTATGTTCCGCAGATCTAGGGGTGCTTTAAATATGTAAAGTGGTGGTGAACTTGGTGACGTGTCCTTTGAGCATGTGATATTAATTGTGTAACCATCCTGTAAATTTTTCACAGATATGATAGAGGAATGTAATAAATAGGAGATAAAGTCCTATTAGGAGTTGGTTTCTTTAAAAGGTAGCTGTCAGTTTTTTGTTGTAAGTTATTGATTCAGTTATGAAAGGTTTCATAAGAGAATTTGAGGATCTAGCCACCAGGAAGATCATCCATATTGTAAAGAATGTCTATTTATAGACAAAACATCGAAGAAGCAAGGGGTTGAAGAACATTTGCACCAAATTTTTGCTTGTATGTTTTTTGATCACTATCAGTAATACAAATTAGTGACATTCTTCTTTCCAGACCTCAGATTCTCATGAGGTTTTCGATATCTTAATGATCTATATCTTTATGTTTTATCACTTGCAGTAGATTTCATCTCTAATTACTCAGAATTCATAATATTATGCTCTGACTTCCTTTAGTGGTGAAATGACTGTGTTTTCTTATGTGGTGTGTGTGATTTGCCTCTGTCTAAAACCTCTATCTGCCTCAGTTTCCATGTGAAGAACCATTGTCACTGAAACTACTGATTGTTGACTCCATAAGCCCAATGGTAGCAAGCCTGAATTTTTTAACTTGCAATCATACAAAACAAGTTACAATTTCTATATAATTAGCCATCTAGTATTATTCTTATTCAAAATCATGAACTCCCATTGAGAGAGCCCTCTCAAACTAAAGCGGCTAATCTTCAGTTAGAAGTGGTTTGCAACAGTTACACTGAGTTGTTTGATGAGTATCCAATCAAGATCAATTTGGTGATAACAATTTCCTTCTCATAAATAGCCTTTTGTAAATACTTTCCTTTGATTGGATGACTTTCCAAAGCAATGGGTCTTCATTCTTGCATTAAAACATCACCAATTCCATTTTCCGAGGCATCATATTCCACAATAAAGGTTTTTGTGAAGTCTGGTGTAGCTAAGACTGGTGCTAGGCACATTGCCTCTTTAAGATGTTCAAATGCCTTAGTTGCTTCAGGAGTCCATGAAAATGCATCTTTCTTCAATAATGTTTTTAGAGGTGCTCTTATTCTCCCATAATTCTTAACAAACTTGCGATAATACCATGTTAACCCGAGAAATCCGCGCAACTACTTTATGGTTGTGGGGACTTTCCATTCCTTAATGGCTTTAATTTTGTTAGGGTCTACCTTAACACCCTCGTGAGATACAATATGACCCAAATATTCCACCTCTTGTACTCCAAAGAAACATTTGGATGTTTTTGCATATAATTGTTTCTCCTACAATAGTTTGAGCACCCTATCAACATGTTCAACATGATGCTTCTTTGCGAGAGCGAAATTTGGTGCACTTGCTCTTGTAATTTTGATATGTCATGTTGTGATTCTTCCTCTTAATGAGTCATATTAGAGCCTTCTGAAGGCTTAATGGGTGTTGAATTCTTTTTATGTGGAATTTTAGAACCCAATACTGATATATATGCTTTAATATGCCCTTGAAATCACTTCAAACTTATTTTTCACACAAGACTTATGCAATTCGAAAGAAAATATACACACCTTTTTCTTGCTTTTGAGGAGCTCAATATTGAAACTGTATTATCTCTGTGATTTTGGATCTTCAATATCTGAAATTCGGCCTTGTAGTAGCCCTCTCAATCGTCTTTCGAATGCTACAGGTCTTACCTGATTTGGATTCTTCAAGGCAAAGTTATGCCCAATATCACACAATGACCTAATTATGGAATGGTTCAGTAGAGAGAACTTGTACGACATGCCATGTGTCATTGATTCCTCCTTTGGCTCTGAAATTGATAGACAGGAAACTATACTCCATGCACTTGCGGTCACTTCTTACATAATTCCAATTCGATGCTCAAAGAAAGAGTTATGATGATTTCCCACGATCACCTTTTTTAGATGAAATTCAAGAGCCTGAAAAACCCTAAATTCCATAGATCATATCTAGGAAAATATTGTGAACCAAGCTCTAAAATGTTTACAGGAGGCTCGTCAAGATTTTGGCTTCTCTCTGTGAAAATTTCAGCTTCTGAACCTTCGTAGAAAAAAATTTTATAGCGAAAATTCCACGATGACCTGTTTAGGTGAAATTCGGGAGCCTGAAAAAACCCTAACTTCCACAGATCATATCTCCCAAATATTTTGAACCAAGATCTGAAATTTTTACACAACGTTCTTCAGGATTTCAGCTTCGCACTATAAAAATTTCAGCTTCTGAACCTTCGTAGAAAAAAATTTATAGCGAAAATTTCATGATGACCTTTTTGGAACAGTGAAACCATAGAATCCAAAGCTCTCATACCAAATGTTATGAAACCAGCTCCAAAAATAGAAGAAAAGAGAGATCAACGCCTTAGAAATAAGCCACTTTGAGTCGGAAACCTCCAATACATTACATAAATGAACAATTCTTGGATGATACAAATGAAAAAACCTCCTTTCTATATATAGGAGTCCATGGGACCACAATGTAATCCTAGTTGACCTAACAATAATATTGTAAGGGTACAATAATAGCAATATGGGGCTTACAGGGTCACAATAATAACAATAAGGGGTTTACACTAACAACAATAAGGTACTATACTAGTAATATAGGGACCTAACATAGTATTTATCAGTGACGTTGAGGCCTAGACCACAAGGAAAATACCAAGAACAAGGGGCCTAAAAAGAGCATTGGAGCTAGAAAAACAACAGGAAGCACTTCTTTTAGAGGAACTCACCTTTGATGAAAGGATTTCCATGGTAATTAATGAAGATATGGAAGTTTGGCTTGAAAGTGTTAACATACACTTGGAGAATCTCCTTCAGAAAGCTAACATGGATAATAACATGATGAGGCACATGGCCCACCACTACTGCTTTAGAAATAAGGTCTGCAATATCAAATACAAGCAAATGAAAAACAAGCTAAAAGAAACCCTAATCATCAAGAAGAAGAGGGGCAAACTCCATTTGCTTTTTGATGACTCCTTGGTTACATAACACACTTTATCAAGACCTCACACAACAATTTTGGGAAATTTTGGAGGATATTTTGATAAATTTCATGTTTTTGACACATTTTTCTAGCTTTTGCATAGTCAGATTGCAAAAAGCACAGTGTGGGCCATGTTGCGCTTTTTCTGGAGGCCTCCCAATGATGCAAACTTAGTTGAGTTGGATAGCTTATGACTTCTACATCAAATTTTGACTCATGGAAATAAAAATATGAGCTTTTGATAGGTGGAAAAGCCAAAAAACATCATAAAAAACACCTTTCTACCAATGTTTTCAGCCACACATTACGCTTTTTGACCAGTTTTGGAAAACGTAGATTTTTAGGGGCTTAACTCCATCATCTTTAGTGCTTGAGGAAATTTTTGACAACTAGACAGGAAAAGGTTTCCAATGAGATATCTTGAGCTCAATTTTGACTTTAGAAAGGAATTCAAAAGTCAGCTGGAAGGTCACGCTGTGCTTTTCTCAAGGACACTGCGCTTTTTGCGCTCACGCTCTGCTTTTTCCAGTTGCCTGTTATCTTCAAAAATTCAAGTTTTTCTCAGTTGGTTGATGAATTTCATGAAATTTTACCGATGTAAACATGTAAATCAAATGTAATTATATCTATTATAGTTTCTAGAGGAAAATACATCAAGTAAAATTGTAAATTTGGGTCAAGTGAATCAGTTTCACCAAGATAGGGAAAGTTTGTTGATCTCACTAGTCATTAGGTTTCTAGTTGAAGATTTTGGGGTACAACTCCAGAAGTCATGGATTCGACCCCTGAAGTGGGGAGAATTATGTTTTGGTCTATATCTTTCATTTTCTTTGTCATTGCAAGTGTTGGATGTTGTGTAATTGATCTCTGAACACTAGTGTATTCAGTGATTTTTGCAGGAACTAATAGACAAAATTTGCAGCTATTGTGGTGGGATTCATTTGGTATGTGTTTTAGCAATGTTTCCTCTTATGTTTTCATATGTTTGAAAGTATATTTCCTTCCATATTTCATTTCCATTTCTTATGTGATTTATTTCTAATTTGATAAGCAGAATTCATTATTTTGATGCTCTGTTTTGGAGAAGTTATCACAGTTATGTTTCACTTTCTTCTGATATAAATGAATTCATGACTCCCATGCTCGTTTTGAAACCATATCAGTCTATCACACTCACAAAGATACCTTAAAGTTCTAAAGTGTGTTCCTAGATTGCCCCATCACATTTCTGCAAGTCTAAATTTCAGTGCTCTCACCTAGTTTTTCCTAGACCTAATTTAACATTCAGCACCAAATTCAAATCAATCAAACCCCAGAGCCTATTATACCTAACCTAAAATATCCATGATCCATCCAATTTGGCTGTGAATCTCATTGAGAGAGCCCTCTCAGCCTATTAGGGCTAGCTACTAGGTCAAAGTGGTATGTGGTTACCTTTGTTGGTCTCCTTCTCAGGCTTCGAAGATCCGGTGGAGTGATAATACCACCGTTGCAACAGCCAAGATCGAGAAGGATGAGATCGAAGATCAAGAGGCAGGGAAGTGCCTCTTCCTCTCCCAGATGTGGGTGAAGGGTTATCCACTGCAGTTCAACAATGGAAGCCAAAACAACTTCATTTCAACAGATTTCATGAAGCAATTAGACTTGCCAACCATAACACACCTGCAACCATACACCATCAGGTGGCTTCACCAAGGATGAGATATACGCGTTAGCCAGTAGTGTCGCCTTAAAACATCAAGCCCTTCACATATGAGGTAATGTGTGATGTTGTTCCTCTTGAATTTTGTGATGTATTATTAGGCCAACCATAATTTTGGAAGTGACATGGTGTGTATGAGTGTAGGCCTCGCACAATTATTATTACTTTCGTAAATAATTAGTACAAGATACCAGAGGTAGCATTTCCTATCACCATCTATTCATCACTGCGAAGCAATGTAGTAAGCTCATTTTTCAGACTGAGAAATTTGTTTTTTTTATGATTCTCCCTCCGGGAAAGAAGAATATTATGGATACGGCATCCATACAAGGCTCCTCTACATGACAACAACAGATAGATAAGGTAATGGAGGAGTACAGGGACATCTTCACCTCACCCACAACGGTTCCTCTACATTGTCGGTTCAAACACCCCATTGATCTAACCCCAGGTGTTTCATTGCCTAATGGACTGATCTATCAATTCTATGTTATGAAGAACAATGCAATCAAGAGGAAGATTCGGGACTTGTTGCAGAAAGGGCACATCAGGATATGTTCATCACCCTATGGGAGCTTGATCATGTTGGTACAGAAGAAGGATGGGACCGGGAGACTCTGTATTGAATATCAGGCACTGAACAAGATCATTTTCCGGAATAAGTACTATCCAATCCCACAGATTGATGACCTTTTAGACCAACTCAAGGGGGTCAAATATCTCAGCAAATTCGACTTGAAGTCTGGGTATCACCATGTACAAATTGAACCCTTCGATGTATGGAAGACTGTTGGGAATCACGATTGTCGTTAGACCAAAACTGGTAAGTGTTAGTCAACGATCACATTGCCAGAGATAAGGATCCATGAGAGGCAGTTAGTCCATGTCGCGAAACACAGGGGGAGAGTTGGTTTATCTAATGTCCAACAATATCCCCCTCAATGCGAGTCGGGTGTGTATTGAACTCGTGAGCTATGCTCTGATACCAATTGTTGGGAATCACGATTGGCATTAGACTAAAACCAATAGGTGTTAGTCAATGATCACATCACCAGAGATAAGGATCCCTGAAAGGTGGTTAGTCCATGCTGAGAAAAACACGGGGAGCATTGGTTTATCCAATATCCAACAAAGACTGCCTTTAAATCCAAGGAGGGTCTTTTCGAATGGATGGTCATGCGTTTCGGGTTGAAAAATTCCCCCACAACCTTCATGAGGCTAATGGACGACATCTTGCGACCCTTCACCGACTCATTCATGGTGGTGTATTTGGATGACATCCTGATCTTCAACAAGAGTTGAGAAGAGCACCTTCGTCATATTTGACAAGCCCTCCAAACTCTGCGACAATAAAATTTGTGTGCTAATTTAGAGAAATTCACTTTTGGAATGACCCAGGTTTAATATCTGGGGTACATCATTGATGAGAAGGGTGTGCATGTGGAGCCAACCAATATACAATTCATTTGGGATTGGCCAACCCCAACCATGCTAACAGAGCTTCACAACTTTCTGGGTCTTTCAAATTTCTACCTCAGGTTCCTGTTGGGGTTCTCTCATATCATTTGGCCTTTGATCCAAATCACCAAGGGCAAAGCGAAAGAAAAATTCTTTTGGTATGAATCCCAACAAAAGGCATTTTTTAAGTTGAAGCATTGCCTCTTATATAACTTTGGGAGTGGTACTAGCACAACTTGGTGTAGGAGAGATTGATCGTCCTATAGTTTTTTAAAGTAGAAAAGAATTACATCACTACAGAAAGGGAAGGACTGGCCATGGTGTATGCTTTGCAGAAATTTGGACACTATTTGGTGGGGTCACACTTTAAAATGTTTACAGATCATTCTGCACTAAAGTATTTGGTTAATAAGCTTGTCTTAGGAGGAAATGTTTGCATATGGTTACTGTTATTCCAGGAATATGACTTTGAGATCATTGTTAAACCAAGGAGACTGAATGTAGGACCTAACCATCTATCAAGACTGGAAACAAGGGAAGAACCAACCAGCACAGAGGATAATCTCCCTCATGCATAGTTATTTGCAATCAGAGTAGTAGATGACCATTTCGCAAATATCACTCATTTTTTTACCACAAGAATGGCTTCTTCAGAGTATACTACGAAAAAAAAGAAAGAATCATTGGTTAAGGCAGTTTAATTTTCATTAATAGCAGGACAGTTATATAAGATGGAACCAAATGAGGTATTGAGAAGATATGTTCCTGAACATGAAAGATAGATGATTCTAGAAGAGGCTCATGGGGACGTAGTTGTTGGACACTATGCAAGAAAAGATATTGTGTAGAAGACTTTGAGAGCAGGAATGTGGTGGCCTACACTACATAAATATGCGAAGGAGTATTGTCGAGCATGTGATTTGTGTCAAAGAACATGGAAGCCTTCCAGAAGAGATGAGATGTCATTGGTACCACTAGTTACATTGCAGGAATTTGATAGGTGGGCCATTGATTTTGTTGGACCCATCAACCCACCTAGAAAGAGGATTGGTGAAAAGTACATAATTGCAATGACTAATTACTTGACAAAATGGGTTGAAGCAAAACCAGTAAGGGATTGAAACACAGATACTACTGCGAAGTTTATTTTTTAGTACATCTTGTCTAGATTCGGATGTTCGAATATTTTGATGAATGACCAAGGTTAACACTTCCTAAATAATAATATTGAAGCATTGATTGAGAAGTTCCAAGTTTATCATCAGAAGAGTACCCCTTATCACCATTAGGCCAATGGAACAGTAGAAGCATTTAATAAGATTTTGGAGAATGCACTTACTAAGGTATGCAATGTGAATAGATATGAATGAGACCTTATAATTCCAGAAATGTTATGGGCTTATAGGACCACGTGTAAGAAGTTGACAAGTCATACACCCTTCAGGTTAGTTTATGGGCAAGAAGTTTTGATGCCCATGGAGTACATCATGCCTAGTGTTGGCTGGATAAATCGATCTTGCGGACAAGACCAATCTCCCTAGTATCAGAATATAGTCTAGCAACAAAAAACAATTAAATCTATATTTCTCTAGATATAT
The DNA here is from genome assembly GCA_034641835.2 of Pinus albicaulis. Taxonomy (NCBI): domain Eukaryota; kingdom Viridiplantae; phylum Streptophyta; class Pinopsida; order Pinales; family Pinaceae; genus Pinus; species Pinus albicaulis. The sequence goes on along the minus strand of CM076571.1, from coordinate 440,565,790 downwards.
CATGATTTATAAGTAAATGCTACAAAGGTGTTACGATCCTACCTTGATCCAACGCTTGTTTGTAGTATTCATCCTTCAGTCACCTGAAAGAGTTATCTTCGAAGATTTGCAATCACAAACAAACAAACATCAAATAGCACCTGCATAGCATATATTCATAAGTCATATCTATTATGGTGGTCAAGGAATCCATAAAATAAACAATCAGTTGACAGCTTATTGAGAAAAACAAACTTATTTGTATTAACTTTGAAATAGTAGAAGAACCTTACTACCTTTTTGGCCTTGATGTTGAACAGGTCTTCCTGGGGTCCGAAGTAGGAATTTCCTTTACTCTGACAGGCCTTGCACTCTTCTAACCGAGATACATACAGGTATGTAATCTTTCCTCATAAAATTTCAGCTAAAGGAGTCTAAGTTCCAACAACACATTACCTCAAATAACACTAAATCTTGAACTCCTTTTGAGGCTGCCCAATGCCTCTTTTTATAGTGCAAAAGAGGAGGTTACAGTTCCACCTATGAAGGGATAGAATCCTCCTTCAAAGGAATAATCTCCTCACATCAAGGGGTTAGCTCCTTAAGGCATGGGATACATGAACCTGAAAAGAGCGAACTTGCCACCGCAAGATTCCTTCCAGAAGCTTCTACAAATGACTAAAAGTGAGATTTTTGAGTTTACTTGTGCCCTTTTAATATTTTATAAGGGTCGGCACCCTTAACACAGAGAAAGTGCAGTCAAGTACGTAGGAGACATGACCATTAGGTGCAGGACCGCAGGTAAGACAAAGAGAAAGTGCGATACCAGAGTTTTAGAGACTTTTTGAGAGCTTTTTCTCTTATTTTTAAGGCTTGAAATGAGGAACTGATGTTTTTAGACTTGCAAAGGAGGAAAGTATGAGTGATAATGAGCTCATACGGACAACGAAATGTCAAGGTGACAATTTTCAGTGCAACACCTAGCTTGAGGATTGAAGCTTTTACAGATATGGCAGACCCTGATATAATAGAGGAAAGAATGTCATAGTTACTTGCTTTGGAGGAAGATAAATTTATAGCAAGATTCCATCAGCAAGTATAGAAAGCAAGAGAAAAGGCCTAGTATGACATACACATTAAGCAGAAGAAGTTCCACGTAGGAGACCTTGTTCTCCTTTATAACGGTAAGTTTATAAAGTTTCCGGGAAAATTCAAGATGCATGGTTGGGCCCATACATTATCAAGCATATTAATGATGGAGGCGCAACTCAATTAGCAAATTTAAATGGAGAATTGGTTCAAGGAAGAGTAAATGGCAGCATTTTGAAGTTGTACAAGGACAACCCTACCCATACAACTTCGTTCTGAAGACAGGAGAAAAGTATTAGTGCCACCTAGAGTTGAAAGTGGGCACTTGACTAGAAAATAGGCTGTAGAGAGAGCTTCGACATAGGAATTTACTTCGCTACCACACGAGAGGAAGTGTGAGAGTAGAGGGAAGTTGACTTGAAGGCTGCAGTGGCCGACATCTCCACAACAGTGGAAGATTATGGGAAACTATTGGATGAGAGATTATAAATTTGGACTTCACTATAGGAAGATCCAAATGGACAGAGACTACAAGAGGATATTCAACAAAAGCAACAACATCTGGAGGAGATTCATGCAAATGTGAGAACCTTACCAATCTCATAAAGGCTCGCAAAGGTCAATGAAGGAAATTCCCTCCAGAATAAGATAGAGGAGTTGAGGAAGGAAGAGAAGGCTCTAAAAGACAGAACTCAGCCATGGAAGGATGAGGCTCTCCAGTTTTCCCAGGCAGTGGATGAGAATCTTCAAGAGCTTTGACAAAGACAGAAGGCAATGATGCAGAATGCTATGGGACCGACAATAGAAGCACTGTTGGAGGAAGTGTGTAATGAAGAGAAGTGGGTCATATACATTTTGCAGCAGTTCAAAAATGCCTTCAACAATATTGCAATGAATATTAGAGGCAAATCGGCTAAGTGACTCAAGACAAGTCACATGTGAGTGTTAGGGGCCTATTGGGTGCAGCCCAACTTGGCCTAGAATTTGGCAAAGACTCCGTATGTTGTGGGGTGGAGCGCATAGTGGAGCGTGCAACGAAGCACATTTTAATGAATTAAATATACCATGTGATGTCGTAAGGGCTTCGTGGTGGGTCGAAGCCTGTCCTTTTTGTAAAAGCGCGTGATTTTGTACGGGATCAATGGTTTTGGGGGCATAGTTGCTAGTTTTAAGGAGTCCATGGTAGTTTGATGATGTAACCCAACAATGTAATAATATATACAGGGTAAAATAATAAGAAAAGGATCATAATTTTTTTATCCAGATCAGGGTTATGGGTGAATCATTATTGTGATCTATAATTGGAGAAGAGTCTGAAGTTGAGTGCGAAGACATCCTACAACTTAGTGCGCAGGCCAAGAACTATTTTTTGTTCAAAGATTCATTATATTAAGCGATCGTTCTTAAGTATGTAGCCCTACACTGGGGTGAACAATGTTAATTTTTTGTTCTTGTGTGATTGACGTGTATATTTTCTTATTATGTGTTGTAGAGTAGCAGTTATTACAATTGCATTTTAATTCTGCACAGTGATGGTTTATGGTTTTGTATGGCATGTTTAAGTGATTAATATAATTTGGTGAAGTGATTTATAAGTGTTAAGAATAATATAACATAATAATACCATAACTCCTAGTCCTTCAAGGCTGCAAAAACCTAGTTCTGCATCCTCCCACAGTCACTTTGGGTGAGACTGCAATATGCTCACAGGTTGTTGCCGAAAGGGACAATGATCAAGGGTTTGTTGGTGCACAATATAGATTGAATCTAGGTCATCCCAAATCAAGGAAATCAGCTACTAAATTTCACAAATACTCTCTGTATTCTCTATCTGCTATCCCTCCCAGCTATTTTTTCTTAGCTATGGAACAAACGCACTCAAAAGAATGAAACACCTTTTCCTCCTAGTGACTCAGTAATAACACAACCCAATATCCTACTAGTGGTTAGGTTTGACTACCTCAAATTTTAACCATAGTTGCAATATAGACTCTCCTAGAGTCTTCTTCATTGTAATTGCATGGATAGTCCATTTTCCATGAATTATGGGGGTTGAAATGGCATCCTATCAAATTATGGCAGTGAAAATAGAAAGATAAACTTCTTAGTGGCATAAATTTTACATAAAAAATCTTATTGACGTGATACGTGTGTCATTGGAAATGTCCCTATGTGTAAAATAAGAAAAAAAGGTGTTGCACTAAATAGGAAAAGTTTTACCCCCAAAAAAACATCGTTTGATGCCTCAAAACGCTCCTAGAAGCTTTCAAACTTTATTTTGTCAACCCGCTGGCAAAAAGAGTCATATGAATTGATTTCCCCACTTTTTCTAACTTGAAATAATTGAGATGGATGAAAAATAATATAATTATAAAATATTGATCACACCTCCCCATTTGGACAGGATTTTCGTCCCCAAAAGCTTCTACTGAATCAGATGATGAAATTTTTCCTCCACCTTTTCTCGGGTGTACCACTTAGCTTTGCCTAAAAGTTGTCCTTTTGACCTAATATGCTAAAGTTCATGGTTCCACTGTCTTGTAGTTATGGACCTCTTCTGTAAAATAATATCTTATGTCAACTCTTCCTGAGCATTTGGTGCCAAATCCTCCACATAAGGAAAGACTTGCTCCTCTTCCTGATCTAGCATAGAAGACTCATAGAGTTTCAGATTCTCTCCATTCACAACTGAGTAAATGTGCATATATGGTGGTAAACTGAGTAGATAGGAATTATCACCGACCTTTTCCAGTATCTCGAAGGGACCATACCATAAATCCTTGATTTTATTACTAGGCCTTGTAGCCTCTCCTTGTTCAACTGTAACTGCAACAAATATCCCAAACAAGTTTCAAATAGGGACTTTCGAGTAGAAGTGTGGACTGCTTTATTGTAAGAATATTTTATATATACCATATTTTCATCCCAAGTATTCACATGCTTATACTTGTATCCCCTTAGAAGCTACACCAAAGTCTTGTTGACTACACCAAAGTCTTGTGTGCCCATTTTTCTATGGATGGAATGTTATAGTTCTCTTCAACTTCATGTCCATATTCTCCCACAATTTAGTCAATAATTCACTGATAAATATTGTGTCCCTGTATGAAACGATGCTTTTTGGTATCCCAAGGTGCACCCATACATTTCAAAAGAACAAGTTTGTTGCTTCTTTCCCACAGATGTTATTTTTACAGGGAATGAGAACTCACATCTTACTGAACCTATCAACTACCATGAACAAGCAGACATGTCCCTTCCTAGTTGTTGGTAAATCTCCCACAAAGTCAATGGAAATGCTTTCCCAAGGACAAGTGGTTACTGGTAAGGGATGATATAGAACCTATTTCCTATTGCTAGGCTTGTTGTTACAGCAAAGCATCATCCTCTTATGAACCTAGCTACTTGCTCTTGCATCTTGGGCCAATACACATACCTCTGCAAGTTGTCCACGGTCTCCCCTACACCAAAGTGCCATGTAACCTTGGAGGTGTGAGCCTCTCTAATCAAATAAAATCACTCACCTTTAGGAACACATAACTTAAGTTAGAAGAGATTTCAACTAAAAAATAGCCACTTAAGAAAAAATTAAGAAGTTAATAAGATAATGTCATGTAGAAAAAAAATTAATATATCATTTTTATTATTTTACTTTTATCAAAATTTCCCAAATTAATGTCACGTTCATCAAAATAACTATATATAGATTTTATATTTAAATTAATTTATTAGCACATGATTTAATAAAATTTAAATTAAAAAAAAAAAAGTAAATTTAAATTAACAAAATTTAAATTAAAAGAGTAAACTTAAATTTAAAATTAAAATTAAATTAAAATTTAAATTTAAATTACCCAAATAAACATCACTTTTTATCAAAATAACTGTATATATATTTATATTTATATTTATATTAGTTTATTAACACAAGATTTAATAAAATTTAAATTTAAATTTAATAAAAAATAAAAACTTCTAAGTGATTTAGTCGGGAAAATACTTAAAATTGATCATGAATCACAGAAGCATACACTACACTCTAATATATATATATATATATATATATATCTGTGTGTGTGTGAGCTTGGTAGTGCCATCCTTTTTCATTAATAAAATAACAAGTTACAACTAGTTCATAGGTGGTTAGTTGGTCGCAACTCGCCCTGAGGGAAACCAAGTCAATGCCACCTAACAACATGGTATACCGTCCAAAAACAAAATTTTATGAGTCTTTCTATCCAAGCTATATAGGACCGAATGTATTTGCATTTCCTAAAAATTGTATGCCTATTGACAAGACTATTAAGATACAAAAAATTAAAATCTTCCCACATACTTGAAAGAGGAAACAAAAAACTACACAAAGAAACCATCAATCAAACTATTTTGTGCCATTAACAGACACAAACTCCACCGGAGTCAGGTCCTTTATGAATTTGAGCCTGAGAGCTATGTCTGAGGGAGGATGCAAGGTAGATGATTTTCAATTCGTCGGAGGTGTCCATCCTGCTTCTGAAATTGAAACTATAACTTATGCAAATCTTGTTTGTAGTCAGGGAAGTCTTGCACTGTGGCTTCCATGTTCACCGAAATCTACTCCAGGACCTTGTCCAATATGCCTTTCATAGACCAATACAAAAAGAGGGTTTTTTTGAACTAAGTGATGCGACCACGGGTATGACCCAAATCTGGCACTAAGGTTCGTTAGTCCTCTGCATCAACCTCCATCATGCCTGCCTAGCAGTTCAAGCGTAATTCCCATTCCTCAATTAGATTCTTGATTTCCTCAGCACTGCCCTCGTGGTATGGAGTAGCAACATCGTTAATAATGTTGGTTACAGGCTTTTTGCCTCGTGGCTTCCCTCTAGACATTCTAGGTTTCCCTGTCGACGTGGTACCCTTGTTTTTTCTGCCTCAACCCCTTAGGGTAGGGCTTCTAGAACTGGCCATTGATGCACGATCCATGACTGTAGCCTTACAGTCTACGAAGATGGGAAACTTTATAGAATAATTCCTCGCAGGTGTTTGACCGAGCCATGGGTTGGTCAATTTCCTAATCCCACAACTGTCTTGCTCACCTATCATAATATCAACAAAAAACCATAATTCCCGAAAATGAACTTTGGTTTCCTTTCTTTATTTCCAATGTTATTAATCCACACCATCCAACTCGAACAAAGATCCCATCACCATTTAAACAGACCCACTGACATCCCAAACTAGAATTCGATCAAAGGCCACATGACTGACCTTATTCCCAAACCCTAGATGCAACACGACCAAACACCAAAGGGGGTAGCCAAGGGGGTGAGGTCCCTGCATCCCATAAATGGCCATCCCGAGAGTAGTTTGACCCCCCTGCACTACCAAATAAGAAAACATCCCATCTCAATGGGGCTCGAATACACAAAAATCATAAACAAAGGACCGAGAAAACCATCCCCGAATGCAAGCTTGGAAAAAACAAACCTTAATAGAGACCCTGAGATCGATTATAGAGGTGTGACCCTGGTATAACCCATTTCTAGATAAGAAAAATCCAAACAAGACATAAATAGTTACAATTCCGAGTAAATTATCATGGTTTAACATACAAACAGCCACATGCAACATCAAGACAACATTCACACCCTCCAATCCCATCAATAAACAAGGCATGCCCAATTCCCTTGACTAGGAAATCTATTGCATGGAAGAAAGGGAGGAATGACAGGTCACATACTAGTTATCCAGCGTTGGTATAAGTCTAGAGCACACCTTCATCAATTTCCTTGGTTGTCCATAGAACCTTGCACCATCCACTAGCTCACTGTTATCCATAACTAAGCACTTGGTAAACTCACTCAACAAACGAACAACCAAATGCCAATGCCAACCTTTGATACCTCGCCACCTCCTGCGGGGGTATTTACTACCTACATGCATAAAGTCACTGCGTCGTCCTCTCCAAGCATGTGGAGGGTGGTGGGATGGTACATTGAGGCACCCTTCATTGAATGGGGGTGATGGGATTGGGAGCCAACTAGCACCTCAAGCAGGGCATATTTTATATTTAAATTGATTTATTAACACAAGATTTAATAAAATTTAAATAAATAAAAAAATTAGAATAAAAAAAGAAGAAGTAAATTTAATATTTAAATTAGTTATGTGTCATTAAAAACGCACTCAACACACATTTTACCCTTCATTAAAAATATTCTTGATATTATAACTTTTATAAATTAATATATCAATTTTATTTTTAATATTTAATGTAGTTTTGGGTCACTTGGGCACCATTCATGCTTAAGGTAGGTAAATTATATTATTAAAAAATTTCCTGGTGCCTAGTCACAACTGTGTCTCTTTTGAATTTTAAAGGATGTTGATTGGCTTACACATTATGACATGGAAATTCAATGTTAGCTTTTTAAAATCAAATTTCCTCTAATGTCCGGCCTACAAAGTAACTCACCCTGGGATGGTAGTCAATGGTGTTGTCAGCATCGTGCATATGACTCTAACTCTACAAATATTGAAACACCTCCTTGAAGTCCTCATCTTCTAAATATGCCCCTCTGTATGCACCATGGGTGAATGGCTCGATGTGCATAAGAGTACCCAAAGCTATAATATTTGATGTAGGTGGCCTAGAAAGCATGTCGACCAACTTGTTGATGTTTCCCTTCTTGTACTTGATCACCAAATGAAACTGTTGTAAAAAAACCATCCATTTGTAATTCCTGGTCTATTTTCGCTTACTCAGGGCATGTACATGTTGTAGAAACTAGTAATTTGTGTGGATTACAGTCTCCTATACCATTATATAGTGCTTCCATTTCTTCACATCTTGCACCAGGGCATAGAGCTCCTTGTCGTAGGTAGGGTAGTTAAGAACTTCCCCATGAAATACTTCATAATGGTAGCATACATGCCTTCTTCCATGCATCAGGACTGCTCCCATAAAATATCAACTCATATATGTCTCCACTTCAAAGGGTTGTTGCAATTTTGGTAATGCCAAAACTAGCACTTGATCGATCTTCTTCTTCAACGCCTCAAAAGCCCTTTGTTGACCCTTTCCCCACTGAAAACTCTTGTCACCTATTTTTATAGTGTGGAGTGGAACTTTTGCGACTAAAAACGAGCCAATTAATTTCCTTAGGTACTGTTTTTCCCCAATGAATGGTCTAAAATTAAAAAATTGAAGGTTTTCTTAAAAAATGCAGAAAATTTATGTCTTGTGGGCAATGGATGAAGTTTCAAAAGAACATAAACTTAGTGTTTTTACACTCAATTTGCGGAAATAAAATAGATAAAATAGATAAAAATGAACCATGAACAAAAACACAAAACATCAATTTGATAATGAAGTTCACCCCTCCTAGGCTACATTTAATGCACACCTCCCCTCACATCTACCCACTTTCACCGACTTACCTGGGTAAACATGAGATGAGGGGAAGTTATGAACAGACTCAACCTCCTAGGTGATCTTAAGGAAATGGAGTCAACCTCCTAGGTGCTCTAGTAATACATCCACACCATGTATCACAAGATATTGGCATTGGTCTCTGTGTTGCTAACGCTTGGCTTGCTGCCCTCATCCACAGCGTTGTTGCTTTCTTTACTACTTCCCATGTCACTGCCACTGACACTGCTACATATGTACTGCATCTCACTATCAAATTGCTGCATCATGCTACCCATAGCACTGATGTTGCTAACTGTTGCAATAAAACTTAGTTGCTGATAATTAAACAACTGAAATACCCCTGCCCAATCATTGACAAATAAGTCAGGTTGCGTCTCATCATTGTAGCTCCCTTGGCTGCTCATTTATGTTGTCCTCCTGAATCCACTGCGCTGCTATAGCTCCACATTGTGTGAGCACTGCCTCTCTGCGCCGCTGCCTCTACGTTGTTGCTGTTAGGTCCCTATATTACTAGTTTAGTCCCTTATTGTTACTAGTGTAACCCCATTATTTCTATTGTTGTACTCCTATAAGCCGCATATTGTTATTATTGTGCCCTTATATTATTATTGTTAGGTCGGCTAGGATTATATTGTGACCCCATGGACTCCTATATAGAGAAGGAGGTTTTGTCATTTGTATCATCCAAGATATGTTCATTTATGTAATGTAAATGAGGTTTCCACCTCAAACTGGCTGAATTCTAAGGTTTTGATCTCTATTTTCTTCTATTTTTGGATCTGGTTTCATAACATTTGGTATCTGAGAGCTTTGGATTATAGGGTTTCGTTGCTCCAAACAGGGCATCGTGGAATTTTTGCTATAAGTTGTTTTCTATGAAGGTTCAGAAGATGAAATTTTTATCACATGAAGCCGAAATCCTGAGGAGCTTCATGTAAAAATTTTAGATCTTGGTTCGCAAAAGTTTCAGAGATATGATCTGTGGAAGTTAGGGTTTTTTCAGGCTCTTGAATTTCATCTCAAAGAGGTGACTTTGGGAAAATTGTCATAACTCTCTCTCTCTAAGCATCGGATTGGAATTTTGTAAAAAGTGGCTAAAATTAAACGAACTTTAGTTTCTTTTGTATCAATTTCAGATCCGAAGGAAGAAACAGTGACACGTGGCACTTCATACAAGTCCGCCCTACTGAACTAGTCCATAATAGGTCATCGTGGGAGATTGGACATAACTTTGTCTTGAAGCATCCAAATCAGGTCAGACATGTTGCATTCGAAAGAAGATTTAGAGGGCTACTACAGGACCGAATTTCATATATTGCAGATCCGAAATCAAAGATATAATTCAGTTTCGATATCGCACTCCTCAAAAGCAAGAAAAACGTGTGTATTTTTTTTCAAATTGCATAAGTCTTGTTTAAAAAATCAGTTTGAAGTGATTCCAAGGGCATATTGAAGGATAGATATCAATATTGGGTTATAAACTGCCCCATAAAAATAGTTCAACACCCATCAATCCCTCATAATACTATATTATTATTCATGAAGATGAAGAAGTGAAACATGATATATCAAAATTACAAGAGAAAGTGCACCAAATTTCGCTCTCGCAAAAAGAGCAACAAAAAATTAAATGGAAGTTTTAAGGAAATGCATGGAAGCTAAGATGGATGGTTTGAAGAAAGGTGTGGAAGCTAATATGGATGGTTTGAATAAAGGCATAGAAGCTAATATGGATGGTTTGAAGAAAGGCGTAGAAGCTAATATGGATTGTTTGAAGAAAGGCGTGGAAGTTAAGATGGATGATATGGAAGAAAAAATGGAAGGTTTGAAGGAAGACATGGAAGGTTTGAAGGAAGGTTTGACCAAGTTGATACAAGAAATGATTCCTAATGGCGAAAATATAGTAGAGGAAACTCATGATGAGATAAAAATAAATGTTAATCGTAATTTCATAAACTCAAATGTTGGATGGAAGACCCACCATATTCCAAAGGTCGATATGAGGAATTTTGATGGCAAGGATCCCGTAACATGGATACTACAGATGGAGAAATACTTTGATCTCAATTATGTGCAAAACACACAAAAGGTACACATTGAAACTTTATATTTAGAAAAAAAGACATTTGTATGGTATCAATGGCTTTGCTCTCATAAAAAAAATTTCAATTGGTCAATTTTTACGGAGGAAATGATAGCACATTATGAGGATACAAAGAGAAGCACCTTTTTAAGCCAATTAATAAATCTCAAACAAAAGGGTTCAATGGCGAAGAACATTAAGGACTTCCAAAAATTGAATATAACGGTAAATGATATTCCAGAGGAACACAAGATTGATGCCTTCATAGTGACTTTAAAGGATAACATCCAACATGAGGTCCACGTTTGGGAACCTGATTCATTGGAGAAGGCATTCAAGTTGGCAGGAAAAATTGAATGTAAAATTATGGTGATAAGGAAGCCCACCACTCACATCTATAAAGATGGAAATGTTTCTACTCATATAATTCCACAACCCACAAGGTTGACACCACGAATATTGGAAGAAAAAAGAGCAAAATGGATTTGATAGAGTTGTGATAGCAAATACACTTAAGGTCATAAGTGTGCTGAGAAGAAATTATTTTACATAGATTGTGAAGAGGAGGAAGAAAATGAAAAAGAAACTTCAAAATAAGAGGATATACCCCAGGAACCAACCCTAGAGAAAGAATAAATGAATCTAACCATATCGTGTAATGCATTGGCAGAAATTACCACTCCTCAAACTCTCAATATAGAATGACATATCAAGAAGAAAAAGTTAATAGTGTTGATTGATTCGGGTAGTACCCATAATTTTATTCATTGTAAGGTAGACAAGGAATTGAATTGCTTCCTATACCCAGCACCAGAATGTTAAGTGATGGTTTCAAATGGAGGAACTATAAATTGCTCTGGAAAATGCCATAATATCAAGCTAACCATGGGGGAATATGTATTGAATAGTCCAATGCTTTCCATTCCAATGGGAGGTTCTAATTTTGTACTAGGAGTACAATGGTTCAATCTTTGGGGATAGTAGCTTTTAATCTTCGATAATTTTTCTTGAAATTTTTTTGGGAAGGAAAGGAAGTTGAATTACGGGGTATCACAAGAAAGTCGGGAAAGATAATAAGCTCTAATGTCGTGACAAAGCTTTTGAAGAAAGAACAATGAAGCATAATTTCACAATTATGCTCACTAGAAGTTCCAACATCAAAATAATCTATTTCTCTAGATCTCCAAAAAGTCTTGGACAATCATTCTAAGGTGTTTGAAAATCCCATAGGACTCCCACCTATTTGTGATCATGATCATGCTATTCATTTGATTCCAGGAAGTGTTCCTCCAAACATTAGGCCTTACAGATATCCTTATGTCCAAAAGAGTGAAATTGAAAGTATGATTGCAAAAATGTTAGAGGCTCATATAATTCAACTTAGTCAAAGTTCTTTCTCTGCTCCAGTAGTATTGGTGCATAAGAAGGATGGATCATGGTGCCTGTGTCTGGATTATAGGGAGCTCAATAAGCTCACTATTAAAGATAAATTTCCCATTCCTATGATTGTTGAATTATTGGATGAATTACATGGAGAAATTTATTTTACCAAGTTGGATGTGTGTTTAGGATATCATCAAATTAGGATGAAGACTGAAGATATTCCAAAAACAACATTTCGAACTCATGACGGTCATTATGAATTTTTGGTCATGCCTTTTGGCCTTACCAATGCACCTTCTACATTTCAAGGGTTGATGAATTCCATTTTCAAACCCTTCCTTAGAAAATTTGCGTTAGTATTTTTTGAGGATATACCAATCTACAGCAGGTCTTGGAAGGATCATGTTCAACATGTTGGTTGGGTGCTCAAACTATTGGAAGAGAAACAATTATATGAAAAAACCTCAAAATGTTTCTTTTGAGTAAAAGAGGTGGAATATCTGGGTCATATTGTATCTCATGAGGGTATTAAGGTATACCCTAACAAAATTAAAGCCATTAAGGAATGGAAAGTCCCCACAACCATAAAGTAGTTGCTAGGATTTCTCAGGTTAACAGGGTATTATTGCAAGTTTGTTAAGAATTATGGGAGAATAGCAACACCTCTAACAACATTATTGAATAAAGATGCATTTTCATGGACTCCTAAAGTAGCTAAGGCCTTTGAACATGTTAAAGAGGCAATGTTCCCAGCACCAGCCTTAGCTACGCTAGACTTCAAAAAAACCTTTATTGTGGAATGTGATGCCTCAAGCAATGGAATTGGTGTTGCTTTAATGCAAGAAGGAAGACCCGTTGCTTTTGAAAGTCATACAATCAAAGGACAGTATTTACAGAAAGCTATTTATGAGAAGGAAATGCTGGAAATACTACATGCACTAAACAAATGGCGACCTTACCTAATGCGAAGACACTTCAAGGTAAAAACTGATCATGATAGTCTTAAACACTTTTTGGAACAAAGACTATCTTTAGAAGAGAAGCAAAAATGGGTCACAAAGATGTTGGGTTATGACTTTAAAATCATCTACAAAAAAAGGAAGCTAAATGTTGTTGTAGATGCACTCTCAAGAAAGGATGAAGAGGTGGAAGCATTGTTTTGTGACATTTCTATTATCCAACCATATTGGATAACCGAAGCAAGGGATGAATGGAAGAAGGATGAAGAAGTGTGGACACTCTTTCAAAATTTGCAGCAATATCCTCGTACATCTGATAGATTTAGTTGGAAAAATGATTCCTTACGGTACAAAGATTGCTCATATCTTTGTAAGAATTCCCAACTAAAACAAAAGATTCTTTTGGAATTGCACACTTCTCCTTTAGGAGGACACTCGGGATTTTTAAAATTTACCATAGGGATTTTTTTGGGATGGCTTTAAATATTATATTCAAAAGTTTGTGGTGGAATTTTTAACTTGCCAGCAAAATAAAATTGCGACAATTAAGACCCCAGGTCTTCTACAACCTTCATCCATTCCAAGTCAACGTTGGGAGGAGATTTCAATGGATTTTATCACATGTTTACCTCAGTCCAAAGGAAAGAGTGTCATCATGGTGGTAGTTGATGGACTTACCAAGTATGCCCACTTTTGTGCATTATCTTATCCATTTAAAGCAAGTACAATTGCTACTGCATTTATGGAAACAATTCAAAAGCTACATGGAAACCCAAAGATTATTGTAAGTGACAGAGATCCCATTTTTACTTGAAATTTTTGGATGGAATTATTTTCTTGTTTGGGTACTCAACTAGCTCATAACTCATCTTATCATCCTCAATCTGATGTGTTGGACTATATAAATCACTTATTAAATGACTGAACAACACACATTTAATTATCAATCCAGGGACGTTTGTTTATTCCAATGACAGTTGCACTATCTGTGCCAATACACCAACCAGAAGTAATTTCAAAGAAAAGAAATTTCCGCTGAAGTAAAATTCTAGAAATAAATCACTCATGCAGAAATAAAATAATCCACAAGATTGAAATCACACTTCAATTTATCTATCTAGCTCGCCAAACAATAAGTACCCAGCTGGTATCTCTATTATCACATGTGTAACATCATATAAAGTATTGAAATCAAAGCAGATGTATTCTCAACCGAACATCAACAACAACACTCTAATGATACATAAACTAAAATACAATTACATACACACAACTACTTTAATCACTGCAATCCCTGCTAAGGAGGGCCCTTCCTCCCTAGCAGGGCGTAGGTGGAGAAGGAACTTTAACTAAAACTAAATAGAATCACACATGTAACAGCAAGAACAAGATGATCTATATTAATATGAACACAATTACAGAACCAAAACAACGATGTTCTCCGCTAACCTCTCATCCTCTAGGGCTGAGAGATATATAGTGGTTATATCAGAAAATCCAGGAATAGATCAGTCATGAGAATCTTACGATTCTCATGTTGATCGAAATAGAACTCATACAATTATAACCACTCCCTAATAAAGTTCTGTTTAGAAATTAAAAATATTACAATCGGAACTGCCCTTAGGCTGTTATCCCAAAAATACAATGTTAACAACTCCTACAGCTATCATAGCAAAAAAATATCTATAGTGCAACCGCCAAAGAACATATCAACAACATTATAAACAAAAGCAGTCGACGGTACAACTGTATCAGCAATTTTCCAATGAGTCTATAATAGTAGAGCGTAACAGCAATTGTTGGCAGGTCTGTAACAGCAAGGTGTAACAATACCGCTTTGTTGTAACAACACTATCCGAACTGCCCCTGTGAACTCTGTGTCCCAGATCTTTGGTGCTACAAACAACATCTAAAAGGACAACACAAAGACCATTGACCATTTCCAAACATTCACCATCAATTAGTCATAAAAAGGTATAATAGATCATAATAATTGGTGAATTGGAAAAGTAACGAAATCAAGGTGAAACATTACAAGTTAGGGTAAAAAGGTAGGAAAATGGGTAAAAGATACTCCCATTGGTTATATTTATAAAGAAAAATAAGGAAGATAAGTGTAGGAAAATTATACAAAACCAACACCCAACATCTCCCCCCAACTGAAATCCTTGCATGTCCTCATGAAAACTCATCTCTCATGGGAATATCTTTAGTGCAAGTTGGTAAGATCATAAGTACCAGCTGTGTTCTTGTCTGCAGACCTATATTTGTGATTGGCCATCAGCTATTGTACCCAGGATTCTGACTCATATTTGCTTAATTCGTAATTGGTTTGTTAATCCTAAATGGGCAGCCAGATCAAAGGAAACTTGAACTTCAATCCCAACCACAAAGCTCCAAGAGATTGTACAATCTATGTGTAGGTTGGTACATGTGTAACAACCACCATGAAATTCTAGAATGAGAATGGATCTCCCTTCAATAACTCAGCACTGTTGGCTTTCGTGTGTTTTAAACACCCTGTCAAATCTCGACTCTTCATCGTTGCGAACTAATTGAGGAAAAAATTCACAATTATTCGTCTATAAGTGGCAGTTGGTTCTTTAATCCCAGGGGTACTCAGCATTCTCCTGAATTCTCGTCCCAACTGAGTAGCCCATCCTAGTTCTGCCTGAACCCACAATTTTGTCTTCTCCTCATTAGTCTCCATAGATTTAATGGCCAAATGCCATTCAATCTGATTCCTCATGAAGGATACAAAATCCCTTGATATTTGAATATCTCCCATATAAGAGAATATTGTCACAATCATCTACATACTCACATGCTCACAAACAATGTTGTGTAAAAATAATTCACACAACAAACTTTTCTCATCAAAATATGACACACGGAAAACATCCAGAAATATACGAGTGGAGGAACATAAATAAGGTTTTTCCTCCATAATGGATTTCAAATGAAACAAGAAATAACATTCCAACATAAAAATAGGATATGATGGAGAAGGTCACCTACAACCCACCAAGTTGAGGGCGAGATCATGAAGTCCCTATTTATCTATGGTGAGGTCTCGAATCTGATCTTGTAATAGCAATAGTTGTTCTTCTTGTTTCTTTAGAGCTTATTTCTTCTTGCAATCCTCCCACTTTTTCTTAAACTCTGCTTCCATCCATCTTTCATGCAAAGTGTCTATTTCTCTCCGATGTTCCTTTAGAGAAATCATCCCATCCCGAAGGGAGATTGCTTCTTGCTTCCATTTTTGTAACTCAGAAATAAACAGGAGTTTCTCAGAGTTCTATCCTGAGATGGGACTCGACGTTCTCCTAGATTCAATATCTATATCAAAAATAGGTGTACTAGCCTCTGCTTCATGGGGTTGTTCCACCTCTGTTGTTGGTTCCTGTGTAACAACAGCCTCTTCGATGAGTTCTTGTGTGTCAACCCCTTTGTTTTTACCTAGAGTCTCCTATGTGTTTATTGTTGTTTCTTCTACAATAGGAGTGGCCTCCACAGGTTCTTGTGGTTTGTCTTTTAGGCCGATTTTAAGAGGAGGCTCTACTTTAACTGTTGGTTCTTGTGTAGCAACAGTATCATCAGTAGGTTCTTGTGTAACAGCCTCCTATTCTATTTCTACTTCCATTGGGCTAATATTTCCTCTACGGGCATTATATCCTACTGATGTTAAGTTTTGAAAATATTTCATGCATACTAACACCAGAATTTACCTTCCCTCGGATAATTTCCACTTCAATTCCTCGTTTTCTTTCCTTAATTTTTCAATTTCTAAACACAAGGCATTGGTTTTGTCCTTACCTGATGAGGAAGGTTTCCTTTGTTCTTCTAAAACTTCCGCTTCTGTATGATTCTCGGTTGTAGGCAAGGGTTCTATAGGTATGCTGACCTTCACTCTTTGTTTTGGTCTTCTGTCCCCAATTGGTTCTTCAATAGGCTTCTTCCCAATTATAACTCCAGTAGGCCGAGTCTGGGTCACTTCCTTTGTTTGACTTTCTCCTGAGGTTGTGGTTTATTTCCCCCGGCTTGTCCTTGGTCTTTTTCTTTTGAATTCTTCCCAAGTTTTTCCTTGCTAGCCTAGGGAATCCAGCATAGTGAGCTTAATGAGTCTATGATTAGTCACGCATACCTCTAGGTGTGTTGTTGTTTTTACTGTTGCTGCCATGTGCTTGATGTTTCCAAGCAAATAGAATGGAAGATTGATTCTTTGCTGGTGCCGCGGGTGGTTAAGTAGAGGAAAGTGATAGTTGAATATTATCATAGATCTCCCTTCGCAAGTGATATATTTGATCAAACCCAGGGCAATGTCTTCCCAAGGATAAGGAAGTGACAATCTGTCAATTCCTCTTCCTTTCTTCTCCAGTTTCTCTTTCCCTACTAGGAAATCCTCTTTCAAGGAGGGGTCATTGATTTTTCTATTAAACCACCTCCGCCCTTCAACTGGCAATGAAGTTACCCTGGAAATTACCTATTCAATCACCTCCACTTGCATGCCTCTTACTCGGGTTTGATTATTGTTCAAGTTCTAAGAAAATTCAATTGCCACAGCCTCGTCCGAGCCTTCAAGCTTCTGGAAAAACTCAACCCATCCAGCATCTCTGAATATATGGTAAGCCTCTTCGAAATTCTGCATAGCATCCATAGAGTTTGGCTCATGCTTGACCGCTGCTCCACCCATCTCTACTATTTGATTTTAAATTTTCTTCTTAATGTACAGCAACACTGCAATATCACTGAGTTCAGTGAGTTCACTTATTTTCTATTCAATCCTGCTGTGACATCATTGTGTCTCTGAACTAGATGCTGCTTGACACCTCTTCTTATCCCCTTCGACGAGTTTACAATGAGAATGCAAGGTTTCAAAAGGAGGTTGATAAAAGGTGACGACTTTCACGGATTTACCAAATCGTACCCTACACTAATATTCATAAATATCTTATTATGGAAAGTGATGGGATTTCATACACACGCTCTTTTCCAACCAAATTCGGTCATCATTAGCAATTCTGTTATTGATTAGGTGCATGTGAATTTAATAGATATTTATGGTTACAGCCTTTTTGCAATGATTTCAAGTCATCTTTCGTCCCCCACTTTAATTGTGACAGTCGCCCACGATCGTCATAGGAGTGTCATTACTTTTCCAATTAATCATTGAATCATCAATGACAATCATTTACCTTTTTAATGACATACCTGAGGTGACGTGGAAGCATACTTGAGTTGACGGCGTCCTACTTGCAATGCTCGTGTTGTTGTGTTTATCCGGCATAGTTATTTCTATTTATGGAATGAATTACCAAGAACAGCATTCATGGCTGTCAGCTGTTACATGTGTAACACCCAAGACAACTTTGAAATTATTCTAAAAAAAAACAAAATAATTAGAAGAAATTAGTATAGAAAAGGAAATTACATGAATACCATCATCTTATGACATGGATCAGGAAGGGAAGATGATATTACAGAGAGAAAAACATGGACGTAATAGCCGCCACAAGAGTGGTTTTCAACTATTACTGGTTGTCTAACTGCACCACGGAAAGAAGTTTTCACAGTTAGATTTTTTTTATTTTTTATTTATTTATTATTTATTTATTTTTTTATTTATTTTTATTTTATTTTTATTTTATTTTTTTCTAATAGGTGTAACAATTGCCACAAAGGTGGTTTTCAACTGTTGTACTTATTGGAATTTCAACTTTTAAGGCTGCAAAGGAGAATTTTCCCCTACTGTTGTAACATGAAGATCAGATTCAGTGACAATGTTGACAAATGATTCCTTCGAAGCAAGTTGATGATATAACTTTAGACGGTTCCCATTAACCAGTAACGATGTCTTAGCACTGTCAATGGTGACCAATTGTACAGTCCCATTGTCAAAGACTGTATCCACTTCGTAAGGACCTAGCCATCTGATGCAGAGCTTGCCTTTGAAGTCTTTGAACCTTGAATCATACAAAAGATCCCAATCTCCTTTCTGGAAATTTTTCTTCTTAATAAACCATCATGCCATTTGGCTCTTTGCTGCTGGATGATTTTTGTCTGTTGAATGGCAGCCAACCATTTCTCTTCCAAATCATTGATCTGGTTCAATCTTTGAGTTTGTGCTGTACTCAAATCCAGATCGACCTGTAATGCTATTCTTAATGTCTTTATTTCAAACTCTATGGGGAATAAGGGATTCTTACCATACACCAGTTCATATGGTGAGAAGCATGTAGTATTCCTCCATGTTGTCTTGTAAGCCCACAGTACCTCTGGAAGTTTCTTAGCCCATTTTCTTCGATGGCTGACTACTGTCTTTGTCAAGATTCCCTCAATGGCTTTATTGGTGCTTTCTACTTGACCATTTGCTTGTGGGTGATAGGGTGTGGTGATTCTATGAAGGATTCCATACTTTTCAACCAACTTCTTGATCAAATGAGATGTGAACTGAGGACCGCCATCTGTCACTATCTCTCTGGGTATCCCGAAGCGAAAAAAAATATATTGAAACAGGAAGTCTGAAACAGCCTGCTCTGTTGCTCTAGTTAATGCCCTTGCTTCGACCCATTTTGTGAAATAATCGGTGCAAACCAATATGTATGATTTTTGTTGTGATGAAGGATTGATTGGCCCCACAAAGTCTAGGGCCCATTTCTCGAATGGTTCAATTACTATCTGAGGTTGTAATGGCATCTCTTCTGATTTTAGAGGCTGGCCCATCCTTTGGCAACTATCACACCCTTTCACAAACTTCTTGGCATCCTAAAATACATTTGGCTATTAGTACCCCGTTGAGAGTACTTTATGTCCTGTCCTCTTGTCAGTGAAGTGCCCTCCACAAGGTTCCTCATGAAAAGCCTTCATAATCTCAAATACCTCATCTTCTCTAACACATCACCTAATATGGAAATCTGGCCTGGTGTGATAGAGATTACCTTCTATCCAGGAGTAGGCAGCACTCTGTTGTATAATCCTCCTTCTTTCCTTGTAAGACAATTAGTGTGGGAATTTTCTTGCAGCAAGGTAATTGGATATATCTGCATACCATGATGAGTGAGAAGAAATGGAAAAAATGTACTCATCTGGAAAAGAATCCTGAGTAGCAGTGCAATTATCACTTATAGGTAATCTAGAAAGGAAATCAGCAACTACATTATCTTTTCCGGGTTTATCTAAAATATTAATGTCAAATCTTGTAACAAAAATAACCATCGTGTAACCCTACCATTAGTAACAGGTTTGTTCATTAAAAATCGAATTGCAACATGGTCAGTGTGTACAAATACTTGGTACCCAGTGATGTAGTGTCGGAATTCGTTAATAGCATGCACTACTGCTAGGAATTATTTCTCAGTTGCAGTGTAGTTAAGTTCTGCTGGAGTTAAGTTCTTACTGATGTAATATATGGAATAAGGCTTATTATCCTCTAGCTACCCCAAAACAGCACCCACAGCAATTTCAGATGTGTTTGTAGCAATATGAAATGGAAATTTCCAGTTTGGTCCTCGTAAAATAGGTGCTATTGTTACACAGTTCTTCAACCTTAAAAAGGCATGCTCACACTTTTCTATCCACACAAATTCCGCATATTTCATTAGTAATGAAAATAACGGAGATGTGATCTTTGAAAATTTCTCTATAAACCTCCTATAGTATCCTTCATGTCCCAAAAAACTACGTACCTCCTTCGGAGTCTTAGGGGTTGGGATTTTCAAGATTACCTCAATTTCTGCAGGATCTACCTTGATTCCATATGCTGAAATGAAATGTCCCAACACAATTCCCTCGATCATCATCATGTGGCATTTTTTCATGCTCAGAGCAACATTAGTTTGTTCACAACGTTCCAACACCTTTTCCAAGTTAGCTAATGCTGTCTCAAAGGCATCCCCATAGGGTGTAAAATCATCCATAAAAA
Source organism: Pinus albicaulis (assembly GCA_034641835.2). Taxonomy (NCBI): domain Eukaryota; kingdom Viridiplantae; phylum Streptophyta; class Pinopsida; order Pinales; family Pinaceae; genus Pinus; species Pinus albicaulis. The sequence goes on along the minus strand of CM076571.1, from coordinate 440,544,956 downwards.
TTTCAAGACAATCATTGAAAAGATCAGAAAAAATACCTAATATTTCCCTTTGAAAGGTTGTTGGTGTATTGCAGAGACCAAAGGGAAGGACTCTGTATGCAAAAGTACCCCATGGACAAGTAAAGATTGTCTTCTCTTGATCTTATGGAGAAATCTCTATTTGATTATAGCCACTAAACCCATATAGAAATGAAAATATTTTTTTTCCAGAAAGAGTATCCAAGACCTGATCAACAAATGGTAAGGGAAAATGATCTTTTTGAGTTGCCTTGTTAAGTTCTCTATAGTCGATACAGACCCTCCATTTTCCATTCTTCTTCGGAAATATGACAAGAAAAGACATCCACTGACTGTCAGAAATAGGGTAGATGAAATTAGCATTAAGGAGTTTCTGCAATTCTTCTTTTACTATGTCCTTAAGTGTGGGGTTCATTCGGCACTGAGGTTGTCTAACAGGTTTGAAATATTCTTTAAGGTAAATGCAGTGAGTGCATAGGGTAGGATGGATTCCTTTCATATCAGTATAGTCCCATGCAAATTCCTTTTTGTATTTCTGTAATAGTTGTAGCAACAATCTGTTTTATTCAGCAGTCAGGTTAGGATTGATGTTTAAACATTTTCCAGGTTCGATTTCAACGGGACTGCTGATAGTAAGCGGAGTTGTTTTCAAATGTTCAATAATTACATCATATTCCTCACCTTCTTCTCCCAAATCTCTAATGGAGGCAACAGGGAGTGGATTGCTGATAAAACCATTAATAATATCGTCCTATGTTTCATCCTAAAAGTATTTTTCTTTTCCAAGCGTGAGAAGAGGTAGGGAAATATTAGATTCAGGTGCAAATTCATCCCACCATGGACTATTCAAATCCATATGAGGTTTTTTGGGGGATAAAGATTCAGGTTCTGAGTGGTCTGTCCATCTGAGATCACCATATATTCGTACCTACATCAGATATATGCATCTGCAGTGGCTAGCCATGGTCTTCCCAGGATTAAAGGATGACCTCCCAGATTGGATTTGGTTTGTAAGATAAGAAAGTCAGCCGGATAGTTCCAGGAGGCCACAGTGATAACCACATCTTCAATCATTCCTTCGGGCTTAACACGGGACCTATCTGCTAGTTCAAGAACTGCAAGTGTAGGTCTAAGACCATGAAGTCCTAGAGAGATGAAGAGCTCTTTAGTCAAAACGTTAATAGTTGCCCCCAGATCAATCAGGGTATTGGTTATAGGATGCTTATCAATATGGACAGTTACTCTGGGGTTCCTTGGGTCATTACACTTTGTCAACAAAGGCTGATCAATCATAATATCGGACAATTTTCCTAAGACATGGATAATATCAGGGTCCTTAGGTATCCTTCCAGGTCTTTTAACGCATAGATTCCTCACCGTTTTAGCATAGATATTCACTTCCTTAAGATCTTGTAACAGCAGAATCTGCATATAAATTTTTCAGCTCCTTAAGGAATTCCGATTCAGGTTGTAAGGCCAGCCCAGTTTCAGTTAATCGTTGAGGGTATGGGGGATTCTGAATACTAACAGTTGAGTCAGCTACCACAGATGTACCATCCTTACTCGAATTGGTTGTTGTAGTAACAACATACTTTCCCGAGTTGGATTTTACAGGTGTAACAGTGGGTTTTGTATCAACTGTTACATGTGTAACAGCTACCTCAGAATCGTCCATATCCTTCCTGGGTGATTCACTTTCTTCGATAATAATGGGGGTGCGTTTAGATCTGATTAATTTCCCTGACCGAAGTTGAACCTCATTAAGTCAAATAGGAGTGATAAGGTAAGCCTGGAGGGTAACCGGAGCATCCATGCTCTGAGTTGCCTTATTATTTGGATTGGGTTTAGGTTGTACAAGTAATGGGGTCGGACATAAGGTGTAGGATTCTGAATAGAAGGCAATTGTAATTGTTGCTGTTGCATTGGTATTGGAGGGGGTAATGGACCTTGGCCATTGCCTCTCTAGTTCTGACCCCAAGGATTGGGTTGTGATGAAGGATATTTCATTGGTGGAGGAGATTGCCACTAGTTCCATGGTGAAGGAAATATTGTTAAGGAAGGACTAGGATACTGCCATGGGTATTTTTTACTGTTATAAACATAATATAATAAAAATATGAAGGCATACCAGTAGGTCACGGCTACCATGGTCTCTTTGATCCGATAAAATAAGAATATTGAACATCCTCGCTTGATTCTTGGAGTACCGCCTTAAGTCTGGGAAACACAGGACACTAATTTGTAGAGTGCACCAACTCACAGATGTTGCACAGTCTGACACTATTCAGTCCGCATTCTCTTTCCAAATATTTCTTTTTGCATTGGGGACATAATATTTCTTAGGTTGTTTCAGTTTCTTCTTGTGCCTTCTTGACTTGTACCAGAGTGATTTGGGTAGAGAGAGTGCTAAGGAGATCAATTTTAAAATCTTCGAACAAGTTCTCGATCTCTGCTCGGGTTACTCCTCCACTTGTGGACTTCTGTATCTAGAGTTAAGGGCCTTGAACTGAAAATTCATCCTTAAAATCCTTGGTTCGGCAGTAGTCCTGATACTTAAAGAGGAAGGCTTATCTCATATCATTCCATGTTCAAATTGTGCCAACACCCAATCTCATGAACCATCTTAATGCTTCCCCTTTTAGAGTAGAAGGGAATAATTTTAGCTTCTGGGCATCTAAAGTATAGTCATAACCTCTACACAACACATCTAATTCAAACAAAAAGGTATCAGGATCCTCAACAGCCATCTCTTGAAAGGATGGTAGGGATGATAAAGGGATGTTCTTCATAGGAGCCTCATCCTGTGTTACTACTATTGGGAATTCAAAAGTAACGGAGCTATCTGCTTTAACATTCTTGTCCCTCATGGCTGATTCTTTTTTATAGGATGAACTAGCCTCAAAGTGTACTGGAGATTAAAAAATAGAAGGATTAGGATGTTTCAGGATCAATTGTTTAACAGCGCTACCAACGTCCAATTAATGATCAACTAACTGTTGTTAATCAAATTCCTGATGATCCCCACTGGTCTCTCTGTGTCCTTCAATTCTAAAATCTTGATCAATAATTCTCCACTATTATTTTGAATCTAGAATTTTGATATCAGGAGTGGATATGTTGTTCGAAGGATGGTGATTTCCAGCCACTAAAGACACCGATGGTCCAGGCCTTGATATGGTAGCTGCTTTCTGTGGTCCTGTCTTCCTATTATCTCTGTATGACATGGATTGTTCCTTGTCTTCCCTTAAAATCAGATCTCCAAAGAATGTTTTCCTTCCCAAATATGTGCTCTTATTTTCCTTGTTATGACCCATCTTTCCTATAGTTAGTAGAGTGGGGCGTGCTTTTATATGTTGATGTTGTCCTACTGGAACACATGGGCCCTATGCGTATCAATTCATCCTATAAGTGCTTCAGTTTCTACAGCAGTGAGCCCACTCAAGCTTGTTAGAGTGATGTGCAGGTTCTTACCTCTTGTTTTACCGCCCAACGACTGTATAGCTGAAGGCACCCTTAAAAAACACCCAAAATTCAATTCCTAAGTGTCCCAAAAAGACATTGGAAAGCCCGCTCAAGCCTGTTAGAGCGATCCACAAGTTCTTACCTCTCGTCTTACCTCCTAGAAATTGTGTTGTTGGAGACACTCTATGAAACACACGAAAATTTCACTTCTTACAAACAACTTTGATTGATTGGATTGTCACTACCATCCTCGAAAACGGCGCCAAAATGTTGGACTATATAAATCACTTATTAAATTACTGAACAACACATATTTAATTATCAATCTAGGGACGTCTGTTTATTCCAATGACAGTTGCACTGTCTATGCCAATACACCAACCAGAAGTAATTTCAAAGAAAAGAAATCGTTGTTGAAGTAAAATTCTAGAAATAAATCACTCATGCAGAAATAAAAGAATCCACAAGATTAAAATCACACTTCAATTTATCTATCTAGCTCTCCACACAATAAGTACCCAGTTGGTATCTCTATTATCACATGTGTAACAGCATATAAAGTATTGAAATCGAAGCAGATGTATTCTCAGCTGAACAGCAGCAGAAACACTCTAACGATACATAAATTGAAATACAATTACATACACACAGCTACTTTAATCATTGCAATCCATGCTAAGAAGGAGGGCCCTTCCTCCCTAGCAGGGCGCAGGTGGAGAAGGAAATTTAACTCAAACTAAATAGAATCACACATGTAACAGCAAGAACAAGATGATCTACATTAATCTAAACACAATTACAGAGGCAAAACAATGTTGTTCTCCGTTAACCTCTCGTCCTCTAGGGCCAAGAGATATATAGTGGTTATATAAAAAAATCTAGGAATAGATCAGTCATGAGAATCTTACGATTCTCATGCTGATCGAAATAGAACTCATACGGTTATAACCACTTCCTAATAAAGTCTTGTTTAGAAATTAAAAATATTACAATCGGAACTGCCCTTAGGCTGTTATTGTTGAGATTCAACAAGATGATGAAGCTTAGTGAAAATCAGTCACCTTCACTAAGTGGGCTCGCAGGCTATTTTTAGGTGCAAGTCTACTTTTAGACTATGTCTATTTTTAGACATGGTGATCATATTTCAGAAGTTGCAGGATGCTATTTGTGGATGGCTGGTCAAGTTGGAAACATAGATGAAATTCTATTTTTAGAATATTGGGCGAAGTCTATTTCTAGATCGTCAATCTAGAAAATAGATGTGTCGATTATTATTAGCTCTTAATAATAATCCAACAATAAACATCAACTTATTCTCTTGGAGCAATTTATTTTAGTGAATAGATTTGGAAAATCAATGAGCTAAAGGAATTACACAATTCCTAGGGTTTATGGTGGCTCATGCATGAAGGAATCAGTTGGAACTGAAGTGGAAAAGTTATGACAGAGTTGGAAGAGTAGTTTATGGAGTTGTTATTCAGTTTAACTCAGTTGAGCTAGTTGTATCTAGACTAACTTAAAGATACACTATTGAGAGTTAAGTGAATTAATTAGTTAATTAATTCACAACTAATAACTCACTAACAACTGAACAAATACAACAGTTTACTACAGTGCATGTCAGTTCCAGTGGAGACCCAGTGGAGAGATAGGTGAAAGGGTGAGATGGACTATCCGTTGTGACTATAGTGATGCATTCAATGAATCTGACACACATTGGAGTTCCCAATGGGGAATGCGCAGTCAAGACAAGGTAGACTCGAATTCATTCAGGGGTCTTGTTCAACAGGGATTGTGCAGTGGAGGCAGGCTATCAGGTGGCAAGAAATCAGTGCATGGATTTGCTGATTTCTTTTGATTAGTGTGTGACAATTGATTGTACTGAGAGTTTGATGTACTAAGCCTTGTATGAGATTTTTACATGATCTCCATGATACATAATATATGATAGTTGGGTTTTTTAGCTTCAGTCTTTCTCGTTAAACAACTGTGTTGTGTGTGATTGTTTTTATTGCTTCATGTGTTTGCAATTGAGTTTTAAATTTCCGCAAAAGATTAACAGTGGAAGGATTTTGTATTTAGCAAGAAGATAAATATTGTTAGATCAGGAGAATCTAGATATATACATGCATCTTGTATATAATTTCTACATGGTATCGAAGCAACATAATTCCTCGAAGATTGCAATTGTGAAGAATTGTTGAGTTTATATTGTGTGGACAGAGACAATTCGACTTTGCCACAGAAGATTCTGGTGCAATAAAGGAGTATACATTGAAATGTCTTTCAATGGGTTGCGATTGGAGTATGCCCTTGATGGGAGCTTGAATTACATAGCCTGGAAGGATAGGATGGAGGCGGTGCTGGAAGATAATGGACTGAAGGAGTTCATCGATAGCGATGTTCCTAAGACGGGATCTAGCGATGCTGCATTACTTGACGCATGGCAAAAGAAGGTAGCAAAGACAAGAAGAATATTGTTGGAAGGTGTGAAGGATCATATTGTGTCCATCCTTCATGGGAAATCCACTCCATTTTCAATGTGGAAGGCTTTGACAAATTTTTTCCAAAGAAGTAGGGACCAGAGGAAGTTGGCGCTGAAAGATAAGCTCAGAAAAATAAAAATGGAGAAGGGCGACAGTATTCCAAAATATCTCACGAAGTTTGTCCACTGTAGGGATGAACTGGGAAGTGTGGGGATTACTACTGATGATGAATAATTGGTGATCTTGGCTCTCCTTGGGCTTCCGAAGAGCTGGCATAGCTACGAAGACTTTGTCGATGGACGGGAGAAACTGCTGGGATGGAAGCGACTTTGGTCGGATCTTGTCTAGGAGGAGATAAAGTGAAATACCAAGGATGGATCTTCATTGAAGAATGAAGATGAAGAGAATTTCACTTTGCTTCCAAAGCAAGGAAAGGGAAGGGGAATAAATTTCCTTCAAAATCCGAAGCTAAAGGCAAGAAGCAGGATTTGTCCAAGGTGAAGTGTTTTCACTATCACGAGCATGGGCATTTCGTCACTAACTTCCCACAGAAGAAGAAGAAGAAGGTTGTTGGAGTTGCAGCTAAAGAGGCCTTAGCCTCACAATTTGAACTTGATTTCTCTTTGATCGCATGCTTGGTTTCAAGCTCAATGGGATCAGTGTGGTATCATGATAGTGGTGCATTTTTCCATATGACGGGAGACAAGGAGTTGTTTAGTGACTTGGAGGAGAAGGACCTTCAAATGCATATAGAGATGGGCGACGATGGTCGATACAGTATGACCGACATTGGGACCATTGCCTTTGAGGGGATTCAGGTAATCCATTTCTGTTGAAATATGTTATGCATGTTCCAGGTCTGAAGAAGAACTTGGTCTCAGTCGCAATGTTGGAAGACAAAGGTTATGACGTTTTTTTTAGCGATGGAAAATATTTCCTGCGACATAAAACAACGGGTCAAACCAAGAGGATATGGATTTGAGTTAAGAATCTCTACAAGCTGGAGGTAGATGATTGCGCTGCAATGATGGGAAAAGCAGAAGAAGTGGTGAACCAGGATGAGGGAAAATTATGGCACAGGACATTGGGCCATCTTCACCATGGCGCTTTGAATATTTTGCAACAAATTTCTATTGGACTTCCCAAGGGTACCCTTGTGTAGTCAAATCAGTACAAGGGATGTACTATGGGTAAGTTTGTGAAGACCACCTTTCATGAGAAGGAGAACCATGCTTTGGTGATCCTGGGGAGAATTCACATTGACGTGTGTGGACCTTTCTCAGTTGCTTCAAAAGCAAAACACAAGTATTATGTTATATTTGTTGATGACTATTCTCGTAGATGCTGGATTTTCTTCATGCTGAAGAAGAGCGAAACATTTTCAAAGTTCTGTGAGTTTAAAGCATTGGTGGAAAAGGAGTCAGGGAAGCAAGTGAAGGATCTACGGAGTGATAATGTTGGTGAATACATCTCAGGCGAATTCAAAGACCATGTCTAAATTTACTGGATTTTTAGACATGGTGATCATATTTCAGAAGTTGTAGGATGTTATTTGTGGATGGTTGATAATGTTTGAAAAATAGATGAAATTCTATTTTTATGAGATTGGGCGAAGTCTATTTATAGATCGTCGAAGTTGAAAATAGATGTGTCGATTATTATTAGCTCTTAATAATAATCTGACAATAAACACCAAATTATTATCTTGGAGCACTTTATTTCAGTGAACAGATTTGGAAAATCAGTGGGTTGAAGGAATTATGCAATTCCTAGGGTCTATGGTGGCTCATGCATGAAGAATTCAGTTAGAACTGAAGTGGCAAAGTTATGACGGAGTTGGAAGAGTAGTTTATGGAGTTGTTATTCAGTTTAACTCAGTTAAGTGAGTTAAACTCAATTGAGCTAGTTGTATCTAGCCTAACTGAAAGATATACTAGTGAGAGTTAAGTGAATTAATTATTTAATTAATTCACAACTAATAACTCACTAACAACTGAAAAAATACAACAGTTAACTACAGTGCATGTCAGTTCCAGTGGAGACCCAGTGGAGAGATAAGTGAAAGGGTGAGATGGACTATCCGTTGTGACTATAGTGATGCATTAAATGCATCTGACACACATTGGAGTTGCCAATGAGGATTGCACAGTCAAGGCAAGGTAGATTCGAATTCATTTAGGGGTCTTCTTCAGCAGGAATTGTGAAGTGGAGGCAGGCTATCAGGTGGCAAGAAATCAGTGCATGGACTTATAGATTTCTTTTGATTAGTGTGTGACGATTGATTGTACTGAGAGATTGATGTACTAAGCTTTGTATGAGATTGTTATATGATTTCCATGATACATAATATATGATAGTTGGGGTTTTTAGCTTCAGGATTTCCCGTTAAACAATTGTGTTATGCGCGATTCTTTTTATTGCCTCATGTGTTTGCAATTGAATTTTAAATTTCCGCAAAAGATTAACAGTGGAAGGATTTTATATTTAGCAAGAAGATAAATACTATTAGATCAGGAGAATCTAGATATATAAATGCATCTTGTATATAATTTCTACATGGTATCGAAACAGTGTTAATTCTTGAAGATTGCAATTGTGAAGAATTGTTGAGTTTGTGCTAGTGGACAATTCAAATTTGCTGCAGAAAATTCTTGGTGTGACAGTTGAGTATACATTGAAATGTCTTTCAATGGGTTGCAATTGGAGTATGCCCTTGATGGGATCTCAAATTACATATCCTGGAAAGATAGGATGGAGGCGGTGCTAGAAGATAATGGACTGAAGGAGTTCATCCATAGCGATGTTCCTAAGCCGGGATCTAGTGATGTTGCATTACTTGACGCATGGAAAAATAAGGTAGCAAAGACAAGAATAATTCTGTTGGAAGGTGTGAAGGACCATATTGTGTCCAAAATTCACGGGAAATCCACTCCATTTGTAATGTGGAAGGCTTTGACATATTTTTTCCAAAGCAGCAGCGACCAGAGGAAGTTGGTGCTGAAAGATAAGCTCAGAAAAAATAAAAATGGAGAAGGGCGACAATATTCCAAAATATTTCACGAAGTTTGTCCACTGTAGGGATGAATTGGGAAGTGTGGGGATTACTGTTGATGATGAATACTTGGTGAGCTTGCCTCTCCTTGGGCTTCCGAAGAGTTGGCATAGCTACAAAGACTCTGTCAATGGATGAGAGAAACTGCCGGGATGGGAGCGACTTTGGTCGGATCTTGTGTAGGAGGAGATAAGGTGAAGTACCAAGGATGGCTCTTCATTGAAGAATGAAGATGAAGAAAATTGTGCTTTGGCTACCAAAGAAAGGAAAGGGAAGGGGAAAAAATTTCCTTCAAAATCCGAAGCTAAAGGCAATAAGCGGGATTTGTCCAAGGTGACGTGTTTTCACTATCACAAACATGGGCATTTCGCCACTAACTTCCCACAAAAGAAGAAGAACAAGAAGGTTGTTGGAGCTACAGATGGAAATGCCTTAGCCTCGCAATTTGAACTTGATTTCTCTTTTATCACATGCTTGGTTTCAAGCTCAATGGGATCGGTTTGGTATCTTGATAGTGGTGCATCTTTCCATATGACGGGAGACAAGGAGTTGTTTAGTGACTTGGAGGAGAAGGACCTTCAAATGCATATAGAGATGGGAAAAGATGGTTGATACAGTGCGATCGACATCGGGACCATTCCCTTTGAGAGGGAGTCAGGTAATCCATTTATGTTGAAAGATGTTATGCATGTTCCAGGTCTGAAGAAGAACTTGGCCTCGGTTGCAATGTTGGAAGACAAAGGTTATGACGTTGTTTTTAGCAATGGAAAAGATTTCCTCTGACATAAAACAACAAGTCAAACCAAGAGGATAGGGATTTGAGTTAAGAATCTCTACAAGCTAGAGGTAGATGGCTGCGTTGCAATGATGGGCAAAGCAAAAGAAGTAGTGAGCCGGGATGAGGGTGAATTATGGCACAGGAGATTGGGCCATCTTCACCATGGCGCTTTGAAGATTTTGTAGAATATTTTTACTGGACTTCTCAAGGGTAATCTTGTGCAGTTAGATCAGTGCAAGGGATGTAGTATGGGTAAGTTTGTGAAGACCACCTTTCATGAGAAGGAGAACCATGCTTCGGTGATCCTGGAGAGAATTCACATAGACGTGTGTGGACCTTTCTCAGTTGCTTCAATAGAAAAACACAGGTATTATGTTATATTTTTTGATGACTATTCTCGTAGATTCTAGATATTATTCATGCAGAAGAAGAGTGAAACGTTCTCAAAGTTCTGTGAGTTTGAAGCTGCATTGGTGGAGAAGGAGTCGGGGAAGCAAGTGAAGGCTCTACGGAGCGATAATGTTGGTGAATATATCTCGGGAGAATTCAAATACTTTTGTAGCAAAGAAGGAATTCGAAGATAACTCATAGCACCTCATAACCCACAGTAGAATGGGGTCGCGGAGAGGAAGAACAAAACGATCGTGGGTGCTACACGAGCTATGATGCATGACCAGGGCCTACCGATGCACTTGTGGGTGGAAGCATGCAACACTATGGTTTATGTGCAAAATTGTTGTCCTCATAGAGTACTTGGCATGAGTACACCTGAAGAATATTTTACCGGTAAGAAGCCTGATATTTCTCATTTGAATATTTTTGGCTCATATGTTTACATTCATGTGACAAAGGATGCCAGGAAGAAGTTGGAGCTGACTGCAGAAGTTGGGATATTTGTGGGGTACACAGAAACACCCCATAATTATCATGTGTATTTTCCAGACAGTCAGATGAGTGTGGTGCGACGGGATATAAAATTCAATGAGGTGAAAGCCATGAAGTTGTCGCTTGAGAGGGAGCTACACTTGCATGCAGAGGAGGAACTTCTTGTTCCCAAAGATGAGCCTCTAGATGTGGATCAGCCACAAGAGGAGATTCATGGAGTGGAGGAGTCCACTTATGCATAACCAAACATTAGAGTTAGCAGAAAGCGTACTACAGAAGCTGAGAGACTGAAGTTTGATGTGGCACAGAATGTAGGAGTCCCTACATCACAGCGCAGACAGAGATAGTCACCTGACCGATTTACTGGATACATGGCTCTCATGAGCAAGTGTATCATGACAGAGCCATCTTGTTTTGAAGAAGCAGTGGAGGAGCCCACATGGGTAGATGCCATGGTGGAGGAGTATGACTCCATTTTCATAAATAGTGCTTAGGAGATTGTTCCAAGGCCGGTGGTTAAATCAGTGGTAGATTCGAAATGGATCTACAAGGTAAAGCAAGCTGTTGATGGGAGCGTCGAGAAGTATAAGGCAAGATTTGTTGCCTGGGGCTTCTCACAGATCGAGGGGATTGATTATGAAGAAACCTTTGCACCTGTCGCACGGTATTCTTCCATAAGGACCATCCTTTATCTCTCAGCGTAGATGGGTTGGCACATTCATCAGATGGATGTGAATATTGCGTTCCTTAATGGGATCATTGAGGAAGAGGTGTACATTGAGCAGCCTAAAGGATTTGAGATCTTCAGCAGCAAGTCGCATGTGTTCAGACTCAAAAGAGCATTGTATGGGCTGAAACAAGCACCTCGTGCTTGTTACACACAGATAGACAACTATTTCACTGGACTTGGCTTCACCAAGAGTGAGGCGGATGCAAACTTGTACCAAATTGTGGTGGAGGGTAAGATTTTAATCATTGTTCTTTACGTTGATGATTTAATACTAACGGGTGATGAGCAGTTGATACACTCATGCAAGGCAGACCTTGCAAAGGAGTTTGAGATGAAGGATTTGGGCCTCCTTCATTATTTCCTTGGATTGGAAATATGGTAGTGAGAAGGTGAACTATTTGTGTCTTAAGGCAAGTATGCTCGGGAGATACTTGAGAAGTTTAACATGCAAGGTTGCAAGCCTATTAACACTCCTCTTCCAGGAAATTGGAGGAAAGAGGACGCTACATCGGCAAAGGTAGTGGATGCCATTGTTTATCGACAGTTGGTGGGTTCGCTCATGTATTTAGTTAATACAAGACCGTACATATGCTATGTGGTGAACTAGCTTTCACAAGAAATGGTTAAGCCTACCACGCTCTTTTGGAAGGCAAGCAAGCATGTCCTGAGGTATCTCATGGGCACATCTGAGTATGGCTTATGGTACAGACAAACTGATGAGGTGAATTTTCATGGCTTCACGAATGCAGATTGGACAAGCAGCCCAACGGATAGAAAGAACACATCAGGAGGGGTTTTTAGTATCAGATCTACAACAGTTTCTTGGTACAACAGGAAACAAATATCTATGGCACTCAGTTCAGCGGAAGTAGAATAAATGGCAGCAAATCAACCTGCATGTGAGGCTATCTAGATGAGGAATATCCTGGTCGGTTTGTTCGATTCACATTTAGATCCTACAGTGATACATTGTGATAATCAGATTTGCATTAAAATTTCGACTAATCTTGTGTTTCATGATAGATCTAAACATATTGATATCCGGTATCATCATATCAGAGATTGTGTGCAGCGAAAGATCATATTGCTTCAGTACATTCTTACGGAAAATCAGGATGCAGACATTCTGATGAAGACGCTCGGCAGGAGAAAATTTGAATACCATAGAGGCAGGATCGAGGTGAAGGATAATCCCTATCTTGTTGAGAGGGAGTGTTGAGATTCAACAAGATGATGAAGCTTAGTGAAAATTAGTCACCTTCACTAAGTGGGCCCGTAGGCTATTTTTAGGTGCAATTCTACTTTTAGACTATGTCTATTTTTAGACATGGTGATCATATTTCAGAAGTTGTAGGATGCTATTTGTGGATGGTTGGTCAAGTTGGAAAAATAGATGAAATTATATTTTTAGAATATTGGGAAAATTCTATTTATAGATCGTCAATCTAGAAAATAGATGTGTCGATTATTATTAGCTCTTAATAATAATCCGACAATAAACATCAACTTATTCTCTTGGAGCACTTTATTTCAATGAACAAATTTGGAAAATAAGTGGGCTAAAGGAATTACGTAATTCCTAGGGTTTATGGTGGCTCATGCATGAAGGACTCAGTTATAACTGAAGTGGCAAAGTTATGACAGAGTTGGAAGAGTAGTTTATGGAGTTGTTATTCAGTTTAACTCAGTTAAGTGAGTTAAACTCAGTTGAGCTAGTTGTATCTAGTCTAACTGAAAGATACACTAGTGAGAGATAAGTGAATTAATTAGTTAATTAATTCACAACTAATAACTCACTAATAACTAAACAAATATAGTAGTTAACTACAGTGCATGTCAGTTCTAGTGGAGACCCAGTGAAGAGATTGGTGAAAGGGTGAGATGGACTATCTGTTGTGACTATAGTGATGCATTCAATGCATCTGACATACATTGGAGTTTCCAGTGAGGATTGGGCAGTCAAGGCAAGGTATATTCGAATTCATTTAGGGGTTTTCTTTAGCAAGGATTGCGCAGTGGAGGCAGGCTATCAGGTGGTAAGAAATCAGTGCATGGATTTACATATTTCTTCTGATTAGTGTGTGACGATTGATTGTAATGAGAGCTTGATGTACTAAGCTTTGTATAAGATTGTTACATGATCTCCATGATACATAATATATGATAGTCGAGGTTTCTAGCTTCAGGCTTTCCCGTTAAACAATTGTGTTATGTACGATTGTTTTTATTTCTTCATGTGTTTGCAATTGAATTTTAAATTTCCGCAAAAGATTAACAGTGGAAGGATTATGTATTTAGCAAGAAGATAAATACTGTTAGATTAGGAGAATCTGGATATATATATGCATCTTGTATATAATTTCTACAGTTATCCCAAAAATACAATGTTAACAACTCCTACAGCTATCATAACAAAAACACAACTATAGTGCGACCACCAAAGGATAGATCAACAACATTATAGACAAGAGCAGTCAACGATACAACTGTATCAGCAGTTTTCCAACGATTTTGTAACAACAAAGCGTAACATCAATTGTTGGTGGGTTTGTAACAGCAAGGTGTAACAGCATTGCTTTGTTGTAACAGCATTGCTTTGTTGTAACAACACGATCTGAACTGCCCCTGTGAACTCCGTGTCCAAGATCTTTGGTGCTACAAATGACATCTGAAAGGACAACACAAGTACCATCAACCTTTTCCGAACATAACATTCGCCGTCAATTAGTCATAAAAAGGTATAATAGATCATAATAATTGGTGAATTGGAAAATTAACGAAAGCAAGGTAAAACAGCACAAGTTAAGGTAAAACGGTAGGAAAAAGTGGTAAAAGATACTCCCATTGGTTATATTTATAAAGCAAAATAAGGAAGATAAGTGTAGGAAAAATGTACAAAACCAGCACCCAACACGATGGTCAAACTGAGATAGTGAACAAATGTTTGAAAGGATATCTTCATTGTTTTGTATTTGATAAACAAGCACAATGGGTCAAGTGGTTACCTCTGGCTGAATGGTGGTATAACACTGAATGGTGGTCAACAAAGGTTGATCAATCATAAGATCGGACAATTTTCCTAAGACATGGATAGTAGCAGGGTCCTTAGGTTTCCTTCCAAGTCTTTGAACGCATATATCCCTCACTGTTTTAGCATAGATAGGCACTTCCTTAAGAGCTTGTAACTGCGGAATCCGCATATATAAATTTTGCAGCTCCTTAAGGAATTCGGATTCAGATTGTAATACCAGCCCAGTTTTAGTTAATCGTTGAGGGTATGGGGGATTCTGAATACTAACATCTGAGTCAGCTACCACAGATGTACCAGCCTTACTCAAATTGGCTACTGTAGGAACAACAAACTTTCCCGAGTTGGTTGTTACAGGTGTAACAATGGGTGATGTATCAGTTGTTACATGTGTAACAGCTGCCTCAGAATCGTCCATATCCTTCCTGGGTGATTCACTTTCTTTGATAATAATGGGGCTGTGTTCAGATCTCATTACTTTCCCTAACCAAATCTAAACCTCATTAAGTCCAATAGGAGTGATAAGGTAAGTCTGGAGGGTAACCGAAGCATCCATGCTCTAAGTTGCCTTATTATTTGGATTGGGGTTAGGTTGTACAAGTAATTGGGGTCGGACAAAAGGTGTAGGATTATGAATAGAAGGCAATTGTAATTGTTGTTGTTACATTGGTATTGGAGGGGGTTCTGGACCTTGGCCATTGCCTCTCTAGTTCTGACCCCAAGGATTGGGTTGTGATGAAGGATATTTCATGGTGGAGGAGATTTCCACTAGTTCCATGGTGAAGGAAATATTGTTAAGGAAGGACTAGGATACTGCCATGGGTATTTTTTACTGTTATAAACATAAAATAATAAAAATATGAAGGCATACCAGTAGGTCGCGGCTACCATGGTCTCTTTGATCCGATAAAATAAGAATATTGAACATCCTCGCTTGATTCTTGGAGTACCGCCTTAAGTCTGGGAAACACAGGACACTAATTTGTAGAGTGCACCAACTCACAGATGTTGCACAGGCTGACACTATTTAGTCTGCATTCTCTTTCCAAATGTTTATTTTTGCATCAGGGACAGAATATTGCTAAGGCTGCTTCAGCTTCTTCTTGTGCCTTCTTGACTTTACTGTAGTGATCTGGGCAGAGAGAGTGTTAACGAGATCGGTTTAAAAATATTCGAACAAGTTTCCGATCTCTGCTCGGGTTACTCCTCCACTTGTGGAATTCTGTATCCAGAGTGAAGGGTCTCGAACTGAAACTTTCCCTTTGACTGATCCTCTTGAGCTACATAGGCAAAGCTTCATTATCTCATCAAAAGTTTCTTGTGATATGTCTCCTTTTCCTATTATATTCAGATGTTCCAGACAATCATCTCTTAATCCTCTTAAGAATATTGGCTTTAAAATATCCGGATGCAAGTTACTGAACTTAGACCTCTGTAAATTGTATTGGAATCACTCTAGATAATCTTCCAGGATTTCCTCCTCCTTCTGTGCAATTCTGAAAATTTATTTTATTCCTTCAAATCCCTGGTTCGGCAGTAGTCCCGATACTTAAAGAGGAAGGCATCTCTCATATCATTCCATGTTCAAATTGTGCCAGCACCCAATATCATGAACCATCTTAATGCTGCCCCTTTCAGAGTAGCAGGGAATAATTTCAGCTTTTGGGTGTCTGAAGTATAGTCATAACCTCTACACAGCACATCTAATTCGAACAAAAAGGTATCAGGATCCTCAACATCCATCCTTTGAAAGGATGGTAGGGATGATAAAGGGATGTTCTTCATAGGAGCCTCGTCCCATGTTACTACTATTGGGAATTCAAAAGTAACGAAGCTATCTGCTTTAACATTCTCTTCCCTCATGGCTAATTCTTTTTGATAGGATGAACTAGCCTCCGAGTGTACCAGAGATTGAAAAATATAAGGATCAGGTTGTTCCAGGATCAATTGTTTAACAATGCTACCAACGTCCAATTGATGATCAACTAATTGTTTCTCCTCAGGTTCCTGATCATCCCCACTGGTCTCTTAATGTCCTTCAATTCTCAAATCTTAATCAATAATTCTCCACTGTTGTTTTGAATCTAAAGTTTTGATATCAGGAGTGGATATGTTGTTCGAAGGATGGTGAGGTCCAGCCAGACACCGATGGTCCAGGCCTTGATATGGTAGCTTCTTTTTGTGGTCTTGTCTTCCTATTATCTCTGTATGACGTGGATTGTTCATTCTCTGCCCTTGAAATCAGATCTCCAAAGAATGTTTTCCTTCCCAAATCTGCGCTCTTCTTTTCCTTCTTACGACCCATCTTTCCTGTAGTTAGTAGAGTGGGGGGTGTTTGTAGATGTTGATGTTGTCATACCAGAACACATGGGCCCTATGTGTATCAATTCATCCTATAAGTGCTTCAGTTTCTATAGCAGTGAGCCCATTCAAACTTGTTAGAGTGATGCGCAAGTTCTTACCTCTAGTCTTACCGCCCAACGACTATATAGCTGAAGGCACCCTAAAAAGAAAACCCGAAATTCAATTCCTAAGTGTCCCAACAAGACATTGGCAAGCCCACTCAAGCCTGTTAGAGTGATGCGCATGTTCTTATCTCTTGTCTTACCGCCTGGAAATTGTGTTGTTGGAGACATTCTATGAAAACACACGAAAATTTCACTTCTTACAAACAACTCTAATTGATTGGATCGTCACTGCCATCCCCAGCAACGGCGCCAAAATGTTGGACTATATAAATCACTTATTAAATGACTGAACAACACACATTTAATTATCAATCTAGGGACATCTATTTATTCCAATGACAGTTGCACTGTTTGTACCGATACACCAACCAGAACTAATTTCAAAGAAAATAAATCATTGTTGAAGTAAAATGCTAGAAATAAATCACTCATGCAGAAATAAAAGAATCCACAAGATTAAAATCACACTTAAATTTATCTATCTAGCTCGCCACACAATAAGTACCCAGCTGATATATCTATTATCACATGTGTAACAGCATATAAAGTATTGAAATCAAAGCAAATGTATTCTCAGTTGAACAACATCAGCAACACTCTAATGACACATAAACTAAAATACAATTACATTCACACAACTACTTTAATCACTACTATCCCTGCTAAGAAGGAGGGCCCTTCCTCCCTAGCAGGGCGCACGTGGAGAAGGAAATTTAACTGAAACTAAATAGAATCACACATGTAACAGCAAGAACAAGATGTTTTGTATTAATCTGAACACAATTATAGATCCAAAACAACGTTTTTCTCCGCTAACCTCTTGTCCTCTAGGGTCGATAGATATGTAGTGGTTATATCAGAAAATCCAGGAATAGATCAGTCATGAGAATCTTACAATTCTCATGTTGATCGAAATAGAACTCATACGGTTATAACCACTCCCTAATAAAGTTATGTTTAGAAATTAAAAAGATTACAATCGGAATTGCCCTTAGGCTGTTATCCCAAAAATATAATTTTAACAACTCCTATAGTTATCATAACAAAAACATTGTAGTGCAACCACCAAAGGATAGATCAACAACATTATAGATAAGAGCAGTCAACGGTACAACTGTATCAGTAGTTTCCCAACAAGTCAGAGTGTAACAACAATTGCTAGTGGGTCTGTAACAGCAAGGTGTAATAGCATTGCTTTGTTGTAACAACACTATTCGAACTACCCCTGTGAAATCTGTGTCCGAGATTTTTGGTGCTACAAATGACATCTGAAAGGACAATGCAAAGACCATCAACCTTTTCCAAACATTCACCTTCAATTTGTCATAAAAAGGTAATAGATCATAATAATTGGTGAATTAGAAAAGTAACGAAAGCAAGGTAAAACATCAGAAGTTAGGGTATAAAGGTAGGAAAAAGGGGTAAAATATACTCCCATTGGTTATAGTTATAAAGCAAAATAAGGAAGGTAAGTGTAGGAAAAATGTACAAAACCAACACCCAACACGATTGTCAAACTGAGATAGTGAACAAATGTTTGGAAGGATATCTTCATTGTTTTGCATCTGATAAACAAGCACAATGGTTCAAGTGGATACCTCTGGCTGAACGGTGGTATAACACTTCCTTCATCGAGCATTAACAACAAGTTCTCCAAATCATAAAGGATAAACTAAATTTGGCACAAAATCGAATGAAACAACAAGCAGATCAACATCACAATGAGAGAATTTTTGGTGTAGGAGACTGGCTATTTTTACGGCTACAACCATACAAACAAATGTCCCTCAAGCAAGCTAAGAAAGATAATAAATTATCACCAAAGTAATATGGTCCTTACAAGGTGTTGTAAAAGATTAGTAATATGGCATACAAATTGGAGCTTCCTACTTCTTCGTGAGTGCATTCAGTTTTCCATGTTTCATGCTTAAAGAAGGTTATAGGTGACAAATTTCCAATTCAAACAATATTGCCAGAACTTGGTGAGGAAGGAAAAATCATATTGGAACCTGAAGCAGTCACAGAAACAAGAACTCGACAGCTAATAAATTGATCAATTTCAAAGTATCTCATCATGTGGAAGAACTTACCCACTAAATATTCTACATGGGAGGATGATAATTTTATACAGAATCATCCAGAGCTACTCAAGGATTGAGGACAACACTTTTTTGAAGGAGAGGGGCATGTTAGGTCCCTATATTATTAGTGTAGTCCCTTATTGTTGTTAGTGTAACCCCCTTATTGTTATTATTTTACCCTTGTAACCCCCATATTGTTATTATTGCGCCCTTACATTATTATTGTTAGGTCGGCTAGGATTATATTGTGACCCCATGGACTCCTATATATAAAATGAGGTTTTTTCATTTGTATCATCTAAGAAATGTTGATTTATGTAATGTAAAGGAGGTTGCCCACTCGAAGTGGATGAATTCTAAGGCGTTGATATCACTTTTCTTCAATTTTTGGAGCTATATTCATAACATTTGTTGCCTCTACACTGCGTTGCTCCTTCTAGAACATTTTATCTCTGCCCTCTGCTTCACTGTGATTTGCTGCACCCATCTCTCTACTTTTCTTGCTACCGTCATAATGCTCCTATAAATCATATGTGATCCAAGAGTTGGGCACCTCAAGGATCCTGCCTTCACTCTGTAGTTTCTCTACAGATCCATGTCTCCCACCTTACATGGCTCATGAGAACTCATGGTGTTAGTATGAATCCTTTGTCGAAGTGTAGGAAAAAGGACCACTTTAGCTATGCATAAATAATAGCCCTAACAACAACAGTGGCTGCCAATATCTTCAGATCTGCGGTTAGTTGAACAAGAAAAGAGCTACAAAGAACCAGATCTATGCATGGAAAGACATTAAGCAGTAAAAACAAGGGTTTGCTCCATATACCAATAGACAAGACAAGAACAATTTTTGAAAGAATTTTTTTATTAATTGGGCACCTGGGAGGAAAACAAGAAGGCGTATCCAATTCTCCTCAGTGGGATGGGTTCTTGGAAGTCCTCAGCACTTCAGATCTAAGATTCTTCTCTCTTGTTGGTGTAGAAAACCCAATGCAAAGAATAGAGCTCAATGGGAGCTCACACAGCAAATGATGGAAAAATGTGACCAAGTGTATAGATCCAGAGTGCTCTAATAGGCAACAAAAGGTGAGGAATGGTAGGAAAAACCCTCCTATTTATAACAAAATATTGGGTCATTCTAGATCTTGGTGCATGATTAAAATAATGTTAACCAAATCTAGATCCACCTTTCATTGAATATTTTATTATATTTGTTGGAGGGAAATGGTATTTGACTTGGGTCAAATCCCTTTATTTGTCAAAAATAAATAAATAAATGATTTATTTATCTTTTTAAGGAAGTGGTTGAAAGATAATTAAATAAATAATGATTTATTTAATTATTTGTGGGTGATTTGGTCATATTTAACAAGGAATATTATCTAAATACGATTTAAATAATTATTCCTAGAAAATAATAAGATAAATAAAGGTTTATCTAATTAATTTCTTTGTTTTGGGTTAAACATGACTAGGAATAATAATTAAATTATGATTTAATTAATTATTCCATGAGGAAAATCAAACAAATATAGGTTTGTTTAATATTTCCTTTTGGGGTTTCCTGTTTAGACCATAAACAACCTAATAAATGTGGTTTATTAAGTTATTTAACAAAGTGAAGGCAATTTTACTTAGGGTAAAATTGGTCTTACATGGTGTACTTGGGTCCATCTAATGATAATAGGTTAGATGACCAAAAAATGGTGTAACACATGGCTACGTCGTCATCACTCCTATCGTCCTTTACTATTGTTGCCTTGGATTCAAAAGATCCTTTGTCCTTCTTCTTAGGACAAGTGTTGGCGAAGTGTCCAAGTTCACCGCAATTAAAGCATCGGACCTTGGATAGGTCCCTATTCTTCTTCCCTTGTTGCCTTCATTCCTTTGATGCAAGGGCAGTATCATCTTCCTCTTCTTTATTCACCTTAACGGTTTCACTGTTGTTGTTTTGCCTCCTGGTGAATCTCCTGATTTCCTCCTGACAGAGGATTTCCCACATGTCTGCCTAGGATGGTAACGCTGCCCTACCTAATATGCTCTGGAAAAACATTTCCCACTCCTCGGTGACTGCATTTAGGGCATTCCTTACCAAGAGTCCTTCATCCGTAGTTGCACCCATGGAAATCAGTTGATCCCAGATAGTCTGAAGTCGAAAAAGGAAGGGATCTATCTCCTCACCCTTCTGCATTTGAAACAACCTCATCTGATTCTCTAGAAGAATTTTTCTTTAAATGAAGCTTCCCTAATACATTGTCTCCAAAGAAGTCCACATCTCATTTTCTGTCTTCTTCCAAGGAATATGTGGCACGACATGATCTTTTACTCCATCCATAATCAAACGTTTAGCCTGCGCTTGATTGTCACTAAATTTATTTAGAGGATTTGGCTCTGCAGGCTCAGCTAGGACAATCTCCACATGGTTCTTGATGTCATACTCATCCAGGACTGTCAGTATCTTGGCTCTCCAGATGACGAAGTTGGACACACCGTCCAACCTTTCCTAATCTCTCAACCCATGAGAATCCATCTAACTCAAATCTAATGAAAGAATACTCTTCTCCCTCTTTCTACTGCAAAACTCAACATAAATGTTGGATTTGGGTTTCTTAGCAATCAGAAACCTTCTATAGTAGTTGCTCCGTCTGTCAACTGATTTTCCTCCTGGGAATCTTCATCCAAAAAAAAAAAACAATTGAACAACTCTCTACGATCACCCTCATGATCAAATCTCAGATTTTTTTGGCTCATATTTGCTGAGTGACTGTCCTCCTCCTGCTCTTTGTCAAGTTAGCTAGGCACAATTCTGCACCGACATAATCTCCCCACACCAGCAACTACTTCTGGATCTCGGCAATACTTCTCAGCAATAGAAAAGTAATATGGACTGTGTCCCTCTAGCTGGCCTTTGTGTGAGCAGACTGGCCCAACGCAGCCTCTACGCAGTGGTTGCACAGCGCAAGCTGCTCCTGCATCCCTCTGGAAGGCACTGCGTTGTCTATGCGTCACCCATATGGGACTGCGTCAGCCCTTGCGTAGCCTTTGCTAGGACTTCATCCTCCTCCTGCTGAGCTGCCCCTCTTCGGATTTGTTGCTTCAGCTGTTACCATACAAAAAATATGTCTTCAGCTGATTTGCTGGAGATTTAGCTTGATCTACAATCGCTCTGATACCATGTGAAAATTTATGAATGCAATAATTCAAAAATCCTACAGTAGTATCTTGATTTACTTCTCCTGCTTGTGATTTAATTATACAAGTTATTTTCAAAAAATATTTAGAAAATATTGAAGTAAACACAAATAACAACCTACACACATGCAAATCATTTAGTGAATATTATGCTCATTTGAAAAAGTGACACACATATTTTTCGGACAAATTTCCCTGGAAAAACCCAATGTGGGAAAATCAGTGTAGCAGATATGAGGGTTTATTATTATTAAGTAGAATGCAAGTACAAAAAATCTGGGCACTTTACTGGTGAACGCGACAAAGAAAATAAGATCTATAGAAATTCCTATTGTTCTAGAGTTTGAAGACTAGACTAATTGACACCCTCAAATGAGATTTATAGAACTCAGCTCTGTTATGCCTCTAGAAACCCAGCGCTGCCCTGAAGCTGTCTACGTCAGCCCTGCTAGCCTTTGCATGCCCATACGCTACTCAAAAGGGGACTACATAACCCTTATGGCCTCCTTAAGCCCTAGCGCTACCCTTTCTGGGCCTGTGCAGTAGCTTAAACTCTCTACGTTACGCAGCTGCTGTGTAGCCTCAACTTCCTCTACGCTGCTCTTGATTGTTGCTCCTCTGCCTCTTGTTGACTCTCGGCTCTCGGATAATATCATCCCCTTAGCCAATACTACTCCTCGCTGCAATTAAAACTCTTCTGGAAATTCTTAGCAAACCTGCCCTAGAATTCCAACTTAGTCTCTTAGCTTTGCCTCCGTGTGTGTGTCTAAAACTAACCCCAAGTCTTTCCTTTATAATTTTCTCGTTGACATATCGACGACCATGATTTAATATTTTATCGACGACTGACATTAAAAGACTGCTTGATCCGCATCACTTAGAATATTTCATCACATGTGTTTAATTAATTCACTTTAATTTTTTTAATTTCCTAAGTTAGACTTAGGGTCCTCATTAAAAAAATAAATTATTTTAATGTCTCACACACCAGATGAAATTTCTCCAAAAAATTTCAGGGTTTTGGAGGTCTTGTGTGTCTTAGCCCCTCCAAAAAGTTTCAGGAATAGAGCACACCCGATGTTACCACAATATTAAAAATCTCAACAAACAAATCTCTCCATAGATCCAGTGGCCACAGGCCCTTTCAGGTAGGGTTGGGATTCTAGCCACTATGTCCCATTGATGTGGCCATACCATTTGCCGCTACTCAGGCAGCTTCTGCCCATGCCCGGTCTTAAAATAACAAGGCTAATTGTTTCATTGAGTGAATTTAGCACATCTGCCACCAGGCACATGACATATTGGACAATTCCAATGATAACTACAAGCAGCGACATGATCAACATCGGGTGCCACACAAGTTCTAAATGGGTGACAAAGTTTGGCTACATTTGTAGACAGAGTGCCTCGCTAGGCCCCACCATAAGCTTAGTTATCTCTGATATTGGCCATACACTATTGTTGGGCCTCATATATGCCCATGTTTTTGTCAAGAAATATCATTGTTTATACCTTAAAACCCTAGGTTTTTAGCCCATGCTATACCCTAATTCTGTCACTTTTGGCCAAATACTCTCTATGGTTGATTATCATCAATTTATTCACTTCTCTATGATTAAAGATGATTTTTTCATGTTTTACTGATGACGTTTTTGTTGAAGTACATTTATCACAGGGTTCCATTGTTGAAATCACTCACAAGCCAGTTAAGAATGAGATGCCTAATTTATGGATTTGGTACTTTCGGTGCGCTTTAGAGGAAAAACAAGGGAGGTTATGGTCCAAAATAATGTTTTAATACATCCCATGCATTTTATTGCACCTAGGTCGCACATGTGGCTCCTGTGGAGTTGATTAACAAATCTGCTCAAAATGTGCAAAGTTTCCAAACTACCATTTTTTACCTCGATTTGTGTGCATCTGGAGGTGAATCTATAAAATATAATCAAATGGGTTTGTTAAAAATATAACCAAATATGTATATCCAAAACGTTTTCTCCAAATTCGAAGTTTTCGAAAAGTTATACGTGGATCTTTCAGGTAGTTTTGTTAAAAATCACTGCTTTTAAGAGTTCTAGAACATTGCAAAAAAAGCCGAACAACCAACTTTGGGCACGATTTCCGAGGAGATGGATTTGAATGAGACAAATCCAAGAGATTTTTTTGTTGGAAACATAACAAATTAGTCTCCCTCCAAACAGTTTTCTGAAATTCTTCATGGTTAGCAAGATATACCAATATCTCTAAGGTCAGTTTGTTAAAATTGTTCAATTTTCCATAATTGAGGAAAATTAATAATTCACCTTGTGAATCTTATAAATTGTTCAGCCATGGTTTGTGTTATAAGCTTGGGAATTTTTTGAAGGATGAGGATGAAAAGGTGTGAACATGAGACAAAATATTGAAGGAATGTATGTAAGTGAACTTATGATTTGAATCTTAATACAATTTGACTTTGCCATGAATTCTTTGTAAATGTTATGGTTTTTTTTAATATTTAGACATTGATTTAGTTTAGACTTTCTCCAGGAGTGGCAAGGATCCACCATCACCTGGAAGCAAGTTTTTTAAACATCATAGGATAGAGGTAGTGTGTTTGATTTAGATCTAGGTGCATGGATTTTATTTTGAAAACAATTGTTAATTAGATCTCATAATTTTGATTATGTACTTAAGACTGTAATTCATTTTTTTTCTTAAAATTAAATAGACATATCATTTTCAACTCGTTGCAAGCTAATGAATGTCGTTGATCAATGATTTTATTTCATGAATAGCCCCTTTGTTACAGGTTTACGATTGAAATATTTAAAGGTGCTTCTTAAGTGGATAAACAAGAGATCGATAACTGCATTTGTTTTAAATATGAATTGAAATCTATTATCTACCTTATTGATTTTCTTGTAACATTGTGTTTTGGCAACCAACTATTTGAAAGCAATGCAATGAGACCATTAAATCATTGTTTGAAGTTGTAGTTTAGTTTGAAATTCATTATGATTATAGTTAGTTATTGGTAGAACCATTCACCAATGTGCTCATGTTTGAATGATTTCTTGAGTTTGATTAAAGAAGTTTAAGGATATGATAGTTTCTTATTTTGTAGTCTCTTAGATCTGAAGCATGTCAATTAGAATCTTGGTTTACATAGTTTCTTTTGAAGCAATTGCAGAGTGATGATAGAGGTTAGTTTGAATGCTTATTTGATTTGTTTTATGCATCTCGGGAATTAGATTAGTTGAAGTCTGGTTTGTTTATTTCCTTTGTTTAAGATCATTTAAATGAGAGTGAACTTTATTGGGATTAAGATTTAGCATAAGTTTGGTATCATTTTAAATTAATCTTGATTGGTTTAAGATTATTGTATTTAGATTAAATAGATCTTAGTATTTAGATTGAGATTTTCATTTAGATTAAAATCATTTCAATGGTAATTTGTATTCCTTGGTTTATGATTAATTAGAGTTAGTTTCGTTTGCACAGTGATTAGAATTTCTTATTTGTTTAAGCATGTTTTCCTCAATTGATTAGCTTCAATTAGAAACAACAATTTTGTACTTAAACAACAAGTTGATTCCTACTGTAGTCTAGGTTAGCTGCTTTGATCCTGCGTTCCCTGCACTTGTACCTTGAATCCTACAAGCCCTGGATTGATAATTTAATGTTGGAAATTATAGCAATATATTTCCCCAAAAACTATCGCCAAGGTTGTAGGGTACAATTCTTTCGAGCTCAACATTCCATTGTTCCTTTGCTTGCACCCAATGTTCAATGTGGACAACCTTCGACCATACTTTCCACCATTACTAGACACATCTGACATTGCAGAACAACTTACAACAACAAACTTAAAACCACACTACATGGAACATTCCACCACTGATCGAATCATGGTCACACAGATCAAGAACACTCGCCAATAGAATATCCGACCGTATTGAGTCGTCAAAGTTGGCCAACACCTACACTAAGGAAAGTGGATCACCAGGGACCAAGTTCATCAGAAGTTTCCCCATCTCATGTAGGCACCCAATGCAATGAGGACGGTTCCTTCCTAAAGGGGGAGTACTAATCTAGGTGGATATTGGTGGCCACCCGCCCATTCCACTTGGACCTCCACCATTGTTTCTTTCATTTTTTCAATTTCCTTAATTGTAGCACATTTTACTATTATTGGTATTTTTTTGGGTCCTAAACTTTTGGAGCCATTTGGAGGTTCTAAAAGCCATTTTTATTGAAATCAGAGAGACCGAAAATGTCCCAAACAAATTTATTCATTTTTTTTTTGCCTCCCCTTCAAGATATTTAAAACTAGGTATTATGATAGCCAAATGAAGATCGTATGCCAAAGTTACGACCCCGAGAAGTTGATGTTCCAACTTACCCCAACAGGGCCCACAAGCTTTTGGTGCTTCATCTCCTATGGTTAGGTTTTTGGATGTTTAGGGTTTCTCATTATTTATAAATGATAAAAAGGCCACTGAGGCTATTGTAACACATTTCTGAGGCATGTAGCCACCACATATCTTCTTAGAGATAAGCTACCATCACCCAAGCTAGTTTACTTCCATTATGTATGTAAGCATATTTAGTTCTTTGATATTAATGAAATGAAGTTTTATTTATGTTGCACCTTTGCATTTATGGTTATATTTGTATTTTGTTGCGTTCTTATCTAACAAGTCTAATAACAATACCTCTGTAATTGTACAACTATTTTTCCTACACCAAAGTGGCTAGCAATAAGAGAAGTATGAGCTTCCCTTATGATGTTGATTTGTTCACCCTGTGGAGCACATAACTTTCCAATATGATACAATAATTTATCATGAGCATGATAAGTTAAACATCTTTTAAATCTTCATCATTAGCATATTGTTCAACATAGCTCTCACGCATGATTGACTTATGCTTAAGAGTGACAAATTCACTAACAATAGGCCTTGATAACATTTCAACAACTTTTTTGTATATCCCTTTCTTATACCTGATTACAAAATGGAATTTTTGTAGAAATCCCACCCATCTGAAATGTCTAGCTTGTTGTAGCTTGGTTTGCGATTGTAAATATTGAAAAGGTTGATGGTCGGTATGAATAATCATTTCCTTACCCATGAAATAATACTTCCATTTCTTCATGCTTTATACCAAATCATACAACTGTTTATCATAAGTTGGATAGTTAATTACTACATCGGTTGGTTGGAATGTTCAAAGCCAATAATTCAAACCAAATCCTCTTTCTCAAGAATAAGCTAAAGGACATCAAGATGGATAAAGGAAAATCCATCCAATCCTACTTCAAGAGGATTATCGAAATAAAAAATAAACTTCTATCTATTGGAGAATTTTTTTCTGACAGGGAGCTCACTCTTATTTCTCTTGGTGGCCTCCCCCGAGCATGGGATGTGTTTACCACCACTATCCTCAACAATGATAAGATTCCAAGTTTCAATGAATTGTTGACTAGATGCACTCATGAAGAAATAAGGATGATGGAGAGACAAAAGCCTTCAAATGGAAATAAGCCGCACTGCATTCTTCACTCATGCTAATAAGAAGAATAATGTTTTTCCAAAGAGACAAGGTCAAGGAAGACAAGGATTAAAAGAAGTAATAAAGGGAAGATTATTCAATTGTAACAGGTTTGGCCACTATGTTATAGAGTGTCTTCATAAGAAGGATACACCACGGGATGATGACAACAAAAAAAACCACAACAATTTCAATGGTAATGGCAATCAAAGGAATAACACATTTAACAACAAAGGAAAGAGGAATGCTCCCATTACACGATATGGAAATGGTCAACCTCCCAAAAGGTCGATAAAATCTAGGTATGAGGAAACTAATGTTGCGGAAAAGAAAAAATAATTGTATCTTATTTATGCCCTTACTAATGCATATCCTCCAAGCACTTTGGATAATTGGTTGACTGATAGTGGTGCCTCAAGGCACTTCAATGGGTACAAGAGGCCCTCTCAAATTTGATTGAAAAGAATACTAATTTGGAGATCATACTTGGAGGCAATGCCGCCTACCCCATGAAAGGGATAGAGACTGTTACTCTTCATTTTAATCAAGGTCAAGTCCTTCATCTACAAGATGTATTGTATGTACCTGATTTGAAAAATAACCTGGTATCTATTTTTGTGATGGAAGACAAAGGCTTCAAGATAGCATTCATCGATGGGAAGTTATGTATTTTTCATAAGAAACTGAAAGATGAAATTACACTTGGATTTAGGGTTGAATGTCTTTATCAGGTTGGAGGAAGTCCTTTGGGATCTATGACTTGCAACACTTCTCTTCAATCTGAATTATGGCACCAGAGTTTTTCTCACCTTCATTACAAAGCCCTACCTGATGCAAGGAAGATGGTCTTAGGTATGCCTAAATTCAAGGTAGATCATGAAGGTGTTTTTCAAGGTTGTGCAATTGGAAAATATACAAGGGGGCCAAGTGAGAGTCAAACCATGGACATTAATCATTTGGTATTCTAATCTATCTGGTATATTTCCTGTAGCATCTTTGGGAGGATATTTGTACTATAATATTTTTGTGGATTACTTCTCTCACAAAACATGGATCTATTTCTTGAAGAAGAAGGATGAAGTGTTCAAATGGATCCGCTCTTTGAAAGCCTTGGTTGAAAATCTAATAGGGAATAAGATCAAAATATTGAGGACTGATAATGGAAATGAATATGAGTCAAATGAATTCAATGACTATTTCAGAGAAGCTAGCATGAAGAGGGAGACCACTATTGCATATACTCCTAAGCATAATGGAGCTCCTAAAAGGAAGAATCTAATCATCATAGGAGCTACTTGTGCCATGATTCATGACCAAGGCCTACCAAAGTTCTTATGGGGAGAACTTTCCAACACTACCGTGTACATTCAAAATAGATTCCCACATCAAGCATTGGACTTCAAGACACTTGAAGAATTTTTTACTTGTAAGAAACCTGATGTTTCTCATTTTATAATTTTTGGTTTTCCCGTATATTTTCATGTGCCAAAAGATAAAAGAAACAAGCTAGATGCATCTAGGAAGAAAGGAACATTTGTGGGCTATAGTGAAACTTCGAAGGAATATAGAATATATCTTCCTGGTCAAAGAGAAGTTGAAATAAGTCAAGATGTCACCTTCGATGAAGATGATGCCCTCGGGAAAGTTATAGATCCTCCTATCCCAAGGAATGATAATAATGATGATGCAGGAAAGTAGGATAACCCGATGCCTGATGTTGAAGGCCCGATGGATCCTATTTATCCACCTCCTCATAAGCACACTACCTCAAGAAAAATACTATTATGGCTCAAATAGACTCTCGAATATGCTGAAAGACATGTTGCACCAAGGGGGACATTTCGTGATGTAAGAACCTAAACAGGTACCAAGGGTACTTAGCTGCCATGAGCACCATTATTCAATCTGAGCCTTTTATGTTCAAAGAAGTCGTGAAGTGCTAATTGTGGAAGGATGTTGTGAATGAAGAATATGAATCAATCATGAAGAATGATGTTTGGGATGTGGTTTCTAAACCCAAGGAAAAATCTGTGATCACTTCAAAATGTCTTTACAAAATCAAACATGGAGCTGATGGGAGTGCAAAAAAGTTCAAGGTCAGATTCGTTGCTCGAGGCCTCTCTAAAATGGAAGGATTGGACTATGATGAGATATTTGCACCACTTTCCTGATGTACCACTATCCGATCAATCATCGCTCTTGTTTCCTCTCAAGGATGGAGTCTAAACCAAATGGATTTCAAAACTCTCTTCTTGCATGGCTCGCTTAAGGAGGAAGTATATGTAGAAAAACTTGAGGGGTTCGAAGTTCAACATCGTAAGAAACATGTATGCAAGTTGAAGAAGGCCCTTTGTGGGTTGAAGCAAGCCCCTAGGGCTTGGTATGATAGGATTGATAGCTATCTCATGAAACTGGGATTTACAAGAAGAGAAGCTTACCCAAACCTATACTTCAAGGTTGAAAAGGAAAAGCCCCTCATTTTGGTACTTTATGTGGATAATATCTTCCTAATAGGTACAGACCCTCTCATTTATCAATGAAAGAGAGAGTTGGATTTCGAATTTTAGGTGAAGGACCTATGGTTGACGCACTACTTCCTAGGCTTGGAGGTTTGGAAAAATCCAAGTGATATTTTCATTTATCTAAGAAAATACATTGTGAAGCTAATAGAGAGATGTGGGATGGTGGATTGTAAGTCTGTGTCTACTCTGATGGAACTCAATTTCAAGAAACTATGTGGAAGTGATGTTGGGCCTGATTTGGAAAATCCTTCTGAATATCAACAACTTGTTGGGGCCTTGATGTTCTTGGTGAACTCTCATCTCGATATATTCTTCGCTATGAATACATAGAGTCAATTTATGGTCGAGTCTCATCACATACATTGGATTTTTTCCAAGAATCTCTTAAGATATCTCTAAGGCACAATCAACTATGGTTTGAGATACACTGTCGGCAATTTGAGGCTACATGGATATACTGATGTTGACTGGGCTAGCAGTGTGGTGGGTCGTAAGAGCACATATGGATGTTGCTTCTCATTGGGATCTACTTCGATATCCCGGATGAGTAGGAAGTAGAAATTGGTTGTTTTAAGCAACGTCGATGCTAAATACATTGCTGCTAGTATGGCCTGTTATGAAGTTGTTTGGTTGAGGAAGCTCTTTAGTGAGCTATTTGAGCATGTTTTGGATACCACTTTGAACTAATGGGGTAACCAAATATGAATTCACCTTTCAGAGAATATTTTGTTCCACTACTACTCCAAGCATATTGATATCAGGTACCACTTTATCCGGGATATGGTACAACGAGGAGCAATAAGGCTCCATCACATCAGAACCGATGAGTTGGTTGCAGATATTCTCACGAAGCCCTTGGGGAAGGTAAAATTCTTGGCCTTTTGTGAGAGACTTGGAGTCGTGGAAAGACCCTCCTATGAGGGTCCCGCATGAATTGGACTCTGAGCTCTGGGAGCTCCTGGGGGCTTAGGGTACTTCTCGGAGCTATGAGTGACCATAGGTGAGTGTTTTACCTCCCCCTAGTGGTGTGTTTTACATAGGGTGAGTGGTTCACCTTCCACTGTGATATCCCATGATGGTTTACAAGTGTGTAGGGTGAGTGGTTCACCTCCCCCTATGATTGACATAGGCATAGGATGAGTGGTTCACCTTTTGATGTGATACCCCATGATGGTCGACATGTGTGTTGGGTGAGTGGTTCACCTTCCCCTATGATTGAAATATGCATAGGATGAGTGGTTCACCTTCTCCTATTGATGCCCCAACATACATCCTACCCATGTACTTCGGAACTCATGGGAAGTACCTCCCATGTGGCCAATGAGTTGGGAAATGAGGATAGGGACCATAGCACTACCGATGGATGCATAGTGTACTGTAGTACTCCCTATGCTAGGATGCATGGTGTTCAACAACTTGATCTGGGATCAATTGAGGTTCTACCTCTGGACTGGCTTGTATCAGTGGAAAGTGGAAAGGTCTTGTGACTCACTCTCGATCAATTATTCTTCATTATTAATTCATGGCTCAACAGACCAGAGAAGAGCATACATGACATAGATGGTACATGATGACAGGATGGCATGATGATCAGTGAAAACAAATGGATTGGCAAGTGGAATTCTCCCTAGCTGAGAGGGAGTGCTAAAATTGGAAACTAGGGCCAAATTCCACCTTGGGACAACTCATATGATGCATATGATATTTTTATTGAATTCCTCTTTTTGAGAGGTCCAATATTGATCTAAATATCATCTCATTCGTACGAGTATAAGTATTATTTTGAATGTATTTTCACACATTTCCAAATTTTCAAGGTCGGCCTCAGTCAAATGTAGGCTCATGAAGCCCAATAGATGTGTCTCTTCACCTTCAACGAAGTGTATAAATAGGAGTGACCTCTCTCCTCCTTTGGACATCATTCACTCACAATTTCTTCTCTCTCTCCACTTCATATTGGTTCGTACAATTTGGGTTTCTCTCTCTCTCTCTCTCATGTGTGGAAAAGGAGGCCAAAAATTTCAGAGACTAATTGCAAGCCAAAATTAGAGATTGTAGACCAACATTGACCTGAGCTTGTTTGACTGATTTTTTATTTCATTTTTCTGGGCATAATTTTGATTTTTGCAGGGTGTACTTGCTGGCACATAAATCAAGGCATTTGACTGAGTTTGACCTATGTTGACCGTAGGCTTGACTGAAGTTTGACTGAGTTTGACTAGAATTTTAGGGACTATTTTGGGTTGAATTTGACCCTTCTTGGATGCCAAGTTGACTGACTTTTACCGAGATTCTAAGGAGAAGATTTGTTGTTTATTTTACCAAGCTTTTATTTTCTAGTTAAGGAAAAAGGTTGATTGTTGTTGATTGTTGTTTTGACAGGGTTGATCTGACTGTGTTTTGGGCAAGTGAAACTCATATATGTACTCCCCCTCTTTGCTTAACTATTGAGTAATAATAAGAATAATTGATCAAAGGATTTTAACCACATTGCGGTTTTTCCCTAGCATCCGCCAAATATTGTGTCCTCTTGTCTTGCCTTGTCTTCTACATTTTGTTTTATGTTCTATCTGTATTTATTGTCAATGTGATTAATGGTTAAATAAAATAAAATAAATATAAAGTAACACCATCTTCATGTTCACAACTTGAAAACATTGATCAAGTACAATCCATATGCACATGTGGTTGATTATGTGCTTCTTTTTTATCCAATTCAAGTTCCAGACAAAGAGGCATTTGATAATTCAAGATGTGTTGAATACATATATTATGTAATTGGAGGGGACCATTACGTAGAAGCTAAAAGGAAATTGATGGAGGAATATCCCAATAACCGGCTTTTTGAAACAATGAAATGTATCATTTATGTAGCTTTAACTGATACAAAAGAAACATTATTGGCATGGGATCATAATACAGATAATGAGTATAGCATGTCTATGACTTTCATCCAAAGGGTTAGATTTATGCATAGTGAATTTGAAGAAAATTGTGGTGGGGATAAGACAAAGGTTAGTGTAGCCTTTCAGAAGGAATGTTATATGGAAATAGGTTATCAAATTGAGGAAAAAATCAATTCAAAAAGTGGCAAAATAAATTCAGAAATATTCAGAGGTATTTATAACATTTTCCAGTTGGCATTTAGAACTGGAGAGATATGGGAATTGATTAATGAGTTTTTCGACATGTGGGAGAACATTGACATAAAAAACCAGAAGGTCAAAATATCTAAACCATTGATATGTACCAATAGTAAATCACGTCCTGAAATGAAGTTCCCTCGAGAAGATATGACTATCACACCTTGGAGAACAATGCAAGGAGTGAAAGATGAAAAACTTGTCAAAACAATATTATCTCGTGTGAAATCAAAGGAATTATCGTTGGATGAAATGTATGAGGAATTTCAAAAGTAAGTTTGTTGAATTACTTTTTACTTATTGTTCGATTATAATTTTCTTTTAAATATAACATATTGTTGTTGGTATTATTTCTTATACATATCATTATATTAGCATTTTTTACTTTATGTATTCAGTCAAAAGGTTTATATGAGAATACAAGAAGAGATGGTTAAATTGTTGAATGAAGATAGTTGGGATGATGTTGTACGCAACTACCTAGATTCAAGTTTTACATAAACACTAAAAGATTTGTATCTTGTGTTTAATAAGGTATGTTGATTTATACATTCATTTTTAATCATATTTTTATTATTTTTATTTTATAATACATATATTTGTTTATCTCATTAAAGATGTCGAAGAAGGATGCAAATGGAGTACCAGATTGTTTCATAATCTTTATTGAAAAAATTAAGATAGAAAGGCTAAGAAAGCAACGTCTTAGAAATGTTGAACTTGATCCTAGTCTTACTCATTTCATTTGGAATGAGCTCCAGAGTATCCAATATCAAATAACACAGGTGATTATGAAGACATTGCAAAACCTTTAATGGATTATTCCCTAGTTATTGGAGATATTCCTCATGGTTTCAATATCCCAAATATTGAATATGATAGTGTCCCTTATACTTATCAATCTTTTAGTAAAGTGGTTACGTGATTTCTAGAAGTCACAACATCACCATTTTGGAGATTTGTGACATTTCATTCAGACACGCAATTTGCAATTTTATTACCAAGCTTTGAGGGAAAAGAAAACTCAAGGATGCAGCTTACATGGTAAGACATTGAAATTGTATGTTTGATTAAGGTTTAAAAAATCATTTATGCACAAGTTACTTGAACTTTTACTATTTCATGTTACACACAAAATTCAAATCTTATCGGTTGCAGAGATTAACCAATTATAAGTGATTGTGAGTTCATTCGTGTTGAATGTTGGACAAAAGATGATAGTTATAAGCCTTTGCTTCTGAATCGAGTAGATGGAGAGAGTCATAGCCAAGTATTGGTTCATGATGTTGTTTTAGAAAAGCTAACATATGAAGATAAAGAAGAGAAATGAGAGATAGCTAACATTGATCAAAACCACAATCATTGATTAACTATCTTATAGATTTATGTTCAAATGAAGGAGATTGGTTTTTGGATTTATTTTCAGGCTCAGGTAAGTTTTATTATATAAAATTGAATTTCAATATATATATATATATATATATATATTTTAGGTGTTTATACTAATTTATTTAATTATTTTTTTTTTCTTGATGATTAGGTGCAACACTAGCATGTTGCCTACAAAAAGGAAGAAATTGCATTGCCATTAAAAAAGACTCAATACAATGCAAATTTATTCAACAAATAATTAATGTTTTTCAATTTCTTCGAAATGCAATGCAAGAAGTTGGTTTGAGGAAACGAGATTTTAATGAATCGTGTGTGGCAAAAAAGACAAAGGAACCTCAACCACCATTAGATGGAATGATTGGAAATGGACACTTTGAGAGATTTGCAGACATCAAAGA
Organism: Pinus albicaulis; assembly: GCA_034641835.2. Taxonomy (NCBI): domain Eukaryota; kingdom Viridiplantae; phylum Streptophyta; class Pinopsida; order Pinales; family Pinaceae; genus Pinus; species Pinus albicaulis. The sequence continues at coordinate 440,509,786 of CM076571.1, read as the reverse complement.
TCCATCATAAGAGGAAAATGAACAAACTAAAGCACAAAATATTATGGAAGAAGACAATAATGAAACTCTAGAAGATGAAAAGCATGGATTATATGATGTTATTGATTAAATTTAAGTTATGCTTGCAAATCAAACTCATTTTTTATAGCTATTAATTAGTTATAATTGTAATGCTTTGACTTTGAGATTTTATGAGAAGAATAAGTATTCAATTATTGTTGTTATATGTTTAATATTTGTATTATGTGATTTTCACTTTAATTTTCATGTGAATCATTATTTAAAAATAATAATAATAATAATAAATAAATAAAAATAAAAAATTGTTATTATTATTATTTTTTGACATAAAATTTACTATTTAAAAAAATAATAATAATAATAATAAAATTTGTTAAATTGTTCCTATAAAAATAATTTATTTGACATATATTTTTTAGTAAAAAAAAAATCTCAAAATGTGTATTTTTTTGTTATATCTATATTCAAAATATGTAGTGTTATGTCAATTGTTTGAAAAATATTGCTTTTTTAGTGACAATTATTTCATGTGCATTGAAATATTAATTATTGATATATAAATATATGGAAGATCGAAACTTTAAAATATTGACCTTTTTTTTAACTATGAAAAAGAACAAAATTTTCACTACAAAAAAAAATGAAAAAAAAAAAACAAAAAAAATACAAACCTAAAAACCACTTAAAAAAAATGTCAAGGAAGAAGAAGAAGACGACTACTTTAAAAATTGTTAAATTTAGAAAATAATTATCCACACTTAATACATCAGTAAATTTAAAGTCAAAAAATAAGTCTTCTAGAAAAATGGGTTGACGTTGCATCAACACTTTTCAAAATGAGTATGAAAATCACTAACATTTTAAAAATAATGCTTATACTTATTACATAAGAAAATTTAAAGTGTCAAAAATATGCTAAAAAAAGGTGTATTATGAATCAACACTTCTCAAAATCGGATGTATTATTTGCTACCTCAAAAAAACAGGTACTTAGTATAGTTCTCGTTTAATTGTTTACATTGTTAAGAGCTTCAGAGCCCACTAGAAGACGAGCATTTAGATCCAAAGGAGGAGCCTAAGGAAGTTGTGGAGTAGCCACAAAATGAGGAGCAGAGTGTGGAGACATCCACTCAAGCAAAACCCTCTAGAGAAGGTAGAAAAAGAACCAGGGAAGCTAATAGAATTGTGAAAGATGTGAGGGAGAATGTGGGAGCTCCTTAAAATTTGCGTAGACAGAGGAGTTCAATTGATCGGTACATTGGCTGCATGGTTCTAATGACTAAGCTTATAGAGACTGAGCCATACTCTTTCGAGGAAGCAATAGATAAACCTATATGGTTTGATGCAATGGTGGAAGAGTGTGAATCCATTGTAAAGAACAGTGTTTGGGAAGCGGTCCCAAGACCAACAGATAAATCAGTTGTGGGTTGCAAATGGATATACAAGGTCAAACATGCATTAGACAGAAGCATAGAGAAGTATAAGGCATGTAGCAAGGTATTCATCCATTAGAGAAATTCTTGCTCTGGATGCGCAAATGGGGTGGAAGATCCACCAGATGGATGTAAAAACATCATTTCTAAATGGGGGCTATTGAGGAGGAGGTGTACATCGAGCAACCATAAGGTTTTGAGATTTAATCAGGAGTCTCATGTCTACGGACTCATGCGAGCATTGTACAATCTCAAACAAAGATCTCATTGGTTTGGGCTTCACCAAAAGTGAAGCGAGTGCAAACCTCGATCACATCTTGGCAGAAGGTAAATTTATTATTATTGTCTTATATGTTGATGCTTTTATTTTAAATGGTGATGAGCGTCTGATCAAATATTTTAAGGGGGAAATTGCAAGCGAATTTTAAATGAAGGACATGGGTCTCATCCACTACTTCCTCGGGTTGGAAGTATGACAAGGTGATGGGGAAATATTTATGTCTCAAGGAAAGTATGCAAATGAGATACCATAGAGATTCTACATGGAGAGTTGTAAACCCATGTAGACACCTCTAATGACCAACTGAAGAAAGGAGACTACCACTTTAGGTGAAGAGGTGGATGCTACTGTTTACAGAGATTTAGTGGGTTCACTAGTGCTATATCTTGTGAACACACGACCATATATGTGTTATGTAGTCAACCAACTGAGCCAAACTATGGTTAGGCCGACCAAATTGTTTTGGAAGGTAGCTAAGCATGTTTTACGGTACCTCAGAGGCACTACCCAATTTATATTATGGTACATACAAACAAAGGGAGTGAAGGTGTGTGGCTTCATATATGCATATTCGATAGGGAGTCCATCCAACCAAAAGAGTACATCATGTGGAATTTTCAACGTTGGGTCTGCAACGGTTTCCTGGTACAACAGGAAGAAAATATTTGTGGCACTTAGCTCGGTAGAAGCAAAATACATAGATACAAGTCAAGCAACATGTGAGGTGATCTAGATGAGAAATATACTTATGGGACTATTTGGTCAGATGATGGATCCAACTGTGATATACTGTGATAATCAGAGTTGCATCAAGCTCTCCGACAATATTGTATTTCATGATTGATCCAAGCATATAAATATCTGGTATCACCATTTACGAGATTATGTGCTAAGGCGGATAATGTTGCTACAATACATTCCGATAGAGGAACAAGATGCTAACATTTTGATAAAGGATTTGTCAAGAGGGAAGTTTGAGTTCCATAGGTGCAGGATAGGGGTGGTTGATAATCCCTTTCTTGTTGAGAGGTAGCATTGAAAAATGCAACAAGAAATTTTCAATTTGATTTTTCCTTGGTCAAATTGAGAAAATTTGAATTTCCACATCAACAAACAACTTGGATGCAGTTAACTTGTATGACATGGCTCATGTCACCCAGTTAGCTTAATAAATTTGAGTTAGAGGAGTTGGAGATAAATTAAGCATGTGTGATTGCTAAATTTTAGTAATCATGTTTAGTTATATCTAGTTGAGTTCAGTTAAATTAGTTCTAACAATTGGATGAACTAGTGGAAGGTCAGTTGTGTAGTGGGATAACAGTCTAACTCAGAGCATCCAGTTAACTGATCAATTATCCCAAAATAGCTAGTGCATGCAAAGAATTCAGGTTCCCCAACTGTGGTGGAAATTCCAAGGTAATGTAACATATGTTGTAGTATAGTCTTGAGTGTACATGTGTTGCATGCAATGATATGATCAATCTTGGGAATTGCACAAGAATTTTGGAGGAATTTCCTAAATAATATGGGCCTAATTTCTCAGGAATTGTGCAAGGAAATAGCGGCTCAAGCAGAGGAAAAAATTGACTAAGTCAGGGTCAAAGATTCTGAGTGAGCATAGAGGTAGGTTATTTACTTACAGGTTGAGCTCAGATTGAGCTAGCAATTGTAATACATCTCTATTCATCTTATTAATGAAAGCATGCATAAGGGGTTTTTAGCAGTTTCTCTCCCATTGAAAAATATTGTGTGCGTGTGTGTTATTTCTCATTGCATGTTTGTGATTGATTTTCTAAATTGTGAATTGAATTTCCTAGAGAATTAGGGTAGGATTGTGCCTTGTGATTTAGATTTAAATTTCATGAGAAGATTGCAATTCTACACCATAATTCCTACAATTTTGGTATCTAAGACACCGTATGGAATTAGTACTCTGGAACTTAAATAATTACAAATGAATTTGGAAGAATAACTCAGGAAGGGATATGTATGCCACAATGTATCACCATGGGTTGCACCAGTTCTTTTCGTTAAAAAAAAAATACAGTTGTGTATTGAAATCCAACAAATAAATAAAGATACTATTAAAAATAAACACCCATTGTCGAGAATTGATTATCTCTTCTATAAACTAAGTGGTGCAAACATATTTTCTAAAATTGATTTACGATCTAGGTATCACTAGTTGTTGATTAAAGAAGAAAGTATCAGTAAAACGACATTTCAGACTCGTTATAGGAATTATGAGTTGGTTGTTGTACCTTTCATATTATCTAATGCACCGGGATTTTTTATGTGTTTAATGAATGGATTCCTTCGATAATATTTATATAAATTCGTCATGATTTTTCTAGATGAGATTTTAATATATTCTAAATTTGAAGAGGAGCATCAAAAACCTTTGAAATTGGTTCTGCGGGTACTCAGAGAGCATCAACTATATGCTAAGTTGAGAAAATGTTTAGTTTAAGAGAGACAGATCCATTATTTGTGGCATATTATTTGAGAGGATGGAATAGTTGTCGACCCAAAGAAAATTAAGGCTATCAGAGAATGGGCAGCTTCGAAAAATGTTATGAAAGTTAGGTCTTTTATGGGCCTACTGAGTATTACAGAAGAATCATCGAAGGGTTTTCTAGAATAGCATATCTAATTATTTCTTTGTGAAAAAAGGTGTAAAATTTGATTAGACACCTGAGTGTGAAGTAGCTTTTAGAAATTTGAAAGACTTATTGACCAAATCTTTGGTATTAAAAATTACTAATTCGAATGCAAATTTTTTGGTGTGTACACATGCATGTAAAGAAGGATTGGGTGGTGTGCTCATTCAAAATAGGTAAGTAATCTGCTACAAGTCCAAAAAATTAAAAGAGTAATGGCCGAAGTAATCAGAAAAACAATTACATTTGGAATTATGCAAGAGTTTACACCCAAAACCACAAAAACACTCTTGCAATGAGCTATTTATATGCTCAATGTCCTAACTTCCACTAATTATAAATCACTTATTAAATAACAAGTGTCCACTTACATTAAATGTTATTCCAAATAACTAGCTAACAAAAAGCCTAAGATACAACACATTTGGAGAGTCATATCTTGTTACAACAATATGTTAATTCTAAATGTCTCCATAAAATAATTAAATATTCTAGAATAATAATTATTAATTTAATATCTTAAATTAATAATTATTTTATTCCAACTTTATAACCTATGATAATGTTTTATTTTTGGATCATCTAACAAAGAGCACAAGAAGGATTATGTTTCCAATGACCTAGAGCTTTTAGCTATCATTCACGCACTAAAAAGAGGAAGCATTATCTTATGGGCCGAAAATTTGAATTACAAACAGACCATTATGGGTTGCAACATTTATTTGAGCAACCAAATAGTCGCAACCAAATCTAAATGAATGAAAAAATAGGTTCCTGGAATTATTGGAAGAATATGATTTTGAAATCAAATATATAAAGGGAAAAAGAAAATCGGGTGGCTGATGGACTCAACCAGAGAGTATATGCTATGCATGTCGCAATAATTGGAAACTAATAAACAAATTTAATGGGCATAATTTTATAGGCTAGTAATTTAGACCAATAATATATGCAAATTAAGAATAATTTGTAGCAAGATGGAACACAATAGAAATACCAAAATTATGAAATGAGCCCAAATATTATGCTTTTATATAAAGGCATAATTTATGTGTTGAATGTACAAACATTAAAAGAATTAATTTTGCAGGAAATGCATAGGTGTTGTATGCGGGGCACTCGGGGTACCAGAAAACTTTGATGATAGTTAAGAAGCAATATTATTGGTTAGGATTAAAAATGGAAGTGGATAATCACATAGTTGGGTGTATGGAATTCCAAAGGGCGAAATCTTAGCATAAACACCCAATTGGTTTACTTTAGACATTTTTCATTCCTTAGTGGAAGTGAGAGGTGGCATCCATTCATTTTATTACTAGTTTTCCTAAAATTGTGAAATAACATGATTCTATAATGGTGTTTGTGGAAAAACTTACAAAATCCACTCATTTATTCCACTAAAATAAATTCATAAAGCAACAAATGTTTCATATATTTATATTCAAGAAATTTCCACTCTCCACATGTTGCCTATGGAAATAATTTCAGATAGAGATCCAAAATTCACATCTAATTTTTGGATCGGGTTATTTAAAGGATTGGGTACCAACTTAAATTTTAATACAACATAGCATCATGAGTCAGAGAGATAGAAGGAGCGGGTGAATCAAATCATTGAAGATAATTTATGGACGTATGTGATGGATAAGCCATCCAAGTGGGGTTGCATCAAGCAAATGTAGTTAATATAATTGGGAGTTGCACAAGTGTATGGATCACATGAATTCCACTTAAAAGTGCACATTTCATGTGAATTTGTTATTTTTTAACATTTTAAAAGTTTCCTCTAAGTTTCCTTAAGGCAAGTTGTAGGCAACCTTCATGTTTCATGAAAACAACTTGTAGACACAGCATAAATGATGAAGTAATATATGAAAGAAGATGATAAAAAGTTAATTGGTGATAGGTTAATGGCCAATAAGGTACCTATAGTCATAGTTTATCAAATAGAACTATAATATTGAGTTTCTAAGATGAAACAAAAAAATTCCCATCAAGAGTATATTGTAGTGAAATTCAAAATGATCCTGTTAGCACCTGAAATGGACCCCACGCTGAAAAAGGCAAATCAGGGTAACAACTAAACCACACTCAGCCTTGTAGCTAGCCCTACAAGGACAGGAGAGGGCTCTCTCCGTAGGATAGATACTTAATAAGATAATAAAGCACTGATTTTAGGCTAGGTATATAAATGTGAAAGGGGTTTTGATAAATGACTGAATTTTCAGGGATGTATGGGAAAAAGGGCAGTATGAAACGAGGAATTAAATCAAGGACACAGAGTATTTCATGGGGCAAGATAGGCAGGAGGTTTAGCAATCAAATTTGAAATAATATGGAGTGGAAAGACTATTGATAAAGCTGAAAAGGGCATAATAAATGGATCCTTTTCAGACAGAAGAAAACACACAGAGCATGAATGATTTCCCAAGGCAGAGCATATAAAATGGATTCTACCTTTCTAACTTGAAAACATTCAACTGGAAATGTTTATGAACGAATGTTGCAACATAACAATGTACATATGAAACACAAAGAAGACACATATGCTAAAACTCATACCACATGAATCCCATAAATCAGAGCTGCATCACTTTATTTAATTCCCTGCCAAACTATACAATAGAGCGCAGATCTCACTGCCACACTATTTCCCTACTTCTGAGTTTTTCAGACCTCAGAACTCTCCCGCCTTTTGCAAATGATTAGCATTTACAATAAATATACAGATTTTGCAAGAATACAAGTCGATGGGAAGAGGAGAAATCACAACTGAAGATAGAAGGCCAAAGGCCAACAGTCTCTTCGTAAAAGAAGAGTTGCGTTACATTATTTTCATCTGAAATTTTCGGATATCCAATGAGGAGGTGAAATCATGTAGCGTGGATCCTTTCGAATCATTACTGAAGACAAAATAGGCAATCTGATCGTATTTTCCTGCTGTTCTAGATACCTTTATTTTATTTTAGGCTCTCGGCCTTTGACTGTTCGCTTTCCATTCGCTGTTTGAATAAAACTGATATGCCCTTTGAATAAATTGAATTGAATTTATGCATTTTCGTGAAGGGAAAAAAATATTTTAAATGGGAAAAAAGGAAGGGAGATGGAGGCGGGAATCTTATGAAAATCGCAATCGGGATCGGGAGCGGGGCAGAGATATGATATAACACAGTTATCACAATCGCAATATCAGAGTGGAGCGGGAGGGGAGCAATATATATGATATAAAACTTCCGATGCGATGGGATGGGAAAATCCTTTGTATTATAATTTAAAACCGAAATTTCGTATTAACAAAGGAAAAGGCCCTTTATTATATGAACGGGTGGAAGTATTATGGTGGGACCCAAGGGCCAATCGCAATCGCAATATCAAAAGCGGGGAGTAATTGCAATCGGGAGGTAGGGATGTGCGATGTGATCGGAGGATGGGCGCGATCGGAGGGTTTGCGATGCGATCGGAGGATGGGCGCGATGGATTGATTGGACGAAGTAATCGCAATCGGGAGAAATGGATGTGCGATGCGATCGAAGGATGGGCGCGATCGGAGGAGCGGATTGGGTCGCATATATAACATTTTCGATGCGATGATCGGAGCTTTGCGCTATTGATCGCATCAGAGAGATTTGCGATTGGCTCATCGGGTCATACAAATGAACCTTGCGATTTGCGATTGAACAACTTTTGCGATTGCGATGTATAACAAAGGCTTTAAACTTTAAATCATAAATTTTTTATTATATGTGTGGTGGGGAAGTGATTTATACGGCGGGGGGTTATATATGATATAACTTTGCTTATAAGGTCCATGGGTGTGGAAAAGGGGAAGTGGTTTAAATTAAATAGCATATGTATTCGAAGTTTTATAATGCGATTTTATAATCGGAAAAGGGGGGGGGGGGATAAGGGGTTTTTTAAGGGATTTGAACATAAATTCAAAAGGGGGACATGGGAAATATGGGGGCTTAGGGAATAGAGGGCTTTTACTTCACTTAAGCATAAAATTAAATCTAGAAGTCAGTTTTGAGAGTGTAATATACCTTTGGAAAGCTCCTTTCGGGCTCTTTCTGATGGATCTGCTTTGAAGATGCTTTGGCGCTGAACATGCTGCGGAAAATTTCTTTGAAAGGCAGGGACATCACTTTGTGGAGATAACAGCTTCCGAATTGTGACTGAAAGGCGAAGTATTATGTTTTCACCTTAAAACATGGTTTTGAGGTGAAAATTACACCAAAATGAATGAATGATATCTCTGATCCTCCTGGTGCTATAATTTTGAGTTTATTGACTTCCTCATGACCTTGCTGATCTTTATTGACATTTGAATCATTATTTTGACCATGGTGAGACCTTAGAGACCAATGAGACCTATCCTATGACCTACTGATATGATTTTGAGAATGAAAGAGACTAGTGACCGAAGACCATAGGGAGGAAAATCAGCAAGTACCTCATGAGGGAAAACTGATAAAAATTACTACCATCAATGAATCCATGACCTAGTGGAATGGTGAAATTTATTCGGTATGAGACACCTAATATGAAAATGCAAAAGAGCAACTTTGATCACTGATGGCAGTATGACTAGACTGACACTAACATTGGCTCCAATCGGGATGGTAGCTCTTTGGAGGTGCCAAGAACACCGTAGACCAAGTAGCCTTATCCATTGGGCATGGAGTCAAAAATACTGAAAAACTGACACAATGCAGACTGACACTGACTCAAGACTAAGACTGAAATAAAACCAAACCATACACATAACATTCAAGTTGTATAGCCTTCACCTCGGGCCCCAAACTTCAATGACTGTGTACTCTGAACTTTGATAAACATAACATGGTATATACAATGGTGATGGCATAGTTTCCTGATCCTTTGTTTTCAACAATGGTAGTGCTTCAAAAGCCTACCATTTACTGCTCCTCCAGGGCAATCTTGGCCATCCATTTCTGAAAGCAAGAAGGTATTCTGTCCTCTGTATGCTAAAATCCTGTATGGTCCCTTCCACAGATTGTCGAACTTACCATGCTTCCCTTTGTCTTCATTTCTGGCATCCCATTTCAACACTATATCATCCAGCTGAAACTTCTCTGCTTTTGTCTTCCTGTCATAGATATTTTTAATTTTCTCCTGCAACTGAATAGCGTTCTATGACACTTCGTCTCTTGTTTGCTGAAGGTGGATCATTTGATTGATCCTTCGTTGATTTTCATTGTCCTCACTGCCAACTTCTTGCAATAATCTCATAACTGGGATTGTAAGGGATGTAGGAAAGACAACATCAGTACCATAAACCAGCTCAAATGGTGACGTACCTATTGATCTTTTTCTGCTAACTCTGTCTGCCCACAGTGCGTTGATGAGCTTTCAGTGCCAATTTCTTTTTTTTGCCTCCAGCATTTTCTTAATTATATTCACCAATGATTTGTTAGATGACTCATCCAGGCCGTTTCCTTGTGGATAATACACCATCGAATGGCCCAGAGCGATGTTGTATTTTTCACAAAAGTCGATCATTTTCTTGGATCTGAACACTGCTGCGTTTTCTGTTACGATTTTGCATGGGCAGCCAAAACGAGATAAAATATTCGATTCCAGGAATTGAATGATTACTGTGTCTGTTGCTTGCCTGGCTAGGACAGCCTCGATCCATTTCTTAAAGTAATCTGTCCCTGTCAATATCCATCGGTGTTGCGCTGAGGACGTGGGATGAATCTCTCTTATGAAATCGAGCCCCCACTACTGAAAGGGTGCGTTCACTGAAATTGGTTTCAAAGGGAGTGGAAGCAACTTCTTCTTCCCTTGGAAGATTTGGCATTCATGACATTTCATCACTATCTTATATAAATCAGAGAATAATGTGGGCCAATAATATCTTGCTCTCAATACCTTGTTAGCGATAGTCTTCCAAAATAAGTGACCGCCACGATCGCCTTTGTGAAACTCATGAATTACCTTCTGCGCTTCTTCTTCAACCAAACAATTGAGCAGAACGCCTCCCAGATCTTTCCAATACAGAGCGCTATCTAAAATGCAGTATTTTGTAGATTTTATCTTTAGAGATCTACCTTTACTCTTGGACATGCCCGTAGGAGGTGACAAATGCTAAAGGACATAGATGATGTCTGAATACCACGGGGACTGCAGAAAAATATCTGAAATTGGAACCAGCAAACCTTTATCTTCATCTTCTGCCACTTTTGTTATGAGGTTTATATCTAAAGCGCGCAGATTTGATTGGGCCATCAGTTTCGCCAAGCCTTGGCCTTTGATCAACTTCGTGGGCTTGATCTCCAGATCGTACTCCAACATAGATGTTATCCACTTACCCCTTCGACCTTCTGGATCAGTTTACATCAACACATCCTTCACTACTGCGTTAGGGACATAAGTTATAGTATGTGAATGCAGAATATAGACCCTGAAATCCTTCAATGCCTTGATAAGAGCCAATGCCTGTTTTTCGATAATGTTATATCTTAAAGTAGCATCTCTGATAGTCCTACTGAAAAAGGCAATTGGCTTTTCTACCTCATCTCTCTTTTGCATTAAAACTGCAGCCAAAGTATGCTCAGATGCAAACGAAAATATGATAAAATCTTGAGTATAGTCGGGACTGATCAAAACTGGGGCATTGGAAAAAGCGAACTTTACCAGATTAAATGACTTGATCGCTTCTTCACTCCACTTGACAGTGCTGTCCTTCTTCAACATGTTAGTCATTTCCCTCAAATGTTCAGCCAGATTGGGTATAAATCGATGTAAAAAGTTCATTTTACCATTAAAAGCCTGAATCTCCTTCTTGTTTCGTGGCAGGTCTATGAGCTGAATTGCCTCCACTCTAGCTGGATCGATGCGAATACCATCTTTGGAGATGATATGCCCCAGCAACTTGCCTTCATCCATGGCAAAGAGACACTTCTTGGGATTGAGATAAATTCCAAATTTTCTGCATCGCTGAAAAACAACTCTCAAATGGTGTAAATGCTCATCATCTGATCCTAAAAATACTGTCAAATCATCCAAATAAACAACCAAAAAAACATCTTTTTCATTTGCAAATGCGATGTCCATTGCACGCTGGAAAGTAGCTCCTGCATTCTTCAGTCCAAAAGGCATTTTGGCATATTGGAAGGTTCCCCAGGGTGTTGTGAAGGAAGTTTTATCTTGGTCCTTCTCATGCACCAAGATTTGGTTGTAGCCTGACTAGCCATCAAGTAGTGACATCCTGGATGCTCCAACTACTCTCTACAGAATATGGTCCATTTTCGGAAGTGGATAATTATCCTTTAAGGAGGCCTTATTCAAGTTCTGAAAATCTATACACAACCTTATTTATCCAGTTTTCTTACGCGTTGGGACCAAATTCGAAATCCAATTAGAAAATCTAATAGGAACTATGATTCTAGCTTTGTACAATCTGTTTACCTCTTTTTCGATGGATGGAAGAAGCTTCGAATTGATTCTTCTCAGATTCTGTCTGAATGGATTTTGATCCGGCTTGATAGGAATAGTATGTTGGATTATGTTCTTGTCATATACCTTCAAATCTGAATAATCCCATGCAAATACATCAGAAAATTCAGAAAGCAACTTCACATACTTCTCCTTCACTTCAGGGGACAATGTCTTTGACAATTTCACGAACTTGGGCTGATCAGGTGTTCCAAGATTCACATCTTCAACTCCTTTCTCTATGGGTGCCAAGCTTGGCTTCTTTGCAACATCGTCCTGATCAAACAGCTCCTCTAGAGGTATGAGACCTCTATGAATTACATTATCTTTCAGCTGCAATATGTCCATCTGGTTTGTTTCCAATTCTTGATCATCAACCACATATTCACCTTCTATGGGAGTGTCCTTGAATTTTCCATCACTCTGTAAAAATGCATTGATCTCATTATCATCCCAAAATACTTGCCAATACCTTAAATTTTCCGGAACAGCAGGCCTATGCTTGACATAAATTTTAAACTTATTGTTGGAGTTCATCGGAATCTTCAGGTTACTTGCAGTAGTGGCAAGAGAATCAGCAATAAGATTCTGCATCCTGGGCACTGCTGTCAAAGTGTACTCTGGGAATGTCTTCAAAATGTCCAGAACTGCATTTCTATATGCCCTCAGTCTTGGATGTTTAGCTTGGTACTCTCCTTTCACCTGCTTGATTATTAACTCAGAGTCACCATACACAGAAATCCTTTTCGCCTTCAATTTCTTCAAGATTTTGAGGCCTGCAATCAGAACTTCATATTCTGCTTCATTGTTAGAGCAGTCAAAAGCCAACTTATAAGCACATACTCTAACATTACTAGGGACTCTTTCAGGCTGGAAAACAGGGCTCCTAATCCATATTCCAATGCCAGCTCCGTCCTTCCCAACAACTCCATCAAAATCCATACTCCACAGGCCTTCTTCTTCTTCTTGAAGATGCTGGAAATTTGTCTCTTTCTTTTCTTTGCCTTGGCTAATTTTTGGCTGTTTCATTATCCCTTTGTTGTTGGCAGGCAAGAGGCTCAGAAGTATTTGCTGCTTTGTCCCTTTCCCGTTTGAGGACTTCTCTGAAATTTTCTGAAATCTTGGGTATCTCCTCCACTTGTACCAACTGCACATCCTCATCATTTAAACCACCATCTGAATACAAGACAAAAGATTCTAAATCTGTATGGATTGCATTGATGGGATGGTTTACTGGCTTGTCTTTTCTAGTAATCATATATTTCATTTTCTTTTCCCTATATAACTTTCTCAACTGGCCAAATACAGGGATTGTGGCATAGGAGAAATCAAGTTGTATGGTTCCCTTAATTTTTGCACCCCAAGACCTAGATAGAAGCATTCCAAACCGTGGTGGGACATCAACAACAACTACATCCATCAAGACATTTTTGGCTGGGATTTGATCTAAAGAAACTACTAAATCTTTGATGAGACCAATACAATGGACCCTACTTGAGTCAAAAGAATACAAGTCATGGTATTTTCTAGTAACATCAAGGCCTAACTTCTCCATGACAGCTTTGGGCATCAAATTGTGTGAGGCCCCAGAGTCCAACATGGTGTTATGCAAGATAAACTCATGCAGCCTAAGACTTAGGTAAAAGGGGGGAACTTCATTTTATTCAGACTCTTGTGTGGCTGGACCAAAAATAAGTTCAGGGTAGTCATCTTCCACATTAACCATATCAGAAAGAGGGTCAATTTGAAAGACTTTAGACACCTGACTTTTATATACACTATTCTTCACCAACTCGGTCAAGGGCACAGACACTTTCAACTTGGAAATTTCACTTTCTAAACTAAAGGAGGGAGCTTTTTCTACCTCTTTAATAGGAGGGTCTTTCTTCTCCGTTTGCTCCTTCTCTCTACTCTGTTGGCTTTTTCCATTTGATGCGTTAGTAGCTGCGGGTGCTTTGCCAGATGAAGGATTGGCCGGCTCTTTTCCTTTCTTCTGTGCCTCATCCTTCATTTGGAGTTATTTTCTCTTTTGAATGGGACTGATTGTGACGTTTCTATTCCTCAGGGAATACTACCTTTGCTAGGTTGATAGAGCGTTCATATACCCTCTCTGGTAGTCATCAGATTCTTCTTCCAACACCACGTCATTGGCCAAAATAAAATTTTTGTCCCCTTGAATGTCTGGAGTCGCCACTGTGTATTCTTCATCTTCTGTGAGGAAAATGGGCGCACCATTAGCTGTGAAGAAATTATTGGTTTCGAACAGAGGACCATCGTCATCTGAGTCATTTCCTTGCACGTAGTTATGCTGCAAAGGCGTTTTAATCTGCTGATGTGGTGTTGCTTGGTCCAGCGCCCTCTGTTCTCTCTGTCTATTTCTGAATTGTGGCTGATGTTGTCCTCTAAAACTTGGATTTCTTATTTGGGGCTTCGATCTGTCTGAAATCATTAGTCGATCAACCATCCTTTCCATTGTACGAATCAGTGTGTCCATTTTTCTTCCCAAAGGGGAGGCCTCCTCCTTCACCACGACTTTCTTTTCAGCTCTGGCTCGAGCTCGTCTAGCCAGTAGATTTGCTTCGACGCTTACTGCTATTTTCTGCATGTCTTCAAGTGACGGTGGATCTCTTTCACACAGTTGATATGCCATATCGGCATCAAAACCATCCGAAAACCTTAGCATAGTTGAATCCACAGGAGGTTTGAGGTTAGCCGAAATGGCATTGTATATAGCATTGAAGCTTAAATAATAGTCTTACATAGTTTCGCCCGCATTTATTTTAATATTCTCATATTCAGACAGAATTTGTTGTGGATTCCTTTTCACCTCCCATCGATATAAGAACTGTGTATGTAACTCCTGTAAATTATGAATTGAACCAGCTGATAAAGCTCTAAACCATTTTCTAACTTCACCTCCGAGGCTTTGAACAAACAACCTGGTAGCTACATTCTCCTCTTCTATTTCATGCAAGTCAAAAAATTCGTTCATCTTATCAACATGTTGATGTGCTGTAATGCCCTGAGTGGCATCAAAGATAGGAATTTTACTCTGATAATCAGCAGGCATATCATTAAGAACCTGAGGTAAAACCAATGGTGCATACCGGGCAGCCATGATTCTGGGTGGATTTACCACAGGATTTGCAGGATTTGGGGGAGGTGTTGTTGGAGGAGATGATAACTGGGAATTGACTGAAGGGGATGCTGATGAATTAGGAGGGGGAAATGCTCCTCCTAATGATTCTAGAACTTCGGGAATATTAGCTACAGTGATGGACTAAGGAGAATTCAAAATGTAGTCATCAATGGAAGAATTTGCTCTCTGAACTTCAATATCTGCAAGAAACTCCGGATCTAAAACCGTGTCTTCAAGTGTAGTTTTAGAATTATTTCTAAACAAAGAGAGCTCAAAACTCTCGTCAAAAGGAAGCTCTTCTACAAAAAACCACTCACTGGGCCAAGTGTGGGACCTGAGAATAGATGCAGGACTTAGCGATCCCTCTTGTCTTCTGACTATTCTTGGGATAAGATTTGGATTTTCAAACACAGGGGGGGGATTTGGATCAGGATTAGCCCTTGTGTATCTTCTTGAAGCCAGTGTGGTCAAATTTCTACTGTACAATATTTATATCAGCCTAGAAAACTCTGAAATATCATCATCAAGACTTTACAAGAAAAATATTACTGGGGTGATAAATCTTCTATGCAAAAAATTTGCAAATATGTCCACAGTATGGTCGCCAAATATGTTAGCACCTGAAATGGACCCCAGGCTGAAAAAGGCAAATCAGGGTAACAACTAAACCACGCTCAGCCTTGTAGCTAGCCCTACAAGGACAGGAGAGGGCTCTCTCTGTAGGATAGATACTCAATAAGATAATAAAGCACTGATTTTAGGCTAGGTATATAAATGTGAAAGGGGTTTTGATAAATGATTGAATTTTCAAGGATGTATGGGAAAAAGGGCAGTATGAAACGAGGAATTAAATCAAGGACACATAGTATTTCATGAGGCAAGATAGGCAGGAGGTTTAGCAATCAAAGTTGAAATAAGATGGAATGGAAAGAATGTTGAGAAAGCTGAAAAGGGCATAATAAATGGATCCTTTTCAGACAGAAGAAAACACACAGAGCATAAATGATTTCCCAAGGCAGAGCATATAAAATGGATTCTACCTTTCTAACTTGAAAACATTCAACTGGAAATGTTTATGAACGAATGTTGCAACATAACAATGTACATATGAAACAAAAAGAAGACACATATGCTAAAACTCATACCACATGAATCCCATAAATTAGAGCTGCATCACTTTATTTAATTCCCTGCCAAACTATACAATGGAGTGCAGATCTCACTGCCACACTATTTCCCTACTTCTGAGTTTTTCAGACCTCAGAACTCTCCCGCCTTTTGCAAATGATTAGCATTTACAATAAATAGACAGATTTTGCAGGAATACAAGTCGATGGGAAGAGGAGAAATCACAACTAAAGATAGAAGGCCAAAGGCCAACAGTCTCTTCGTAAAAGAAGAGCTGTGTTACATTATTTTCATCTGAAATTTTCGGATATCCAATGAGGGGGTGAAATCATGTAGCGTGGATCCTTTCAAATCATTACTGAAGACAAAATAGGCAATCCGATCGTACTTTCCTGCTGTTGTAGATACCTTTATTTTATTTTAGGCTCTCGACCTTTGACTGTTCGCTTTCCATTCACTGTTTGAATAAAACTGATATTCCCTTTGAATAAATTTAATTGAATTTATGCGTTTTCGTGAAGGGAAAAACATTTTTTAAATGGTAAAAAATGAAGGGAGATGGAGGCGAGAATCTTATGAAAATCGCAATCGGGATCGGGAGCGGGGCGGAGATATGATATAACACAGTAATCGCAATCGCAATATCAGAGTGGAGCGGGAGGGGAGCAATATATATGATATAAAACTTCTGATGCGATGGGATGGGAAAAGCCTTTGTATTATAATTTAAAACCGAAATTTCGTATTAACAAAGGAAAAGGCCCTTTATTATATGAACGGGCGGAAGTATTATGGTGGGACCCAAGGGCCAATCGCAATCGCAATATCGGAAGCGGGGAGTAATTGCAATCGGGAGGTAGGGATGTGCGATGCGATCGGAGGATGGGCGCGATCGGAGGGTTTGCGATGCAATCGGAGGATGGGCACGATGGATTGATCGGAGGGAGTAATCGCAATCGGGAGAAATGGATGTGCGATGGAATCGGAGGATGGGCGCGATCGGAGGGCTTGTGATGCGATCGAAGGAGCGGATTGGGTTGCATATATAACATTTGCAATGCGATGATCGGAGCTTTGCGCGATTGATCGCATCGAAGAGATTTGCGATTGGCTCATCGGGTCATACAAATGAACCTTGCGATTTGCGATTGAACAAATTTTGCGATTGCGATGTATAACAAAGGATTTAAACTTTAAATCATAAATTTTTTATTATATGCATGGTGGGGAAGTGATTTATACGGCGGGGGGTTATATATTATATAACTTTGCTTATAAGGTCCATGGGTGTGGAAAAGGGGAAGTGGTTTAAATTAAATAGCATATGTATTCGAAGTTTTATAATGCGATTTTATAATCGGAAAAGGGGGGGGGATAAGGGGTTTTTAAAGGGATTTGAACATAAATTCAAAAGGGGGACATGGGAAATATGGGGGCTTAGGGAATAGAGGGCTTTTACTTCACTTAAGCATAAAATTCAATCCAGAAGTCAGTTTTGAGAGTGTAATATACCTCTGGAAAGCTCCTTTTGGGCTCTTTCTGATGGATCTGCTTTGAAGATGCTTTGGCGCTGAACATGCTGCGGAAAATTTCTTTGAAAGGCAGGGACATCACTTTGTGGAGATAACAGCTTCCGAATTGTGACTGAAAGGTGAAGTATTATGTTTTCACCTCAAAACATGGTTTTGAGGTGAAAATTACACCAAACTAAATGAATGATATCTCTGATCCTCCTGGTGCTATAATTTTGAGTTTATTGACTTCCTCATGACCTTGTCGATCTTTATTGACATTCGACTCATTATTTCGACCATGGTGATACCTTAGAGACCAATGAGACCCATCCTATGACCTACGGATATGATTTTGAGAATGAAAGAGACTAGGGACCGAAGACCATAGGGAGGAAAATCAGCAAGCACCTCATGAGGGAAAACTGATAAAAATTACTACCATCAATGAATCCATGACCTAGCGGAATGGTGAAATTTATTCGGTATGAGACACCTAATATGCAAATGCAAAAGAGCAACTTTGATCACTGATGGCAGTATGACTAGACTGACACTAACAGATCCTTCGCCTTAGAGTTTGTGTTATCGATGTTTCTTTCTAAAAGTTATGACAAATATTTTTTTCTTTAGAATTGTAAAAATGGTTAATTAAAGTATCTTTTTTCTTCGTTGAATTCTCAACATTGTGGAATTCTTTTAATCTATTCTCAAATAAAATACTTGACCAAAAAAAGTTGATCAAACACTTAGAGAATCCTTTCTTCATTTAAGTTTTCCATTATCAAACTTTTTCTTGTATCAATTTTTTGTTAACAACATATTAGAGTGATGCAATGAAAATAAAAGCATTGATGCCAAATATCTAATGTAATTTTCTATAGTTATTTTTCCAAATAAGTGTTACTCTTCTTCTAACATTTGCTATTGACTTTTTTGAGTCATGTCCTTTAGACAAATTTACTAATTCTAGAAAATCTACGATTGAATATACTTAGAATTTTTTTTTCTTCCTAGTGGGTTCTTTCTATTGTCTTTTATAAGTCATCCAGCTAGGATTAGAGATCCAACACCCAAAAAATGATGGAACCATTTTGGTCAACTTCCTTTTAAGTATATCTATAGGCTTCAAACATGGGATCTCTAGTCATTCCCGAATATATATATATATATATATATATATATATATACCTCGATATCTTCATATTTTTGTGAATTTCCAAAGTTTTTATAGTATTAATAATTATAGATACCTCAATAACAATGTATTGTTGCAACCTTAACATAAAATCAGATATGAAACAAACATGGATTGGGTGGCCAATCCATGCGTCACCTCAGTGGGAGGAAGAATCCTAACATCGGAGATATCTCCTC
This sequence comes from Pinus albicaulis, assembly GCA_034641835.2. Classification (NCBI taxonomy): domain Eukaryota; kingdom Viridiplantae; phylum Streptophyta; class Pinopsida; order Pinales; family Pinaceae; genus Pinus; species Pinus albicaulis. The sequence goes on along the minus strand of CM076571.1, from coordinate 440,490,779 downwards.
CAAAATGCAAACAAAACACCCTGCAACTTCTCCTTTGCAAATAACGCAGTCCAGGGAGGGAAAATGCATTGTAGGCTCTAAGAATGCTTTGGCCTAATGCCAAGGTTTGGATCTGAAGCTCAATCAGATAATACACTCTTCCAAGAGGTTAAAAGAGCCACTAGTATAGACTAGATCTGAGCAGATCTAGTGTCTTCCACTGCTACAACTCACAAGGACAACCCAACCCTCAACGGGATCAACGTTGTAGATGTAAGGTGAAGCTTGGCCCAAGCCTGATAGTGGACAAGATGGAACAAGTCTCCTCCAAGAGCTGCTCAAGGAAGGAGGTGGGAATCCTAAACAGGAAAGCCCTACAAGGGATGTCTAAGCTTACAATACCTTCAGAAAATAATATCTTCAACAACCCTTTCATGCTGCCCTCATCTTCCTTTTATAAGATTGGATTCTTTTCAAAACCCTAAACCACTTCATTAGTTTAGCTCCTTTCACGTGTAGAATCTCCTTCTAGAACTGCGTTGTCCCTCTAGGAGGTTCAATGCATCTAGACTACGCTACAGATATGGTCATGGTTGACTTGGTTAAGTGATCAACCTCTTTCACACTCAAGGTGTCTTCATTTTGATTAGTTAGCTTGATTTTCATTCACATTGAGCTGTCTTTATTTAGGATCCACTCTTTGAGAATAAATGTTGTTGACTTGGTCAAACTTGACCTTGTCCACATAGTTTAGACATTGTTCACACATTTGGATGCTTGATCTGGTTATTTCATGATCCCTTTTCACACTGTGAGGGATTTTTATTCATACTTGAGCAATTCATGAGCCTCCTTGCCCATTTATTCAACCATCTAAATTTCAAAAGAAAAATCAATATTCCTATCAGTAGTAAGCTAATTCAGGAATATTACAGTATCCCCCTCCCAAATGTTGCTTGTCCTCAAGCAACTGCAAGGATGCTGCAAAATCTCCCCTTCTTCTCTTGTGGCCTCCTCATCCAATAGTCTCCACCATTGCTCCAGATTTTCTGCAATAGTTCTATCTTCCAATGGTCCCTCCTCAATGTGCAAGTTGGCCTTTGGTGAATAAACCCAACGGCTCTCAGCATGAAGAAATGGAACGTCTATGTGGAAACCATCTTGCTGATACATGGCCTCCTCAAGATAAGAGTGATGACAATCATGGGGAATTTCATTATTCATGAAAGACTACCATCTCCATGCTATCATCCAAATGAAGTGGATCACCTCCCAGCTTGGAAATCCATAGAAAAACTCCTCCCCGATACATATGAGAGGCATGTTCCCAACAAACATATGGCTCACTCTACAAAGAGACAAGTGATCTATCATAGTGGCCATACAGTATCTCATGCTCCCATTGAAGCATCCAGTGCAAAAAGAGTGGGGAACTCCTTCCCCCAAGGACACATCCCACCAATGTGCCTCTCCTCCAACCATGTTCCCAAGAGCAATAACATTCCCAACACATGGAATCATGATTAGAAGCATGCTAGCTACCATGTATGATAAAGGAGAAGGAAGATGTTCCCTCATGTGCAACCAACGCAGTTTTACCCTTAACTGCCACAGAATAGGAGATGAAAAGTGCCTCCCCCAACACTTGTTTTCTGCCCCATCCCTCTTGGATGCTTGGAGAGGGTGCATCATAGTTGGTGTAAAAGAATCACACCATGATTAATATAATAACTTCCTAAGATCCTCCAAGGAATGACCTGCATCAACATAGTTCATGGCCTTGAGTGGCCCATGAAACCCATCATAAATAGTGCCCCCTCTTGGAGCAATGTTCTGCAAATGAGTGTTAGAAAAATATAATCATATAGGAGATACATCATAGTACTCAGAAGGACAAGTTCCTCTATATACTTGTTTTACATCAGTGAGGTAACTCATGGATGAGTCCCCTCTCACACTCAATAAGGAAGGAGGTATGAGTGATGGCTCTTCCCAAGAGCTATGTGTAGAGCTATAAATAGGGTCTCTTTCACCTCTAATTACCTCACATTAATATGTCAATCCGGGAGCGTTTTGTCATTACAAAGAGTGACTCAATCCGAGGCTATCATTTTTCAGAGTAATGCTAGTAGTACAGTGCTTAAGAAATACAAGAGTAAACGGATGCTTGACTGAAATTAAATTACTTTAAAGAATAAATCACACACTCAGAAAACTCAACAACTTATCAGTCAAGGGTTCGGCAGTGATAACCCATCCCTTCGGAAACTGATGGAAAGGAAACTAGAGCATAGACCACGAGCCTGGGAGCTAGACAGTGACTGCCAATGCTCACTACAGCCTTAGATCATCTCTCACACCAAACCAACAACTGCAAGTAAATGGAACAGAAAAGCGAATAAAGGATTGAACAGCAATTCTGGAATAGAACAGCAAGTCTAAAATGGAACAGCAATTGAATAACTAAGTCCCGCGGGTTGTAACCAAACTTAATTAACTCAAATACTCTCTTTGCAATCAAATAACATTCTTTCACTCTAAAGGAAATTCACACAAATCACACTAAAGGAACAGCAATAACGATTAATGAATTATGGAACAGTACTGATAAATTAGAAACGCACACAACACGAACGTTTAGTATAACAGCTCTGTAATATAACAGTAAGAACATGCAATGAACTCTTGAAAGGATTACTAACTTGATGCGGAGTCAACACACGATTCTATCTGCAAAAACCTCAATGATTCAATCTTTAACAGAGCATGTAATATGAACTTATAAAGCATATCAAATTACCAAATAACAATGATAAACAAACCACACAGAAGTCAAGTCGTAATGGTACAGAAGCAAGTGTCCTTCGGGGCCAGGCCCTTAGCCTCCAAGGATACACCGCTTGAAGTTAATCCAGACGCAGAGATGAAATAATCACCAAGCTTTTATTAATGCATCGGTCAAAAATACATTGAACCAGTTCTCAACGAAACTTAATAAACAAAGCTGATGTCTTACAGAAAATTACATAAAAGTGTATTCTCCATCCCCCTCTTTAAACTAACAGTGCTGTCCCTTTATATAAAGGTGACGGCGGAGATGTCTAAGTGACAAGATAAATAAAGCAGCGATCCCTCAGGATCGAAGATCCTGAGGGATTCGCCAAACTGTTAACTCTTCATCCTGTCTTTTCTTTTGCGCCGAGCTGGTGTCTTCACCTCCTTTTCCGGGCCGATTTGCTTCAATCTGGTTATCCTTGTTTGCATTCGGTTCTCGTCCAGAGGGACAGCAGTTATCTCGACTTTATCCTTTTCTTTGGAGCAGCAATTCCTTGTTTTCTCCTTTTCCTGTACAGAAAATAACCATTATCAGTGGCTAAGTCTTGCATGTCAATTCTCACATGTTTTGTTATAGTTCCTTGTTATTTTCCAAATTCGTGATACAAAAAGGTTCATAAATTCTATTAAAAAGCCACTGAAATAATCATCAAAAGCATACCTTTTTAGTACTCCACACACCCCCCTGCTTACCTTATTTCATGTCCTCATGAAAACATTGTAGTTGACATGCAAAGCAGTGAGAGAATATGCTGGAGAAGGAGTCTCATGCGGAGGCCTACAACCATGTTGAGTGATCAGATAGTCAAAGAACTGACCTGTTTTCCCCTCAGGCATATCATACAGGGCCTGGTATCCCGGTGCAGGGTGCCAAATAATTGGAGTGCGAAACCTATATCCTAACCAAGATGACCCTGCTTTCAGAATGCTCTCGCCATAGAGGTTCAAACGGTCGGCAGCTAACTCAAAGTTCTCATACTTAAATGGTTCCCTGAGCTGGATGTTTGGATCAGAGATTCGGTATCGAAATTTGGCTGCATTAATGGCCAAGTATTTGATGGAAAGAAAATACTCTAACCCTTCCTGAATAAGTGCCTCATGCGTGGGTCCTAAAGTTTCAATGGCACCAGGAGCCTTTATAAGATTTCTATGAGCTCTCCACAACTGTACTGGGTTCCTAGGCTCAGCCCTAACCCGTAAATCTAGACCATTTTCCTGACTCTGGAAAGTATCATAGGCTTTGAGCCACTTAATCTGATTAACCCCGAATGAAATGAATGCTTGGAATTGGATGTCTCCAATGAAAGGGCCAGGTTTTAATTCAGTCTCCTGACTTAACACAAGGTCGTGCAAATAAATTTCACACAACAATCTCTAGACTTTCACTCCATAATGTTTACAGCAGTCTATAAAGTCATTGACAGTGTTGATTTGTATAGGGGTGCCTGCTTTAACAACTTTTATTTTTAATTGTAAATACCGTTCTAATAAAAACAGAGCATAGTTTTTAGCAGGGGCCCTACATGCTAAAACATTATTGTATAAAGAACACAAGTCATTCATCTGTTTGATAACAGTATCTAGTCTACGGGTTACCTGTGCAACTTCCTCTTGTTCCTTTTTCCACCCTTCAAAGGCCTGGCTTTTGGATTGACTGACGTCCCTTAATTGCTGCTGTAACTCTTCATATTTTTCTCGGGGAACCGTTTGCTCTCTAAGTTGCTCGGCTTCTTGTTGGGCTTGCTTCACCATCTTATGCAAGGTTTTTGTCTTCGGATCTTTTTTCCATAGGTCAGTGGAGGCCGGGAGTTTTACCTGAACTTTCTTATTATGTTGTTTAGAGTTCAGAACCCTTATTACCCCTGAGGGTGGTGCCTCTGTTTGAATTTTCTTGTCACTGATCCTTATCTCATCCTTTTCTGTTTTAACGTGAACATCCGTCTATTCCCGTTCCTCAGCATCATTTGGAACGGCAGCTGGATTCTCAGTAGGGTTTTGAACAACAGGCCGCTTGTTGGCCTTCTTTTTCCTCCCTCCGGTCTTTCTTACCTTCTGGTTCTTTTTCAGAATCCTAATTTGTTGTCTGAGCTGGGTTATCGTATTCAACAATTTATTCCGTTCCATCCGCAACTTCTTAATTTCGAGCGTTTCATTCGAAGGAACAGCAGTCTGTCTGCTGCGGACTGGATCATGACCAGTTGCTAAATCTTCCTCTTGGGGTCCTTCCTCACTATTCTGCTCTGGCTGTTCTGGGGTAGGAGCCTCGACTGGTTCTGTCTCTTCCTGAGCAACTGTTGTTTCTGCTCCTACTCCCTCTAGAATTTCCTCTTGTAACCTGGGAACAGATTGTTCCCGTTCAGTATTTTCCTCCTCTTCAGCATGAACAGGCATGTTTTCTTCTTGGGGTTTGTCGTGGGGGTCCTCTGGATTAGAAGGTTGGCCATACTTACTCATATTGGCTAGGATTGCGGCCAAGTCATCATCTCCGAGTAAGTCTTGTAATGGGCTATCTTCCTGCTGTCCCATTTCTTCCTCCTGTTCAGTTTCTTCTTCTATTTCTGTTCCCGAAGGCTCGGCTGCTTCTTCTTCGGGTTGCTCGTCTTCAATTATCACTGGTTGGCTGGTGCTTCCCTGGAGCTTTTCCAGTCTTCCTCGTATCCGAGCCAACCGGGCTGATTTTCTGGGCTTATCTATGCTTCCTCTCATCTGAGCTAACCGAGCTGATTTTCTGGGTTCCTCTGGTTGCTCGGGTGGATCAATGGCATGCTTGCGCTTTGCCGATTCTTGATGTATCTCTGGTTGTTCTGATGTACTAGCAACAGGTTCCTACTGTGCTAATTCTCTGCGTTTTGCCGGACGCTCTGGTGTGCTTATAGAATGTCTACGTTTTGGGGATGGCTCTGTCAATCCCCCCTCAATCATTGCAATCAGCTCTTCCCAACTGCTCTGCTGCTGGGTGAGACCATAACTAACAACTAGTCGTATCAACCCATGGTGACTAACGACTGACTCTACGTGCTGTGCCTTTTTTATACTTTGTGCAGCATCATGCAGTAAGGAGTTCAGGAGTGTAGGTAAATTTACAGAGCATTTCTGCTTTAAAACAGCTAAAAGTTTAAGATGTCGTGGTCTTACCACGTCTTTCCTTCCTTCGCAGGTAATGTAGCTCTGCATTGTTCTCGCTAGCTCCGTCCAGGGTTCTCCTAGGGTTGCTGGCAGAACTCCCTTCCCCTTAATTGTCAAATTCTGGCCTTCATCTTGGAAAATTTCCATGACCTTCTGTAATCGTTCCTTTTTTAATGTCCATACCGGTCCGGTGGCTGGTAGTCCTGAAACTTCTGCAATTATGTCATCGGTGACCGCTATCCGCTTCCCCCTTACTATGGAGTGATCATCCTGTAGGTTCTGCAAAAATTCCATCGCTACTGTTTCATTAGACTCCTGTAGGCGATTGAAATAATTCAACCATCCTGCTTTTTCCAGGATCTCCCGGGCAGCAGCGGAGATCGTCAACTGTTGAGGCTCGCTTCGAATTTCCCTTCCTCCCATGGTTTCACTGCGAATTCTAAATGGAACAGCAAAAACGTTTTCTGTTTGAAACACAGAGAGGATGATAATCGCAAGAAAACACAGAGTATGCAACAGTGAAACAGAAAGCAACTTGTGTGAAAATAGAAATGCCATGCCGTTAAAATATGCCAAACCGTCGTATACTATTTTTCCCGAATGGTGAGTTGACACGTAATACAGGGAATGATGAGGTTAACCTCCCCCCCCCGCAGTGTGATAGGCTGTCCCAGCCGGCAAATAAAGGAGCGGCACCCGGTCTGCAATCAAGTCAGAAAGGAACAGCATATGGAATTATTCTATGTTGAAAAGGACAACGAATTACCGAAATCGAGGCGGAGAATTGATCGCGTATTATATAAGAGGCTGCTGTGTTATGATTTGAGGCTGATGGATAGGGCATGTATCGTACTTGCCAATCTCAAGTGGTCATGGTCACTTCCGTTGCCATGATTGGTAATGATAAATGTTCATGCGATGTATAAATCGGGAAATGACATATGATTAGTTCCTAGGAGATAAGAAACAAAAGAATATTAGTATCTTTACCCATTGGTGTAAGCAAGATGACTTCAATACCATTAACAGTACTCTGCTGCCAACAGGTGTCCATAACCTTGACAGAGTTGTTTTTTTCACCCTCGGAACCATGATCCTTTGTGTATACTTAGGAATGTTGTTATGTCAAAATGTAGACCATTATGCTGGCTTGGTGACCAGTTAACCATAATGCCATTCACGAGGAAGGAGCGAAACGTGGGCAGGCCGGCTCGTGATGAGACCTCCTATTCCAAGGTTCGTTTATTTGATATACCTTTTGGACCATATCCCTGGTGTGGTGGCCATAATGGGAATGCCACTTCACTTCCATCCTCATGATCATGGTAGGCTGGCTCTTAATGAGACCCCCTATCCTGCATTTGACACTTCACATATCATGTTCACATATGTTTTATTTTATTTTTTTATAGGATACTTTTCCTTATTTATACACAAAGGGTGGTTCAACACTCCTTAAGAGTAGGAATGGTGGAACAAGTCTTATTATCTCAATAGGAAGATATAAGCTCTTTGCTCTTATTCCCAAGTTTTAATCAAAAAAAAAGTTAAGGGAATCAGCATGATAAAGATAACCAATCAGGGAAAAATTAGTAAAACCATGTCAACAAAAGGTAAGAAATAAGTATGTCCTTCCATTTGTCCTCTTACTAATGCAAAGCCTTATAGATATAGCGATTTATGGTTTGCAGATTTCGGTATGTTGTGATTTTATATGTCATTGCACAAATACATAGCTGTATCTTAAAGACTAGAAAGAAGACGGGCAAGAAGCATTCTCAATTTAGATCAACAATAGTGATAAGCTGTTTCACAAGGAGAGCAAAAGTATGCTAGAGGTGTTTCTTTGAAAAAGAAACAACGACGGATGATAGAAAAAAAAGAACAGCAAAAATGCAAATGTCGTTCCTTTTGGAAAAAGAACGGCAAAAATAAAAATACTATAAAAACACTCTAAATGCCAACAAGGAACAATAGTAATAAAAGAACGTTGTTTCTTTGAAGAAAAAGGAACAGTGGTAACCAAAAGGAACAGCAGAAAACGTAATAATGTCGTTCCTTTGAAAAAGGAACAGCAGAGATCCCGAATGCTGTTCCTTTAGAAAAGGAACAGCAAAAGGAACAGCAAAACAAGCAAAACCAACATCATAAGAAACACGCAAATGCTATTTTTAGAAGGGAAAAAATCGAACTTTGTGAAAGAAAAGGAACAGCAAAAAATGACAAGAAAATATTTAAATGCAAACTTATGTACAAGAATCACTCAAAAACAAAAACTTATGTACAAATTGCAAAAAGAAATGAACCCTTAATGAATTACAGGTGAGGAAGATTTCTCCTCCTCTCCTAAGATCTCCATATCAGTGTCTCGGCGTAGTTGCTGGCAGAAGGATTCCCGAGTGAGTGGTTTGCGATAGAGACGGACTCGGTGGCCATTAACTTTGAATGCATATCCAGAACCGTCAATGGTAATTAGAGTAAGGGTTCCGTTGTCATGCACCTTCTGGATTTCGTATGGTCCCAACCATCGAGTCTGAAGTTTTCCCGGGAAGTCCTGAAACCGAGAGTCGTATAACAGAGCCCAGTCTCCCTCGTGGAAGACTTTGTTTTTGATGAGCGCATCATGCCATTTAGCTTTCTGCTGTTGAATTAATGCTGTATTTTGTAATGCAGAGAGCCTAACTTCGTCTAATTCATTGATCTGCTGCAGTCGATTGATTTGTGCCTCGCTTAGATCTAGGCCAACTTCCTGTGCTGTCCGTAATGTTTGGATTTCGAACTCTATGGGTTTTTTTCCAAACACTAATTGATAAGGTGAGTAACCGGTGGTGCTCCTCCATGTGGTTCTATAGGCCCAGAGTGCTTCAGGTGGTCGGGTAGCCCAATCACGCCTATGTGACGCAATGGTTTTCGTTAGGATTGATTCTATTATCTTATTGCTACTTTCTACCTGCCCATTCGCCTGTGGGTGATATGGAGTAGTGATTTTATGATGGACATGATAATTGTTAAGTGTTGCAGCTAACTTATGCCCAACAAATTGTGGTCCTCCATCTGTAATTACTTCCCTAGGAAGGCCATAACGAACAAATAGATGAAACAGGAACTGTATGACAGAGTCCTCTATGGCTCTTGGCAATGCTTCTGCCTCAACCCATTTGGTGACATATTCTGTTGCCACCAAAATATATGTTTTCTGATTTGATGAAGGGTTGATGGGTCCAACGAAATCAAGAGCCCACCGTTCGAATGGTTCGATGACTAACTGTGGTTTCAGAGGCATCTCATCAGCTTGACCAAGTCGTCCTGCTCGCTGGCAGCTGTCACAGGCTTGGACAAACTTCTTTGCATCTTTGAAGATCGTAGGCCAGTAATATCCTGTCTGCAATACTTTATGTCCTGTCCTACGCTCAGCGAAGTGCCCCCCACATGGTCCATCGTGACAGGCTTTTAGGATGTCAAAGATTTCATCCTCTCTAACACATCGCCTGATATGCATGTCTGCTCCTGTGTGAAACAAATAGTCTCCAATCCACGAAAATCGAGAACTTTTCTGAATAATCTGCTTGCGCTCATTAGGAGTTAAATGTTTTGGTAATTTACCTACTGCGAGGTAGTTGGCAACATCATCATACCAGGGTGTTTGAACGGCAACAGCAAACAGGTGCTCATCCGGAAATTGATCTTCAACTGCTGCTGCATCGCTTGATTTTGGTATTCTCGAAAGAAAATCGGCTACAGGGTTTTCTTTGCCAGGCCGGTCCTTGATTGTGATGTCGAATTCCTGCAATAAGATTAACCATCGAGTTACTCTGGCATTTGTGACAGGTTTATTTGCTAAATATTTTATAGCAGAATGGTCTGTATACAAGATAACAGGATAGCCTGTAATATAATGTCTAAACTTATTGACAGCATGTATTACAGCTAGGAATTCTTTTTCAGTAACAGTGTAATTTAATTCAGCAGGGGATAAATTTTTGCTGATGTAATAGATAGCATATGGTTTTTTATCCTCTTCCTGCCCAAGGACTGCGCCAATGGTTGTATCTGAGGCATCAGATGATATCTGGAATGGTAGGTCCCAGTTTGGTCCTCGAAGGACTGGGGCTGTGGATACAAGCTTCTTTAGATCCTCGAAAGCACGGTCACATTTGTCTGTCCAAAGAAAATCAACGTTACCAGTCAGTGCATATAAAGGAGCAGCAATGTGCGAATAATGCTCTATAAATCGTCTATAATAACCTAAAAATCCAAGAAAACTGCGTACCTCTGTTTGAGTAGTAGGAGTGGGAATAAGCAAAAGTATTTGGATTTTGGCCGGGTCTACCTGAATGCCGGCTGCTGAGACATAGTGTCCTAGGATAAGTCCTTCAGTCATCATCAAAAAACATTTTTCGTGGCTTAAGCAAAGCCTGGTAACAATGCAGCGTTGTAGGACTTTTTCCAGGGTGTCTAGAGCTGGATCAAAATCATCTCCATATGGTGTAAAGTCATCCATGTAAACTTCAAGTCCATCATTTATTAAATCTGCAAAAATGCTAAGGATAGCCCTCTGAAATGTGGCAGGAGCATTACATAGGCAAAAAGGTAGAACTCGATAGGCAAATGTCCCCCAGGGACAAGTAAAAGTAGTTTTATCCTGGTCTTCAGGGGAAATCTGAATCTAATTGTATCCACTGAAGCCATCCAGGAAAGAAAAGAACTTCTTCCCTGCTAAAGTATCCAATACTTGATCTATGAAAGGGAGAGGAAAATGATCTTTCTGTGTTGCCTTGTTTAGTTCCCTATAATCCACACAAATTCTCCATTTTCCGGTCTTTTTTGGTACCACCACAAGCGGAGAGACCCATTTACTATCAGAAATAGGGTAGATAAAATTAACATCTAAAAGTTTCTGAAGTTCAGTTTTTACGACATCTTTTAGATGAGGATTAAGTCTCCTTTGCGGCTGACGCACAAGTCTGGCATCTTTTTCTATATAAATGTGGTGTGTACATAACTGGGGATCAATTCCTTTCATGTCAGGGTAATCCCATGCAAAGGCTTCTTGATATTTTGTTAACAAATGGATGAGCTTAGTTTCCTGTTCAGGTGTGAGATTAGCATTGATGTTTAAGGTTTTCCCCAGTGCAATTTCCACAGTCTTACTATGTGCAACAGAAGTAACAGGTATCGTTTGGTCATGAATATCTTTCAAGGGATCTTCTTCCAATTCATTATCAAATGCTGCTTCTATCATGTGACACTGTGTGCGAGGTTCAGTTTGAGTAATGAAATTATTAATGGCATCGTCTTCTATTTGATCTTTAAAATCGAGTGCCTCTTGTATAGTTAATGGAGATCTGATGTTATCAGTAAGGTATGATACAGGGTGTTTATTAGTTTTAATCATTGTGACACTTGGCTGCGCTGGAGGATATAGAACTAAATTTTTTCTATTCGGTCCTCTGGTTATGGTCATATTTCCCTGCCGGCAACCAATGTAGGCATCGGCAGTGGCAAGCCAAGGTCTACCTAAAATTAGTGGATGTCCATCAAGTCGGGTTTTTGGATTAATTATCAGGAAATCGGTTGGATACTCCCAGGATTCTACAGAGACCATGACATCATGTAGAGTACCCTCTGGTCTAACCACAGATTGGTCAGCCAATTCCAACAGAGTAGAGGTGGGTTCTACAGATGTAATGCCGAGCTTTTGGCAAGTTGTGGTTGTTAAAATATTAATTGCAGCCCCTAGATCAACTAAGGCATTAGACAGGGTCTGACCATAAATTTGAACAGCTATAATTGGATTCCTGGGGTCTTCATATTTGAGGGGTGTTTCTCTCCCAGACAATAGGTCAGATAAAGTACCAACTACTTGGACTCTTGGATTATTTTTTATATTCCTCCTTGGTTTCTTTATGCACAATTCTTTGATAGTTTTTGCGTATATGGGAATGTCTTGAATGGCTTGGAGGAATGGAATTTTTATGTACAGATTTTGTAATTCTCCCAGAATGTCAAAGTCAGGATATTGTATGGGTCGTGGTATGGTTAATCGTTCTGGGAATGGAGGAGAGGATGTGGTTGCTTGATTATGAGTTTGCTGCTTATTTACATCCTCTTGTTGTGACTGATGTTCTCTCGGTAACTGATCTTCAATATGAACTGTTTTATCTCCCTCAGTTTCAATTATACGTCCAGATCTTAACTGAAGGTCATTGCACTCCCTCAGGTCAGGTCCTATTTCTGGTGTTTCTATGATTTGAATAGATTGGACCTGTCTGTTATTTGGATTGGGATCGGGTTGGGCTGGGAGTTGCGGTCTCAGGTTAGACTGGGGATTTTGTTGTAAAGCTGGCAAAGTAGGTTGAGGGAGCGAAATAGTTCCAGCTGGGTGGTACATCGGTCTTTGCCAGCTTGTCTGCCAGGGTGAACTTTGTGAAGTAGAGGGAGTCCATTGTGAAGGATATGGGCCATTTTGCCAATATGGTGGAGTGTAAGGGAAATTCGGCCAACCAGATTGGCTTGTTTGATTCAGCCATGGGTTTGAAGAAGGAAACGATTGTGGTGACCAGTTTGTAAATGGGGGTTGAGATTGATTTTGCCACATACCATATTGTTGAGCATTATACTGTGGGGTTTGAAAGAAAGAGGTTGAGTCCGAAAACATACCAGGTTGTCTCGGCTGCCACTGGCGGCGCTGGTTGATCGAATTCACCGATTCTGGTTCTTCTTCTGCTTCCTTATATACCGCTTTCAATCCAGGAAGTGAGGGGCAGCTCTCCGTAAGGTGATCTTTTGTACATATGGCGCATGTTTGGACTTTATCCAGTGGACATTCCTTGTGGCTATGTTTTTTTCTGCATCGGGGGCAGAAGATTGCCAAATTCTGTTCTGCCTCCAACTGCTTCTGTTTAGCCTGCACAATATCAAGTTGTGTAGTTAGTGTCCCCATAATATTAGTTTTAAAATTTTCTAATAAATTTCCAATTTCTGCACGTGTTACTCCTTCTGCTGATACTTTGTTATCTCTTGCAAACCGATCGTATTCTGTCGGTTTTATTCTTGTGCTGCCTCTCGAACTCCTGATACACAAATCAATAATGTCAGCAAAACTCTCTTGATAAATATCCCCTTTGCCCATAATGTTTAATGTTTCAATCCATTGTTCCTTCATACCTCTCATTAATTCAGTTTTTAACACATTATCAGGTAAAGGTAGCGATGCATAAGGAGATCTTTGTAGGTTGTACTGAAAACGTTCCACATACTCTTCTAGTGTTTCATTTGGTCTGGCTGACATTTGAAATATTTCGTCTTTTAATTCTCTAGACCTACAATAATCCTGATATTTCTTTAAAAAGGATTCTTTCATTTGATCCCAATTGTTGATAACCCCGCCACCTAGCCCCATAAACCATCTTAAAGCAGCCCCTTTTAATGTAGAGGGAAATAATTTCAATTTTTGGGGATCGGTGGTGTAATCGTACCCCCTACATAACACGTCGAATTCAAATAAGAATGCATCCGGATCTTCTGATGTGAGTCCGTGAAATGTAGGGATATGCTGAAGAGGGATAGCTTTCATGGGTGCATTTGCTGCAGAATCCACTATAGGATATTGTAATGTAGAGGTTTGAGTATTTGGCTGGTTTTTAGCGTTTGGTTGGTTTTGAGCCATGGAATCGAATATATGCCAATAACCTTCTGGGATATCTAGGAGGGTATTCCTAGGTTGAGTGGGAACGGCTTTGACAGGGATCTTTTTAATAGCGCTTCCTTTATCTGGAATAATGGGAATACCAGGTGTCTGAGGAGATTGAGTTCCTTCAACAATGATTTTCGCAGCACTCCCCTTATCTGGGCTATCTAAAGGTTGATTTGTCTCAATAGGGGATTTTGGTTCCTTGGTTTCCCCTGTTTCTCCTTCTCCCTCACAAAAGTTGCTAGAGTTCCCTTCCTGCAATAATTATGGAGTAGAATTTTCAATTTCTTGAAAGTCCTGCTCTTCAGTTTGACTATGCACCTCAGCGCAGGCTACAGATGGTGATCCTGTGGCCTGAAAGGAACTAGTAGGCGGTTTAGAAATGTTTTTCTTGAGGCCTACTGATGGCTGAGATTATGTTTTCTTATAGATTTCGTCTATGAAGGTCGTTCGGCCAAGGGTCACCGGCCCCTTAGCTTTTTCAGGCTTGGATGGGGGTTTGATATTCTTTTCTGGCCTTTTCTGCTTAGTCATGCACTCAAAAAAAATGAACTACCAAATTCTATTCAAACAAAGCAAAAACAAATCTGCAGGAAAGCGGACAGTGGAACAGGGATTTTACATGTTCCGCACGTAGGTTCTTACCTTCCGTTTTTAGAATCCAACTCCTCCCTAGCAGGCTCGTACACTACTCTGAGAAAGACAAATGGCTACACTCTTTCCCCGGCAACGGCGCCAAAATGTAGAGCTATAAAAAGGGTCTCTTTCACCTCTAATTACCTCACATTAATATGTCAATCTGGGAGCGTTTTGTTATTACAAAGAGTGACTCAATCTGAGGCTATCATTTGTCAGAGTAATGCTAGCAGTACAGTGCTTAAGAAATACAAGAGTAAACGGATGCTTGTCTGTAACTAAATTACTTCAAAGAATAAATCACACACTCAGAAAACTCAACAGCTTATCAGTCAAGGGTTCGGCAGTGATAACCCATCCCTTCGGAAACTGATGGAAAGGAAATCAGAGCATAGACCACAAGCCTGGGAGCTAGACAGTGACTGCAATGCTCGCTACAGCTTTAGATCATCTCTCACACCAAATCAACAACTGCAAGTAAATGGAACAGCAAAGCGAATAAAGGATTGAACAGCAAGTCTAAAATAGAACAACAAACCTAAAATGGAACAGCAATTGAATAACTAAGTCCCGCGGGTTGTAACCAAACTTAATCCATTAATTCAAATGCACTCTTTGCAATCAAATAAAATTCTTTCACTCTAAAGGCAATTCACACAAATCACACTAAAGGAACAGCAATAACAATTAATGAATTATGGAACAGTACTGATAAATTAGAAACGCACACAACACGAACGTTTAGTATAACAGCTCTGTAACATAACAGTAAGAACATGTAATGAACTCTTGAAAGGATTAATAACTTGATACGGAGTCAACACACGATTCTATCTGCAAAAACCTCAATGATTCAATCTTTTAACAGAGCATGTAATATGAACTTATAAAGCATATCAAATTACCAAATAACAATAATAAACAAACCACACAGAAATAAAGTCGTAATGGTACAGAAGCAAGTGTCCTTCGGGGTCGGGCCCTTAGCCTCCAAGGATACACCGCTTTAAGTTAATCCAGACGCAGAGATGGAATAATCACCAAGCTTTCATTAACGCATCGGTCAAAAATACATTGAACCAGTTCTCAACGAAACTTAATAATCAAAGCTGATGTCTTACAGTAAATTACATAAAAGCGTATTCTCTATCTCCCTCAAGCTAACAGTGCTGTCCCTTTATATAAAGGTGACGGCGGAGATGTCTAAGTGACAAGATAAATAAAGCAGCGATCCCTCAGGATCGAAGATCCTGAGGGATTCGCCAAACTGTTAACTCTTCATCCTGTCTTTTATTTTGCGCCGAGCTGGTGTCTTCACCTCCTTTTCCGGGCCGATTTGCTTCAATCTGTTTATCCTTGTTTGCATTCGGTTCTCGTCCAGAGGGACAACAGTTATCTCGACTTTATCCTTTCCTTTGGAGCGGCAATTCCTTGTTTTCTCCTTTTCCTGTACAGAAAATAACCATTATCAGTGGCTAAGTCTTGCATGTCAATTCTCACATGTTTTGTTATAGTTCCTTGTTATTTTCCAAATTCGTGATACAAAAAGGTTCATAAATTCTATTAAAAAGCCACTGAAATAATCATCAAAAGCATACCTTTTTAGTACTCCACACTATGTTCCTCCCTCTATAACAAATAGTTCATGCACTTCTCCATATGAGAGTGCACCTCTTCCTTGAAACCTTCCCATATGAATCAATCGAAGAGAGTATGATATGCTCTAATGGAACCAGTGGGTTTGGAAAGTAGGATCTCATAGGTTGCATTTAGTAGTCTCTCCTTGAGCTTGGAGTCTCTAACCAAAAGAATAAGATTATAGAAATAAATGACTCCATCAACTACCTTGAACCTCCCATCCATTACTTCCCCATAAAGAACCCCACATGTAAAAAGGTCCTTGGAGTATTCCATCATGGGTTGGAAATCCCAATAAGGATCTAGGCTTCCCAAGAATGACAGCGATGTAGAGGTCTGAAATGCAGCCCCTGTCATGTCATGGCTCTCCTCTTTAACATGCTTGATGTCAAAATCACATGTTGGAGCATCATAATCTTCCCTTTGTTGCCTCCTTTGCAACTGATCTTTCCCAAGACAAGATTGAAGCAGATGGAAATCAACTTCCCCTCGAAAAGTTCTTGTCTTCCAATACTTCCTTAATCTGGCCCATGCATGCAAGAGAGTCAACATCCTCTTGTCATGTTCAAAAATTTCTTTTATGAATGAAGATACCATGGGCTTCCCCAAAGATATGGAGTTTCCATGTGTACTCCTGTCCATGCCATCATAGACTTCTAATTCCTCCTTCCTCAGTGCAGATAACTGAGTGGAAGATAGCAATGCCCCTTTCAGCAAATTGCTCACCTCTCTTCTGAATTCATGAGAGATTCTCTATGTTGTGCTAGCTTCTCCCAACGCTCCCTCCTAAGCCAAGTATGCAAATCTTGCCCATAGTTGAGAGAACACTTTAGTTTTCCTCCAATCAAGAGGTTCTTGAGGTGCTTTTGTTGTGACTACGTTCCCATCTCCTACCTTCCCCTCCTCCTCTTCAATAACTGAAATTTCCTCATCATCAACAAGAGACCTTAGATCTTGGTCATCTATTGAAGGAGGAATCTTCATGATTTCCTCTTGAGAAGAGAGCCCTTCATCCAATGGAGATCTTGCCCTTGGCAAAGCATCCAACAAACTTACACCTTCTTCCATGGTTTTCAGAAATGGAGTTGGATTCATAGACCCTTCCAACTCATGCAAAAGATTTGTTTGATATGGTTTGATAGTTTCAACAGAAGAGGTTACACATGGAGCTTCATCAAACCTTACCACTAATCTTTCAATAAACTTTGCATAAGTAGGTGTATTTTCATTTCTTAAGGAAAAGGACTCAAACAACCACCAAGCATATGCTTTACCTTCAAAATGCAAGGCTGCTACTTTTATGGCTTCAATTTCAAAAACTTGATGTTGCTGTACAAATTTGCCTAGCTTCTCCACCCAAACCCTAACTGGACATTTAGGTGATCCATCAAAAAGTAGATAGAAAGAATCTACTCACACCATCTTGCTTCCCTTTGTGCTTTTTTCCTCCTTGATCTTGCAGAATCCTTGGAAGTTCAAGTTATCTTTTGTTGGAATAGGGTCTCCTACAAGCTGCAAAACTGGTCCAATTTTGAATACTTTTGATTATATTTAGTCTAGCACAGGGGTTTTGGGGTGGGTCAAAGCCCCGAAACCATTGTAATGGGCAAAAGGGTAAACCAGGGGTCTGAAAACCATGGTTTGGGGACCATAGGAAATTTTAGGCTAGATTATTATAAATAGAGGAACATTTTGAATTGTAAGGTAGGCAATGAAGAGATATTGATGCAAACTGTGTTTTAAGATATCTGTTTGGGTTTTGGGGAAAGAACTCCTGCTGGTTGTGTGCGCGGAGATCCAAAGTCTAACTGTGTTCGGACCCTGCTGTTGTGTGCGCAGGATGGGATGGGTATTGTATGAAGGAATTGATGAATAATAAAGGTTGCTTGTGAACTGAATCTGTGTATACTGTTTGTGCGAATCATTGGTAATTACTGCATTATGCGCATTCTCTATTCAAGCTGCGAAAGATATGTGTAAGTGTGTTTGTTGTATCTGGATCTATTTTTCTCTGTTTTATGCAATATTGTGTTGTTATCATAGAAATATATAATTATAGATCTAGCGCATGTAGATGCGAAAAGAGCCCTATTGACCCTGCGCAGAAAGAGGCGATCTGGGTATCACAGGACCCAACGCAGTTCTGCTTTCCTTACCTATCCTTTCTCAGGGTGCAAAAACCTGGTTCCAGCACCCACCCATACTACTTCGGGTGAGACTTTGACCTGCGCAAGCAGGTCACTGCCAAAAGGGCCAGTAGTATAGGGGTTTCCTAGCAAACCTTGAACTCCGAACCTAGGTCAGGACCCCTTATGCCAACAAATGGTTCCATTGCCAGGACCTGGAGCATTTTGAGAAAGAGATTGGGTAACGACAAGAGAGTATTGGAAGCCTGAAAGGAAGGAAATTGAGGAGTGGTTCGAAAAGTAGATCCAGGAATTTGAGGTAAAAGAAAATCGCACGAAAAGTTAATGGCAAAAAGGTGGAAAAATAGGTACATTCTCACAGAAAGCTACGAAATATTCTTTGTAACATTCGCAATTAAGCTTCAGGAGTGGCTAGCTAGGCTTGTAGAATTCCATAAGTGTTGGAAGGATGAGCGAGTCACTTAGTGGACCCCAGAGCTGATCCAGCAGCTGGAGAGGACTGATAATACTATCACACGCATAGTAGATCACTGGGTGGATAGTGTGCTAGGAGGATTTGTGACAGAATTTTCCATTGATCATTTTTTCTCCTACTCTGAGGCCGAGCAATGATTCTTTAAAGGGTTCCGGGGTAAATTTCTGAAGACATTACCATTATTGATTAAGATATTACCGTGTGAAAAGATCATTCTATGTAGTCATACCGACTGAATGACCTCGGATCCAGACGAGAGCGTGACGCGCAGTGGTAAATACTATCGAATCAACCTCGACGGGGGGAGATCTGCCTACAACCTTTTGCGAGAACCGGCTGCGCAAGAACCCCTGCCTACACCACCGCCCAGGTCGCATAAAGATAAGAACTCACCCATACCACCACCACTATCGGACAGTGATATGGTTGTGCACCTAATACTACCTACCTTCAAGGGGGTAGGGGATGAGGATATGGAATGATTTTGGTTTGTTGAAAACTCCATCTGGACTACGCAAAATGTGACAAACGATATGGTGAAGAGGGCGCAGCTATCCCTGGCGTTCGAGGACAGAGAATTGGACCGGTATATGCGATACATTTCCCAGAACGGGAGTGCATCTATTCAAGATATCTAAGATGCTCTGAAGCAACAATTCTGGAAGCCAAAATCTTACTCTCATTTGGTAGTAGAAGTAAAGGACTTCAATGAAAGTGCATCTAAATCTGTATGGGAGGTTGATCAACGATTGAAGAATGCAATCAGGGAAGGGAGGTTTGAGTATGATGATAGACAACATATGGAATGGTTCATCACTATGTTGTTACCCCACCCGCGTACGCCAATGAGTCACCAAACATTTGAGTCGCAGGAAAAAGCGGTGGAAGTCGCTATGAAACTAGAAGTTGCACCCAGAGAAGATACTTCGGTAGGAGTACAACAAATTCAGGAGAAGCTTGGAGCTATGCACATGGAAATTCAAAACCTACAAAAGGAGCGAGGAAAAGAAGTCTGTGCAGATTTGTAGTGCATACGATGTTGGGTATATGGCCATAAAAAGGATCAGTTCCCTCTATAGACGGATTACATGCAGGTAGGAGGACCTAGTCTGGTATGCCCAGGAATAAGTGGGGAACCCATCCTGTCACAACTAGGCTCGAGCGGACCTGCGCTGTGGTGCGACAACTGCCGTGTAGCAGGGCTGCATGATATGAACCATTGCCCTCGGCTAGGTGCGTATGTCCTAGAACTGAAGCAACAGTGGTGCAGGTTCTGTCGGTCGATGGGACACGATGAGCAGAATTGTCACACTTATGACTTGATGATAGATCATGGGAACTTGTATAGGGTACAATCATACCCTGCGTCGCCAAGAACTTCTGCGAGCTTCGGAGGTTCTCCAGCAAGAGGCAGAGGAGGTCGGGGAGGAAGCACAGGACGGAGACGTGGGCAGCTAATCTATTATAAATGCGGGGAGGAAGGACACTTCACCAAGGACTGCCCAAATCCCACCAGGCCATCGTGCAAATATTGTAGACAGCTGGACCATGTGGTTGAAGATTGCCCAATTTTAATAGCCAAGATGCAGGAAAAACAGCCCACCCCTACGCAGAATGTGAAAAGAGTTAAAGCCGAGCTAAGAAACATAGACCCGAGTGTGAAAGTCATAACACACAGCGAGATGGTCACCCAGGGAGAAAAGGAAGCACCTTCCAAGGATCCTACGACCTCTCAGGAAGGATCGAACATCAGCAAGGGATAAGAAACAGGAGCAGCTATTGCGTAGATGCCGACACACCTCCAGATAGGGGAAGGGGTTGAGCCCTTTCTACAGGCATGTCTGAAGCTGCTACGTAACCCACAGTCTATAGAGAACCTTCAAACATTAATGCATAGTTGCGCAACTCGGCCCGATCCGATTCCCGGGATCAAATATGTACACAAGCTATACAAATATAAAAAATGCACCGGAAGAGAAATGCGGCTGACTGCCCAGATTGGTGACTACGAGATGGATCAAGTTATTTTAGACCTTGGATCAGATGTGAACGTATTACTAAAGCAAACATGGAAATGAATGGGAGAGCCTAAATTGGAATGGTCCACCATCCAGCTATGCATGGCAAATCAACAGAATATCACCCCTCTAGGAAGGCTGCCAAAAGTCATGGTAGATATCGCAGGGGTAAAATTCCTAGCTAACTTTGAAGTAATAGAAATTATGGAAGATGCGGATCCCTACCCTGCACTCCTAGGACTAGACTGGGCTATAGATATGGGGGGTGTCATCAATCTCAAAAAGTGTAGCATGGTGTTTGAAAATAACGGTACACGCGTAATAGTACCACTGGATCCCACAGAAGGTGCGCAGTATACAGAGCCAGCACGCGACGAGAAAGAAATAGATCACATTTACAAATTGACTACGTAGGATGAAGACTGGATTAACCCCATAGTGGAAGTAGTACTCTACTGGGAAAAGGACAGTGAATGCTCTTCCGACTCTGATGGGGAACTGGAGAATTGGCAAGGCCGGTTGCATGAGGTTTCGTCACTACGATGTCTTCGGGTCACAAGGAACTTCCGCTACATCTCTGCCGAGGTAAGATACCTACCCTACCTTGAGGACGCGGGTGACATTAATTATTTTTTACGCACATTCGAAGCCGAAGTTCCCAAGGAATGAAGGCTAGGAGCACTTCTGCTAGCCCTGCGTGGAGCGTCTGTGCGTTGGTGGGATACGCATGGGCCAGTGTTCCGCACTTGGGAGGAGTGTCGGGATAAGATGATCCTGCGATTTGGAGCCCCAGCTGGAATATGGATCCAGAGGTTCCTCGGGTCAGAGGACCCATGTAGATATTTGCTGGCATGGGAAACACAATGGTGCGACAGGACCCCAAACGAACAAGTTCACTTGGCTATCCATGACCTAGGCTTGCGTCCGACTATGTGGTATTTAGATACGAAGCTGCATCGGTACATGCGCAATTAAGAGAATTTGCGAGTTGAGTTTTTGTGAACATTTAAGGTGGCAGATGGAATAAGGATGCTCGACGCAGCTCTGCCACACACAGACGCCCTGACCAAGGGAAAAGCACGCCTGTCAAGAGGTACGGTGGCCAAGTTGCTGGAGTTGTACCTGGACCGCATTACAAAACACCTGGCATAGGCTTTAATTCAGGGTATGCAAGCAGCACACAGGCGTCATCCAGAATCTGTAAATCTGTGGGAAAGCCCTCAGGTACGAATAACGACCGTCAACCCACTGCACTTTGGTGAGAAGGGAACCTTACCATTAAAAAAAAATGGGCGGCTGGCCATCAATACGACAATTTATGGTGAGTTTGTTCTAGACAATCGATGGTAAGTTTCAAGTGAGGTTTACTCTACCATTGGATAGCCCCAGAAAATATAAGGTCATTAGGTGAGCTTCGCTCAAGGCTTCATATTGTCTCTATACCCTGCCTCTGTTATTCTCCTGCTTACTTATTTGGATCTTTAATGTTTTCTAGGAAGTTTGTCCTTTTTTTGCTATGGCAGTCCCTAACCCTTCAGCACCTACCAGTTCAGTGCCTGAATCCATCGTGCTGAGAGGTTATGGGGGTGCCAAGATTGATAAGATGATTGGCCGCTGGCTCCTTGCAGGGAGAATTGACTTTGAACCCCATGCAAAGGGGCACCACCGCTGCACGACGGGAGTTCCCGACCTTTACAACCCTGTAATCATTCGCAGGCCCCAGTCAGATGGCCTCGGACAATACCATGAAGGAGGGAACGCAATTGTCATAGTTCGCCACCAACACTAACGCAGTCAAGACACGGCTAGTCCTGCGCACGAAAGGGATGAAGCGATATAGGGATACACTGCGACATCTTCGCAGTTCCAGACTACCAACCAACGAAATAGATATTTTTTCGCTACGTCACTCTATCATGGTTGGCGACCATGCCTCGACAGCTATGGACCTACAAATAGACTTGGCACAGCTACATCGTAAGGCGTTACAGGATTTATACACCACTATGTTGCAAGAGATCTGTAACCGTGACCGGACTGCATGGCAGCAGCATGAAATACCCTTAGAAGTTCAGGCACAACGGGTTGTAAGTCCTCCTGGGCACTTAGTTGGTTGAGGTAGCTACGCAGCTCCAGATAGCGGTCCACTTCCACCCCATGCTTCAGCGTGTCCAGGAGGACTTACAACAGACAGAAGCTGCTTTCGATCAGGTCGAAGCTACCTTGCCTTCCCTCATCCCTGCGCAGCGTCTAGCCCTCTTAAAAACCCGCAACGCCTTCATAGACATGATTACGAATCTCCGCCGCACCAAGCACGTCATCAAAAAGCATTTGACACCATGGGGCGATACCGCCTTCCAGATATCTCAGGGTGCTCATAACGCCATCGCGCGCCTCCACCGGATATTGGAGCATGTTACTAGGGCTATGGAAGACCCTGCCTCCCTGAAGCTTGTAAATATCACACAACGAGCTGCTACCCAAATTCAGGAAGTGCTCCCTCCACTAATCACTGCCCTTACTACCTTACGTGCGCAGATAGAGACCGCACCACCGCCGTGACTCGAGACGAGTCATAAGATTGTGTTGGGGGACTGTTGGAACAAGGTCTCCCACGAGCTATGAAACTGGTCCAATTTTGAATAATTTTGATTATATTTAGTCTAGCGCAGGGGTTTTGGGATGGGTCAAAGCCCCGAAAGCATTGTAATGGGAAAAAGAGTAAACCAGGGGCCCGCAAATCATAGTTTGCGAACCATAGGAAATTTTAGGCTAGATTATTATAAATAGAGGAACATTTTGAATTGTAAGGTAGGAAATGAAGAGCTATGGATGTGAACTGTGGTTTAAGATATCTTTTTGGGTTTTGGGGAAAGCACTCCTACTGGCTGTGTGCGCAGAGATCTAGAATCCAGCTGTGTGCAGACCCTGTTGCTGTGTGCGCAGGCTGGGATGGGTATCGTATGAAGGAATTGATGAATAAGAAAGGTTGCCTAAGAAATGAATCTGTGTATATTGTTTGTGTGAATCATTGGTAATTATTTCATTATGCGTATTCTGTATTCAAGCTGCGAAATATCTGTGTAAGTGTGTTTGTTGTATCTGGATCTGTTTTGTTCTGTTTTATGCAATAATGTGTTGTTATCATAGAAAGATATAATTATAGATCTAGAGCACATAGATGTCAAAAGAGACCTATTGACCCTGCGTAGAAAGAGGTGATCTGGGTATCATAGGGCCGAATGCAGTTCTGCTTGCCTTACCTATCCTTTCTCACGGTGCGGAAACCTGGTTCCAGCACCCACCCATACTACTTCGGGTGAGACTTTGACCTGCGCAAGAAGGTCACTGCTGAAAGGGCTAGTAATATAGGGGTTTCTTGGAAAACCTTGGACTCCGAACCTAGGTCAGGACCCCTCATTCCAACATCTTTGAACTCCTTGGATTGGGCTTCATATTCCCGCAAATACTCTCCAAGAGTCTCCTTCTTGGGCACACCTCCTTTCTTCCTCTTCATGAAGAAATCACTGACAGAACGTTGAAGATTTGGTGATATGGCTGAGTGCACATATCCATGAGATGAGGATTTAGAAATTTCCTCATGTATAGATCTTGTAGATCTGGTCGAGGGATCTTCTTGGTCTTCCCTCCTCATTTCTTTGAATGTCTTTCCTAGTACCTTGTAGAACTTGAGATAGAAGTTCTGTGAACCTCCTTTCTCCATAAAACAAGGGTTTACTCTGGTTTCTCTTGCATATCTCCTCCTCCTCATGAGAATAATCCATGCTGCTTGAAGCTCATAGGTTGAGCCAAGAAATCAACTCTGATACCACTGTAATATTCCAAAATTGGAACAACTTAGCAAGCCTACTGAAATAATGCACTCCTGAGAATTATGTGCATAGAAATGAGTTTGTAGCTCCTGGATCCCTTAGATCAGCTCATCTAAGATCTAAATCCAAAATTAGAGCAAAAACAAATCAAACTAGGTGGGTTAAACAGATCTCCCACAAACTAGTCTAGCTGAAAAATACCCAAGGAGAGGAGCTACAGCTATATGCAAAGGACTGCTTTAGAAATAACGCAGATCAACTGAAGAAAATTAGTAGGCTGATATGGAGGTTTAGAAATCAGATGTATAACAGCAAATCATATGTACATTACAGCCCATACATTGTACAAGAGAAAGAATAAGACAATACAGGAAAAATCCTCAGAAATGAGGTGCTACAGCCATGGAAAAAGTCTGCATAAACTCAACAGCGTTATTTTCTTAGGGATGAAGTAGCAGTATATGATAACTCAGATCTAGAGTATATGTGTACATAAAAATATATATCTCATTCAAATCTGTGTACAAGAAGAGCTCATCTATACATTCCCCTTGGGGTTTTGTGCAAAACATGAAGCACAAAGAGTAGATCTGAGATCTAAAGTTGCAGATCTGCAGAAATCTTCAGAAATTTCTGAAGCATACAATAGGACAACAGATCAGATCTGAAACAAACATGGATTGGGTGGCCAATCCATGCATCACCTCAGTGGGAGGAAGAATCCTAACACTGGAGATCTCTCCTCCAAAATGCAGACAAAACACCCTGCAACTTCTCATTTGCAAATAACACAGTCCAGGGAGGGAAACGGCGTTGTAGGATATGAGAATGATTTGGCCTGATGCCAAGGTCTGGATCTAAATCTCAATCAGCTAATGCACTCTTCCAGGAGGTTAAAAGACACACTCACTGAGAAGAGCCAGTAGTATAGACTAGATCTGAGAAGATCTAGTGTCTTCCACTGCTGCAACTCACAAGGAAAACCCAACCGTCAACAGGATCGGTGTTGTAGATGTAAGGTGAAGCTTGGCCCAAGCCTAATAGTGGACAATATGGAACAAGTCTCCTCTAAGAGCTGCTCAAGGAAGGAGGTGGGAATCCTAAATAGGAGAGCACTACAAGGGATGTCAAAGCAGAAAATACCTTCAGAAAATAATATCTTCAACAACCCTTTAATGTTGCCCTCATATTCCTTTTATAAGATTGGAGTCTTGTCAAAACCCTAAACCACTTCGTTAGTTTAGCTCCTTTCACATATAGAATCTCCTTCTAGAACTGTGTTTTCCCTCTAGGAGGTTAAATTCATCTAGACTGCGCTGTACATATGGTCATGGTTGACTTGGTCAAGTGATAAACCTCTTTCACTCTCAAGGTGTCTTCATTTTGATTACTTGATTTTCATTCACATTGAGCTGTCTTTATTTAGGATCCACTCTTTGATAATAAATGTTGTTGATTTGGTCAAACTTGACCTTGTCCACATATTTTAGACATTGTCCACACATGTGGATGCTTGATCTGGTTATTTCATGATCCCTTTTCGCACTATGAGGGATTTTTATTCATACTTGAGAAATTCATGAGCTTCCTTGCCCATTTATTCATCCATCTAAATTTCAAAAGCAAAATTAATATTCCTATTAGCAGTAAGCTAATTTAGGAATATTACATATATATAAAAGGGATATGTCCAAATACGAATTACACATGGTATGGGTGAAGGTACCATCTTACACATGCAAGATGGAGTTTATAACTTGAAACATGTTTTATGGTTTGATTTCCCTCCTTTTAACTCCTCACCCTTTGTCACATCATAATCCCCCTCTTTCTCATCAAATAAGTTATTCCTATGCTTAATCTTGTGTTGATGTTACTTTTTTGAGATTATACGTGATTCACCATTGTTACACAACATTTTGTCACTATCCCTGTAATCCCCAACTCGCACATTGGAGGGTCATTTCTGTGACCAATACGCAGTGTCATGCTTTTCAAATACCATCCTTGCATCCATTTTGATGAAAGAAACATTCTTCTTGTTGACATTTCCCTAAGAAGAGCTGTGAAAATCCCTATTTTTGCCTTGGCGCGAGTAGCCCGTTACATCCTTACACCAACCTAGAAATTTAACATTGAGCCCGCACCACTTGGCGCTCTGTGCCAATTAAACACCCGCACCAAGTTGTTTATCGAATGTTTTTAAAAAATAGAAGCGGAGGTTCCATTCCAACCACCTTGGAGATGAGTCATTGGGAGTGGCTGAGCTGAAACAACCACAGACTCCTTCCTTTAGTTAGTAGTTTCCACCTCCCTTGGAACTCTCCTAAAGGATAGGACTCCCTCCCACCTTTGTAGGGATCCCAAACTCATTTTTTCCCTCTATATAAGAAACTATCTCCTTTGATATAAGCTAGCTGAACACATTATAGAAAAATAGTTGAACGGTTGAATAGTTGAACTAGAGAATTATATTATAGCTAAGCTGCTAGAGGAGATAGAGTAAGAAAGATTGTGTTGAGAAAGGTTGAGTCGATGACTTCTAAGAGACCCTGAGTCCGAATTCCTTGACCGACAGTTGAGACGCGTTTCATCTGAATCCCTCTGGAGGAGATCATGACATCAAAGCATCGGTTGTACTCTTCCTTCTATTCATTAATATACATGACTATTGTTTGGTTCCACTATTGTGTTATGATGTTTATTTGATACGATATGTTTAGCCCTCTTTGACTAGCTAATAGTTGTGAGTGAAACTACGCTGCCATATGTTTTTCTTGTTCTTTGTCCTATGTGCAGGTATCTGGGCGTGACAGCGAACGGATCGTGACTTGCCAAATCAGGAGCGAAAGACCACTACTCTTTCTGCAACATTGACGGTGTTGGATTCAAGGTAGGTCAATCTACCATGTATTTTGTTCATTCATTAACTAGGAAGCAACACTTTAGAGAGTCCTTTTGTTACCTGACCCACCTTAGGGCTAGAGGGATCATCTATGTCCGTAGAGAAGATTTACCTGCATAACAACCACCCTTTTCACTAAACTTGGGAAAACATGGAATATCTTAATTGATGAATCGTAAAGAAACTAAAAGTAACCCATCTAAAGTTGTCACACATAGTTCCTAGTGGGGACATGACCTTAGGCTCCTCATTGGAATTTAACAACATCAAATTATATAGAATATATACAATATGAGGCATGTTATCCCATAAAGTCCCAATCATTGAGTCACTAAATGAAAGTAAGTTGTTTACACATGGTTCAGATATACACTTGTGTACAACTAGGGGTAGAAAATGAGAGTATTATGTAATATATTATAGTATACCCTCTCAATTATCAAATTATCTCTCTCTCGTTTATTTTCCTAACTAAATATTCCTTTCTTTATGGGGATATTTGACAATAAGTGTTTCTAATAAAGTTAGAGTATTTATTGAATTCTTATTTCTTAATCTTCATCTCTTCTCTCCGAGGAAAGTGATTGCATGATGATTACCCAAAGACCCAAGAGTTTCCATTCAACCTTACTGGGTGAGAAGATATAGAGATCAACAAGGAGCTTTTTAGTTTATTTCTAATAAAAAATAAATATTTGATACAAAACAAAAACAAAATGGAAGAGACCTTGGTTGATTTCCATCACTTATATCTCTATTACTTGATTTGGTTTCTCCTTGGATTCAAAATTAGAATTATCAATCCACATGATTGCTAGTGAAATCCTAATGCTACATCTACATGCTTTCAATAGTGTATAAATTATGTTTTTCATTGTTTTTGTTTGTATTTTAGTTCATGTATGAAAATGTGGTGCCCTTTATTAGTAAATTAAAATATGAAAAGAATAAATAATACATTTTACCTAGGTTTATTACAAAATGACATTTTGTAATTTCAATAGCTAAATAAAGAAACATGATACCATATAATTGTATGCCTTTATTAATGAAATTTATGTTCACGTGTCTCTTCAAGGGAGCGACCTCTAGTTGAGAAAAGCTTTGATTACAATAAAATTCACAAGACATCTCATTACATTGCTTCTATTTCTTTATTTAGCACCGCCTACATTATAGGAACTTTAAAACCTTTGAGCAAGCCTTCTTGCATTTATTGCTTTCACACTACTACTTGGGGATAATTTATTAGAGATGGCATCCGTACATAGTAATATCTACTTGGGGGGTTAGGGAGAGTAGGACCCTGCCTTTCTCATGGAATCCCTAGGAAAAATAATTCCTATTAAATAGGAATTCCAACCTTCCTTGACTGCGCAATCAATCTTGGGCTTCCTATGACTTTATAATTGCGCTTGGGAAATTCGCTAATAATACAACTGATAGTTTACTTTCCTTTAACCTTTGTCTCAACTGGGTCATCATTAGAATTGACATACATGCAACTATTAAAAGTGAATCATCAGTTACTTGGTAGCTCACTACTTTTGAATTAAATCTATTTTAATTCACTTGATCTTCCACTAGCTCATCAATCAGTTAGAACTAGTTAAATTGATTTTAACTCAATTAATTTGATTTAACTGATTGCACTCACACCACACTAGTGCTACAACTGCAACTGGACCTTGTAAATAATAGAATCACTCTACATGCCTACTCTTTGACCCTCAACTCAAAATTCTTGAGCTAGCCAAGTCTATCACACTTAGTTAACTATTACAAGTTGTTATGAGATAAGATTACAATTTATTTAAAAATTATATGCCCACATTAGCACTAATGTGTTAGTGAATTCCTCACTCATGTGTGACCTGAAATCCCACACTAGTATGTGGCGCATTTTCTTTTTGAATTTCAACACTCCCTCTCAACAAGAAATGGATTATCTGTTACCCCGATCCTGCCTCTGTGGTATTCGACTTTTCTCTTCGTAAGCACCTTCATCAAGATATCTACATCCTGATCCTCTGTGGGAATGTACTACAACAACATAATGCGCCTCTGAACACAATCTCTGAGATGGTGGTACCTAATTTCAATATGCTTGGACCTATCATGGAATACTTGATTAAACGAGAGTTTTATGCAACTCTGGGGATCATAATGTATCACCGCCGGATACATCTGATGACCAAACAAACCAACAAGTATCTTCCTCATCCACATGGCCTCACATGCAGCCTGACTAGCTGCCATGTACTCTACCTCGGCTGAACTAAGTGCAACTGATCTTTGCT
Organism: Pinus albicaulis; assembly: GCA_034641835.2. NCBI lineage: Eukaryota > Viridiplantae > Streptophyta > Pinopsida > Pinales > Pinaceae > Pinus > Pinus albicaulis. Next base: position 440,461,194 of record CM076571.1, on the reverse strand, counting down.
TCCTGCTATACCAAGAAACTGTTGTTGATCTTATGCTGAAGATACCCCCTGATGTGCTCTTCCTGTCTGATGGACTACCTGCCCAAGCTGCATCGGTGAAGCCTTGAATCTTCAGTCCCTCTGACTATCTGTACCATAGTCCATACTCTGTAGTACCCCTAAGATATCTCAACACATGCTTCCCCACCTTCCAAAAGAGCTTGGTAGGCTTAACCATAGATTGAATAAGTTGGTTAATTGTGTAGCATATGTCTGGTTGTGTGTTCACCAAATACATAAGTGAACCCACAAGCTACATGTAAACAGTAGCATCCACTACCTCATCTAAAGTAGCATCCTCCTTCCTCCAATTTCCTGCAAGAGGAGTCTCCATCGGTTTGTTTCCCCCCATGGGGAACTTCCTCAAAATATCCTTGGCATACTTTCCCTGAGATACAAATAGATCCCCATCTGTTTGCCACATTTCCAAGCCAAGGAAATAATGCAAGAGCCACATGTCCTTCATCTCAAACTCTCTTGCAAGATCCTCTTCGCAAGAAGTTAAGAGTTGCTCATCACCTGTCAGTATAAGATCATCAACATAAAGTACAATAATCAAAAGCTTACCATCAACCACAATATGATATAGGTTCGCATCCGCTTCACTCTTTGTGAAGCCCAACCCGGTGAAATAGCTGTTGATCCTGGTGTACCAAGCATGATGTGCTTGCTTCATCCCATACAGTGCTCTCTTGAGTCTGCACACGTGTGACACCCTATCAAAGGTCTCAAAACCTTCTGGATGCTCAATGTATGCTTCTTCCTCAATAAATCCATTAAGAAAGATTGTCTTTACATCCATCTAATGTATTTTCCAACCCCATCTGCGCTGAGAGCGTTAGGATGGATCTAATCAATGAGTACCTTGCAATCGATGCAAAATTATCCTCACAGTCAATCCCCTCTACCTGTGAGAATCCTCGGGCTACAAATATAGCCTTGTATTTCTCCACACTCCCATTTGATACTTGCTTCACCTTATAGATCCACTTGGATCCAACCGCTAACTTCCCCACTAGTCTTGGGACCACTTCCCATGCATTGTTTCTAATAATGGAGTCATACTTCTCAACCATGGCATCAACCCATGTTGGTTGATGTACTTCTTCCTCAAAAGAGGATGGCTATGTCACAATACAATCCCTCACAAGAGCCATGTATCCAGTATACCTGTCTGGGGACCTTCTCTACCTGCGTTGTGATGTAGGTGCACCTACATTCTTTATTGCATCTAGCATCAATCTGTCAGACTCTATGGTGCACTTCCTACCATTTCTGGTGGATGGATTTGCATGAGTGGTTTCTTCCACTCCATGATCCTCCTTTGCAGCTGCTCCACATCCTGAGGTTCATCCTTCGAAACTAAGATTTCCTCATCTACATGTAATCCAAGCTCCCTCTCAAGGGACAATCGCATGGCTTTATCCTCATCAAATTTAACATCTCTCCTGACAATTGTCATCCCGTAAGGCGACATATACACTCGATAGTTGTGGGGACTATCAGTGTACCCCAAAAATATCCCAACATATTTTGTTGGTTCTAGCTTCTTCCTAGCATCTTTGGTCACATGGCAATAGAAAAACGAGGCAAAAAAATTAAAATATGAAACATCTGGTTTCTTACTAGAAAAATCCTCCTCTGGTGTACTCATGCCAAGTATCCGATGAGAACTAAAGTTCTATACAAATACCGTTGTGTTGCATGCCTCTGCCCACATATGCAATGGTAGGACCTGATCATGTAACATAGCTCGTGTTGCTCCCTGTTGTAGCTCCTACAACACCCTCCAAAAATACATAAAATCATAACACACACTTCAAAATTTTTGGAGCCCCCTTTGAAACTAAAGAAGGAAAAAAGCCAAGTAAAGTTTTAAAATCAAATCGCTAAGTCGCATATCCATTATTTGCGACCCATGCGACCTATGTGACTCTGCGACCCTAAGATCGCATAGGTCGCCAGGTCGCAAGAGTCAGAAGTCAATCAATTTGCGACCTTGCGACCTTGCGACCTTAAGGTCGCTAGGTCGCAAAGTCGCAAAATGAAGTTTTAAAGAAATTAGCGACTCAGCGACCTTTGCGACCCAGCGACCTTAAGGTCGCAAGGTCGCAAACTTACAACTTGCGACCGCATTAAGTATCCACACGTGCGACCTTTTTATATAAGGTCGGGTCGCCAGGTCGCATATGTGACTCTCAGCGAAAACTGTGGAATTGCTCTGATAGGTCGACTGGCGCATTTTCTTCCGGGTAAGTTGCCTTTTCCTCCCTATGTTTCCCTCTTAAGCATTTCTTGCCATTATTAAGCCTCCCCACGGTCCTATTTATTCGCTGGGAAGGATGTAGGGTTTTCTTTGGAGTTTCACCGTTGTTTTGTTTCCCACAAACCCCGAGGTCTCCCGTCTCTTACCTATTTCCTCACGGCTGTGCCTTATGGTCAGTTTAGACCCTTTCAAGCCGCATACTTTTCCCATTAGGGAAAGTTTGGCCGCAAATTCGCGCGCGCGCGAAACCCTCCGGCAGGCGCAAGTGCGACCTGCGACCTAGCGACCAGGTTGCAAGGTCGCAGGGTCGCAAAACTCCTTCTCAGCGACTCTGCGACCCTGCGACCTAGTCGCAAGGTCGCGAGGTCGCGTGTGAGTCCCTTTTGAGGATCAGCGACTCCCAGAGAACAGTCAATTAATCTTTGCATGTGTAGACTCTATTTAGCCATTATCATCATGTCTTTCTTATCCTGGGATTCTGTCTTGAATGCAGCAGGTGAATTCAGAGCAGACACAGTACCGGTCCTCTCCGACTCTAGCAATATGGCACCCCGGGTATCCCGAAGGAGAAGTAGGCAGGTAGTGGAGGAAGAGTCAGACACAGACATACAAACCTCTCCTCCACCAATATACAGAGACACCCTTTGCACCTTCGCAAAGGAGGAGAGCCTTAGGTGGTATGAAGTATACCGCGAGTTCGCCATGCCAGAGGATGAGTTTCCAGAAGATCTCCCGGACCGAGAAGTATACCTGAAAGTCAAGAAGTCCAAATTGCACTTAGCAGGGTCACATCCCGCCATCTTTCCGTGCCCAGAGATGTTGGACTGGATCATACAGAAGACGGATCCGAAGAACTTCACAATCCGAGATAGTGCAGGAAAAGCCTTCGCAACACTGGAGAACTCGAAAGCACAAGTCTACTACTCGTTCCCCAAACCAGAGGTGAACTTCACCCCAAGATGGTTTTATGCAAATGAAGTGCCGATGGTTGATACAATCAGAAAATGGTGGGCAGAACCAGATAAATTCAAAATCAAAAAGGACCAGGAGTACCCGGTGGCCAGTCTGAGGAAGGTATATAAGTTAGTGGCCGCCATGTTGTGCAGAATTTACGGACGCTCGGACGCCACCACCTTCAACGGAACATGGGCAACCATCATGGAACACGTGACAGTATATGGCACTCGGTTCAATTGGGCCGGTATATTAATGGGCTCCATGCACACAAATTTGGCTTCAGCTTTAGCCCCAGATGAGGGAGCGCCATCAGAATTCTATATGGCTTCGTATCTGCTAGATGCTGTCTGTGCCCAGCTGCATGTCGAAGGATGGCCGCAAAACTGGGACTCCGAACAAACCCAGGCAATACATTTGCAGACCAAGGTATTCTGGGAATCCAGGTACAAGTCAGACATCGAGCAAATCTCTCATATATTCATTCCCGCCCTCTACGGGAAACTATTCGGTCAAGACACCCCATGTATGTCTTGGCGAGCAATGGAGACACTGGGTCAGGTGGCACACTGGTTTCCATTCTCTGAATTCACAATCATCCGAGTATTTGGCTCGTTTGAAGCACCACATGCTCTGCCCAAGTTTATTACCGATAAGGTGCTCATGCAGGAGGTATGTTTCCAGATGACCTCGGGTTTCTCTAACGTCCTTTCCAAAGGGAAGAAGAAACCTTGGCCCGCCCTACCTCTCACCATTGGTGCCTATACAGTCAAAGACTCCAGAGAAGTAGCGCGTGAAGGGGAAGAGGTAAAAAGTTATCACTTCAGAAATCTGGATTGCCGGACTTATGACCCAGTCAGGATAGTTCCTGAGCATTGTAAAAGGGCCAATTTTAGATGGAGTTATCAACACGTCGAGCGCCCAGCAGAGGACGAAAAAAGAAACTGGTACAATGCAGAAAGGCATCTAGCTCCAGGGATCGACTTTGACAAAGAAGGAGAGGATCACCAGAATTTAGGAGGCTCTTCTTCCTCCAAAGATAAGAAAGCACAGACCAGTACGGGGCCTGACACCACAGATCAGCAAAAGGAAGCAGAAGCCCAAGCCAAACTGGAAGAGGAGAAGAAGAAGAAGGAAGATGAAGAGAAACGTAAGAAAGACGCCAGGACAGAGCGGAAAAAGAAAAAGGAGGAGGAGAAGGAAAGACAGGAAAAGGAGGCACAGGCGGCAGCAGAAAAGGCACTGAAAGAAGAACTTGACAAAGTCGATCGTCAGAAAAAGGCAGAACAAGCCGCCGCGGCAGAGAGAAAGAGAAAAGAGGAAAGGGAAGCAGAGGCAGAGGCAGAGCGCCGGAAGAAAGAAGAACACGACAAGGCGGAGGCAGAGCGCCGACAAAAGGAGAAAGAAAAGGGTCAAACGCAGGACGAAGAGGACGAGCTAATAGATGACATTGACTTATCTCCCCTGGATATCCCTGCAGGTGGCGCGAGAAGTACCCTCAATGTTGATGACTTTCCCGGGGAGCAAGAAGAAGAAGTCTTCGATTTGACCCGATTGACATTTGACCAATTCTCTTTCAAGATACGGAAAGAGAAAAGGAAATCCTTAGCGCAAGGCCATCCCGCCATCTCTACGGTCGCCACCGGAAAAGACATAGTCCCAGACACAAGGACTAATCCTGTTATGATAGCGTCGGCAGGCACCGCTTTTGCCGCGGCGACAGAGGAAAATGTCACTAGGATGAGCAGGGAAATTATCTCTTTACAGAACATGCTAAAAGCGGCAGAGCAGGAAAAATCAAGGCTAGAAAATGAGATGCTGCAGCTTCAAGGTAGGCCCGCCCAAGTGAATGAGGTCCCACTGGCGGTCAGGAAAGAGTGTGATGTGTTGGAGATGACAATGAAGCAAGTATACCAGAAAATGCTCATCCTGAAACAAACAGTGTCCCCGTTAGCAGAGGCACGAGAGGAAACCAGGCAGAAACACGAACAACTCAGGGAAGCCTCGGCAGCTTTGGACAAAATGATGAACTGGACAGCGCAGTATCCGCAAGCTCCCGAACATGTGCCTAGGAAGGATTGGAGTCATACACAAGAAGCCAAAGTGCAAATTCGGATGAATATGCAGTCCAAAGACAAGTTGGCCAAAGATTTGGACAAAGTAATGTCTGCATATAATCACCTGATCGGCGGCATTGACTCCATGAATGCTCTTCATCACATTCCATCATTAGGGGCACTGAATGAGACTAAAGACTGGGAGCAGGTAGAACAGGAAATTCAGTCTTTTCTGCAACCCGTGAGACAAGCTGCTGCCGCACCAGAATTCGAGGCATCACAAGAAAACCTAAATCGGTTGCTTGTCATGCCGGTACAAATCTACACCAAGCTTGCCTCCCTCTCAATGCTGATCTCTCAGAAGAAGGAGACTCTGGTACCGAATGCCCTAGAATGTATGCACCGAATAAAAGAGGAAAGCCCTCTTGTCGCTCCCATAACAGCAGATTACCATATTTGGCAAGACTTCCTCAAGGGCAAGAAAGTTGACGATCCAGAAACTTCAATTGCGCGACCACCTCCATAGTTCAACCGCTGGGTCGCAGGTCGCACTTGCGACCAGGTCGCAGGTCACACTTGCGACCAGGTCGCAGGTCGCACTTGCGACCAGGTCGCAGGTCACACTTGCGACCAGGTCGCAGGTCACACTTGCGACCAGGTCGCAGGTCGCAGTTTCGGCAAAAGGGAAGCTGAACCGCCGGGAAGCTGAACCGTCGGAAGGCCATAAGTGCGTCTGTTGAACCTATAAATACCCCTGTGGGGAACATTGTAAAGGGCTGCTCTTTTTTGGGACTGAAAGGCATTATTGCATTGTAACTGAAGAATCATACTCTTGATATATGAAATATAATACATGTTAAAACCCCTTTGATTGGATGATGTGTTTAGCTGTGACAACATTGTGTGTATTCTGCGTGCAGTTTCAGAATATCTTCTGATTAATGAATCTGTGTTATCAATAGTATCATTTATGCACCACAGCTATCTGTGATTGTGTTGATGATGCTCTAGTTTATTATTTACTTCATGATGAATGTTAATGAACTGTTTTATTAGCATTTCGTTATATCTTTCGGAAAGTTAAGGGATATTCTCGCCACAAAGAACTGTTTCTTTGGCGGTCAGATTATCCTGCATGCATACCTCATAGATGTGTTGCTAACGACACTTCCTGAGTGTATGCATTATGTCTATCACCTTGCTACGCACAGTGTCATATATTGGTTTTATACATCAGTCATGTATTCTGTATCGTGTGAATGAGTGTATGTTTGCAGTTTCAATCAGGTTGCTCGAAACCGAAGAGATAGTCATTTAAGCGGTAGCCGGACCCACACCCCGGACGGGATCCCTACTCCAAACGGTTCAAAGTCTAATTGGGACTTTCTACCGGGGAGATCCCCTACTGTTGGCCGGACATATTTTCCCGTCAACACTCCCATAATTGTTCTATTCTTTCTTTCTGCAACCCCATTTTGTTGTGGGATATGAGGTGCAATCAATTCTCTCTGGATTCCTTCTTTGGCACAAAAGTTCTTGAATTAATTAGAGATGTACTCACCACCATTGTTGCTCCTTAGAGCCTTCACATTATTCCATGTATCTCTCTCGATCAGTGCTTTGAACTCACAAAACTTGGAGAACGTTTGAACTTTCTTCTATAGAAAGAAGATCCAACACTTCCTAGAAAAATTATCAACAAAAATCACATAATACTTGTACTTTGTTGTGGAAGGTGTAGAGAATGGTCCAAACACGTCTGAGTGAAATCTCTCAAGGATTGTCGCTACTCGGTTCTCCTTCTCATGAAAAGTGGCTTTAGTATACTTCCCCATGGTACATCCCTTGCATGTTTCTATCTGCACAAGAGTACCCTTTGGAAGACTTGTAGAAATCTGTTGCATGATCCTGAAAGCATTGTGGTGTAGATGGCCCAATTTCCTGTGCCATAACTCACTTGTATCCTGACTCACCACCTTCCCTGCTTTACTGCTCAATGTTGCGCATCTATCTACATCAGGTTTGTAGAGGTTCTTGACATGAACCCCAATCTTATTTACCTATCATATGGATTTGTGACGAAGGAATGCCTTTCCTTCACTAAAAACCACATCATATTCAAGATCCTCCAACATAACAACCGAAACTAAATCCTTTTTCAAGCCTGGTACATGCATGACATATTTTAATATGAAAGGTTTACTTGAATATATCTAGAAAGTAATTGTACCAATCTCAGTAGCGCTATACCTCCCTTCATCACCCATATCGATGTGCATCTGAATATCCTTCTCCTCCAAGCTTCTAAATAGTTCTTTGTTTCCCATCATGTGGAAAGATGTTCCACTATCCAGGTACCGCATAGATCCCGTCACATTTGACACCATGCATATGATGAGAGACAAGTCCAACTCAAGCTGTGAGGCCAAAGCTTCACCCGTTGCAGCTCCTGGAGCCTTCTTGTTGTTCTTCTTCTTCTTGTAGACAATTTGTGGCATAGTGTCCATGATCATGACACTGAAAACATTTCACCTTTGACATATCATACTTCTTTCCTTCTTTGCCCATCTTAGATTTGGAATAGGACTTCTTCCCCTTCCCCTTCTTTGCCTCACCATCCAAGGCAGAATTTTCGTCATCATCAGTCTTGGATGAGAATCCATCCCTGGTATTCCGCCGAAACTCTTCTTGTACCAAATCCAACCATAGTCGCTCCCAATCTGGTAACTTCTTCCTCCCATTCATAGAGTCCTAGTAACTATTCCAGCTCTTGGGAAGGCCTAGAATTGCTAGGCTCACCAAGTCATCATCATCTGCATTAATCCCAACGCTTCCAAGCTCATCTCGACATTGAGTGAACTTGGTCAAGTATTTCTAGATTGTGTCGCCCTTCTCCATTTTGATTTTCCTAAGCTTGTCCTTGAGTGCCAATTTTATGTGGTCACTACTGCTTTGAAACAGATCTATTAAGGTCTTCCACATAGCATATGGATTTTCCTTTCCATAGAGAATCGAGACAATATGATCTCAAACCCCCTCTAATAATATCCTCCTCGCCTTTGCTACCTTCTTCTGCCATGCATCAAGAAGTTGGGAACCTACTGCTAGGGGCTTGGGAATATCATTATCTATGAATGCCTTTAACCCATTGTCCTCCAACATTGCCTCCATCCTATCCTTTCATGCAATATAATTTGAACTTCCCTCGAGTTCATATTCAAGTCTCAAGCCATTGAAAGACATCTTGATCCGCTTCTAGCTCCAAAGGAAGTATCTGCAAATTTGAATATTGTTCAACACAAACTCAATTTCTTCTCCACTATTGTGATTCTTGGCGCTCTGATACCATGTAGAAATTACATCAATGGATTCAATCTGATCATGCAATGCACTAAAACAAGATATTGAATCCTTCTACAATATTTGTGGAATATAAATCACAATCACTCAATCACATGCAAGAGAAAGAAGTAAATCAATCACACAACACAATATTTTCCTAGGGAAAGCAACTGCTCAAAACCCCTCCATATTTATTGTATAATCAACCAAGGAATTATGAAACAATACAATGCATGTGTGCTCACAAGAACCTCATACACTCTACCAATTGTCTCACACTGATCTAGGCAAAATTGGACCAATATATAGCCAATTTCCTGCCCAACTTCAACCTGCCTTGCTCACACAATCCCTAGGAAAAATAATTCCTATTAAATAGGAATTCCAACCTTCCTTGACTCGCAATACATCATGGGCTTCCTATGGCTCTATAATTGTGCTCGGGAAATTTGCTAATAATACAACTGATAGTTTACTTGCCTTTAACCTTTGTCTCAACTAGGTTGTCATCTGAATTGACATGCATGTAGCTATTAATAGTGAATCATCAGTTACTTGGTAGATAACTACTTGTGAATTAAATCTATTTTAATTCACTTGATCTTCCACTCGCTCATGAATCAGTTAGAACCAGTTAAATTTATTTTAACTCAATTAATTTGAGTTAACTGATTGCACTCACACCACACTAGTGCTACAACTGCAATTTGACCCTGTAAATAATAGAATCACTCTACACGCCTCCTCTTTGACCCTCAACTCAAAATTCTTGAGCTAACTAAGTCTATCACACTTAGCTAACTATTACAAGTTGTTATGAGATAAGATTACAATTTATTTTCCAATTTATTTAAAAATTGGATGCCCACATTAGCACTAATGTGTCACTGAATTCCTCACTCATGTGTGACCTAAAATCCCACACTAGTATGTGGTGCATTTTCTTGTTGAATTTCAACATTTACGTGATGTAACTTTCCAATGTTTTAGGACCAATCAGATAGTGCACTCACAAAGATGACACTCTCTTTTTGTCAAGGATGACTATTGGTTGCAACTAAATGGAACCTTATTCACTTAGTTTGGGAAGGCTTCTTTAGAAACGACAATTAGATTTGATCACTTTCTTTAAGAAAGCATTAAAGTTTGGATGAATTCTAGACTGGCTCAAAAGCTTTAATTTGTAAGCCACAAGTCCAATACATTTGGGAACCCTATAGGGGTCAGAAAAATCTAAAGAAAGCTTCTAATGGTGGTTATCTTTGAGGGAAATCAACTTATAAAGCTATATATGAAGGAACCTATGATCCATTTCTCCAAAATGGCATTTGAAGTAATGCTAATAAGTCTACTACTTCATCTAATTATGAACCATGACCGACTTATCACTAAGTGTGAAGAATGTTGGTCCAATTTGTGATTTTTTTGTCCGCCTCTTGTATCTTAAGGATTATGAGTAAATAAGATAGTACTAATGGGTACTTTTGGCCATAGAAAACCTCAAATGGAATCATTCAAGTGACAACATGTTATGTTGTATTGCACCAACATTTTGCTAGGGGAAACCATTAAACCCCTTGGTATTATTATTCTAAAGTAAAGCATCTCAAGGATGCTTCCAAATGATTTAGTCTAACCATAAATTTGGTGGTGATAGGTGGTGAAAATATGTAGTTGAATACCTTGAACTAAATATTTTTTGCTATAAATTTCCAATGAGATTGGGATTACATTTTGTTACAATCAATTGTGGCATACCATGGAGTTTAAATATGTTATCCTTGAAAACTTGAGTGACCATGGAAGCTCTAAAGAGGTGTTATAGAGCACCAAAAAAGCATATTTGAAAAGGAAAACAACCACAACCATGAAAACGGATTTATTTCCATATTTGTGTGACCTATAATGAACTCCATAGAAATTTCAATCTATACAACTAGAAAAATTTGTGATAGTTGTAATTCAAGTGGATTTTTAAATCCCCGATGGGGGTGTCACTTTAGTCGGACAGTTGGATGCGTCATGGGCAGAGGAGCCAGGTGGGCCTCCATGCGCCACATGCTTGCATTAATAGTCCCTCACATGCTCGGGTTTATGTCTCCTAGGTACCTGCATTGTGCTTCATGCATCTGATTCATATCTAGGTTGATGGGTCATGTTTTCACTATCTGCAGTGGCTGGGCGATGGTGAAAGAGAGGTGGGCGAGAGGAGCTTGTGTATTGGAGTCTGGGCTCAAGCCAAGTTTTGGGGCATTTACACATGGTGAGGAATGTAATCGTGGGGGTGCGTGGAAGTGGCTCTGGTTCTGTGCTTGGCCGTCGGATCCGAGAACTACTATCCTTGTTGTGAATGAAGCTAAGACTAGTTTGGGGCTCGCACTCTTCGTGGCGAGGAATGAACCCAATTGGGCGTGTCTTTGGTTATTTTGTTGGTTCATTGCTATTTTAGGTTCGAGTGGATCTCAGAGGACCTGACTTCTTGGTGCGCGTTTCTCGACTACATAATTTACATTGATAGTGTGAGCAAGGCTCTGGTGTCTAGGCCAACCCCCTGTATGCACGAGTTTTCCGTCAGCTGAGGACTGGTAAGAAGTGTTGGTGTGCATAATTTAAGTTTCAATTTGGTTATCGGTTCTTGTTTCGATAGTGAGGCTTCTCTTAGCCTCAGTGCAACGTGGAGTGGCGGTTCTAGCTGTATGTTGCGGCAACATGGCCGAGCATGAAGCGGAGGACTAGGACGAGGCATGGAGGACAGACGGTCAAATGGAGAGCCCAGCTCTGAATCTTTTTCTATGGAGAGCCAACACTCAATGGTGCCCATGGTGGTATCCCCAGTCCAATCCCCAGGCCAGGTGGAAGCCCCAGTCACCCTGGACACAACTACCCAATTGCAACACATTCAACTCAATTTGGAAAATATGCAGCAACAAAGGTATGAGGAGTGAAAAAAGATTATTTCTTACATTAGTGACATCCATCATCTACAAAACGAGACTCTGGATGCTCTGGAGAGTCTTCGGTGCCAGCTTTGACGCTCCCACGACCACCTTCGAGCTCCGGAAATTCAAGTGGAACACATTGATTATCACGTTCATAATCATGCAAGCCTATTCACTGCACCTCCAATATTTCCTCCCAATCCCCCTCCTTGATGTATTTCTCTGCAACTCTTTTTTCCACTTTTGTGTCGGCAATAACCATAGACACCGGTTGTCTTGGCTCTCTTCCATGCTTATTTTTGTGTAGAAATTTGTACATGTACTCTCTAAAACCTGTGATGCGTAGATGTATTGAAGACCTTATGTATCTTATGGAATATTTCAAAATGATAGTATAGTGAAGCTTTTGAATGACAAAAAAAAAGAGTGGAGTTTTAACTATTTCATCCTTTTTTCACTAGCAAATGTCAGATCATTCCACAAAAGTGTGGGTGTACTTCTTCGTGGCTTCTTCATGCCTTCCCAAAAAAGTAATGTTTGATCTATTCATATGTTTTATGAAATCCAAATGACCTATCGTTGAAGATGAATGGATTAAAGGTGGATTGTTTGTTCAAATATAGGTGTCATTTATATGAAAGTTCTTAATTGTTCCAAGTGCGGCTTTAAGATGCATGGGGTGTCATTTGAAGTTGTTGGATTGGGTGGGAGATATTGGGATTTGTGCACTATTCTTTGGGGACCTCATTCCACAAATTTTCTATGAGGAAGAAGAGTGAAAAGAGGAACCATCCTCTTCATACTTTAAAGATAGAGAATTTGCTACAACATTATCCGTGTCCCTCTTATAAATGATCTCATAATCATAAACTCACATTATGGTGAGCCATTTCTATTTCTTGGGGGAATGAAATAATTTGATCTTGGAAATATTTTACGTTTATAGAAGAGAGGAATAACCTGTTATTGAGTTTTTGGGTGATTAAAAAACTCAATAACAGGTTATTCCTCTCTTCTATAAAATATTTTACGTTATGATAATCAATTTTTAATCTAATAATTTTCCCAAGTATGTAGATATGCTAGATATCCATTGCATGCAATATAGGCATCATTGTTTTTCATAGGTGGACTTTCCCAAGTGTCGTTCATATATAATTTTTTGTTTGTAAAGACCAATGGCATTGCCTCTTGCATGAGCACTACTTTGATTCCTTTGTTGGAGGCATCACATTCCAAAACAAAGATCTTAGTATAGTTTGGCAGAGAAAGTACTCAAGTTGTACACATAGAATTTTTCAAATATTGGAAGGCTTGATGTATGGCTTCATTCCCATTAAAAGAATTTATTTAAGCAAGGTAGCAAGGAGATTTGTAATCTTACCATGTTTCTTGAGAAAAAATTTGTAGTAATCAGTGTTACCAATAAAACCTTGTAAAATTTTAAGATTTTTGGGATGTAGCCAATCCTTCATTACTTCAATTTTATTTGGGCCCACTTTCACACCATCATTGCTAACAAAAGGACACAAATATTATACTTCAAATACACCAAAGGAACATTTAGACCTCTTGAGAAAGATTTGATGACTAGAAATCAGTTATGAGACATGAACATGGGTGACATGAGCCTACCAATTTACTATAGATTAAGATTTCATAAAAAACGTAGGGACAAAATGATGGAGAAAGGTTTGAAATATGTTGTTTATGAGACCCTAGAAGGTGGATGATGCATTGCAAACGCCAAAGAGCACCACCAAGAACTCACAACAATATTCATGAATGTGAGAAGATTTTTTGGAAGTATAAACCTCTTTTGTGAAAATTTGGTGATAGTTCGAATGGAGATCAACTTCAATGAAGAAATGAGCACCTTTGGACTCACCCAACTGACTGTAAATGACCTGAATGGAACTTATCATTGACTATTATTTTATTGAGAGCTCAATAGTCAAGACTCATGTGCTAAGTTCCTTCTTTTTAGAGGACTATGAAAACTAGTGATGAATAAGGATTAGTGTTAAGGAAGATGACACTAACAATTAGGAACTCTTGAACTATCCTTTTTTTCTTTTGTTTTTTTGGATATTGGGTGGTGATAAGAGCATACATTAGGTTGGAGGCTACCTATTACGAGTATAATAGAATTTCCATGAACATCTCGGGAGGTTGTGAGGCTTTCAGGGGGTTTTAAAGATTAATTAGTGTTTATCCAATATTACATGCATGTTGGGATGGGTGGGTCAGGAAGATTTCTCAAAGGATTGCATGTCATGGAATTGGGAAACAATGATTATAAGCCTTTTTAAAATAATTTTTTCCATACGAGATGAGTTGATAATCATTGGAGAATATTTTTTGGTTCCTTGGAGTGTAGCAATGTACATCCTAGTGGAAACTCATGTGTAACTCAATCCATGGTTATGGGACCTAATATTGTTAACCATCTACCACCCAAGAGGATGTCACAATGACCCATTTCAATAGCAAACATGTGGGTTTTCAGGGAATAATCACCCATTTGAAGCCACATATTTTCACAGCAACCCCCACCTTTCATAATCTCCATTAGCAACCAATATCTGGAATTATTTTCAAAACATGGATATAGTAGTGTGTTTCTTGAGATACCCATCAATGGATAAATTTATGGGTGCTACAATTGTCAATTAAGACAATAACTTTTATAATGTTTGATGTAATTAATCAATTTGAGGGTTTGGGGAGCCAAAATACTAGCCAAGGCATGCAAGGAGATTTGAAATTCCACATCTTGTTGAGTGGAAGGAAGAACGCTTTCAACTAGTGTATACATAGGCTTCTGAGTTATAAATTCAATTTCATCAGTTGAAATGTCCACTGAAATAGCCATAATGAATTTTTTATCCTTATATTTATTCCTCAGAAAATATTTCTCATCACAACTATAACATAGACGTTTAAGTTGGAGCTTCACAATTTCAACACAGGTTAACTTGTGGGTCTTGAGGGATGGAGAGAAAGGAGAGGGATTAGTGAGATTGTGTTGGGGAATAAGGATTTTTTTTGGTCATTTAGTTACTCAACACCTTTTTGGATTATGTGGCTCTTTGATAGGATTCTATATGAGTAGGGGAAAGCCACTAAGACTTAGGCATCTATATGTTCCTTTAGACCATTGATAAAACACTCCCTAAAGAATATATCTTACATGCCCCATGTGCGAATGGTGAGTTGCTCAAAAGTGGATATGAACTCCATTGGCCCTCAATTTTGGTCAATTTTGCTTATTAAAAATCCACCTAATTTCAATCATATTCTACCTTATATCATCCACATATGCCTTATTTCAACCTTATTATGCATATTCAGGTAAATTAATTAATTTTCTCAATTTTTAGAAATTTTTGTAATATTTAGGTTTTAAGAGTATTTTTGGACAAAACTGGAAATTCCCGTAATAACTTCATGGAAGTCATATGTGCAGGACACCTGGGCGTGAGATGAGCATATATTTAGAAAGCTTGGGAACCATGTATGGAAAATCATCTATTGGTTCGGTCAAACTGAGCTAAAACAGGCCCGGTCAACGTTGGTCAAACATGACCTGTTTTTCAGAAATCCCTAGGAAAAAGGGCAGAATTAGTATTTTTTTTGGATTTTTCTAATTTTGTGAAACTGAATGGATGAGTTAGACCTAGATGGATGGGATTAGGATGGATAATACTGTTAGAGACACTATATCTTAGTTTGTTTATCATTTTTCTATTTAAACCAAGCTTATGAACCATTCAAGCATGGAGAATTTGTATAATTTTATATTGAGACTTCTGAATATTTTCAGATAATTTGAGGAACCAGTTCCACTTTCCATTTGTTGTTCATGTTGTGGATTATTGATTGAATTTTCTGTATCTGAGAAGTTCTTCAAGTGTGCAAGGCAAGGGTGGAGGGCCCCCACACCAAGCTAAGTACATTTTTTGGTTAAATTAGCATAATTTCATGAACTAGTTTTGCTTCTGATTTATTCAGTCATTTAAATGTGTGAATATTTCTTATTTTTGTTGGATGATTCTTAGTTTATTTCTAATTTTCATATGAAGGGACAAACAAGATTTTAAGTTAAATTCTCCTTTTATCTGATCAAGAACAACAACTAAAATTCATCCTCTTTTCCTTGCTTGAGTTATTTCCTGAATTTCTAGTTTTAATGCAATGGTGACAATGATGAAGTAGAATTGTAAATAAGGACAACCTGGACCTCCTAAGTTAGGAGCCTCTTCTCCTAATTTTAATACATCATAACTATTGTTAATCAGTTATTTTATTTCTCTTCATGAAGGTAGTACTGTGGGGAAGGACAATCAGGATCTCCTAAGTTAGGAGCCTCTTCCCTCACTTATTACATATTGAATCAGAAATTACTTAGTTAGATTTTATATTTGTAATATGCATTTCCATAATTCTTAGAATTTAGAATATATTTGTAATATGCATTTCTTCCAACTTCTACATTTTGTCTTCTAAAATTGACTACAACTGAAATCCATATATTTTGGACATGCTTCTAGTTTTACAAACCTAGATTCATAAGTAAATACTTGTGTTAGTTTACCCAGTAAATTGGCCCAACATTTTTGGCGTTGTTGCTAGGGAAGCATACATCAATATAGTCAATTAGGAAGATTAAAAAAAAAACACAACAGCGCAATTTTTTTTCTTTTTGCTTTTGCAGTTATGGTTCTTTATACCTAGAGAAAGAGATCAAAAAGGTAGATTTACTAAACAAAACCCCCCAAAAATTCAACCACCCATAGGAGCAGGATCATCATGACTAATTACACTGGTTGCTTGAAGACCAACTCTAGAGTGGTGCAGGACCAAATGCGCACATTAATATTTAATGTAGTCAGCAACTATATTATACATAAACCCAAAACAATAGACTCTCCATATGTGATGGAATTCATACTTTCCTTTGATTTAATGTGTAACTCTGGTTTTTGAACAATCATAAAACATAGAGGTATCGATCTATATTGGTCAAGCTCTATGAGTCACTATTGCATTTGTAACTTCATTTTTTATCAACGCAAATGCCATTCAATCACAAATGTCGATATAATAAATAATGAAATTATTACCATAAATGAGACATTGTCATAAGAAAGAGAATGTTGTAATGGCGTTTCTCTGTGTTAACATAATCATTTCCATACATGGGACATCGCACAAGAGAGCGAATGAACTATATAGCATTTCTTTGTGTTACCGAAATCACTTCCATACATGAGGTGTTGGTACAAGAGAGAAAATGATGTGTGGCATTTCTCTGCACTACGGCTAATGCAATCGGACCTTTGTAGCCACTTCTATAATCGCATATTGCACAATGCGTCTTCAATGTTGGTTGCAATCGTCGACTTCCAACTTTCCCTTTACGGTATGGTCCCCAGCGTTCTCCAACGTCTGCGTCCAACCATCTGTGGCCTCTACACTCTGAAAAACACTCCAACCTATAGTGATCGACTTCCACCCTACGCTGGCTGTCTTTAGCTTTCGCTTTCCAATTGGAACCCCGCCATTCATTTTCTATGCATATTCCAACGTTGCCCAATCTGAGACTGGTTTTTTTTTTTTTTTTACACCGGATGCACAAATGTTCCTGCTGTTCACAAAATCATCTATGGCATATATATAATTGCAGACTCAATAGTTAAAAGAAAACATGTAATGGAAAAACAAAAACTATATTGATATCGCATGGTCCAAATATTTGATTAGTTGCCCCTTTCCGTTTGCAGTCTTCACACTGGCACTCTTAGTTTTTCCTCTCTACTTCCCTATTATTTATACTTGAATATGAAACTATTCTTCTTAGAATAGATTTCTTCTCGAATTTTTCCAACAAATCAATACTTCCCTATTTTAAAGTGCTTATTCCTACTTTGGCTCTATTTCCATGCAAGGAAAGAAACCAATTACTAATTTTATTCCTAATTAATTAAAAACATACAAAACAACTAACTACTCTTATAAATAAATAAATAATAAAATATTAATACTAATGTTTATTCCTCTTGGATTAGCCACAACATGTGAAAAAAAAATAACATTGTTGGCTAAGTACATATGCTCCTGCATCAAACACCCAGGGAAGAAAAAAGAGAATTGATCTTGCAATGCTTCAAAATCTACTCCAAACTTCTGTAGCTCTACTGTAGTCGTCTAACTAGCATCTTCCACTGGTTGTCTTTTCCATTTGACCAAATATTGATAATAGATTTGACCCCTGGTTTTCTTTGATACTCTCTTCTCCAAAATGGCTTTGACTTCCTTCTTTCCTGTTTTGGGCATCTATTCTTCCCAATTTACTGTCGGGTTTTCTTCTGCTGTTGAGTCCCCTTGTGGTTCTTCTTCTGGTTCTCGATATAGATATAAATCTGCATATGAAGAAAATTTCCTTACAATTTTACATGGCCCTATCTTCTTCATTTTTAATTTGTTATAAGTTTTAACAGGAAATCTTTCTTTTCTTAAATATACCATGACTAATTCACCCACTTGGAATTCCTTTTTTTGCCTCCTCATATCTACTCTCTACTTGTATTTACTATTGCTTTCCTGCAATCTTTTTTTGACATCTTCCTGTAGTTCCTGCATTTGTTCTGCAAATTCTTCAATCTTTTCACTCCTTGCCTCCTGTTTTCCCAGATCTTTGAGTTCATACACACCTCTTGGATGCATTCCAAAAAAATCTGGAATGGACTCATACCAGTACTTCGATTTGGAGTATCATTGTAAGCAAACTCAACCTGAGCAAGGGCTAAATCCCACTATTTAGGATTTTTATATACCAAGCTTCTCAAGATGTTTCCCAAACTTCTATTTACTACCTCGGTCTGTCCATCTGTTTGAGGATGATATGCTAAACTGAAACTAAGGTTGGTACCCAGTTTCTTCCACAAATTTCTCCAGAAATGTCCCACAAACTTGGTATCCCTGTCAGACACAATGCTTACAGGTAATCCATGTAATATTACAAATACTTAAAAAAAGAAAAACAAAAAAAAAAAATTGGCAAACCCAAAACAAAATCCATACTAACTACATCCCATGGTCGGTCGGGTATTGGTAATGGCTTATACAATCCTGTATTCTGACTTTTCCCCTTAGCATGCTGACAAATCCTGCATTTTTCCACAAACCGTTTAACATCAGTTTGCATCTTTGGCCAGTAATAAAAAGTATTTACCTGAGCAAAGGTTTTGTCCTGTCCAAAATGTCTAGATAGGCCTCCACTATGTTTCTCCTTGATTATGTTTTCCCACATAGAACATTTTGGAATACATAATTTATTACTTTTGAATAGTAATTCGCCTTGGATAAGATGATCCAACCATTGGATTCTATTATGGACTGCTGGACTTTCTACAGCTACATAAATTTCCTTGAACTCTGCATCATCTTTATACATGTCAACCATTTCCTCGAACCCTACAACACCAACTTGTAATTCCTGCATAATTAAGTTCACCCTGCTCAAAGCATTAGCAAATGTGTTCAATTTACCACTCGTATGTTTGATTACAAAAGTGAAACTCTGTAGATATTCTACCCATTTGGCATGTTTCTGATTTAACTTTGGCTTATTGTTTATAAACTGTAATGCATTATTATCAGAATATAACATAAACTCTTTTGGCAACAAATAATGTCTCCATTTTTTTAAAGCCTGCACAACAACATAAAATTCTTTGTCATAAGATGAATATTTCTTCTTTGCTTCATTTAGTTTTTCACTAAATTATGCTATTGGTTTATGATCTTGACTCAAAACTTCTCCAATCACAATTCCAATAGCATCAGTTTCAATTTGGAAAACTTTCTCAAAATTTGGTAGAGCTAAAACTGGGTTTTTAGTAATTTTTTTCTTCGGAAATTTAAAGTTTTGATCTACTGCTTCTGTCCATTTGAATGGCTGATTAGTTTCTCTGATTGTTTCAATAATGTGTGCACAAATCTAACAAAAGCTTCAGATAAATTTTCTGTAGAAACTTGCAAGACCATGGAATCTTCTTACCTCAAATATGCTTCTAGGTGTTGGCCAATTCACGATTGCTTGGATTTTTCCAGATCCATTTTCAACCCCTCCTTGGAGACTAAAAATCTCAAATAAATTAGTTCTTCTTTCATAAAGCCGCACTTCGTCAAATTTATTAGCAATTTTTATTTTTGCAAAGTTTTTAGAACTAATTTAAGGTGTTCTAGATGCTCCTCTTTACTTCGACTGAAAATGAGAATATCATCAAGATAAACAATTACAAACTTGCCTACATATTCATTCAAAACTTCATTCATTAACCTCATGAAGGTATCGGGTGCATTAGTAAGCCCAAAAGGTATTACTAACCATTCATACAAACCACTATTTTTTTTTAATGCGTTTTTCCACTCATCCCCTTCTCGAATCCTTTTCTGATGATACCCACTCTTCAAATCTATCTTAGAAAAATAATTCGACCCACTCAAACAATCCATTAAATCATCCATTTGTGGTAAAGGAAAATGATACCTGATGGTGATTTTATTTATGGCTTTAGAATCTGTGCACATGCGCCATTCATCTCCTTTCTTTCGACCGAGTACTGTTGGTACAACACATGGACTGAGGCTGCTTTATTCGGAAAACTTGCTCCAGGGATTAGATCAATGTGGTGACTAATACTCCTGATGGGTGGTAATGCATTTGGCAACTCATCCACAATAATATCACCAAAATCATTCAACAGTTTTCGAATTTCTTCAGGTAAATCTTACCTTGGGTCTCCCTACAATAGAAAAATGCATCTCCTCGCCTTTCTCGATTTCTTGCAACAGGCTTTTACCACTCATCAACATAACGTTGTTTCTAGGCGCTTCCTAGTCAGCTTCAGCTTTCAATGGCAGTAGTGTATGCTTGTTCCCATCTTTCTCGAGAGTATAAGTGTTTCTTCTGCCATCATGGATGGCTTTCTAATCAAACTGCCAAGGTCTTCCTAACAATATGTGACATACATCCATCGGCATTACATCACATAAAATAACATCCTCATAAATACCAATCTGGATTTTGACCTTACATTTTTCAATTACAATAATTCGATGGCCTTTTTGGAGCCATGATACTTTATAAGGAGTGGGGTGTATTGTTTTCTCTAACTTCAATTTTTCCACCATTTCTGTAGAAACAAGGTTATTAGTACTTCCACTCTCAATTACCAATTTGCAACACTTACCTTTTGACTTACATACAATTCTGAACAGATTCTTTCTCTGAGTTGGTTCTTTGGCTTCGTTAGCTGCTTTAAACAATATCCTCTTCAACAACAAGGATTCTCTGGCTTCAGGTGGTTCCTCTTTGGATACATTCTGAGGAATTTCTTCTTTTGTTTCAGCAACATTCACATGTCATTGGGTTGCTGGTCTATTGTGAGGACAATCCCATGACCCATGTCCCCACTCACCACATGTAAAGCACCGAATATCTCTTCCTCGGCTTCTACCTTTGGGCACAAACCTTCCGCGACCAAAGTCTCCTCTCTGTGGTGACCTATTGCTCAAACTCCATGCTTCAAATTGGGAGTGTTGAAATATGGAATTAAATGTTCCTCTTCCTTTTGCCAGACTCTTGCCTCTATTCCTTTGATTTTGTTTTCGCAACATTTTCTCCTCTGCCCTCAAAGTTGCTTGATAGGAATCCTCGATCGTCTTCAAATTTAATAAGTTGATTTCATCCTGTATTTCATATCTTAAACCATTTATATATCTAGCTAATTTTTCTATGACATCTTCAATATGTCCCGCTCTAATACTCAGCTTATAAAATTCTTCAGTATATTCTTTGATAGTCATCCCTTTTTGCTTTAAGTTTTGCAATTATATAAAAAGATTTAATTGATAATATTTCGGCATGAACTTACCTTTCAGTTTACTCACCATTTTATCCCATTGCTTAATTTTGGGTTTCCCTTTTCTTTCTCTAGACAATTGCAATTCATCCCACCACAGGGTTGCATGACCTTTCAATCTCGTGGCTGCAAACTTCAATTTCTTCTTGTTATCGACTTCTTCATAGTCGAAATATTTGTCTAATGAATTGATCCAGTCCATTAGTACTTCCACACTAAGATTTCCATCATATAAAGGTACTTCTACCTTTGGTCTGCTACTGGCCTTTGCTAGCATCTTCATAACCTTAGCTGCCTCACTTTCTTCCTCTATTTCTTCTTCATCTGCACTGGCAATTCCATCATCTGTTTCCCTCCTCTTAGTAGTTTCTATGGTGTCCATCCTTGTACACAGGTGTCGGATTTCTTTGAGTAGAATTGCGTTTGCTATAGGTCTTCCTCGACCTATTCCATCTCCCCTTCTAGGCGGCATTCTCTACAATTCTCAAGAACAACTCATGGCTCTGATACCAAAATTGGTGCAGGACCAAATGCGCACGTTAATCTTTAATGTAGTACGCAACTATAATATACATAAACCCAAAACAATAGACTCTCCATGTGTGATGGAATTCATACTTTCCTTTGATTTAATGCATAATTATGGTTTTCGAACAATTAGAAAACATAGAGGCAACAATCTATATTGGTCAAGCTCTATGAGTCACAATTGCAATTGTAACTTCATTCTTTATCAACGCAAATTCCATTCAATCATAAATGTTGATATAATAAATAATGAAATTATTACCATACATGAGACGTTGTCATAAGAAAGAGAATGTTGTAATGGCATTTCTCTGTGTTAATGGAATCATTGCCATACATAGGACATCGCACAAGAGAGCGAATGAACTGTATAGAATTTCTTTGCGTTACCGAAATCACTTCCATACATGAGGTGTCGGCACAAGAGAGAAAATGTTGTGTGGCATTTCTCTGCGCTACGGCTAACGCAACCAGACATTTGTAGCCATTGCTATAATCACATACTGCACAATGCATCTTCAATGCTAGTTGCAATCTTCGACTTCCAACTTTCCCTTTACGGTATGGTCCCCAACATTCTCCAAAGTTTGCGTCCAACCATCTGTGGCCTCTACACTCTGGCAGACACTCCAACCTACAGCGACCGACTTCCACCCTACCCTGGTTGTCTTCAACTTTCTCTTTCCAATTAGAACCCCGCAATTCATTTTCTATGCATATTCCAATGTTTCCCAATCCGAGACTGCTTTTGCCATCGTTTTTTTTTTTTGCCGAATGCACAAATGTTCCTACAATTCACAAACTCATCTACGACATATATATAATTGCAGACTCAACATTTAAAAGAAAACATGTAATGGCAAAAAAAAACTATATTGATATCGCATGGGCCAAATATTTCATTAGTTGCCCCTTTGCGTTTACAGTCTTCACACTGGCACTCTTGGTTTTTCCTCTCTACTTCCCTATTATTTATACTTGAATATGAAACTTTTATTCTTAGAATATATTTCTTCTCGAATTTTCCCAACAAATCAATACGTCCCTATTTTTAAGTGCTTATCCCTACTTTGGCTCTATTTCCACGCAGGGAAAGAAACCAATTCCTAATTAATTAAAAAAATACAAAACAACTAACTACTCTCATAAATAAATAAATAATAAAATATTAATACTAATTTTTATTCCTCTTGGATTAGCCACAACATGTGAACAAAAAAATCACATTGCTAGCTAAGTCCAGATGCTCCTGCATCATAGAGGAATTAGAAGAAAAATAAATATCAGGAAAAAGATTGACTCTTATTGAAAGACAAACCTTGTTAGCTATGAAGTGAAAAACAAAAAAAACAAACACCAAAAGAAACATCTTTCATAGAAAAACAAAAGGAGACAAGCAGACCAATTGTTAAACAATTAGAGCAACCAATTCTTAAACAAATATAGATAGTTGAGGAAACACCAATTCGGCCTCTTATTGAAACATTACAAACAACTGAAGAGAAAATGACGGAGCAAGGAGAAGGATCTAATATACTAATAATGACTCTAGAGCAAATAAGTTAGTATGAGAGGCAACAAAAAGAATGGCAGAGAAAAAGAGAGGAAGACAGGAGAATAGAAGTGGAGAGAAAAAGAGAAGAAGATGCAAAAAGAGAATATGATAAAAAAAGGTAGAATGGTATAGAACCAAACAATGATCAGGAAGCTACCTTTGGCTTCCGAATACTAGACATAAGACCAATCTTAGGAGAAGAAGAGAAAATGAAGAATATTACACCTTCTATTTTGCCTAATTTTTATGGAATGTCAACTAAAGATCCTGATTCATTAATGTTTGAGTTTGATATCTTATGTCGTACTTATGGCTGCACATATGACACGCATAAACTTCGTCTCTTTCCTGCTACTCTTAAAAAAGCATCACTAAAATAGTTTATGGGATTAGGAGAACATGCCATTGCCTCTTGGGATGACATGAAGAGAATTTTTCTTAAAAAGTATCAAGCCTATTGCAGGCCTAGAGATTCAAAGGAAGATATTTTCATAATGTCACAACAAGAAGATGAAAGTTTGGAAGAGTACTTGGAAATATTCCTTTACAATCCACAAAAGTCCAAACAACACTCTTTGAATCATGATACCATCCGCATAATTTTTCTTAAAGGTATAAGAGATGAATACCTTGATATTCTCAATGTGATGGGAAAAGGAGACATCCCAAACTTGCCATTTGATGAAATTTTTGAACTATATCAAAAATATTCTAGGGGAAGAGCAAAGACTGGAAAAAAAGATGTTAATTCAAGATCTTCCAAATCAGCAGTAGGAGGAGTAACAAGAGCAGAAATAAGGATTTTGTTAGAAAAATTTAAAACTGATCTTTTGAGCACATTAAGAACACAAGTTGATAGTTTGAAAGCCAAGAAGAAGAAACATGAACAAGATCAAATCTTATCAATATTTTGTCCTCAGTGTATAAAAAACATCCACTAATAGAATGTCCTTTGGATAGTATTAAGGTGCGTGGCCTTTGTACATAAAATCATTCAACTGGAAATTGTTCAAAACTTGAAGAATTGCAAGTGAATTCAATGGAAGAAGTAGAAGGGATTTATTTTCTTTACTATATGGCACCAAGGAGACCTTGGCAGCCAAGTATTCCTCAATAATTCTCTCAACAAATCCCCCATAATTATCAATGTCCTCCTACTTCATGGAATACTTTGATGCAATGACAGGCTTGGCCTCCACAACAATACCAAAACCAGCCTGCACAAGGTTGGCGACGATATAGTAATGGAACCCAACCACCTCAACAAATGTATCCTCAACAATACCAACATCCATATCAACAAACATTTCAATATCAAAAATTCTAGCAACATACTCAACCAATGCCATTTCCGCAACAAAATACTGCACCCTTAATAACTCAACCACAGCAGCTTCAGCTGCCTTCTAACCAACCCCCACCTAGACCAACTCAATTACCAACTCAGGCGGTAGAAAATCTGAGTAATAAGGTGAAAATACTAGCATATAATGTGGAAGAAGTAACATATTTTCCTGCATATTATGTTCTTCCTATACAATATGTCCACTTAAGGTTTGGGAAAGTATTATACAAATATTCTCCACCAATCATAGAAGAAGAAATTGAACAAGGAGAATAGTCTGAAAAATTTCATCCAGGAAATCAAATTCAGGAAGAAAAATCTATTATGACTCAAACACCACCTTATCTAGAGAGTTTAGTAGAGCATAAAATTCCAATTTATCTTCCTGAATTTGATATTTTGGATGAATTAAATAATTCTTATGTCAAATTCCTTTGTTCCAAGCTATCAAATATATTCCAATTTAGGTAAAAACAATAAAGGAATGATGTATTAAGAAAACTAGCAGAAAGAAAAGAGATCCACCCACAATCCAAGTCATTGGCAAATTAGCTAGTCTCATGTCTGCAAAAACAACAATTGAAAAATATATTGATCCTAGGATACCTATGGTTACCATTTCAATCAATGAATTTTCAGCTCCAAACATTTTAATAGATTTGGGAGCAGTTATAAATGTCATGAGAACAAAAATAATGAAATATTTGAAATTGCCCAATATTCGACCTACTACTACAATTTTAGAGCTAGCAGATAGATATAAAGTTGTACCAGAGGGAATATTAGAAGACATCATTGTTTCCTCGGATTCATGGAAATATCCTGCAGACTTTCTAATCTTGCAACCTGTTAGACTCCTTTATTTCACAATATCACCAGGTGGATGTGTTAGAGTCGGTCTTTTCATCCCTCCATCAGAGATCATTTCTCTTATTGCATTTCATTTTTAGGTGTCTCATTCAGTTCATTCAGTTGCATTTCGTTAGGGGCATGCCATCATCTGACGGAAGGGCCTTGTCACTCATACCCCTCATGCCTTATCCTGTTGGCTCAGGTCTGTTCATCAAATCAATTTTAAAGTCATTCATAGTCATGTTTTGTTCTTTTGGTCAACAAAGAGTCATTTTAATGTTTTTAGGTATTTTTAGGTCTAGGGTTTCGCAAATTTCGTCTTCAAAGTGTCCAATAATGCCAGCAGGCCAGAGGGAGGCTCAAAATAAGTTTTCATCGCAAAATTTCATCATTACAATGATTGATCGTGACTTTTCTTCAAAACTCTGTTTTGAAGAAAATCGTCATTTTGTCCTTTGTAATAAATGCTATGTATATTTTCAAAAATTTTCAGTTGTCAGATTCTTCAAGGCGCAGCCCTGGTCGCCTTTGTCAAAACATGCCATCATCCCTACAAAAAATTGACAAAGGATTCATCATTCAGCCAAAAATTAGTGGAAACAAGAAAATCAGAGTTTACATAAAAAGGTGAAAAGTGCCAATTTCAAAACATTACAAAAATGGGTTTGTAAGAAGCCAAAATCAAATTCTTCACTATATGAGATATTTTCCACATTTATCAATCCATTTTCATTCAAGAAACATCAGAGAAGTCGAGTTCAATTGTTGAAAAACGAAATTGTGAGTTAGAAGCCGAGACTGTGTGTTGAAGTGTTGCGCGACGCGTTGGGAGTTAGGCGCGATGCACCGGGAGGTCGCGGCGCATAGAGCCGACATCCACAGTGCGTTTTTCAACGTGTGCGGCGCATCCAGGAGGCGCGGCGCACTGGGTCTTGTGTGCGGTGCACAGAGCTGTCAAGCCGGAATTTTACCACTGCTTCATCAAATTTCCGAAATCACTCAAATTTTTTGCTCCAAGTAAGTTCACGAGATTGTGAAATTTCCATTATCAGTGTTTAGTGTTGTTTGAAGGTTGGAATATGATAATTTGAATGTTGAAAGTGTAAACCCTCTCATTTGGTCAAAACTGCTCTTAGGGTTTGAAATTGATGTTTTGCAATTGTAATTTTGGTGCCAAGTCTCCATTTCCCACTTGTGATCCCTTTCCCTTTTATAATCCTATCATTATAGTCCAATCCCTTATGCCCTAACCTCCCAAAACCACTTATATCCCTTGTTCCCATTTTCCCTATCCCTAAACCCTACTTTTTCCTACCATTTTCCCTCCCTCATATCCCTTATAATTTCCCAAAATCTCAAATTCCCCAAATACAGTCAAGTGACTGTTGTTATACCTTAAATTCACTTGACTGAATCACATTTATAACTACTGTCCCTTTTTCCTCACAGTCCCTCATTTCCCTTTGGCACATTTGGCAGTGAAAACAAAACACCAATTTTACATTTTCAAACCAATCAAACATACACTTGTCATACACATTGCAAACACCATGACGGACACTGAGTCATCATATGAGCAAGACAGTGACTCTACCGTAGAGCTTAATATACCAAGAAGGCCTCGTAAAGGGGGCAGACACGTCAGAGAAGAGCCCACCTCGTTGACTCAGTTGCAGGCCTGCCCACTTGCAATGTCATGCTTTTAGCAACAGTCATGCTTTCAGTATTGTGAGATGATTTCTCAAACTCAGCATCATCAGGAGTTGGTTCTCTTGTTTGTGTTACATTTGCAAGATGGTCAGGTTACCCTCGCTGGTGTAAATTTCACCTTGACACCAGAAACCATTTCTCAGACAACAGGAATACCGAATGTAGGTGAACAGTGGAACAAGAGACAGTAGCTAGACAAAGTGTATTATGAGCCATACATCAGGCCTAGCTATCTGAGGTAGCTCAGCAGGGTATTCCCATTCTGGTTTCTGAAGGAATCTTATGCACCATTGATGAGACTCATCATCAGATACTTCAGCTGTGAGGGTCGGTTCTCGCGCCTTTATGCTTACCATGTCCGATTATTGATGCATTTCACGAGAGTGAGGATGATGAGCATTCCATATTTCATGTGTCGAAACATAGAGCGGATGACTACTCTTGTGCAAAAGAAGACTCCTGAGTAGCAGCATAATAGCATTTATCATTATGCGCTCATCAAGATCATTGTTGTACATCAGCTTGGATTACAGGGCATTGCATGGGAGGAGTTCCTTTCCCGTGACTTCTTTATAGCCCCTCACCCTCCTCCAGAGATTGTTTATGATGCGGGTGAGCCTTCACATCAGTTTGAGGGTCCTGAGACAGAGCCTATCAGTGTTCCAATATGTGTTACCTATCAGAGAGGCACCAGAGCCTTATTTGCACCAGCACAACGAGTACTATCTCCACCCGGGGTGGAAGGGGTCTCGTTACCTTCATCAGCAGCACGAGTACTATCTCCACTTGGGGTGCAAGGGGTCTCGCCTTCGACATCAGCACAGGTACAGGGACAGGATAGAGGCAAGAGGCCTATGCAGGATGAGGGCCCTTCAGGAGGCCAAGACACTGATTTTACACTCATTGATGTTGATTTGAGCTCTCCCAGATCAAAGCTGAGAGAGACCATCCAGGAGCAGAAAGCTGAGATCGACACATTGAAAGAGAAATTGCAGAGAGCTCAGTGGCTTATCAATTACTTGGAGCAACGGAATAAACAATTGGAGGATCAACAGACACTCATGGAGTTGCAAAAAATCTGTGAAAACCGGGAATTGGCCCGAAAAAGACAAGGTGACATGACACCCTTTGAGCGGGAGATTTGGCTTACGAGAGTCAACATTCATCTTGAGAAACTATTGGCGAAGGAAAACAAGGACAAGGACATGCTCAGACATATGAAGAACCACTATTGGGCCCGCACACATGTTTGCAAAGCGAGGATCAAGATCCTGAAGGCGAGGCTAAGGAGGGCACTGAAACGTCGAAAAAGGCCTGATCCACTTCAAATCTTGGCCGAAGCTTCTTTGGCTGAGCATGGTACTTGATGGGGGACTCTCACTCCAAATTTCAGCAAATTTGGAGAAAAAATTTTCATTTTTGAGTTTCTGGTCACAAAACAGATTTTCCTGCCCAATGCGTAGCACCACCTTGCGCGCGCTTACGTTTGAGAGATCTTCTGGAGGAAAAATTTACATTTTTGGATTTGTTGTAAAAATTTATGCATGCTCAGGAATTTCCTAAGAGTTTCATCAAGTTATAGGTGGCCTAAAGGGTCAAAAACACCTTGAAAATGGCCTTTCTGCCACCTTTTACACACACAAGAACCAGTCTTAGGAGATTGAAGTTTTGGAAGGGAAAATGACATCCAAATATAGAAATTCCACTTAGGTTGGAAAGTATACAGGCAGGGATTTCCAACGAGCTATCATGAGCTCAATTTGGACTTCGGGAAGTGCCTCAAAATCAGCTCCAAAGATGTGATATGCATAGAGATTTTGGGCACGGCGCATAGAGGATTTTGGCCTATTTTTCACTCTTCAGCTCAGAATTTCGCCCAGTTTTGACTAGTTTCACTTTTTGATGTAACTCTTGATCTATCTTGATGTAATTTCATGAACATGATGTAAATTTGGCACATTTTTACTTGTTCTAGAGAATTCATTCACTAAAAGTGAAAATTAAATGAATGAATCAGTTTCCTACCATATAGAGGCAAGTTGTTTGATTGCCTAGATTTCAGTTCCTAGTTTATAATTGGTTGAAACAGCTCCTAGAAGGATGAGCTCGACCCCTAGAGGCATGGGAGGGGTTAGGCTGGTCTATATTATGTATTTTCTGAGTCATTTTCAGGGTTGGACTCTTGGGAATAGTTTGGCACCTCATTGTATATTCATTTCAGCATTTTTGGCAAAGGAAAGACCAGGATTTTGCAGCACTTGTTGGGATCCTTGTGGCTCTGAGTTTTGATGGTGTTTTTCTCCATGTAATTGTAAGTTCATTAATGTTTTATGTATGCCATTTCCCTTCTCTTTGCTTCTGAAATTAAACAAATGAGTGGCTAAGGTAGAATTCATTAGTTTGCTGGTGCTCTGCCTTAAACTTTTGTTTAGTTTTATATGTTTTCATCTGTTTGAATAAGATCCTTGTAGCCCTTTTCCCTCTTCAGCTCCTCAGCATTCTTTTATATCTGTTCATTCAATCGAAGACATCAAAGCCATTGCCTTCCTTGCCCCAACTTGAACTCTGCAAGAATTTGGCCTAATCCCCAAGCCCAAAATTGCCTTTCCCTTTTTTTCTAACAAACCCCCCAAGTCAAACTCAAAAATCCTTTATTCATATACCTAGCCTAAAATTATTTGTTGTTTCAGTCATCTCAAGCCCCATTGAATACTTTTCACTGAGATTGACCTGGAGAGAGCCCTCTCCTGTTCTGGTAGGGCTAGCTACCAGACTAAGCGTGGTTTGGTGTTATCCTGTCTCCGCCTTCCTTCAGCCTGAGGTAGATTTAGGCAATAACAGGATGATTATTGCTTAGATTTCCATATTGAAATAATATTCCATGGCCATCATTTACTTTCAAGAAAAGGGGAAATCGTGATTGTCAAGAGCTTCAAAAGAATCTATTATGCCTTTCAGTTCAGTAAAAGGTGAAAATGTTGCTGGTAAGCCAAAAAAGGGAGCAACATTAGACCATTAGCAAAAACAACAAGGGTAGAGTCTTGAATGAGATCGGGTCAATTCGTGCACACGTTCAGGTCGAGTCATGAACATGGGGCGAGTATTCCACAAACAAAATTGAAATGACAGGGCGCAACCAAAGAGACAAGGTCGACAAACCACAGTAAGGGAGCAGTGAGGACCGTTGGATCGAAGCAGCGATCAACGACATAGATTCAAATCGCAATCGCAAATCGCAAATTTTCAGGATGGGCACAAGGGTAAATATTAAAATGAGCGAAATGTGATTCGCGATGAGGTGGGACCCATTCACCCATGGCACGCATATAAGCCTTACCTATTGCCCTCACTTCGTAGCCCACAGGTTTCTAACCTTACCTCTTAAGAATTATGCCAAACCTTGTTTATTCCCCTATTGCGATTAAAGTGGGACCATTCTCCCTGACACGTCACCCTTCCCCCACTGTCCATCGCATTTTGAAAAATTACAATTCATTCCATTCTGCTAAACGTTAAAACCTGCGATCGTTGATGTACGATATCGCATCACACAATTTTTAACTTACCATTTGAAATGCCTGTAACCTATTTTGTTTAACTTGCGATGCGGTCGGTCCCACCTTCCCCCCATGCCACTTACCTTCTCCCTACACTTCACACTTTGCATATTTTAGTGTCTACCACCTTCTCTTATGGCTAAACCTTAATTTTTGTGATCTACGGACTGCGGTGCGGTCCCATCTGACCTACCACGTCATTTCTCTCTCCTCATCGCCCTCCATATTTCCTCCATATCCACTCAACCCCTCCTCATCTGACGATCCTTGTTGCATTTCGCACTCCCCTCATCTTTCAAACTTTAGCCATGTTGGGGGTGGGGGGGTCGAAATGGGTGGTATTGCTTACCCCCTCCCCGATATGTGTCGCCCTTCCTCTATTTCGCACCCCCCTTCTATATTATCGGTTACCACTTCAGGCCCCCTTCGAAAAGTTGTTTTTGTTGTCCTCCATTCCGTCCACATCCGCCAACCGCCATCCCTCCACGACCGGGCATATAAGGTCTGTGTGCCATTTATGAGGAAATAGGCTACACACAGTAGAAAGACTCGGGTCAGACCCGACAAGGGGAAAAAGGCAGGGCGAGGCTGAATGTCACAAGGAAAAAGACAGAAAGGGTCGATTCGGGCATTGATGCAGAGATTGAAGGGGCAGCAAAGCACATCAACACCAGCATCAATAAATGAAATTAGCCAACACTGCACCAAAATTAATTACCCAGCACCGATATTTTGAAAAGCAGGACCATATGTCAGAGCCATCAAAGCATTTAGATCCATAAAGAGCTGCTCAAAATTAATTTTACAGGCGATATGTTGTTAGAGATATTTTGCTCAAGCCTTGTGTGGCCATGCCTGTTTAATTTCAGTTGTTTTGTAATAAATGAAGTTTGACCCAAATAGATTACGGAATCCGACTCAAATTTTAGTTAAATACTGCTTGAATTGTCATTATCAAAGGGTTGGACCTTGTTTGATTCTGCATATAAAAGATCATTATATTGAAGCACTGTAACTGTTTGAATTGGGCATCAATAATAAGAGACTGTTCATAGGATTCTTCAGCTATGTTAATGGTGATGTTCTTTCCTCTGTGTTAATGTTTTTTCCTCTGTCTTTTCATGTTGTGAATCAATTTCTCTTATTGCAAAACAAAAAATTTAGATTAAGATTTGCTAAGAGAGAACCTTAATTCTATCTATGTTTGTTATCTTAATGTTTTCCTCTGAATTTTAGTTAAAGAATTCTTAACTTCTCTTTAGCTATTATTGAACTCGCTACTTTCTCCCATTTCATATTCACATTGCCAGTAAGATCCAATCTGCATAGTTAGCTTGCCCTGTGAATGCCCTTGAAAATTTGATGCACAATTCAGCCTTTTATGACTCCATAGCCCAATGGATTAGTCTCACAACTCTATATGTCCAGCCACACACTCAATCAAACAAACAACCCTCACAATTTTTATAACTAGCCTAATATCAACACTTATACTTATAAAGTTAAATCATAAAAATAGAGAGAGCCCTCTCAGAGTCTAGGAGAGCTAGGTCCTGGACTCCAAAGTGGTTTGATGTTGTCCTCTGTCATTTTTTCTTGCCAATCTTACAAATTACAGAGTGACAACACAACCAAAAAAAATCTAGAAGGCCATCCTTTAATTCTAGGCAGACCATGGTTAGCCACAGCAGATGCCTTCATTAGATGAAGATTAGGAAGTATGATCATAGCACATGGGGATGAAAGGAAACATGTTACACTCTATCCTCCAACACAATCTCCTTCTTTGTTATCATGGCTTGATGAACAACAACAACAAGAAACTCAATTTGTCTGTTATAAGTATTAATCAAGTCTTTAATTTTAGAGAAGAGGAAGAAAATGAGGATCTAATAGACCTTTTCATCTCAGAACCTGATATTTTGGAGCAGCTAAGAATAACACAATATGAAGCTACAAATCATCTTTTAAATCAATGTTTTGAAGAAAATTGTACTATTAAATCATTGCAAAATTCAATTGAAAGTATTTTTCATGTTAACTCAATTACCAATTCGCAAATCAAAATCATTGAAATCAATCCTGGAAAGAGTTTAAATATTGGCAATCATCTAAAATCATCACAAGAACAACAGGTAATTGCATTATTACAAAAATATTCAAAAGCTTTTTCCTGGGATTCTACATACATGCAAGTAATTCATCTAAAGACATGTATTCACCATATCTATATTGGTGATCATATCAAACCAGTTAGACAACCACAAAGAAGAATGAATCCTATGATGAAATAAATAGTGAAAGAGGAACTGCAAAAATTGTTACAAGTAGGTTCATCTATCCTATTTCAGATAGTCAATGGGATTCTCTCTTAGTTGTGGTGCCAAAGAAAAATGGAAAATGGAGAATATGTGTAGACTATAGGCAACTGAACAAAGCCACATTGAAATATCATTTCCCATTACCATTCATTGACCAAGTACTAGGTTCATTAGCTGGAAATAAATTATTTTCTTTTCTTGATGGATTTAGTGGATACAATCAGATTAAGATAGCATTGGAGGACCAAGATAAAACCACATTTACTTGTCCATGGGATACATATGTATATAATGTTTTGTCCTTTGGGTTATGTAATGCACCTCCTACTTTTGAAAGAGCAGTCCTTACAGTCTTTGTTGATCTAATTCATGAATGTTTAGAGGTCTACATGGATGATTTTACTTTATATGGAGGAACATTTGATGATTTTTTGAATAATCTTGAAAAAAATTTAAAGAGATGCATACAGACAAACCTATCCCTCAGCAATGAAAAATGCTTTATGATGTTAACTGAAGGGATAGTGTTGAGACACCACATTTCTTCTTCGAGAATCAAGGTGGACCCAACAAACTTAATGCCACCAACAACACAGAAAGAAGTAAGAAGTTTCTTGGGATATGCAGGCTATAATAGAATATTAACTGAAAACTTTAATAAAATAGCTCTACCTCTATTCAAGTTACTTGCAAAAGACATTGAGTTTCAATGCACAACAAATTGTCAAAATGCATTTGAAATATTGAAAGAAAAATTGTCAGTAACACCCATTCTTCGAGGACAAAATTGGTCATTTCCATTTCACATATCTACTGATGTATCTGATACAACTATAGGAGCATCACTTGGATAAAAATAAAACCAGTTAATTATGCCATATACTTCATATGCAAAAATTTGACTCCGACAGAATTTAATTATATAGACCAAAAAAAAAAAAAATGCTAGTTGTTATGCATGCAATTAATAAGTTTAGGCATTATATAACAGGTTATCAACTGTTCATTCATACAGACCATTCAACCATTAAATAATTAATGAACAAAGCAATTACAAATGGCAGAATTGTTATATTGCTATTATTAATGCAAGAATTTAATATCATTATTCTAGATCGACCAGGTAAAGATAATCAAGTAGCATATTTTCTATCAATACTTCATTCACATGTTGATCCAATTCATGTTTCAGACAATTTTCCAGATGAACATTTATTTTCCATAACAGCTAGAACCCCATGGTTTGCATATCTAGCCAATTATTTATCATCCAGAATATTACCATCCCATTTCACTCATAAGAAAAAGAGAAAAATAATTCTAGAAAGTGTTAGATATAGTTGGGTCAATGGTGACCTCTTTTATACTAATTCTGATCTATTAATAAGAAAATGTGTTAGAGAAGATGAAATTATGGATATTTTGAAAGCATGTCATGACGAGCCATGTGGTGGTCATTTTGCAGACAAGCGAACAACATACAAGGTGCTCAAACTTGGCTACTATTATCCAACAATCTTCAAGGACTCAAAATCCTATGTTAAAAGATGTGACAACTGCTAAAGAACTGGAAGACCTATAATATCAGATGAAATGCCATTGAAACCAGAAGTAGTTGTAGAGCCATTTGAACAATGGGCTCTTGACTTTGTGGGACCAATTAACTCGCCTTCAAATGGAAATAAGCACATTCTAGTATGTACAGATTATGTTACAAAGTGGGTAGAAGCAAAATCAGTGGTAAGAGCAACAAAAGAAAGAGTGGTTTCGTTCCTCTTTGAGGAAATATTTGTCAAAGTTGGAGTTCCGAGACAAATTGTTACAGACCAGGGAACACAGTTCACCTCCAAACTTGTCCAGGATCTTACGGAAAAGTATAATATCAAACATAGAAAGTCTACTTTGTACCATCCCCAAGCAAATGGACAAGTAGAGTCCACTAATAAAGTCCTGGAAAATATCATGACAAAAACAGTACAAATGAACAAAAAGGATTGGTTAGAAAAGTTAATAGATGCACCATGGGCATACATAATTACATGGAAGAATACAATTGTATTCAACCCATATCAGTTGGTATATGGTAAGGAAGTTTTGTTACCCATTGAAATTCAAATTTATACATATAAAATTCTAGTAGAATTGGGATTGGACCTCTTATTCATCAGTATTTTTCACTATATTTGGATGACTATAGAATGGTTATAGTTTTCCGAAAACAATATTCCTTGAATATATTGAGTTTTAGAAATCTCATTGCCTTCATTATCTTCATAAAACCTTTTTCCCTATCTATCAGTTTGCCATCTCAAATTCACCATGTTGCTCCTAGAAGACTCATTATGGGTTTATACCTCTCATTTTCATCCTTCTTTCCTACCTGAGACCTCATTTCCCCATTTTCCCCTGTCAATAAATTCCATCCTCCCTCTAAGATTCCTTGTTTTGACTCATTCCCATGTCCCCTTGAGCATAACAACACTTTTGGAAATACTCTTTTCACTTGAAATTTTTTAAGCTGAATTTCATTCAAAATCAGGTCAAAAAGCACTCCCATTAGGTCATTAGGGTTTTTCATTTTTTCAAGGTCATCCTTTCATTCCGATGAGGTCAGCACACATATGAGAAGGATTGATTATGATAAGCATTCTTTTGGCTCCCCAATATCCTTGGATGTTTAAGGCACTGCTTTTCCTTTGCTAGAATCCGGCTCAGATGTAATAGAATGTCAAGATATGGTTATTCAAGAAGGACCTAAAATTTCCAAGGAGGATTATCTTCTCAGTTATGAGCCTGCAAATGAGAAAAATGGGACAAATTTTAGCACTTCTATAGAGGTGTTGGAAGATTTATCAGCAAAAAGTACTGATGATGTAGACTGTCTACTCCTGAATGAAAACAATTTACAGTAAGGGAAAGGGGAAAAACTTGGCCTTGTAGATGACAAGGGCTATAAACTTGATAGTCCATTTGAGTGCCAAAGTAGTGATTACTTGCAGGAAAGAAACATGGAGGAAGCACACAAGGCCAAACATGAATAAAGTCTATCAGAAAATATTGATGGAATATGGAAAAAGGTGAGGTGAACTGGACATAAATGAATGAACTTGAAAGGATTATAGAGAAACTAGAAGACAACAATGATGATTGCTGTAAAGAACTACAGGCATTTAGAGATTTGAAAAAGGTGGCCTGAGAGGGTGGAAAAGATGATTTGAATTTTATGGTGGAAACTACAGAAGATTTTGAAGATGCTACTATGTGTAATCATCCCAAAGCTGTCAAAGTGAACATGTTAAACCCCAATGAGCAAAATAAAAGCCAACTTCATGACTTCAACAACCTGCAATGCAAAAAAGTGTCAAAGAATATCAGTGACAAAGGAAAAAGACTTCAAACATTAGAAAATAGGTTTTTCAAGTTAAATTAAATCCACAAGCCTATAAAAGCCCATTTTACATTTTAAATGAGTCATTATTGCCTTTCAAAACTTCGGGAGCATCCAACAAAGAAGAATTTCAGGGTTTTCTGAGAGAATTTGTCAAAATTCCTTGGCGTTGCGCGTTCAACACTTGCCGTTGCCTGCCTGGGAGTTGGCACTCCACCCTTGCCTAATTTCCTCAATGCATTTTTTGAAGGCGTTGCACGCCTAGAGCTCGGCGATGTGCCCTTATAGAGGCGCTGCACGCCTAGCCAAAGAAGACTGTGAAGTGATCCATCCGTCCAAATCACTTCAAATCTTTGCCAAAGTCCTCCAAAGCACTGTTAAGTGGTAAGTGCATACCATAACCCATTTTAAGCTATTTTGGTCATAATTTAATAAATTGAGGTATAACCCTAAGAAAACCCTAATTTTAAGCTGGTGATCACTATTTTACCCTTATTTCATCCTCCTATAAAGAAAATAAGTCATAAACAAGGCTAATTACATTGATTGATGGTTTTTCATTCATCTAAGTTTGTCCCTACATCCATTCCCTTCATTCACACTCATCCCCTACACTTTTTTAAGCTAGTCATCTCATCTCCTTCCCCTCATTCATTTCACTTGCACCTTAGGGTTTTCACAAAATAGAATTTGAAGATGTCAGAGGAAGAAGACAATGGCATGGTTGGTGAGGCACAAATGCAAAGGAGAAATGATCACAAGGGAGGGAAAATAAACAGATTTGAACCCATCACTACAAGGGAACTCATGGCCTCTCCTCTTACTATTTCTTGCTTTAAACATGTGGGCTGCTTTGAATTTTGTGAGAGTGCAGCAAGTCCAAAATCACCCGGAGCTAACAAGACTATTCATCATAAATCTACATGAAAAGAAGGTCAATCTTTTCAGGGTTACATTTGAGATGTCCACTAATGCCATTGCAGCTGCTACATGGATACCTAGTGTGGGAGAGAGGTAGTTTAAACAAGCAAACTTGGACATGAGTTATTATGAATGTTACCTCAAACCTAGGTGCAAAGATCACAACAAGTCCATTTTCCCTTTTTCTCATCTCCTTGACCGGTATGTGCCCATGATGAGGATAATAATGAAGTATTTTACTTGTGAGGGAAGGTTTTCCCGCTTCTACTCATACCATATTCGTCTTCTCATGTATTTCACTAGAGTTAGAATGTTGCATTTGCCTTATTATCATTTTCGTAGCATTGATAATATGGCCTACATTGTGAAAAATATAGATAACAATCAGCAAATGCAAAGCCTATTTCATCATTCACTCATCAATATGGTGGTCATGCATCAGCTTCAATAGAAAAAACATTTCATGGGATGCATTCATTGCCAATGACTTTTTTACTACTCCACCTGGCCATCATCATTAGGATATTCCTTCTTCTTCTCATCCTCCCATATCCACTTCTCCATCACATCCCGTTGTTCATACATCATTGTCCACTCACATCCAGTCACCTCATATTGATCCTTCCTCATCACCTTTCCACAACCCTTCACCCTCATACCATGGTACCAAAGCATCAAGCAAGGAAAGAAACATTGAGACAGCTGGCACTAAAATGAATGATATTGAGCCATTTCCTTTGACCTATCACAGAGGCCACAGGCATGTGTTTGCTTCACTTGAGGTGAAAGGGGCCATGCCTTCCTCATCAGCAAAACAGGTTGATAAGGGCAAGGAAAAGGTTACAGAGCATATAATTGTTGAGGAGGAGGATAAACATGAAATTGAGCAGGAGTTTCAGTTGATTGACCTTGATTATGAGGATGAGGTCAGAATCACCAATATGTTGATCAAAATAAAGGATTCCAAGATTAGTGAGCTTCAAGCTAATCTTGGTAGAGCAAAGAATGTGATTAGCTTTCTTGAGTTAGAGAATCAGCAACTAGAGACAAAACAGATCATCAGTGAGGTCAAGGCAATCAGAGCTCAAAGAGAGGCCGGAAAGTCCAAGGCTTTGCTAGATGATACCTTGGGTCGTTTTGATGGCAGTGATAATGAGGAAGATCAACTTCCTAGACAGAGACCAAAGACCATTGGGCTGAAGAGGGCTTTAGCCCGGGAAAGGCAGAAAGAGGCAAAATTGGCAAAGCAGGTCACCTCAAGTGAGTTGCTTTCCATAGAGATTAGCAGGGATAGAGAGTCTTGGCTTGAGAGGGAAAATTTTCATTTATAGGGTCAACTAGAGAAGGCAAAGAGATACACTAACATTCAGAGGAAGATGGCAAGACATTATGCCATGAGAAACAAGATTGCAAGGGCCAAGCTCAAACGTGCCCATGCAAAGATTTAGGTTTTGACCGAGGAAAAAGAGAAAGAGAAGCTCAATATTCTTTCTGAGGTGTCGCTTCAAGACTGTAAACCTTGATCAGCAAGAAAAATTCCAATTTTGGCACTTTTGTGCACATTTTTAATTTTTGACAGTTTGACATGCAGAAAATTGGCCAAATGCACAGCGCCATTGGCATTGCGCTCTTTTTTGGGCCATCGAAATGGTAAAAGGTCAGCATATTCATATTCCTGATGACAAGTACATCAACCTTAGAAAGTTTTAGAATATTTGGAGCAAAACTGGCCTCTCAAAAAGGCCAAAAACTACCAAAAAAACACATTTCTGCCCTCTTTTTGGCACTGGCGTTGTGCGTTTACCAATCTTGGGAGAATTGATTTTTGGCAGGGAAAATGGGCACAATTTTGGAAAGTGAAAGCATATTTGTAAAATAGACTCAGAGACCTTTCCAATGAGCAATATTGGAGCTGATTTGGGCATCGGGAAGGCCTCCAAAAGTTGGTTGCAAGATAGGCCATTTTTTTTGCCTTGGCACTGCGCGTTTTCACTGGCGTTGCGCCCTTACCAGGAGTTATTGAAAAAATTATTTAGAAGCCTTAAAGTCAAACATATTTCAAATTTAGCTCAAAATTTATGTTAAGAGTTATTATTACAATGAATGGGTCTTAGATATTTTTACCTTGGGCCTTGCATGGTCTCAAAGTTCAAATGCATTAACTTTGTAATAAATACAAATCTGAAACCCTGTCTTAGGATCACCTCCTCATTTTTCATATAAATACTACATGTATGCTTCATGTTTTTTGTTGGCTGATTGAGTATTTGTTGGACTGATTAGTTGTTGAGCTAGTTGAAGGATTTCTAGGTTGGATTGAAGAAAGCTCTGAGTTGCAGAGATCTCTTGTACATGGAGTAATGTAACTGTTTTGAAAATCAGTAATACAAGCATGTTCACAGGATTCTTGAGCTATGTTAATGGTGAATTTTTCCTTCTTTGTCAAATTTTTCCTTATTTTTTCCATTATGTCCATTATTTCTCTGATAAAAGAACAAAAAAATTAGAGTAGGATATGCTGTCTTGGCACCCTATTTCTGTCTGCATTCTTTATCTTAATGTTTTCCTCTGCAAGTTCTAATTGGAGAATTCTTAATTTCTCTCTGGTTCCACTTAACTTGTCGTCTTTAAAATGATTTAATGGAGTCAAGCCAAAGAAGTCTATGGTATGCCCTGTCCTTTGATGTAGCTTGAAAAATTGTTTTTAAGGCCTTTCTTTGAAGTATACTTAGTAGTACATCCAGGGAAGTCTATGGTATGCCCTATCCTCTAGTATGTCTTAAAATATTGCTTTGAAGGCCTTTAGAGTGTTTTGCTAAAGAAGATATGTTTAGCTCACTCTTTAGCTGCACTCATTGATATCTTAAATGTTTTCTTTATCTGAAAGTAATCTTAGGAAAGCTGGATTGTTGTCTTGAAGGTTTGCTTATTAAATTTTGGCCAAAGAAGTCTATGGTATGCCTTGTCCTTTGGTTTTTCTTAAATAGTTACCTAGAAGGCTTTTCTTGTTGAAGTATAGTTAAATTATTCTTAATTGCCCTTTAGTTTTACTATTTTCCCAGCTTGTTGTCATTTCATACACCTTCTAATCTAAGAAAT
The DNA here is from genome assembly GCA_034641835.2 of Pinus albicaulis. Lineage (NCBI taxonomy): Eukaryota > Viridiplantae > Streptophyta > Pinopsida > Pinales > Pinaceae > Pinus > Pinus albicaulis. The sequence continues at coordinate 440,420,389 of CM076571.1, read as the reverse complement.
CCACTTGATATAGTTAGCTTTCCCTATGAAAACCCTTGATGAGTTGATGAACTATTAAATATTTTTATGACTCCATAGCCCAATGGATTGATTTTTATCATGGTATATATTTTCAGGTGAAACACTCCCTCAATTAATCACACCACTGATCTATCAACCTATCAATCAAATCAATCAAAACAAAAAAGTCCTTAGAACTTCATAACTAGCCTAAGATCATAAAACAAAAGCATAAAGACATATCATTCACAAACACTTATATAGAGAGAGCCCTATTTGAGTCCAGGAAGGCTAGGTCCTAGGACGCTAAAGTTGGTTTGATGTTACACTTGTTTATTTGGTCTTACCAATCTGACAAATTACATGGACCTAACAGACCTGTTAGAAGCACAACAACATAGAGTCATGCAATTAAATGAACTAGATGAAATCAGATAGCAAGCAATGGAACATACATCACTAGTGCAACAACAGAGAATCAAATGGCATGACAAATTTATTAGAAATAATTTTTTTCATAAAGGATTACTTTTTGACTCCAATTTCAAGGATTTCAAAGCAAATTTTACAACTCATTGGCTTGGGCCCGATGAGATAGAAGAATTTTTTGGAAATGGAGCAATTAAAATAAAACAATTGATGAAGCAATAATTTCATTTCTATTTAATGGACATAGGCTTAAATTCTATAATAAGCCTATCAATAAAGAGGAATTTCTAAATGATAACAACCAAAAAGCATGATAGAAGTATTTTCAATGGATCAAGAAAAAATGACACATTAGATGGCGTCATTAGGGTTTATGACGAGCATAGGAGTGTTGGAACAAAGGTTCCTGAGGAATGGAGGATATGATAGGCCTAGTGCTGGAAGGAGGGAGCTTTCACATTGGACCAATCCAGAAGCAGAAACCCATGCTTTTAAAGCCCTTGGACCTACTCAAAATAAAAAAGTGGCCAGTGGAAACCAAGTTTCGTTGTGATGGCGGATTCCTGCATCTGACAGCGGAGCTTAGCTCTCACAGACAAAGCGAGGGTTCTGTGTTTTCTGAGGGACCAGTAAATGACAATGCGGGTGTGCCCTGGGCCTTGGAGCCTCGGTTTCTGTCGGCGGGGCACAAGGGGAGTGTATCGTGTTGCTATGGCATGCCCGGGAATGCTGTGGATTCTTCCCTGGTGTTGTGTTCCATCGAAAATTCCTCATGGCGCATCTGGGTAGTGGTTGCATGTTTCCTTTGGTGTGACCACCGGCAGCCGAGATCTTGTATTTATTTCTCGGTGAATGCAGCAGTGGCTTCGCTCGCTAAGGTTATTCCCTGTTTTTGGTCCGGCATGGGGTGCTGCCTTCTGCCCCATTTGATTAGGTTTTGACCCGAGGCACAAGCACATATGCTCACTGAATTTTCTCTCGGTATCTTGGGGAATGAGGGGTCTAAGGTTCCATGCCCACCCCATGGAGGTCATTTTTCTATACACCATTATTTATTACACAACCATAATATATTTCTGAAACCAATCACATACTCTTTCAATGGAATAGATTGAAGACAACACTCCAGATCCAGACTCCTTAGAACAAGTAGACCAATCCTGTTTTCAAATATTTATTAGGCCTCCTATGGGTAAAATTATCTTATTATGGGTTTGCAACTGAGATAGAGTCTTTCATCTGAAACAAAATATTATGGCCTTAATGGGATACCCTGCTCCACTGCAATCAATGTTCAATGGAGGTCAGTCGCTTCAAGATAGTTGGTCAATGAAGGACCACTCCATTGCTTCAGGGTCGACAATCACCCTCAACCTGCACCTAAGAGGGGTTGTTGTGGAACAGGGAAAAACTAGAGTTGTAGAGGGAGAAAGAGGTAAAAAATATTCACTACAAGAACAAACAAATGGTGGCCCCTCCTACAAAAATATTATTCAGGGGGAAATCCAGAACAAACTAGAAACACCCCACGACCATATATGGTAGAACAACTACGCCAAACACTGGCATTGAAAATAGACAATCTAGAAACAAATGAAAACTATAAGACATATGAATCACAAGCGATAATATGTCGTTTTAACTACTTCTAGCTTAAACCAATGGAGATATTCCATTAGATTTTTACAAACTGGACAAAAAAATGTGAAATTCATCCATGCTCCAAAGGTTTTTTTATTGTTAAATTCCAATAATAGGAGGCCAAAGATATTTTTATCCAAGAAGGACCATGATTCTGGGGATCCATTGACCTCCTCATCACCCCATGGCTCCCAGAATTTGATGAAAACACTATGGCAGTTACAAGAATGCTAGTATGGGTTAGATTGTACAATCTCCCCCTTCACTTCTGGAATTGTAGAAATTATACAACCAATATGTATATCAATGGATTCAATCCGATCATGCAATCTACTAAAGCAAGATATTGAATCCTTCTACAAATCAATTGCAGAAATTAAACACAATCACCAATCACATTAAGCAAATAAAGAATAAAATCAAACCACAACACAGATAATTTCCCAAGGAAATCTTACTGCTCAAAACCCCTCTATCATATATTGTATATTCCACAAGGAATCATGAAACAATTACAATTCACTCTTCTCACAAGAGTCTCCTGCACTCTGCCTATCGTCTCACATTGATCCAGACAAAATCGGGCCAACACTTAGCCAATTCTCAACCTGCCTTCAGCTTGCCTTTCTCAAGAAATTCATGAGGAATGCAATCCCTATTCCATAGGAATTTCAGCCTTTCTCAGATGTGTTGAGTATCATGGGCATCTTGTGGTGTTTTAACTACATCTGTGCAGTTTGCTAATATCACAACTGATAGTTAACTTCCATTTAACCTTTGTCTCAACTGGGTCTCCACTGGAACTGACATGCATGCAGATATTAATAGTAAATCATCAGTTGCATGGAAGATCATTGATTGTGAATTAAATAATATTTAATTCACTTGATCTCTCAATAGTGCAACAAACAGTAGTTCAACAGACTTTAACTCACCTAACTAATTTAACTAATTGCTCATGCATTAAACTCATGCACTTAACTGCAACTTGAACTCTAAAACACATAAAATCATTCTGCATGCCTCACCAACCACCCTCAACTCGAATTCCATGAGCTTACTGAGTTTATCACACTAAGTTAACTATTATAAGTGATCATGAGATAAGATTACATTTTATTGTCCAATTTAATTAAGATATAATTAGATTTGACACATATCCAATTTATTAAATAAATTGAATTTCACACTAATGTATCACTAGGACCCATCACTACATGACTTGTGGTCCCACACTAGTGTAGGTGTTGCCATGTTGTTTATGGATGCCAATTTCACTATTTCTTGTTGCAAACTTCAACACTCCATCTCAACAAGAAAGTAATGTCCTTGCATGCAACACTTCTCTAGTGTTGTTCGCACATGCAACTCTTGCATGCAACACTTCGCTAGTGTTTCTCGCACATGCAACTTTTGCATGGAACACTTCTGAAACTGAATAGCCTCCAAACAACTGAATTAGTATAATGCATCTGTCATCATATTCTTCTGACTACTGGTACCTACTGCACATGTCCACTGGACTCTCTGCGTTGTTGACATCTACATCCATGCACTCTACACTGCTGCCAACTCTGATCTACGCTCTAGTATCTGACACCTGTCACTCTGATTTTTGTCCTCCTCACTTCTGGCTACATCAATATAATTGATCATGCTACTACTGTATTGTGGGCTCCTTGTAGCCATGTTCGATCCATGAGACGCACCATCTCCAGGACGCTGCCCAAATTTCTTCTTGGGATTAATTTTGCACATCGCCTCACCTCACACCTAGAGGTATAGCTGCATGTAATCCTTCAGCCCATCTGGCTCAAAATTTCTCTGCTTGAGTGGTTTATTCCACTCCATGATCCTCTGCATGTGGTTGATCCACATCTTGAGGTTCTTTCTTTGGAAACAAGAGTTCCCCATCTGCATGCAAATCAAGCTCCCTCTCAAGGGAAAATTGCATGTATTTCTCACACTTCCCCATGGTACATCCCTTGCATGTGTATATCTGTGTAAGAGTACCTTTTGGAAGCTCCATAGAAATCTGTTGCATGACCTTCAAAGCTCCATGGTGTAACTCACCCTCATCCCAACTTACCACTTTGTCTGTTTTACTCATCAATGTTACGCAACCATCTAGATCAATTTTATAGAGATTCTTCACACGAATCCCAATATTCTTTGCTTTTCCTGTGGCTTTGTGTCGAAGGAGAGCTTTCCCTTCATTGAAAACCACATCATAACCTCTATCCTCCAACATTGTGACTAAAACTAATTCTTTTTCAAGCCTGGTACATACATTACATATTTTAATAAGAAAGGTTTACCTAACTGTCTCTGGAAGGTAACTATACCAACCTCGATAGCACTGTACCACCTGTCATCACTCATTTTGATGTGCATCTGGAGCTCCTTCTCCTCCAAGCTACTAAAGAGTTCTTTATCTCCCGTCATGTGGAAATATGCACCACTATCCAAGTACCACATTCATCGCATTGCACTTGACACCATGCATGCAATGAGCAAGAAGTCCAACTCAAATTGTGAGGCCAAAGGCTCACCAACCACAGATCCTGAAGCCTTCTTGTTATTATTCTTTTGAGGACAATTAGTGGCATAATGTCCATGCTCATGACAGTGAAAACATTTCACTTTGGACATGTCACGCTCCCTGTCTTCTTCGCTGGTCTCAGATTTGGAATAGGATTTCTTCCCCTTCCCCTTCTTCGCCTCACCAGCCAAGGCACAATTATCTTCATCATATACCTTAGATGAAGATCCATCCCTGATATTCTGCTTGAATTCTTCTTGCACAAAATCCTACCAAAGTCGTTCCCAATCTAGCACCTTCTCCCTCCCATTGACAAAGTCCTGATAAATATGCCAACTCTTGGGAAGGCCTAGAAGTGATAGGCTCACCAAGTCATCATCCGTGATAGTAATTCTGATGCTCCCAAGCTCATCCCGACATTGGACGAACTTTGTTAAATATTTTAGAATAATGTCGCCTTCTCCATTTTGATATTCCTGAGCTTGTCCTTCAGTGCCAATTTTTTATGATCATTGGTGCTCTGAAAAATATTTGTCAAAGCCTTCCATATTTCATATGGAGTCACTTTTCCATGGAGACTTGAGACAATGTGGTCTCGTACTCCCTCTAGAAAGATCCTCCTCACCTTTGCAACCTTCTTTTTCCAAGCATCAAGATTTACAACATCTGCTGCAATGGGTTTGGGAATGTCATTATCAATGAATTATTTCAACCCATTGTCCTCCAGTGCTGCCTCCATCCTGTCTTTCTACACAATCCAGTTAGATCTTCCCTCGATTGTATACTCCAATCTCAAGCCATTGAAAGCCATTTTGATCCTGATCCACCTGTCGCATCAAGAATACTTTTGCAAATTCAAATTCTATTCAGTCACAAAATCAATTTCTTCTCCACTATAGTGATTTCTTATGCTCTGATACCATGTAGAAATTATACAACCAATATGTATGTCAATGGATTCAATCCGATCATGCAATCTACTAAAGCAAGATATTGAATCCTTCTACAAATCAATTGCGGAAATTAAACACAATCACCAATCACATTAAGCAAATAAAGAATCAAATCAAACCACAATGCAGATAATTTTCTGGGGAAAGCTTACTGCTCAAAACCCCTCTATCATATATTGTATATTCCACAAGGAATCATGAAACAATTACAATTCACTCTTCTCACAATATTCTCCTGCACTCTGCCTATCGTCTCACACTGATCCAGACAAAAAACACTTAGCCAATTCTCAACCTGTCTTTAGCCTGCCTTACTCAAGAAATTCATGAGGAATGAAATCCCTATTCCTTAGGAATTTAAGCCTTTCTCAGATGTGTTGAGTATCATGGGCATCCTATGGTGTTTTAACTACATCTGGGCAGTCTGCTAATATCAAAACTGATAGTTAACTTCCCTTTAACCTTTATCTCAACTGGGTCTCCACTGGAACTGGCATGCATGTAGGTATTAATAGTAAATCATCAGTTGCATGGAATATCATTGATTGTGAATTAAATAATATTTAATTCACTTGATCTCTCAATAGTGCAACAAACAGTTACAACTAGTTCAACTAAATTTAACTCACCTAATCGATTTAACTGATTAATCATGCATTAAACTCATGCACTCAACTGCAACTTGAACTCTGAAACACATAAAATCATTCTGCATGCCTCACCAACCACCCTCAACTCGAATTCCGTGAGCTTACTAATTCTATCACACTAAGCTAATTATTACAAGTGATCATGAGATAAGATTACATTTTATTGTCCAATTAATTAATATATAATTAGATTTGACACATATCCAATTTATTAAATAAATTGAATTTCACACTAATGTATCGCTAGGACCCATCACTACATGACTTGTGGTCCCACACTAGTGTAGGTGCTGTCATGTTGTTTATGGATGCCAATTTCACTGTTTCTTGTTGCAAACTTCAACACTCCATCTCAACAAGAAATTAGTGTCCTTGCATGTGACATGCAACTCTTGCATGCAACACTTCTCTAGTGTTGCTCACACATGAAACACTTGCATGCAACACTTCTCTAGTGTTTCTCGCACATGCAACTTTTGCATGCAACACTTCTGAAACTAAATGGCCTCCAAACAACCGAATCAGTATAATGCATCTGTCATCAGAGTCTTATGACTACTGGTACCTACTGCACATGTCTACTGGACTCTCTGCGTTGTTGACATCTGCATCCATGCACTCTGCACTGCTGCCAACTCTGATCTGCGCTCCAGTATCTGACACCTATCACTCTGATTTCTGTCCTCCTGACATCTGACTACATCAATATAATTGATCGTGCTACTACTGTATTGTGGGCTCCTTGTAGCCATGTTCGATACATGAGACGCACCATCTCTAGGACCCTGCCCAAATTTCTTCTTGGGATTAATTTTGCACATCGCCTCACCTCACACCTGGAGGTATAGCTGCATGTAATCCCTCAGCCCATCTGGCTCAAAATTTCTCTGCTTGAGTGGTTTATGCCAATCCATGATCCTCTGCATGTGGTTCTCCACATCTTGTGGTTCATTCTTTGGAACCAAGAGTTCCCCATCTGCATGCAAATCAAGCTCCTTCTCAAGGGAAAATTGCATGTATTTCTCACACTTCCCCATGGTACATCTCATGCATGTGTTTGCATGTATTTCTCACACTTCCCCATGGTACATTCCATGCATGTGTCTATTTGTGAAAGAGTAACCTTTGGAAGCTCCATGGTGTAACTCACCCTCATCCCAGTTCACCACTTTGTCTGCTTTACCCATCAATGTTATGCAGCCATCTACATCAAGTTTATAGAGATTCTTCACACGAATTCCAATCTTCTTGGCTTTTCTTCTGGCTTTTGTTAGAAAAATATATATTACAAAGCAATGCAACACATAAAATATGTGGAAAATACATGCACACAAAACACATAAAAACAGAGAGACACAGATATACGTGGTTCACCCAAGTTGGTCTACGTCCACCCTAAAAAACTAGTCCTTGCTTTCTATTATCCAGCAAAAATTGAAGAGACAAAACCTACAACAGATCCGTTGTAATATCCTCTATTCTCTCTCACAGTCTCCCTATCTGTTTCTTGCTCTGAGAATACACACGTAATACACAGCCACAATACAATACCCTCATATCTACAAGGGGGTTGCCTTCTAGGGAAAAAAACCCTAAACTAAACACAACTTCTACAGTCAGATCATTCGCTTATGAACGGCCCAGATTGACTAGAAATTACTATACTTTTACAAGGCAATTTTACATATGTTTTTATCTTTGGGGGCGCTGCCCCCGAAACCCCTCGCTAGGGGGGGCTCCGAAAAGCGTTTCCGCCCCCCATGGCAACGATTAATTACGGGCAGCGTTGCCGCCCCTTTTAAGGTACATGGGTCCAATGCTTTGATACAAAGTAAACAAGATAATCATGCTCCACACCCAACATCTTTGTGTCGAAGGAGAGCTTTCCCTTCATTTAAAACCACAGCATAACATCTATCCTCCAACATTGTGACTAAAACTAATTCTTTTTCAAGTCTGGTACATGCATTACATATTTTAATAAGAAAGGTTTTCCTGACTGTCTCTGGAAGGTAACTGTACCAACCCCGATAGCATTGTACCACCCATCATCACCCATTTCGATGTGCATCTGGAGCTCCTCTGATCCAAGCTACTAAAGAGTTCTTTATCTCCCATCATGTGGAAATATGCACCACTATCCAAGTACCACATTGATCCCATTGCACTTGACACCATGCATGCAATGAGCAAGAATTCCAACTCAAATTGCGAGGCCAAAGGCTCACCAGCCGTAGATCCTAAAGCTTTCTTGTTCTTCTTATTTTGTGGACAATTAGTGGCATAATGTCCATGCTCATGACAATGAAAACATTTCACTCTAGACATGTCACACTCCCTGCCTTCTTCACCAGTCTCAGATTTGGAATAGGATTTCTTTCCCTTCCACTTCTTCGCCTTACCAGCCAAGGCACAATTATCTTCATCATTTGTCTTAGATGAAGATCTATCCCTAATATTCTGCTTGAATTCTTCTTGCACCAAATCCTACCAAAGTCTTTCCCAATCTGGTACCTTCTCCCTCCCATTGACAAAGTCCTGATAAATATGCCAACTCTTGGGAAGGCCTAGAAGTGATAGGCTCACAAATTTATCATCCGCGACAGTAACTCTGATGCTCCCAAGCTCATCCCAACATTGGACGAACTTTGTTAAATATTTCGAAATAATGCCGCCTTCTCCATTTTGATATTCCTGAGCTTGTCCTTCAATGCCAATTTTTTATGATCACTGCTGCTCTGAAAAATATTTGTCAAAGCCTTCCATATTTCATATGGAGTCGCTTTTCCATAGAGACTCGAGACAATGTGGTCTCGTACTCCCTCCAGTAAGATCCTCCTCGCCTTTGCAACCTTCTTTTTCCAAGCATCAAGATTTGCGGCATCTGCTATAGCGGGTTTGGGAATGTCATTATTAATGAATTATTTCAACCCATTTTCCTCCAGTGCTGCCTCCATCCTATCTTTCCACACAATATAGTTAGAGCTTCCCTCGAGTGCATACTCCAATCTCAAGTTATTGAAAGCCATTTTGATCCTGATCCACCTGTCACACCAAGAATACTTTTGCAAATTCGAATTCTATTCAGTCACAAAATCAATTTCTTCTCCAATATAGTGATTTCCTGTGCTCTGATACCATGTAGAAATTTTACAACCAATATGTATATCAATGGATTCAATTCGATCATGCAATCTACTAAAGCAAGATATTAAATCCTTCTACAAATCAATTGCGGAAATTAAACACAATCACCAATCACATTAAGCAAATACAGAATCAAAATCAAATCAAACCATAACACGGATAATTTCCTGGGGAAAGCTTACTGCTCAAAACCCCTCTATCATATATTGTATATTCCACAAGGATGTTGAAATTTGGTACCGGAGGACAGGTGGTTCCCTAAGGCTTTGATCTTTGGCCTAGGGAAAAGTGTCCAAAAAGAATTTAATTTTTCTCCTAAAGTGACTTTATAAAGTTATAAAGTCAAATCTAATTTAAAAGTGACTTTAAGTGATAAAGTTACTAAAGTCTAATTTTAAAGTGACTTTAATAAAGTCAATATAAATTAAGAAGAAGAAGTGAGCTTTGAAATAAAAGACTAAGTGGGTCTTTATTAAAGTGGGGTGAATTAAAAAATAGAAAGTGAGATTTAAATGAGCATTTAATCTCGACCCTAGATCTCAATCTATTTCGGCCATTGGATTAGGGATTCCCAAAGTCTACTTAGGCTTAAGTTAAAGGAGGAAAAGGAGGAAAAGGTCATTCATTTCTTTCATGGGGCGATTGAGAGAGCGGGAGAAGAGGAGGGAGGGAGAAGAGGAGAGCGAGGAGATTTTGAAATGAAGGGAGAAGAGAGTAGGCGATGAAACTTGACAAGATCAGGTACATGTGAGGAGGCATGGGTTCAAGTAATCAGATGCACGGCTGAGTGTTGGGCACATTTTTCGGGGGAGAGAGGCACAGTTTTCAAGGAGAACCGTACAGCAGCTTCAGCATTTAATTCTGGGCAGATTCTGGACACAGAAATCGAGGAGAGAGACTGCTGCTTGGTGGTACAGATTTCTGGAAATCCGTACAGCAGCCGTACAGTCAGTTTCGGCACAGATTTCGAGGCAAAGGAGCGCAGATTTTGAGGAGAAGAAGCAGCTGGGTTTTCCGTATAGTCCGTACAGCAGTACGGCCATACAGCTGGGCACAAAAATTGAGAAGCTCATTTCAGCATTTAATGCTGTCATAAATGTTGTAAATTTTCTGTTTTGGGTTTTTACTGTTTTGCACGTTTTCCAAGGCGGAGTGAATGCACAGAAATCGAGATAAGTACTGTTGTTTAGTTGCTGGAATTTTTTCTGTAATTTCTGCCTCTCTGTAAAAGTATTTTTAGAAATAAGAAGGAGCTCTCAAAACTGGTTTTCCCCAAGAGTTGTAGGGGTTTTTTCCAGGGTCACCTTGACCAAAAATCTCAGTGTTCAAATGTGTTGAATGATTGTTTCAGCTTGATGTGTGTTTTGTTTTATTTCTGCAGTTTCAGCATTCTGTAAAAGTTTTCCAGAATTTGTGTTTCAGCAAAGTAATTTGTGTTTCAGCAAAGTAACTTGTGTTTCAGCAAAGTGATTTCTGTTTCAGTAAAGTGATTGTTGTTTCAGCAAATAAAAATTATTTTTTCTGAGTGTTGAATGTAAGGATATGGGAAAGGGCATTTAACCAAAGATAAATTGATGCGGCAGGGTTGGGAAAAGCCGAAATTTCTACATGGTATCGAGCCCAGGTGAGGACACGGTTGGGGATAGCGGAGGAAAATTCGACTGTGATTTTTCACTTTCCGAGAAAATTCCGGCAAAACGTTTTCACAAACAGCAGATTTTTACCTTTACTACAGCAGTGTTATTTTTCAGTTTTAGGACAGCAGGATGTCATTGGGACTGAGGGAGGAGGATAGGTTGGATGGGCATTCCAACTACAGCATTTGGAAGGAGAGAATGCAGAGTATCTTTGAGGAGGCAGAAGTCTGGGGCATTATGGTGCATACCACACAGAACCCTGTGAATGTGCCCACTGATGCTACTCAGTTGGCAACATATAATAAAAAGAACAACAAGGGTAAGAGACTGATTCTAGACGGAATCAAAGACCATTGCATTCCTCATGTGAAAGGAAAGAGAAATGCTCATGAGATGTGGACAGCATTGTCCAATCTCTACCAGAGTACCAATGAGAACCGGAAAATGGTCCTGAAGGAGAAGCTGAAGACAATTAAGATGGGCAATGATAGTGCAGCTGGATATCTCACAAAGATTACTAATGTGAGAGATGAGTTGGCAGCGATTGGAGAGGCCATTCCACCCACTGAGTTGGTGCGGATTGTTGTGAATGGCCTCCCCAGTTCATGGATGAACTTTGCTGATGGGGTTTGTGCATGTGAGACCCTTCCCACATGGGAGAGGTTTTGGGATGATTGCATTCAGACAGAGATCAGGAAAGGTCAGCTTGGGGCAGCCAAGCCAGTTGAGCAGGATGAGGATGTAGCACTGTTGGCAGGACGCAAGAAAGGCAAAGGGAAGAAGCAGGCTTCCACAAGCAATGGTGGGGGCAAAGGCAAAGGTAAAGGTAAACGGGATAACTCACAGAAGGACTATTCCAAAGTGAAGTGTTGGAATTGTCAGAAGATGGGACACTATGCAGTTGTGTGTCCGGAGAAGAAGAAGAAGAAGGGGAAGAACCAGAGCATGGCAGCTTCAGCAGAGATTGAGGACTTTGCAGATCGCTTTGACCGGGAGTTTGGGTTCATTGTGTGTGATCCTCTAGTGCGGGATTATCTGCCATAGAGGTTCAGAGGGAGCATGCATTTCCTTCGATTAGCGGAGCATCTTCGGGTACCTGGTATGTGGACAATGGGGCTTCATGTCACATGACAGGAGTCCGTGAGTACTTCTCAGAGCTTTCAGAGAGTGGCACTGATATAGAGGTAGTACTCGGTGATGACAGAGTTGTTAGAGCAGTCGGTGTGGGAACATTGACATTTCAGAGGGAGTCTAAACCTCCCTTGAAAGTGTCGGATGTTCTTTATGTGCCAGGGATGAGGAAGAACCTCATATCCGTCTTAGCTTTGGAGGACAGAGGATATGAGGTACTGTTCAGGGGAGGACAGGTGTTGATGTATCCCAGGGGCACTCCAGCTGATTCAGCTAGAGTGATAGGTGTACGCCATGCAAAGGTGTACAAGTTTGCATTCCAGCCCCTTTTGGCATTGAGCAGTAGCACTGACAGCAGAGCTAGCAGTTCTGAGCTGTGTGAGATTTGGCACCGCAGGATGGGGCACATGTATCATGGGGCCTTGAGGACTTTGCGGGAGATCACTACAGGTGTGCCAGATTTTAGTACTGATCACTTTGATACTTGCAGAGGATGTGCGATGGGAAAGTTTGCCAAATCCCCTTTTCCCAGCAGTGACAGCAGAGCGACTGGGATACTTGATTTGATTCATTCCGATGTGAGCGGTCGGATGTCTCATGTTTCCTTGAGTGGATATGAGTACTATGTTTTATTCATTGATGATCACTCGAGGAGGACCTGGATTTATTTCTTGAAGACCAAGAGTGAGGTCTTCAAGCGGTTTCAGGAGTTCAGAGCTCTTGTGGAGACACAGACAGGTCGAAAGATCAAGTCCCTGAGGTCGGACAATGGAGGAGAGTACACCCTTGGAGAGTTTGTTGACTATTGTGCGGAGGCAGGCATTAGGAGGGAGCTCACTGTTCCTTACAACCCCCAGCAGAACAGGGTTGCGGAGAGGAAGAACAGATCCATCGGAGGGGCTGCCAAAGCCATGTTACATGATCAGGGGTTGCCATTGTTTTTGTGGGCAGAGGCCTGCAACACAGCTGTTTACTTGCAGAACAGGAGTCTGCATCGTGCCTTGGGGCACATGACTCCGGAGGAGGCTTTTTCTGGGAAGAAGCCTGATATGGGTCATCTTCGTATCTTTGGGTGCATGACATACTCCTACATACCCAAGGAGAAGAGGACCAAACTGGAGCCCACCGCAGAGAAGGGTATCTTTGTGGGCTACAGTGAGACCTCCAAGGCCTTTCGGATTTACATTCCTGCACAGAGGAAAGTTGTTGTCAGGCGGGATGTGAAGTTCGAGGAGGACAGGGTCTTTAGGAGGTCACGAGAGTTAGAGTATTTGGATCAGCCAGACCCTCGGCAGCAGTTGAGTCAGTCGCAGGGATCCAGTGGGCAGGGATCAAGAGGATCCGGAGGTACATCTATGACGATGTCAGGTCCGTCAATGGGGAGTGGCTCACCGAGTCAGAGAGGTGGTGCTACGGGCAGCATGCAGAGCAGTCCACAGAGCAGTTCACTAGGGAGTCCACTGATGGACAGTTCACACGGTACCTCAGCATCTACAGGTTCAGGTGCAGGCAGGAGGACAGCAGACAGACAGTCAGGAGTTCAGGCTCATGATGTTGAGGAGGAGGAGTTTTATTCTCCGGCGGGAGAAGTGTGCTCAGGGAAGAGGAAGCCCAAGTGGCTTCAGGACACCTTGAGAGATGCCACATCTGTTGCTGAGCCTAAGAGGCTGGTCAGAGAGAGCAGACCACCTGAGAGGTTTTGTAGCTATATGGCAATGGCTACCGACATCCTTGACTCTGAGCCTTCTAGCTATGAGGAGGCAGCTAGCCAGCAGGTCTGGAGAGAGGCCATGCAGGAGGAGTATTCTTCTATCATGAAGAATGATGTTTGGGAGGTGGTGCCGAGGCCTGAGGGCAAATACGTGGTTACTTCCAGATGGCTTTACAAGGTAAAGCATGCTGCAGATGGCAGCATTGAGAAATTCAAAGCGAGGTTTGTGGCTAGAGGGTTCTCCCAGGTAGAGGGAGTTGATTATGGGGAGACCTTCGCTCCCGTGGCTCGATATACTTCGATCCGCTCCATTATATCGATAGCAGCAGAGATGGGTTGGAAGATCCACCAGATGGATGTGAAGACCGCATTTCTCAATGGCTTCATACGGGAGGAGGTGTACATTGAGCAGCCACAGGGCTTTGAGGTGCATGGGAAGGAGTCCCATGTGTGCAGACTGAAGAAGGCCCTTTATGGCCTGAAGCAAGCTCCCAGAGCTTGGTACTCCAGGATAGATACATACTTGTAGAAGATGGGTTTCACAAAGAGTGAGGCAGATCCGAACCTTTACTATATTGTGATAGGTGAGGAGCCTCTCATTCTGGTGTTGTATGTGGATGACTTAGTCATTACAGGTGCAGAGAGACTCATAGAGCACTGCAAGAGAGATCTTGCGGCGGAGTTTGAGATGAAGGACATCGGCTTGATGCATTACTTTTTAGGTTTGGAGGTGTGGCAGGAGGAGGGGCATTTCTTCCTGGGACAGGGGAAGTATATTGTGGACATCCTTGGTAGATTCCACATGGAGGATTGTAGACCCATGTCGACACCGATGATCACCAACTGGAAGAAGCTTCATGCTTCAGATTCCGAGTTGGTGGATCCCACATTGTACAGACAGCTGATTGGTTCCTTGATGTATTTAGTCAACACTAGACCAGATATTTGTTTTGCAGTCAACACGATGAGTCAGTTTATGTGTGAGCCTAGGAAGGTTCACTGGGTGGCTGCAAAACACATTTTGCGGTACTTGCGGGGGACAGTGGATTATGGTCTGGACTACAGGCAGGGGGATGGAGTGAGATTGGCAGGTTACACTGATTCTGATTGGGCAGGTTGTGCTTCTGATAGGAAGAGCACTTCGAGTCTTCATTTTGGGTTGGGTTCGGCAGTGGTGTCATGGTTCAGCCGGAAGCAGCAGTCAGTAGCATTGAGTTCAGCGGAAGCAGAGTATATGGCAGCCAGTCTAGCTAGTTGTGAGGCCATCTGGCTTCGCAAGATGTTGTTTGGCTTATTTGGTCAGCCGTTGAGACCTTCAGTGATTTACTGTGATAATCAGAGTTGCATTAAACTCACGGAGAATCCAGTATTTCATTACAGGTCAAAGCATATCGGGATCAAATATCACTTCATCAGAGACTATGTTCAGAAAGGAGCTGTGAAGCTTGAGTATATTCCCACTGATGAGCAGGTTGCAGATATTCTTACCAAAGCCTTACCACGGGGCAAGCATGTCTACTTCAGAGACAAGATGGGTGTGATGAGGAACACCTTCCTCGGTAAGAGGGAGTGTTGAAATTTGGTACCGGAGGACAGGTGGTTCCCTAAGGCTTTGATCTTTGGCCTAGGGAAAAGTGTCCAAAAGAATTTAATTTTCTCCTAAAGTGACTTTATAAAGTTATAAAGTCAAATCTAATTTAAAAGTGACTTTAAGTGATAAAGTTACTAAAGTCTAATTTTAAAGTGACTTTAATAAAGTCAATGTAAAAT
Source organism: Pinus albicaulis (assembly GCA_034641835.2). Lineage (NCBI taxonomy): Eukaryota > Viridiplantae > Streptophyta > Pinopsida > Pinales > Pinaceae > Pinus > Pinus albicaulis. The sequence goes on along the minus strand of CM076571.1, from coordinate 440,404,778 downwards.
TAGAAAGGAAAAAAGTGACTTTGGAAATAAATGACTAAGTGGGTCTTTATTAAAGTGGGGTGAATTAAAAAATAGAAAGTGAGATTTAAATGAGCATTTAATCTCAGCCCTAGATCTCAATCTATCTCAGCCATTGGATTTAGGGATTCCCCAAAAGTCACTTAGGGTTAGGTTAAAGGAGGAAAAAGGAGGAAAAGGTCATTCATTCTTTCATGAGCAGATTGAGAGAGCAGAAGGAGAGCAAGGGAGATTTCTGAGCAGAGAGGAGAAAGAGAGCAGCTGATAGAAACTTCAGCAAAGTCCGTACAGCAGCAAGGAGGCACGGATTCCAAGGTAGAAATCCGTACAGCAAGTGTTGGGCACATTTTTCGAGGGAGAGAGGCACAGTTTTCAAGGAGAACCGTACAGCAGCTTCAGCATTTAATTCTGGGCAGATTCTGGGCACAGAAATCGAGGAGAGAGATTGCTGCTTGGTGGTACAGATTTCTGGAAATCCGTACAGCAGCCGTACAGTCAGTTTCGGCACAGATTTCGAGGCAAAGGAGCGCAGATTTTGAGGAGAAGAAGCAGTTGGGTTTTCCGTACAGTCCGTACAGCAGTACGGCCGTACAGCTGGGCACAAAAATCGAGAAGCTCATTCAGCATTTAATGCTGTCATAAATGCTGTAAAATTTATGTTTTGGGTTTTTCCTGTTTTGCACGTTTTCCAAGGCGGAGTGAATGCACGGAAATCGAGATAAGTACTGTTGTTTAGTTGCTGAAATTTTTGCTGTAATTTCTGCCTCTCTGTAAAAGCATTTTTTCAGAAATAAGAAGGAGCTCTCAAGATTGGTTTTCCCCAAGAGTTGTAGGGGGTTTTTCCAGGGTCAAGTTGACCAAAAATCTCAGTGTTCAAATGTGTTGAATGACTGTTTCAGCTTGCTGTGTGTTTGTTTTATTTCTGTAGTTTCAACATTCTGTAAAAGTTTTCCAGAATTTGTGTTTCAGCAAAGTAATGTGTTTTAGCAAAGTAACTTGTGTTTCAGCAAAGTGATTTCTGTTTCAGCAAAGTGATTGCTGTTTCAGCAAATAAAAATTATTTTTTCTGAGTGTTGAATGTAAGGATATGGGAAAGGGCATTTAACCAAAAGGATAAATAAGTGATACTGAAACCGGGGTTGGGAAAAATAGGAAATTTCTACAAAGGAATCATGAAACAATTACAATTCACTCTTCTCACAAGAGTCTCCTGCACTCTGCCTATCGTCTCACACTGATCCAGACAAAATCGGGCCAACACTCAGCCAATTCTCAACCTATCTTCAGCCTGCCTTGCTCAAGCAATTCATGAGGAATGCAATCCCTATTCCTTAGGAATTTCAGCCTTTCTCAGCTGTGTTGAGTATTATGGGCATCCTGTGGTGGTTTAACTGCATCTAGGCAGTCTGCTAATATCACAACTAATAGTTAACTTCCCTTTAACCTTTGTCTCAACTGGGTCTCCACTGGAACTAACATGCATGTAGATATTAGTAGTAAATCATCAGTTGCATGAAAGATCATTGATTGTGAATCCTTCTACAAATCAATTACGGAAATTAAACACAATCGCCAATCACATTAAGCAAAGAAAGAATCAAATCAAACCACAACATAGATAATTTCCTGGGGAAAGCTTACTGCTCAAAACCCCTCTATCATATATTGTATATTCCACAAGGAATCATGAAACAATTACAATGAACTCTTCTCACAAGAGTGTCATGCACTTTGCTTATCGTTTCACACTGATCTAGACAAAATTGGGCCAAGACTTAGCCAATACTCAGCCTGTCTTCAACCTGCCTTGCAATTCACGACGAATGCAATCCTTGTTCCTTAGGAATTTCAGTATTTCTCAACTACGCTGAGTATCATGGGCATCATGTGGTGTTTGAACTGCATTTGGGTAACCTGCTAATATCACAACTGATAGTTAACTTCCCTTTAACCTTTGTCTCAACTAGGTCTCCACTGGAATTGACATGCATGCATCTATTAATAGTAAATCATCAGTTGCATGGAAAATCATTTATTGTGAATTAAATAAGATTTAATTCACTTGATCTCTCACTAGCGCAACAAACAGTCACAACTAGTTCAACTGAATTTAACTCACCTAACTGATTTAACTGATTACTCATGCATTAAACTCATGCACTTAACTGCAACTTGAACTCTAAAACACATAGAATCACTCTGCATTCCTCACCAACCACCCTCAACTCGAATTTCATGAGCTAACTTAGTTTATCACACTCAGTTAACTATTACAAGCGATCATGAGAAAATATTACATTTTATTGTCCAATTTAATTCAGGGACAATTAAATTTGACACATATCCAATTTATTAAATAAATTTAATTGCACACTAATGTATCACTAGGACCCATCACTACACGACATGTGGTCCCACACTAGTGTAGGTGTTGTCATGATGTTTCTGGATGCCAGTTTCAATGTTTATTGTTGCCAACTTCAACAGGAATGACCATGTTCTTGAAGGTATTGGGAATACCATTCGGCAATACATCGAAATGGATATACAAATATTAGAGGAGAGAATCTACACTTCCGCGCGTGTCTGTGTGGAAGTAGATCTCAGCAAAGGAGTACCGTAAAGCGTCTTGTTGATCTCCAACAAAAAAACTGGTTACAACTCCTAGACTATGAAAATACTACATTCAGATGCAGAATATGTAGGCAGATGGGACAATTACAAAACACATGCCTAGATGCCAAGAAAGAAAGCAGGAAAAAAAACAAAAAAACAATAACAAAACAAAAAACAAAAAAACAAAGGTTGGCAATATCCCCCACCTGGGCCTGTGGAGGAGGTGGAAAAAGAAGAGGGTGTGGTTGTCCCCATGGAAAAAAATCAGACAACAAGTGAACCAGAGGTACAAGGGAATGTTTCACTAGATCATTTGGATCTACAAACTTTTCCGAACAGTCAGATAGGAATCCTGAGGATACAGAAAATTGTGGGAATAAATGACACCACATATTAGATAACTCAGATTCAGACAAGGACATTGGATCACAGCCAGCGGACAATCAGAATGTCCTTCTCTCCACCATGCCATCACAAGGTGAATGGCGTAAAGTCGAGAATAAAAAAGGGAGAAAAACATGATGCGTTCGTTTTTTGTCTTTTTCCTTCTCTGTTGTTTTGTTGTGACACATCTTGGTAGATTGTGTCTGGCCTTGATTTCGGCCTACTTTTGGTTGATGTGACCTGTTGCCCATTTGAGCATTACTTCATATTATGGCAGCCTCACTACATAGTGTGCTTGAGCACACGGGCGTTCTGGGTGTCTTGAATGCTTAATTGCATCTACAAAATGTAACTTTTCTTTTTTCATTAATACAAAGTTGCATATTTTTTCTTTGGAAAAAAATAAAGAGGACTTTTTGAAAAGAGTTTCAACATAAAATAATATGGAAATAATGGAACAACATAGTGATATGGCTTCCTTACTTTCAATATATATATATATATATATATATATATATATATATGACTTTGGTTGTTAAAATCCAAGAAACTGGCACAATACAAACTCGAATTCATATCGGAAAACCAACTTGTTTGGCCAATATGAATTCGCTACTTTGTTTTACTTTTTCTTCAGTTTTATTTTGCAGAAATAATCCTCCAAGACTTGAGGACAAGTCTTAAAATAAGCAAGGGGGAAGATTCGTAATAAAACTATGCAAATAGTTTAAGCAACTGTGTTGCAGAAGGGACCTGAGATATCATTCAAATATCATTACAGAAGGGACCTGAACAACATCAATATTCATTAGAAGGGGCCTGAATCAATATCAGATGCAAAAATAACATGAAACATTCTAATCTACATTAAGAGGATCAAATAAGCAGATACAAGTGTCTACATTTCATCAGAATTCATCTTTGAAGTCAAAAGGAACTATCATCATTAAAAGAGTCAAACTAGCAAAGGTCATCATCAACGAGCATTGACATTGAGCTATTATGCGAAAGGAGTACTGTAAGTGTAAAAAAAGTTCTTAAAACCTTTGATTTTGAAATTTTTTCTAGAATTGTTAAAACTAATTTAACTTGGATATGCATTCTATTACATTTATCATCCTACATCTTACATTTTTCCTACTTACATCCCACATTAAAAACATTACATTAACCTCATCCTACCTTCATCACAATCATGTTACATTCATTATCCTACCCTCATCGTAATACTATTATATTCATTACCCTACCCTACATCCTACATTAAAAAATTCATCATTTACCCCATATACTCCTACATTATCCTCCTACATAAGCATTTTTGATAAAAAAACTGAGGCTCAAATTTTTGCCCATAAGAAAAATTTTCTTGCCTACAAAACCAAAAAGAGTTAGTGTCATTATAAAAAAAATGATTTTGAAATGACCTATGCATATGGTCATTTCAAAAACAAATTAATGATGAGCATATAAAAATGAAAAACATAGGAATCGACAGGAAAATATATGAAATGCAACATACAATATGCAAACATGCGAAAAGGAATGAAAAGACAAATGTGTGATTGTAAATACATGCGATAGTGGGCATACAAAGAAATGAACGAAGCCATGTTGAAAGAATGTACATAACATAACATCGTCAATGCAAATATTATGGTGATAAGACATGCATGTAAACCCGTGGAAGGAAAAATGTACATGAAGCAAATAACACAATCAAAATTGTGACACATAGGCAGCGACGGGTAAGTAAGTCAAAGTATGAGCTGGCAGCGATAAACGGTCAAAACACTTTCAAACAAACACACCAAACTCTATGTAATGTTATATTTCACCATCATAGAACTAACCAAGCTCTGCGTAAGTATCTCTTTCACCTTCACAACAAGAACTAAGCTCAGAAGGTGAGAGTAACATTGTGCACTCACACAGCACCCTCGTGGAAGGAGGAAACAAGCAGGAAAAATGCAAAAACTGAAGAGAGGTTTGTGTAAGTCAGAGAAGAAGTTGCATAAGAAATAGGGGAGGAGATTAAGAAGTCTGTGGAGAAAAAAGAAGAGATACATCAGTGCCAACGAGGATATTGAAGGCCGAGATCTCCTCTACGCCAAGTTGACTGTGCTTCCCAACAAAATCCAAAAATTCCACGAAGAGAAGAGGTAAGAATCAATCTCGTATTTCTATCAGCAGTTGAATGAATTCCAAGGGTAGTTAAGCTCAATATGTTGGTTAATATGTGTCATTATATGAGGGAGTAAGACTTCAGTTATGGATTTGAAAACCCTACCACCATTAAACAGACATTTCCACCTATGTCGTGAATGAATCTTCGAATATGTTGAATTAAAATGATATTGTTTAACACAGGAAAACGAGTTATTACTCAAAGACATTTACAAGTTTTCTTCCAGATCAGGTATTCTAGCTCGAATCTCGAATTCCTTCATGCTTAATTATGAAAATTGTTACATGTGAAAATGCAGAGCCCTATTTTCATACACATAATGAGAAAAAAAAATAAACAGAGAAGGGATTTCGTGAAAAACTTGGAAAAACATAGATTGAAGCACGAGTCTATGGAGTAGTAAAACATTGTTAAGATTTTTTTTATTTTTTTTTCTTTAACAGAATCGGTTGCTATTTTGTATTCCAAAAAAGAGGAGGAGAAGCTCCTTGTTTACATGCTAGATTTCTTGCAGTGCAACGGAGGAAGTAGCTACAACAAAATGCTACATCTTCCTTGCTTCTATTGTTTGGGAAGAACTGAAATACATACAATGCATATATGCGTACAAACTGGGATAAAAGAAAGACATGCTTAATTATGGAAGAGGAGATTGTTGTCCTCATTTCCAGCATTCCTCACATTGTTGGAGCTGGAGCTAAGAGCTATGCGCTTATCCAAGATGTATTTGAGTATCTGAACTGATTCTTCAGTGTGTGCACACCGATTGGAGAGTGCATTATACTAATTTTGGAGTGAAGTGACCCTGTAGAGGAAAACATTAACATCTGCTTCATGCTTTTCGTCTAAGATCTTAACTTCTGTTTGCAGCTTTGCATCGAGGATTTTTTGATGAGCCCCGATTTGTTCCAGCTCTGCTTGCATATCTGTGCAGTGTAGACAATCTTCGTTGCGTGCCATGTTTATGGCAAAGAAGGATCAAAAGGATAACGTAGATTTGGCAGTGAACAAGGAGCTGAGAAGAGCAGAGGCCACAAAAACATAATGTTGAGGAACGAGAGGGAGAGCGCCATAATAGCAGAGAGGAAAGGAGGAGCGCGGGAAAGAAGACCCGGGATGGGAGCGAAGGGGAAATCCAAAGGCACAATCAAAGGAGCTCTGAATAGGGGGAAATTACCACTACCATAGCGAGTGAGGGGATGCTTGAGGATGAGAGGATCAGGTGAATAAATAGGACAGTGCAAGAAGAGGGAGGCGGCTTGGGGGGAGACCCAAAGAGATAAGGTCACGGGGAAGCGAATGGTGGGAGTACGAAGCACAAATAATTCTGAGGGAGGGATCCAAATAAATATTGAGTCTGTCTACAATAAGATCATGGCAGAGGCATGAGATATGTAACATTATTGCAAAAAATTTGCTCCGAGATTCGAGCACAAGCTCTGTTTGCGAGTTGATCAGCATCCTTATTGTTTCTTCGGAGGATGTGATAGAAGGTTGTTCCTTCCATCACTTTTAAGAGGCTGCGACATCTGTTGATTGTTTGATGGAGAGCTATGTTGTTTATAGGTCGAGCATGGTTCATCATATTGATGATAATGGAAGAATCACCAAAAACCATAGCATTAGAAATGTTGAGCTTTTTTAGCTGATATTGTTAAGATGTTTTTATGGTCTTTTACACAATGAGCAAATTTTTCTATAAGTTTTGAAGAGAAGTGGACTCCTTTTTGTAGCAGAACATAGAAGATTGAAGAATATTCAAGCAAGGGAATAATTTCATTTTTTTCAAAGAGCTTCAAAGATCAGGTAAACCTATTTACCATGATAATTATCCATGAATGAAAATTGCATGAAGAAAAAGACAAAGGTATATATCTACATGTATTTTTGTTTATGATGAGGATGTTAACTGTCCAAGGATACATTAATTGGTATACAGAGCACATGGAAACCAAAATTGAGCCAAAGGAATTCAAGATAGAGAACTGGGGGAAAGAAATCACAGAGAGATTGTATCAAATATGATTGATAGGGTTTCTTCATAAATTTAATGGGCATAATGAAAATATTACACACGAATTCATAAATCATTATGAATAGGGACAAACAATAGTGGGTGACCTCTCCATACCACTAAACCCATAATTTCTTTCCAAGCTCTAGATCTTCCCTTAACAAGAGAAGAATACCACAAAGGTTTACATTTCAAAGAGAAAGGTTAGACATTCTTCCTAGAAAAACATAGAAAAGGATCCTTTGACATAGAAAAAGGAATCCCATGGAACTGGTTAAGTGAACCATGGTCAGAATTAATATTGATCATCCAAATATATTTTACATGTGACAACCGGTTCAGTGTAGTATATCTTTACCACATTAGGCTACTTCAACACATGAAGGGAGAATCCAAGATTAATCTACCCTATTTCTTCTCAAGGAGCTTGATCAAAATGATAAAGGGTGATAAAAACAAAACTGAAACAAAATAAGCACACATTTATCATCAAGGGCTCATTAAAATACTTGTATAACATCAGGTGAGAAGCAAGGAATTGATTTGGAAATATTTTTTGGTCAGCATCATCTTGAGGGGAAAACAACAAAGGAAAAATTTGAACAAATGCATGTGACTAGGAGCATTACGAATTCTCCTATGTATCCTAGGACTAGATCCAAGAAGAAACATGATAGTGTCATGATTGAGAAAGAAAGATCCTTCCTAAAAAAAAAGACTCAGAGGTAGAAATTGTTGAACCTCGAACAACATCAAAACAAATTAATGAGATAGTTCAAAGAATGGAGAGAGATGTCCAAGAAGAACCTTTAGAGAGGGATTCCTACTTCAAACATGCATGGGTAGGAACCACTTCATCACATTCATTTGCTAAGGAGACCGTAGGAGAAGAAATAGAGCTGCATTAAGAAGAACACCTCAAGAAGATAGAAGAGTTGACAAGATAGTTGGAGGTTAACAAGATTTTGGAAAGTCACTTGAAGAAAGAAAATAAGATGTACAAAGAAAACAATAAAAATCTAATTAAAGAAAATGATAAATTGACCAATAAACTTGGTAAGCTTGAAACAAAGAACATCCTCATCTCCAAACAAGCTTATATATGGCTCAATGAGAAGAAAACATGGCAATACAAATATGAGAGGCAGAAGGTAAAGGCCACCATCTACAAGGAAGGAAGGTATGAGGGTATTGATTGTCTTCTTCAGGTTGCACAACAAGAGACTACAAGATCAAGGACAGTGGGCACATTAGCACTCAGAAGATCAAAGAGGAGAAAGCAAGCATGAGGACATGCTTGAAGATCAACAAGGGGGAGACGTTGGCCCTCAATTTTGGTCAATTTTTCCTATAAAAAATCCACCTAGTTTCCATAATATTCCACCTTATACCATCCAAATATGCCTTATTTTGACCTTATTATGCATATTTAGGTAAATAAATTAAGTTTTTCAAATTTTAAATATTTTTGTAAAAATTGGGTCTTAAGAGTCTTTTTGGACATAACTGGAAATTCCCGTAATAGCTTCATGGAAGTCATATGTGCAGAACACTTAGGCACAAGCTGAGCATACATTTGGAAAGCTTTGGAACTGCGGATGGAAAATCATCTATTGGTTTGGTCAAATTGAGCTAAAACATGCCCGGTCAACACTGGTCAAAGATGACCTATTTTTCAGAAATCCCTAGGAAAAGGGCAGAATTATTATTTTTGGGGATTTTCCAAATTTTGTGAAATTGAATGGATGAGTTCGACCTATATGGATGGGATTAGGATGGATAAGACTGTTAGAGACATTATAGCTTGGTTTTTTTTATCATTTGTTTATTTAAACCAAGCTTATGAACCATTCAAGCATGGAGAATTTGTATAATTTTATATTGAGACTTCTGAATATTTTGAGATAATTTGAGGAACCAGTTCCACCTTTTATTTTCTGCAGCTGAGAAGTTCTTCAAGTTTGCAAGGCAAGGGTGGAGGGGCCCCACACCAAGCTAAGTACACTTTTTGGTTAAATAGCATAATTTTTATGAACTAGTTTTGCTTTAGATTTATTCAATCATTTAAATGTGCGAAGATCTCTTATGTTTGCTAGATGACTCCTAGTTTAATTCTAATTTTCATATGAAGGGACAAATAAGATTTTAAGTTAAATTCTCCTTCTATCTGATCAAGAACAACAACTAAAATTCATCCTCTTTTCCTTGCTTGAGTTGTTTCCTGAATTTCTAGTTTTAATGCAATGGTGACGATGATGGAATAGAATTGTAAAGAAGGACAACCTGGACATCCTAAGTTAGGAGCCCCTTCTCCTACTTTTATTCATCATAAAGTATTGTTAATAAGCTATTTGATTTATCTTCATGAAGGTAGTACTGCGGAGAAGGACAATCATGATCTCCTAAGTTAAGAGCCTCTTCCCTCACTTATTACATATTGAATCAGGAATTACTTAGATATATTTATATTTGTAATATGCATTTCCATAAATCCTCAAATTTAGAATATATTTGTAATATGCGTTTCTTCCAACTTCTAAATTTTGTCTTCTAAAATTGACTACATTTGAAATCCATATATTTTGGACATGCTTCCAAGCTTACAAACCCAGATTGATAAGTAAATACTTGTGTTAGTTTACCCAGTAAATTGACCCAACAAACTCTTCGAATTTACTATATTGTTTAGGTTTGGTTAGGTGGCCCAAATAATGAGTGTTTGTTTCAAAACATTCACAGAGGTCTAAGACAAATTGTGTCCAAGAAATATAACCCCAATGCGAGTTCTTATGACAATGGCACCATTGTTAATGTTAAGGATCTAAAAACAAACACCCACTCAAAGTTTCATTAAGTCATTGGTGATGTTGTGTAAGGAAATATAATGTTTCATCCAAGGGATCTAGCCTATAGGGTTAAAACCATCAAATTTGTCGAGATCCTCTTTAGGGAGTTGATTCCACGTTTGAGTCATATGGTTATGAATAAGTGGGTAAGAGTTAGGCCCCATGGGATTGGTCAATTTATCTCCCTCTAGTTGGGACGACTAGTCTTGGTATTGATAACCTTTGAATTGATTGTACATTACCATGAGTTAGGATAGTTAGTCTAGAACTGAATCCAATTTAAAGATCTATGCATAGATGGAAGAAAATTTTTACTTGACAAATGAGTGTGTTTGCTCCATTTTATGTGTTAGAGATACAGCAGCGGAAATATAAAATCAAATAAGACACACAACATTCAACCATGAAAAACACAAATTTTAACGTGGTTCACCCAACCAATCTGGGCTACGTCCACCTAACAGGGCATCGGCAATCTCATTAATCAACTGCAGAAATACAATAGCAGAGTTTCTCATCTGCTCAGCTCTTCCTCACAACACATTCCTCATCATGCTAACTTGCCTCTACGGGCTTACATTTTATAGCTGTGAATGAAAACAAACTCATAAATTCTCTCACAACAAATATAGGATGCATTAACTCCTCATCAGAAACTGATGGAGCCAATGTAGCAACAAATCCTATTGTTGTCATCTACATGAGATTTTCTCCAGATTTAATTAAAAAATAAGAAAATAAAATCTCAACAATCTCCACCTTGACAACAATTAGCCTGATACCCTGTTTCATTATTATTTTTATCTTTTCTGCAAGCCAAGAGAAGCCAGACACCATCGTAGCTTCTCTAACAAAACTGGTTTCGTGAACATGTCTGCACAGTTTTTCTTTGTATGCACCTTTTCAAGAGAGACTCCCCTTTCAGTGATAACCTGTCTTACAAAATGGTATTTGATAGGTATATGCTTTGATTTACTATGATAGGCGGGATTTTTAGCCAAGTGAATTGCACTTTGACTATCACAAAATAACTTGATGTTGTCCTGCAACCTACCAAACTCACCAAACAAACCTTTCAACCAAACTGCTTCTTTGCAAGCATGCGAAGCAGCTATGTATTCTGCTTTTGTAGTGGATAAAGCAACAATGTTCTGTAGCTTTGACATCCAGCTAATAGCTCCACCTGCAAGAGTAAAGACATACCCTGAAGTTGACCTTCTCTTATCCAAATCACCTGCAAAATCATAATCAACATATCCACAAACATATTCACTGCTTCTGTTATAAGTGATACAATAATCACTTGTGCCTCTCAGATACCGAAGCACCCATTTCACTGCTGACCAGTGTTCTTTTCCTGGATTTGCCATATACCTGCTGACAACCCCAACTGCATGTGAAATATCTGGTCGAGTACAAACCATCGCATACATCAAACAACCTACTACATTGGCATATGGAATTAGAGACATATATTCCTTTTCTTCATTAGTGTTAGGACATAAACTTGAAGAAAGCTTAAAATGGGAAGCAAAAGGGACTGAAACAGGCTTCACATTGTTCATACCAAACCTCAAGAGTATCTTCTCAATATACTTATGTTGTGATAGCCACAGCTTACCATTGCTCCCGTCTCTGAAAATCTCCATGCTCAAAATCTGTCTTGCTGCTCGTAGATCTTTCATATCAAACGTCCAAGCCATCTGAGCCTTTAACTTGTTGATCTTTATTATGATTTTGCTTGCTAAAAGCATATTGTCAACATACAACACTAAGATAATGAACATGCCATTACTTAATTTCTTAAAGTAAACACAATGATCATATTCACTTCTTATATAATTTTGACTCATCATGAAAGAATCAAATTTCTTGTACCACTGTCGAGGCGACTGCTTCAAACCATACAATGATTTCTTGAGCCTACAGACAAATTTCTTGTTGCGATTTTGAACAAACCCTTCCGGTTGTTCCATGTAAATTTCCTCATCTAAATCTCCATGTAAAAAAGCAGTTTTAACATCTAGTTGCTGTAATTCTAAATCAAGTAAAGCAACTAATGCTAACACAATCCGAATTGAAACAATTTTTACAACTGGTGAAAATATCTCATGAAAGTCAATGCCTGCTTTCTGAGAAAAACCTTTCGCGACCAGCCTCGCTTTGTACCTATCTTCTGTATCATCAAAACCCTTCTTCAATTTGTAAACCCACTTACATCCCACAGTTTTTCCGTCTTTAGGAAGTTCTACCAGATCCCATGTGGCATTCTTTGCTAACGCCTTCATCTCGTCCTTCATAGCTTCTTTCCACTTACCACTGTTTGAACCTTCTATAGCTTCCTGATGGGTCAAAGGTTCATCATCGTTAGCAGTTAAAGCAACTGAAGTAACATAATCATCATACCTTTTAGGAAGTCGTCTGATTCTTGTAGACCTCCTTAAAGATGTTTCTGGTACTTCCACAATTTGCTGATTATTATCTGTAGGAACTTCTTCATGATCAGCATCTGAAATACGTTCATGATCTGCATATGAAACTTGTTCATGATCTGAATCTGAAACTTGTTCATCTAGACTATCATCAGTATTTGAACTGGTTTCAAACTGAATGTGTTGAAGTTGAGGTACATTATCCTGTTTCAATTTATCATCTACATCTAGATTTTCAAGTGAGGATTCATTAAATTTAACATCTCTGTTAATGATGATCTTGTGAGTAGTAGGATCCCACAACCTGTATCCCTTAGTCCCATCACCATATCCAACAAAGATATATATTTTTGATTTAGGATCTAACTTAGAACGCTGATGTTTCGGAACTAGAGCATATGCATAACAACCAAAAACTTTCAGTTTAGAATAATCACATGGATAACCTTTCCATACCTCTTGAGGAATTTTGCATCCTATTGCAGTTGATAGTGATCGATTTACCAAGTAACAAGCTGTAGAAACTGCTTCTGTCCACAATTCCTTCTACAAGTTGGCGTTACTAAGCATACTTCTTGCTCTCTCTAGGAGAGTCATGTTCATGCGTTCAGCAACTCCGTTTTGCTGAGGAGTATATACAGTGGTTTTATGTCTTTCGATCCCAACATCCTAGCAATAATTATCAAATTCCTTTGAAGTAAACTCACCACCATTGTCAGTTCTTAAACATTTAATGGTTCTTCCAGTGATGTTTTCAACTAATGCTCTAAACTGTTTGAAAACTGTAAATACATCAGACTTCTTATTTAACATGTAGACCCACACTTTTCTAGAGAAATCATTAATAAAAGATACAAAATATGACGATCCTCCATATGAGGTTGTAGGAGATGGACCCCAAACATCAGAATGGATATAATCAAGAATTCCCTTACTAGTATGTTTTCCAGTTTTAAACTTCTGCTTGCTTTGTTTCCCAAACAAACAATGTTTGCAGAAATCTAACTTAGAATATTTTAAACTAGGAAGTAACTTACGATCAGATAAAATTTTTAATCCTCTTTCGCTCATATGACCCAAACTTTGATGCCATAAACGAATAGAATTACTGTCATTTTCAGATACTGTAGAAGCATGATCTGACTCTGTTCTTCCTTCTAACTGAAAAAGATTTCCAACCTTCTTTGCTTTCATTACTAGTAAAATTCCTTTATAAACTTTCATTACTCCACCTTGAATAAAGGTTTTATATCCATTAGTGTCTAGTACTCCTAGTGAAATGAGGTTTTTCTTAGTTCAGGTACATGTCTTACATCAGTTAGAATTTTATTTGTCCCATCAAACATTTTAATCTGGATGCTTCCAATTCCCACAATATTACATGAGACATCATTTCCCATGTAAACAACTCCATCATTGATTGATTTATAAGTTTTAAACCACTCTTTATGAATGCACATGTGATTTGACGCACCAGAATCTAACAACCAATGTTGATCATGATTAGACAAACTAACTGATAACACTTCATCACTCATACCTGAAATTGATGCCGAACCTGTATCTGTCGTGTTTGCTTCTTTCTTCTCTGTCAAAGGGTCTCCATTGGATGTTTGCTGTCTCTTCCAATAGTCCTGCTTTAGATGTCCTGATTTGCCACAAAACCAGCACTTTACCTTACTCTTCTTCCCTTTCGATTTTGAACGCGAGTTGTTGTGCTTACTGAAGCGTCTTTCTTTAGAACGACCTCTGACCATCATTGCTTCTGATGTAGAGGTTTCTAAATTTGACCTCTTCCTTGTTTCTTCGGACAACAAAGCTCCAACAACATCATCAAATTCAAGGGTTTCTGATGAACTAAGACTTATAGAAGTAACAAAATGATCCCATGACTCGGGCAACGAGCATAATAAAGTGACAGCTTTATCTTTTGATTCAAATTTTACTTCTATACTTTCTAACTGCACCATGAGAGTATTAAAGGTATTCAGATGATCAGTTATCGTCGTACGTTCTTTCATGCGCAAGCTGTACAACTGTCGCTTCAGAAGAATCCTATTGGTTAAGGATTTTGTCATGTACAGCTTTTCAAGCTTTGACCACAAACCAGCAGCAGTTTTCTCTGACACGATGTTAAACAAAACATCATCCGCCAAACACAGTCGAATGCCGCTCAATGCTCTTTCATCCAGATCACTCCATTCATCATCTGTCATGGTGTAAGGCTGTTTGGATTTTCCCAACAGCGCCTTCGCCACGCCTTGTTGCACAAGTAGATCATACATCTTTACTTTCCAGATCTCGAAGTTCTTTTTGCCATTGAATTTTTCGATTTCAAACCGGGCACTTTGTGTTTTTGCCATAGCTTAATAGCTCGTGTCACAAAAAATCTCCAATTGCAACTTTTTAATAAATGAAATTTTTTTTTTATATTTTAATCAAAAAATAATTTTGATTAAAAAATTGCCCTTTCCTTAAAGAATGCCTTCAATTAAAAAAAACTTATACCCTTCACCTTAAAAAAAAAAAAAAAAAAGGCCTTTCTCTTAATACCAAATGTAAATGGAATTTACATTATTAAACATTATAAAAAGGCTTTTAATAAAATCGATTTATTCTCATCACTTCAAAAATCGATTTATTCTTTTTTTTAAAAAGACCAATTCAAAAAATCGATTTATTCTTAAACCACTTTAAAATCGATTTATTCTTTTTAAAACGACTGCTTCAAAAAATCGTTTTATTTAAACCACTTCAAAAAACCGATTCTTCACAAATCGTTTTATGAAATATGAAACACAAAACAATTTCTAATAAAACAAATCGACCCCTTTTTTCTTCAAATGACATTTAATATATATATATATATATATATATATATATATATATATATATATATATATATATATATATATATATATATATATATATATATATATATATATATATATATATATATAACTGAAGGCATTCCGATACCTGTCTAGCTCACGGCATAGCGGAATAAGAGCTCAGCAAACGATCTTGGCATGTCAACAGTCCACGGTTCTTTGAAGTAACCCGGGATTATGCTATATGCTATCTACGCATGCCCACAGCCATCGGCTGTCTCGGTATTACAGTGGCATGCAGCGTATCGTTCACAAGCCAACTCACAGCTCGTCCAGCATTTGCAGCTTTATCCAGCCCAGCTGCACTGACATCAAACCTCGACAGTGCTTCTCCAACTCAGCATTCAGACTTATACTCAAATCAATGACGGCTTTGCGCTCCGATACCAATTGTTAGAGATACAACAGCGGAAATATAAAATCAAATAAGACACACATCATTCAACCATGAAAAACACAAATTTTAACGTGGTTCACCCAACCAATCTGGGCTACGTCCACCTAACAGGGCATCGGCAATCTCATTAATCAACCGCAGAAATACAATAGCAGAGTTTCTCATCTGCTCAGCCTTCCTCATTACACATTCCTCCTCATGCTCACTTGCCTCTACGGGCTTGCATTTTATAGTTGTGAATGAAAACAAACTCATAAATTCTCCCACAACAAATATAGGATGCATTAACTCCTCATCAGAAACTGATGGAGCCAATGTAGCAACAAATCCTATTGTTGTCATCTACATGAGATTTTCTCCAAATTTAATTTAAAAATAAGAAATAAAATCTCAACATTATGTTACAATTCATCACACACAGTTTCCAAGGTGGAGACTCAATTATTAAGTTCATTGCTTCTAGTAGTCATAGGGATGATGGTCCACAAGAAAAACATAACTAGAGAGTGGACCAAGGTGATCAATGTTTCCTTCTGGATCTACATTAAGACAGGTCCTAAACAAGGGTGTGGTGAGGATCCAGACTCTTTTATGTTTTTAAACTTATGTGGAGTTATAGTCCCACCTAAATAATATTGCACCAATAGAGTGCTCAATTTTGATATTGCAGTTTATGTAGGAGTTTCACGATTAGCAACAAGGAGTAGGGTTTCAAGTGTCTCGAGGAAAAGGGAGTGACATGTGTTATGAGTCTTTGATACATGTATGAGGTTCAATAGTGTACTCAACCCAATTTCCTATGGAACTAACTAAGGAGGTTCAATTATACCCTTAGTCACGTTACCTAATTACCTTAGGGTACGTCCACTAAAGTTATCTTGTGCGGTACTAGTCGAAGGGGTACTAATAGGGGTTACAATGGTGTCCAACTAGGTGAAACCTCATGTGTTTCCTACATGTATGCTCCCCCTATCGTGGTTTTACTTACCAAATGACAAATCAATGTGTTATTTATATTTGTGGAAACACGTCTCTAGTATGAAAAAAATTGCTATGAAATATGTGCTCGGGAAATTGCTTCAACACCACTTGTGGTGGTTTTTATTGATAAATTGAAAGATGCATAGTAAAATTAATAAATTTTACCCATATTTACTACAAAAAAACAATAAATTTTAATCTCAATAGCTAGATATAGAGCCAAATAACTACAAAATATAATACCTTTATTGATGAAAGAAATGTTCAATTGCCTCATCAAGGGAACAATCCCCAATTGAGTGGAGCTCCAATCATAATAAACTTCACAAATCATCTCCTTTACACTACTTCTACTTCTTTATATGGCACTATCTACCGCATAGGGGCATTTTAGATGGGGAACTTTCTAGTAGGTGGAACATTATCATAAACCTTCTTATAATATTTCTTTAACACTACTACATGGATCTTATTTACTACAGATGACCTCCATATGTAACAACCTATCAATCTACTTAGGGAGGTAGGGAGAGTAGGGCCCTAACGAAAAACTATTTATCGATTTTCCATAAATATCTCAATAAACTTTTATTAGGTTTAAAGGTAGTTAAGAATGCTTACATTCCATGATAAATTTCATTGAGGGTTTGAATTTGTTTATTCTAGATGAAAAATAAACTAAAATCCCAATTTATGAATTTAGTCAAAATCACTAGGTTGTGCTCCTTAGGGAGATCATAACTCACTTGTTGGCTTCTTGCAGTTTTAAAGTTTTTTATTTGTTTGTTTAAGCTTTTTTTAGGGTCATTTATTTCAAGCATAATTCCCCTTGCTTTAATAAGTTCCAATGCTCATAAGCATTTACCTTCCTCTTATGACTATATTTCTATCATTTCCTTGTAATTATTTTCATCTACATGATCTCATTATTAGGTCATTGATTGTCATTTGGGGTAGAGATACTTCTACCATATTAAATATGGTTTGAGACGATATTTTGAATTAGTTCTTGTTGATCTAATTTCCTTGCAATATAATAATTCGATCCATTTTTATCTCGTCTCCTTGTGTGATCTTTGTTGGAGTCCTTTAACCTTTGTATTTTTCATTGAAGTTGGGAGCTCAACCCCTAGGGTCATTTATGAGCTATTTGATTTATTTTCTTCATTTTGGTCATTTGTCTTTGTTCTCGATATTTCATCATCCTTTCTCATTGTAATAATTTCCTCTTGTCACATTCTTCATTAATTAATTTGTGGGTGTTCCTTTACATTTTGTTTTTATTGATTCCTTTATTTTTCCCACCCTTATAAACTTACTCACCTTTATATTGGGTTAGGAATTTTCCCTCATTCTTTTCGTGTGTCCCTTTCTCATTTTGGGATATGTTGGCAGTGATGTTAAAGATGTCCATATTAACAACAATGCCCAACTTTGTCTAGGAAGCTTTCATAATTGATTAACGATCTCCACTGATGACCTTCATGATACAATATTATGTATTGTTGATATAGGTAGTAGTTTTATTAGATCCATGCATGCATAAATCTCAAAATAAGTCTTTAGTCTCATTAATTTCATTATCTCCAAAATTTTAGGGAAATCTTAATTAAATCTCTTATTTCCTTCAAGAATGTCATGTCATAAAACTCAAGTGAAAGGGAGTATGATATCATTCGAACTTGCACCTTTGAGAAATATTCCATTTTCAAATCAAAACCAATGATCTAATGATCCGGATTTATGCAGGAACGCAATAAAATACAGAAATATACATAAACAAGGAGATGTAACGGAAATAATGCTTCATTTCATTAATAACAAATGACTGAAATATGCTTACAGACATAATGTAAATAAACATCTAGGGCGTTGGTAGGTTTATCTCTGAGAAGAGATGTGGGGGCTACAAGCCTTTGAACTGTGTTACAAAACAAATGGCTGAAACATGCTTACAGGAATAATAGAAATGAGTGGGCAAGGGCACTAGTAGCGTATCCCTGAGAAGAGATGTGAAGGCTACAAGCCTCTCCACTATGTCACAATGAGGCTCGCAGGCCTATTTATTGTTGAGAATCAATGTAGAACCCGAAACATCCAAAAACCTAACCCTAGGAGATGAAGCGCCAAAACTGTGGGCCCCGTTTGGGTAAATTGGTGTTTCAACTTCCTAGGGACATAACTTTGGCATACGATCTCCGTTTGACTCGCTCAATAGCTCGTTAGAAATATCTATTGGAGGAGTACAACTTTTGGTGTGAGAAACATCGGTCCATGGACCCATGTTGCTCTAGATTTTTCCCAAAAACGTCGTTTAGGGCTTCAAAACGACTCCGGAAGTTCAGGACCCAAAAAACTGCTAAAACTAGTAAATTGTGCTGCAACTTAAAAAAAGAAAGAACCGATGGTGGGGGTTCAAATGGAATAGGTGGGTGGCCACCAATAAACACCTGGATCATCAAAGCCCCAAAACAGCTCCAGGAGTGTAGGACCTGAAAACCTGCTAAAAATAGTAAGTTGTTGGAAGTGAAGAACTAGAAGAGTTGATGTTGTGGGTCCAAATGAAATAGGTAGGTGGCCACCAACATCCACTTGGATCATTCCTCCCTCCTTAGGAAGAAATGGTCCTCATTGCGTTAAGTTCCTCCATGGGGGGGGGAATTCTGCTGAACTTGGTATTGGATTTGTCCAGGATGTCGTAAACCTGTTGGCGAAGATGCTGGATATAGATGTGCCGTCGATGGGCAACGATTGAAGGATCTGGGAAAATTTATCCATCATTACGTTCCTTTGTTTCTCGAGGGCCTCCTCGAGCAAGATTTTGACAAAATCTCTTGCTCCCTCGTCTTTCTTTCCTTCTGCCATGGGGGGTCGTCGGGGCTTACGAGGCTGATCTTGGAAGGGTGCAACTAGATCGATCCCAAACTCCTTATACCCTGACTGCGTTGGGGACATGTAAAGAAAAACAGAGAAAGAGCAGACCCACTCTGATACAACTGATACGGATTTATGCAGTAACACAATAAAATACATAAATATACATAAACATAGAGATGCAACAGAAATAATGCTTCATTTAATTAATTAAAAATGACTAAAATATGCTTACATACATAATCTAAATAAACAGATAGGGCGTAGGTAGGATTATCTCTGAGAAGAGATGTGGCGTGCTCTGTAACCAGCTCCAAAAATAGAAGAAAAGAGATATCAATGCCTTAGAAATGAGCCACTTCGAGGGGGCAACCTCCAATACATTACATAAATGAACAATTCTTGGATGATACAATTTACAAAACCTCCTTTCTATATATAGGAGTCCATGCGGCCATAATGTAATCCTAGTGGGCCACAATGTAATCATAGCCGACCTAACAATAATAATTTAAGGGCACAATAATAACAAAATGGGGGTTACAAGGGTACAATAATAACAATAATGGGGTTACGCTAACAATAATAAGGGACTATACTAGTGATATAGGGACCTAACATGCCCCTCTCCTTCAAAAAAGTGTTGTCCTTAACGCTTGAGTAGCTCCGGGTGCTTCTGTATAAAATTCTCATCCTCCCATGTAGAATCTTCAGTGGCTAAGTTCTTCCACTTGATGAGATACTTTGAGATTGATCGATTCCGTAGCTGTCGAATTCTTGTTTCCATGACCGCTTCAGGTTCCAATATGAATTTTCCTTCCTCATCAAGTTCTGGCAATATTGTTTGAACTGGAAGATTTTCACCTATAACCTTCTTTAAGCATGAAACATGGAAAATTGGATGTACTCACGAAGAAGCAAGAAGCTCCAATTTGTATGCCATAGTACCAATCTTTTGCAACACCTTGTAAGGACCATAGTACTTTGGCGATAATTTATTATCCTTCTTAGCTTTCTTGAGGGACATTTGTTTGTATGGTTGTAGCCGTAAAAATACCCAATCTCTTACATCAAAACTTCTCTCGCTGCGATGTTGATCTGCCTGTTGTTTCATTCGATTTTGTGCCAAATTCAGGTTATCCTTTAAGAGTTGGAGAACTTCTTTCTGATGCTCGATGTGATCTTCCACTGCTTGAACCTTCGAATTTTCTCTTAAAGATGATGTGATGGATGGTGGATGATATCCATAAAGTGTCATAAATGGGGTCATTTTTGCTGCAATATGGAAGGAAGTGTTATACCACCATTCAGCGAGAGGTAACCATTTGACCCATTGTGTTTGTTCATCAAATACAAAACAACGAAGATATCCTTCCAAACATTTATTTACTATCTCAGTTTGACCATCAGATTGAGGATGATAAGATGAGCTATGAGCTAATTGAGTACCCAAACAAGAAAATAACTCCATCCAAAAATTTCCAGTAAAAATGGGATCTCTGTCGCTCACAATAACCCTTGGGCTTCCATGTAGCTTTTGAATTCTCTCCATAAATGTAGTAGAAACCGTACTTGCTTTAAATGGATGAGATAATGCACAAAAGTGTGCATACTTGGTAAGTCTATCAACTACCACCATGATGACACTCTTTCCTTCGGACTTAGGTAAACCTGTGATAAAATCCATTGAAATTTCCTCCCAACGTTGACTTGGAATGGATAAAGGTTGTAGAAGTCACGGGGTCTTAATTGTCTCCACTTTATTCTGCTAGCAAACCAAACATTCCGCCACAAACTTTTGAATATCAGATTTAAGGCCATCCCAAAAAAATTCTTTCTTCACCTTGTGGTAAGTTTTTAAAAATCCTGAGTGTCCTCCTAAAGGAGAAGTGTGCAATTCCGGAAGAATCTTTTGTTTTAGTTGGGAATTCTTACAAAGATATAAGCGATCTTTGTACCATAAGGAATCATTTTTCCAACTAAATGTATCGGATGTACTAGGATCTTGCTGCAACTTTTGAATGAGTGTCCATACATCTTTGTCCTTCTTCCATTCATCTCTTGCTTCAGTTATCCAATCTGATTGGATAATAGAAATGGCACAAAGCAATGCTTCCACCTCTTCATTCTTTCTTGAGAGTGCATCTGCAACAACATTAAGCTTTCCTTTTTGTAGATTATTTCAAAGTCATAACCCAACATCTTTGTGACCCATTTTTGTTGCTCTTCTGAAGATAGTCTTTGTTCCAAAAAGTGTTTAAGACTATCATGATCAGTTTTACCTTGAAGTGTCTTCCCATTAGGTAAGTTCGCCATTTCTTTAGTGCATGCAGTATTGCTAACATTTCCTTCTCATAAATAGGTTTCTGTAAATACTTTCCTTTGATTAGATGACTTTCAAAAGCAATGGGTCTTCCTTCCTGCATTAAAACTGCACCAATTCCATTTCCTGAGGCATCACATTCCACAATAAAGGTTTTTGTGAAGTCTGGCGTAGTTAAGACTGGTGCTAGGCACATTGCCTCTTTAAGATGTTCAAAGGCCTTAGTTGCTTCAAGAGTCCATGAAAATGCATCTTTCTTCAATAATGTTGTTAGAGGTGCTGCTATTCTCCCATAATTCTTAACAAACTTGCGATAATACCCTGTTAAACTGAGAAATCCTCGCAACTGCTTTATGGTTGTGGGGACTTTCCATTCCTTAATGGCTTTAATTTTGTTAGGGTCTACCTTAACACCCTCGTGAGATACAATATGACCCGGATATTCCACCTCTTGTACTCCAAAGAAACATTTGGATGTTTTTGCATATAATTGTTTCTCCTGTAATAGTTTGAGCACCCTGTCAACATGTTGAACATGATCCTTCCAAGACCTGCTGTAGATTAGTATATCATCAAAAAATACTAGCACAAATTTCTAAGGAAGGGTTTGAAAATGGAATTCATCAACCCTTGAAATGTAGAAGGTGCATTGGTAAGGCCAAAAGGCATGACCAAAAATTCATAATGACCCTCATGAGTTCGAAATGCTGTTTTTGGACTATCTTCAATCTTCATTCTAATTTGATGATATCCTGAACGAAGATCCAACTTGGTAAAATAAATTGCTCCATGTAATTCATCCAATAATTCATCAATCACAGGAATGGGAAATCTATATTTAATGGTGAGCTTATTGAGCTCCCTATAATCCAGACACATTCGCCATGATCCATCCTTCTTGTGTACCAATACTACAGGAGCAGAGAAAGAACTTTGACTAGGTTGAATTATACCGGCCTCTAACATTTCTGCAATCATACGTTCAATTTCGCTCTTTTGGAAGTAAGGATATCTATAAGGCCTGATGTTTGGAGGAACACTTCCCGGAATCAAATGAATAGCATGATCATGATCACGAATAGGTGGGAGTCCTTTGGGAGTTTCAAACACCTTGGAATGATTGTCCAAGACTTGTTGGAGATCTGCAGAAATAGATGATTTTGGTGTTGGAACTTCTAGTGAGCATAATTGTGCAATTACGCCTCGTTGTTCTTTCTTTAGAAGCTTTGTCATGACATTAGAGCTTATTATCCTTCCTGGCTTCCCTGCAATACCTCGTAATTCAAATTCCTTTCCTTCTGAAAAAAATTTCAAGAAAAGTTCTTGAAAATTAAAAGCTACCGTCCCCAAAGATTGTAACCATTGTACTCCTAGTACAACATCGGCACCTCCCATAGGAATGGAAAGCATTGGACTAGTCAATACATATTCCCCCATGGTTAGCTTGATATTATGGCATTTTCCAGAGCAATTTATAGTTCCTCCATTTGCAACCATCACCTGACATTCTGGTGCTGGGTATAGGAAACAATTTAATTCCTTGGCTACCTTACAATGAATAAAATTATGGGTGCTACCTGAATCAATCAACACTATTACCCTTTTCTTCTTGATATGTCCTTCTGTCTTGAGAGTTTGAGGAGTGGTAATTCCTGCCAGTGCATTACACGATATGGTCGGATTCATTTCTTCCTCTTCTAGGGCTGGTTCTTGGTGTATATCCTCTTCTTGTTCATTTTCTTCTTCTTCTTGACAATCTATGTAAAATAATTTATTCTCAGCACACTTATGACCTTTAGTGTATTTTCTATCACAACTATAGCAAATCCATTTTACTCTTTTTTCTTCCAATTGTTGTGGAGTCAACCTTGTAGGTTGTGGAAATCTAGGCGTAGCAACACTTCCTTCTTTATAGAATTGAGTGGTAGGCTTCCTTGTCGCCATAATTTTACATTCAACTTTTCTTGCCAACCTGAATGCCTTCTCTAATGAATCAGGTTCCAACACACGAACTTCATGTTGGATGTTATCCTTTAGAGTACCTATGAAGAGATCAATCCTGTGTTCCTCTGGAATATCGGTTACCCTTATATTCAATTTTTGGAAGTCCTCAATGTGCTGCCCCACTAAACCCTTTTGTTTGAGATTTATCAATTGGCTAAAGAAGGTGTTGCTCTTTGTATCCTCATAATGTGCTATCATTTCTTCCATAAAAATTGACCAAGTGACAATTTTTTTACGGGAGCAAAGCCATCGATTGTTCTAAATGTAAAGTTGCAATGCGTACCTTTTGTGTGTTTTGCACATTATGGAGATCAAAATATTGCTCCATCTGTAGTATCCATGTTACAGGATCCTTTCCATCAAACTTTCTCATATCCATTTTTGGAATATGGTGGTTCTTCCCTCCAACGGTAGAGTTTATGAAATCACGATTAACATTTATTTTGTTCTCATCATGAGTTTCCTCTACTATCTTTTCACCATTAGCAAACATTTCTTGTATCAACTTTGCCAAACCTTCGTTGTCTACTTTTAGATCCTTCTTCATGTTTTCCATGTTGTCTTTCATTTTTCATCGATCTTAGCTTCCATGTCATCCATCTTAGCTTCCATGCCCACTTCCATGCCATCCATCTTAGCTTCCAAACCATTCATCTTAGCTTCCACTCCTTTCTTCAAACCATCCATCTTAGTTTCCACGCCTTTCTTCAAAACTTCCATTTCATTTTTTGTTGTTCTTTGCGAGAGCGAAATTTGTTGCATTTGCTCTTGTAATTTTGATATGTCATGTTGCCATTCTTCATCTTCATGAGTCATAGTAGAGCCTTTTAAAGGCTTAATGGGTGTTGAATTCTTTTTAGGGGCCATTTTAGAATCCAATACTGATATCTATTCTACAATATGCCCTTGGAATCAATTCAACTTGATTCTTCAAACAAGACTTATGCAATTCGGGAAAAAAAAAAAAAAACCTTTTACTTGTTTTGAGGAGCTCGATATTGAAATTGAATTATCTCTGTAATTGAAAATCTTCAATATCTGAAATTCAGCCCTGTAGTAGTCCTTTGAAGTTTCTTTCAAATGCCATAGGTCTGATCTAATTTGGATTCTTCAAGACAAAGTTATGTCCAATCTTCCACAATGACCCAATTTTGGACTAGTTGAGTACATCGAACTTGTACGACTTGCCACGTGTCCTGTTTCGTCTTTCAGATCTGAAATTGATAGCCAAGAAACTACAGTCCGTGTACTTGCGACCACTTTTTACAGCACTCCAATCCGATGCTCAGAGAGAGAGTTATGAATATTTTCCCACGATCACCTCTTTGAGATGAAATTCGGGAGCCTGAAAAAGCACTACCTTCCACAGATCATATCTCCAAAAATATTGCGAACAAAGCTATGAAATTTTTTGACGAGTTTCCTCAGGATTTCAACTTCACACCCTAAAAATTTCAGATTCTTAACCTTAGTAGAAAAAAAATTATAGTGCAAATGCCACGATGACCTGTTTAGGAGCCTGAAAAAAGACCTAACTTCCACAGATCATATCTCCGAAAATATTGCGAACCAAGCTCTGAAATTTTTAGGCAATCTTCCTCAGGATTTTGGCTTCGCACCCTAAAAATTTCAGCTTCTGAAACTTCGTATAAAAAAAAGTTATAGCGAAAATGCCACGATGACCTGATTGGAGTAGCGAAACCCTAGAATCCAAAGCTTTGATACCAAATGTTATGTAACCAGCTCCAAAAATAGAAGAAAAGATATATCAACACCTTAGAAATGAGACACTTCTAGGGGGCAACCTCCAATACATTACATAAATGAACAATTCTTGGATGATACATTTTATAAAACCTCCTTTCTATATATAGGAGTCCATGGGGCCATAATGTAATCCTAGTGGGCCACAATGTAATCATAGTCGACCTAACAATAATAATTTAAGGGCACAATAATAACAAAATGGGGGTTACAAGGGTACAATAATAACAATAAGGGGGTTACACTAACAATAATAAGGGACTATACTAGTGATATAGGGACCTAACATGGCGACTATAGGCCTCTGAACTGTGTTACAAAACAAATGACTAAAACATGCTTACAAGAATAATAGAGTTGAGCGAGTGAGGGCACTGGTAGCGTATCCCTGAGAAGAGATGTGACATATACAGGCCTATCCACTCTGTTACAATGAGGCTCGCATGTCTATTTATTTTTTAGAAACAATGTAGAACCCGAAACATCCAAAAACCTAACCCTAGGAGATGAAGCGCCAAAACTGTGGACCCCGTTTGGGTAAATTGGTGTTTCAACTTCCCGAATACGTAACTTTGGAATACGATCTTCGTTTCACATGCTCAATAGCTCATTAGAAAGATCTATCCAAGGAGTACAACTTTTGGTGTGTGTTGCTCTCAGTTTTTCCAAAAAATGTCGTTTAGGGCCTCAAAATGGCTCTGGAAGTTCAGGACCCGAAAAACTGCTAAAAATAGTTAGTTGTGTTGCAACTTAAAAACAGAAAGAACTGATGGCAGGGGTTCAAAACACTGTTACCGATCAAATAGGTAACATGACCTCAAAACGGGAACTCTAGCCCAAAAAGTCTCAAAAAACATGAAAAAACACCTCCCAAAAAAAAAGTGTGTATTCCAGAACGCACTTGGTTTTTTTTTAAGGTCAAATTTCAACATTTTATAAAATTATGGTAAAAACAAAATTGTTTCTTGAAAAAAGGATTGAAAAAACACTCAAAAAACAAAAAATGTATATTCCAGAACGCACTTTATTTTTTTTAAAGGTCAAATTTCAACATTTTATAAAATTATGGTAAAAACAAAATTGTTTCTTGAAAAAAGGATTGAAAAAACACTCTCAAAACAAAACTAGTTGATGCTGGAATAACCAAAAAAAAAATTGTGTCATACTTTTGGCATTTTTAAAAATAGAAGTAACATTTTTTAATTTTTAAAATTCAAACATTAAAAAAAAACCTAAAATTTAAGAAAAAAAAAATTAAAAAATAAAAACATTTAAAAGCTTAAAATTTAAAAATATATGAAGATAAAAAAAATAAAAATAAAAACAAAGTAAAAATTTTAATTCAATCATTAAAAAAAACCTAAAATTTAAGGGGAAAAAAAAATAAAAAATAAACCAAAAAAAATTTAAGATTAAAATTTAAAAAAATATAGAAATTAAAAAATAAAAATAAAAACAAAATAAAAATATTAAATTTAAAAATAAAATAAAAAATAAGTTAAAAAAAGAAGGAAATTATAAAAAATTAAATATAGAAATTAAATTTAAAAAAGAAAAAGAAAATGCTTATTAAATTTTAAAAAAAGAATAAAAAAATTAAAACAAATAATTAAATTTAAGGAAATATATTAAATTTTAATAAATTTAAAAATTAAAAATTAAAAAAAAAAACACTATTCAAATTAAAAGGAAAAAAAAAAAAAAATTAATTAAAAATAAAAAATAAAAATAAAATACAATGAAAATATTAAATTTAAAACAATATATATTAAAAAAACAAATAAACTATAAAAAATAAATTAAATTTAAATTATAAAAAATAAAATATATATATGAACTTAAATTAAAATAGGTATATACATCAAATTTTATTAAAAAAAAACAAAAAAAAAATAAAAAAGAAGAAGAAGAAGAAGAGAGGGTTAATATTAAAATAACAAATTAAATTTAAAAACAAAAATATTAAATTTTAATAAATAAATGAATAAACAAATAAATTTTGAAAGAAAAAATAAATTTTAAATATAAAAGAAAAAAAACATTGTTAACGAAAAACTTTAAAAATCAATTAAAAAATAATAATAATAATAAATTAAGTTTCATTAAAAAAAAAAATCTAATTTTAAATACACAATTTTAATTGAAATAAAAAATAAAAATAAATTTTTTTTATCTAATTAACAAAAACAAATAATAAAAAAGTAAAACATTTAAAAAAAATATTAAATCCAAATAAATTTAAAAAAAAAAATACAAAATTTATTGAATTTTATAAAATTATATTAAAAAACTAAACGTAAAAGTTAATAACAAAGAAAAATTATGAAATAAAAAATATCAATTAAATAAAAAAATGGGCAAAATTTAATAAAAATTATTAATAAAAACAATAATAATAATAAATTTAAAACAAAAAAAAATAAAAACAAAACGAATTTTATTTTAAATAATTAAAAAAATATATATATTTTAAAATTAAAAAAAAAAATATATATATATATATATATATATATATATATATATATATATATATATATATATATATATATATATATATATATATATTAAAAAAATGATATGGGTGGTGGTGGTGGGGGCGCGGCCCGCCCACTGGGCGCCGAGGGCCGGCCGGGCGGCGCCACGCGGCCCAGCCGGCCTCTCGGCCCCCGACCGTCGGAGGGCCGATTCCAGCCGGCCTCCCGGCCCTCGACGGGCGGAGGGCCCCCACCACCACCACCCATATCATTTTTTAAAATTTTTATTTTTATTATTATTATTATTTTTATTATTTTTATTTTATTTCAAAAAATTAAATTTTTTTTTCAAAAAATTAATTTTTTTTATTTAAAATAAAATTCTTTATATATATATATATATATATATATATATGATTTTATTTTTATCTTTTATTTATTTATTTATTTTTTTAATATTTTTATTTTAATTTGATTTTTTTTTTTAATTTGAATTTCAAAAAATTTAAATTTTTTTTTTTTTTTTAATTTTAAATTCAATTTGTTAATTTTTTAATTTTAATTTTAATTTTTTTTTAATAGAATAATTATTTTTTAAAATTTAAAATTTAAAATTTATTTATTAAAATTTTTAAATTTTAATTTAATTTAATTGTTTTTTTTAATTTTTTCGTTTATTTAGTTTTTCATTTTTAAAATCTATAAATGGTTTCATTATTAAAAATAAAATAAAAAACACTAAATTTATGTATATTTGTTTTTTAATTATTTGCACGTAGGTTTTTTCTTTTTCTTTTTTGTTTTTTAATTATAGGTTTTTTTTTTTATATTTTCTTTTTCTTTTCAATTTTAATTGTTTTTTTTTTAATTTGTTTTTTTTTGTAAATTTTAAAATTTGTATTTTTTTTTCTTATTATTATTATTATATTTAATTTAAATTTTTAAATTTAATTTTTTTTTTTTTCTAAATTTTAATTTAAATTTTTTTTTTTTTAAATATATATATATATTTTAATATATTGTTTTTTTTAATAAGTTAGAAAAAAAAAATTTTTTTTTTTTTTTTTTTTTTTTTTTTTTGGGGGTCAATTTTTGTTTTTTTTTTCTTTAGATTATGTGTTTTTTTCTTCAAATTTTTTCATTTCCTTTGATATAATTTTCAAATATTTTTTATTTATTTATTTATTTTTGTTTAAATTTTTTATTTTTATGAGCTATTTTTGTTTTTTTTTACATTTTTATTGGTTATATATATATATATATATATATATATATATATATATATATATTTTATCTAAGTTTTGTGTTTTATTACCAACATGAAAATCACCACTCTAAAAAAAAAGGTTGATGCAGCATCAATACGTTTTAAAATTAGCATGAAAATCACTGCTCTAAAATAAAAGGTTGATGCAACATCAATACGTTTCAAAATTAGCATGAAAATCACTGCTCTAAAAAAAAAGTTGATGCAGCATCAATACGTTTCAAAATTAGCATGAAATCACTGCTCTAAAAAAAAAAAGTTGATGCTGTATCAATACATTTCAAAATTAGCATGAAAATCACTAACATTTTAAAACAGATATTCATACTTCATAAATAAAAATTTTAGAGTGTCAAAAATGTGCACAAAAAAAAAAAATGGTGATTCTGCATCACCACTTTTCAAAATCGGGTGCTTTTTATGCTACCAAAAAAAAGTAGGTAACATTGCGGTTACCTATTTCATCGGTAACATTGTTTCAAATGGAATAGGTGGGTGGGCACCAATATCCACTTGGATCATCAAGGCCCCAAAACGGCTCTGGGAGTGTAGGACCCGAAAACATGCTAAAAATAGTAAGCTGCTGGAAGTGAAGAACTGTAAGAGTTGATAGTGTGGGTCCAAATGGAATAGGTGGGTGGCCATCGATGTCTACTTGGATCATCTAATATTGCACATATATAGATAATTTGTGTTTGACAACCTGGATCATTTTCCATGATTGCTTCCCTTTCCTCTTTATATTTAGAGACTGTAGAAATTATACAATATGCATGTATATTATCGGGTTCTCCTGATCTAACATTTTAATCCTTATGTTAAATACAGAATCCTTCTACTTAATTCTTTGCGGAAATTAAATCGCAATTGCAAAACACATATCAAGCAAAATCAATTACACATAACAAGATGTTTTACTGGGAAAGATTAAAGCTAAAAACCCCAACTATCATATATTATGTATATCAATGGATCATGAAAAAATCTCATATATCTCATACAAAGCTCAACTCATAGAGCTCTCAGTACAATATACAATCGTCGCACACTATCATGTAGAAATTTGCATATCTATGCACGAATTTCTTGCCTCCTGACAACCTGCCTCCACTACGCAATCCCTACTGAAGAAGATCCTTGAATGAATTCGACCTTACCTTGCCTTGACTGTGCAATACTCATAAGCATCACCAATGTGTGTGTAGATGCATTGAATGCATCACTATAGTCACAACTGATAGTCCATCTCACCCTTTCACCTATCTCTCCACTGGGTCTCCACTGGATCTGACATGCAAATAGTTAACTGTTGTATTTCTTCAGTTGCAAGTAAGACGCTACTCGTGAATTAATTAAATAATTAATTCACTCATCTTTCACTAGTGTATGTTCAGTTACAACTAGCACAACTGAGTTTAACTCACTGAACTGAGTTAAACTAAATAACAACTCACATAACTACTCTCCCAACTTTGTTACAATTGTGTCACACTCAGTTACAACTAAGTCTTCCATGCATGAGTCACCAACCAACCTTAGAATTTGAAATTCCTTCAATCAACTGGTTTTCCACATCAGTTAACTGAAATCAAGTGCTCCAAGATAATAAGTTACTATTTATTATCTAATTATTATTAAGGGCTAATAATAATCAACATGCATTCTAATTTTAGACAGGCGATCTATAAATAGACTTCGCCCATACATCTAAAAATAGAAACTCATCTACTTCAAGTTTGTAGATATTCTTAACTCGAATCCCAACCTTCTTGGCTTGCCCTGTTGCTTTGTGTCGCAGGAAAATTTTTCCTTCACTAAAGACAACATCATAGCCTCTATCCTCTAACACTGCGACTAAGATTAAATTCTTCTTTAAACTTGGAACATGCACAACATATTTTAGATGAAAGAGTTTACTTGACGCACTCTGAAAGGTAATGGTACCAATGTCGGTCGCATTGTATCGTCCATTATCGCCCAAGAGCCTCACCATTTGCAGCTCGAGCAACCATCTTGTTCTTCTTCTTATGTGGAAAATTTGTGGCAATATATCCAAACTCGTGACAGTGAAAACACTTCACTTTGGACATGTTATGCTCCTTGCCATCTTCACCGGGCTCATATCTAGAATGGAATTTCTTCCCCTTCTTCTTCTTTGCCTTGGCAGCCAAAGCACAGTCCTCTTCATCATCATGCTTTGATGAAGAGTCATCTCTGGTGTTCTGCCTTATCTCCTCCTGCACTAGATCCAATCACAGTCGCTCCCAATCCGGCAATTTCTCCCGTCCATTGACAGAGTCTTGATAACTGTGCCAACTCTTCGGAAGCGCAAGGAAAGCCAAGATCACCAAGTCATCATTCGCAACACTGACTCCTACACTCCCAAGCTCATCCCTGCATTGGAAAAACTTTGTCAAGTATACTGGAATAATGTCGTTCTTCTCCATCTTGATTTTTCTAAGTTTATCCTTCAGCGCTAATTTCCTATGGTCGTTGTTGCTTTGGAAAAGATATGTCAAAGCCTTCCACATTACAATTGGAGTGGCTTTCTCATGAAGGCTTAACACAATATGGTCTTTCACACCTTCCAACAGAATCCTCCTCGCCCTTGCTACTTTCTTTTTCCATTCGTCAAGTACTGCAGCATCCGCCGAAGTGAGCTTAGGAACATCGCTATCAATGAACTCCTTCAAGCCATTATCTTCAAGCACCACCTCCATCCTGTCCTTCCAGGATATGTAGTTTGAGCTGCCCTCGAGTGCATACTCCAACCGCAACCCATTGAAAGCCATTTCAATGTATACTCAATTGTCGCACCAAGAAATTCTTGCAGCAATTTCGAATTGTTCCACCAGCACAAAACTCAACATCGCTTCAATATTGCAATCTTCAGTGATTAACACTACTTTGATACCATGTAGAAATTATACAATATGCATGTATATTACTGGATTCTCTTGATCTAACAATTTAATCCTTATGTCAAATACAAAACCCTTCTACTTAATTCTTTGCGGAAATTAAATCGCCAATTGCAAAACACATATGAAGAAAAATCATTTGCACATAACAAGATGTTTTACCAGAAAAGCTTAAAGCTAAAAACCCCAACTATCATATATTATGTATATCAATGGATCATGAAACAATCTTATATATCTCATACAAAGCTCAGCTTATAGAGCTCTTAGTACAATATACAATCGTCACACGCTGTCATGCAGAAATTTACATATCTATGCACCAATTTCTTGCCTCCTGATAGCCTGCCTCCACTGCGTAATCCTTGCCGAAGAAGATCCCTGAATGAATTCGACCTTACCTTGCCTTGACTGTGCAATACTCATAAGCATCTCCAATGTGTGCGTAGATGCATTGAATGCATCACTATAGTCACAACTGATAGTCCATCTCACCCTTTCACCTATCTCTCCATTGGGTCTCCACTGGATCTGACATGAAAATAGTTAACTATTGTGTTTCTTCAGTTGCAAGTAAGACACTACTTGTGAATTAATTAAATAATTAATTCACTCATCTTTCACTAGTGTATGTTCAGTTACAACTAGCACAACTGGGTTTAACTCACTGAACTAAGTTAAACTAAATAACAACTCACATAACTACTCTTCCAAATCTGTTACAACTGTGTCACGCTCAATTACAACTAAGTCCTCCATCTAGGAGTCACCAACCAACCTTAGAATTCGAAATTCCTTCAATCAACTGGTTTGCCACATCAGTTAATTGAAATCAAGTGCTCCAAGAGAATAAGTTACTATTTATTGTCTGATTATTATTAAGGGCTAATAATAATTGACATGCATTCTAATTTTAGACAGATGATCTATAAATAGACTTTGCCCATACATCTAAAAATAGAAACTCATCTAAAAATAGATTTTGCTTAACCATCAAGAATCAACCTCCTACTAATTTTAGATTTTGCTCAACATGTCTAAAAATAGACATACACCTAAAGATAGACATACACCTAAAAATAGCTTGCGTGGGCCCCACCTAGTGAAGGTGCTCATTTTTCACCGGGATCAAGGATGATGTTTTCGGATGCCACTTTCATTGTTTCTTGTTGCAATCTTCAACAAAGACTAGTGCAAAGAAACCCTTGACACAAAGCATTAAAAATTTGATTTACTCATCGATTTACCATGATTTTGTTCCACTACAACAAGGTTGGTTCAAATGGATATATGACAAAAAAAATAGATGACTGCATGATCAATGATGAAGTTCATGATTTATTTAAATTTTTTGAAGCTACAATGAGGGATTTCCACATTCTTTTTAGATAAATCCCTTGCCACATTTGGGAGACTTGCTCCCTATTGGCTCCTCTATATTGTTCACTTGTTTTAACGTGTCTTGAAGGCTTAGGACCCCCACCCTTGGTCATGACTCAATAAAGTGTTTTGGCAGGAAGGAGTGGCCCTATAACCTTGGTAACCACTAAGGAAAAAAACTAAAAAAAATAAAATTATAGAACCTTTTGATTAAACCCTTTACATATAGTTCACATAATTCCTTTCCTAGAGAAATATTCATTGAATGTGAAATTGTTGATCGTAGGGGTACAAAAATAATTTCTTTAACAACACAGACGTTAAGAAATATTACACATTTATAACATTTTTTTTTTGTAACTAGGCGAAGCTTAGGCTGGGGCCAACCCATCTATTAGATGAAAGAATGATCTACCCACTAGTGGGATGCTATCACCAAGATTATGTGAAGCTTGATTAAGCCTGGACGCCCCTTGTGATAGTTTAATTTCCCCACAAGTGGTTTTCATCCTCAACCCCTCCCATGAGGTTTAAACCAGAGACCTGGTGTGGACTAAACCCTACTTCAACCAACTAGTCTACATGTCATGGGTTACACATTTATAGCAATAACTCAGTGTGGATTATATTCCAAACCATCTCAATTTTCATTTACTTTAAACTAGTTTAAAAAATAATTATAAATACTTTCAATGGAAGTTTTAAATGTGACATAGGCCAAGTCGAAAAATAAATCGTTATATGTGCTTAAATTTATGTAAAGCATGACTTCGAGTCAAATTTTTAGATTAAGGTAGTTTTAGAGTAAATTGATTCTCATTGGGTTGGGAAATTGGAATATGAAAATATGGCTTTTATTTATAGACAACTTTTATTTATAGAATTAGTTAAGAGATATACCATTTGAAGAATGTTTCTCCAAAAGTAATGGTCTTTCAAGAACAAAAAAGGAAAAATAATGAACTTATATGTTGAATTCGTTCTCAGATGAATCCCATGTCATCTCCAAAAAAAGATGTAGTTTGCTCAAACATTAGAACCTTAACAAAGGTCCCTGCAACCCATTTTGAGGTAGGGGTTGTAGACATCAATTTGATCTAGTAAAAAACAGACAAACCTTCACATGCATGTTATATACATCGACAAATCTTCAAGGGGCACAAAGAGGTAACATGAAATAAACAACTCAGACAAGAAATTAAGGGAAAGAACCCATTTAATTGAAGTAGAGGAAATTAGATAGTTGGTTCCATTGGAGCCTCCACCATTGCCACTTTTTTGATTAAGTAGAAAGATCTTAGAAAGAAGAGGGGGGGAAGTAATCAATAAAAAGTTTATGATACTCAACTACAAGAAACTAATAATCTCACGTTTTTTTGACACTCTAAAATAGCTAAGTTGGAGCCTTGGATTGATTGATCATAATTGCAGTTATATTTTCAGACCCAAGAAAAGGTATTAAAATTTGAATTTTAATCCTAGATTTGAGCTTATAGTGGTCAAAGATTGAAATTCATATTTTCAAAGGATAATTGCACATGCGAAATTTATTTTCAAAACTACAATTCAGTAAATTTTTATTTATTTTTTGAAAATTCTTTCACTCAAAAGTTCAAAAGACAAATATTTGATGTGAGATGTATAATGTGATCAAAACATCTCATGCACTACATAGCACCCTTTTAATTAAAATACCACAACTCTAAGCATTTATCTTGTGAAAGTTATGAAGGGCTTGCATTTGGTTCCATGGTACAAAGAAAAATAAATAAAAGTAAACAATTAAAGGTCTAAGATCCTTAACTACAAGAAATAATAACAATCTCACATTTTTTGACACTGTAAAATAGACAAGTTGGAACTTGGTCTTGATTGATGACAATTTTAATTGGATTCTTTAGATATTTTTTAGATCCAATAAAAGACATTAAAAATAGAAGAATATGGAATCTTAGATATGAGTTTGCAATGGTCAAAGAT
Organism: Pinus albicaulis; assembly: GCA_034641835.2. Taxonomy (NCBI): domain Eukaryota; kingdom Viridiplantae; phylum Streptophyta; class Pinopsida; order Pinales; family Pinaceae; genus Pinus; species Pinus albicaulis. The sequence goes on along the minus strand of CM076571.1, from coordinate 440,369,024 downwards.
TGAAAACCAAATCCTCATCTTATACGACAAACTGTATTTTACAAAATATACTTTATCAAGTTTTTATTTATTTCTGAAAAATGTTTTGATTCAATACTTCAAAAAACAACTATTTGATGTGAGATGTACAATGTGGTCAAAGAGGTAACATGAAATAAACAACTCGGACAAGAAATTAAGGGAAAGAACCCATTTAACTGAAGTAGAGGAAATTAGATAGTTGGTTCCATTGGAGCCTCCACCATTGCCACTTTGTTTGATTAAGTAGAAAGATCTTAGAAAGAAGAGGGGGGGAAGTAATCAATAAAAAGTTTATGATACTCAACTACAAGAAACTAATAATCTCACGTTTTTTTGACTATCTAAAGTAGCTAAGTTGGAGCCTTGGATTGATTGATCATAATTGCAATTATATTTTCAGACCCAGGAAAAGGTATTAAAATTTGAATTTTAATCCTAGATTTGAGCTTATAGTGGTCAAAGATTGAAATTCATATTTTCAAAGGATAATTGCGCATGCAAAATTTATTTTCAGTAAATTTTTATTTATTTTTTGAAAAATTTTTCACTCAAAAGTTCAAAAGACAAATATTTGATGTGAGATGTATAATGTGATCAAAACATCTCATGCACTACATAGCACCCTTTTAATTAAAATACCACAACTCTAAGCATTTATGTTGTGAAAGTTATGAAGGGCTTGCATTTGGTTCCATGCTACAAAGAAAAATAAATAAAAGTAAACAATTAAAGGTCTAAGATCCTTAACTACAAGAAATAATAACAATCTCACATTTTTTGACACTGTAAAATAGGCAAGTTGGAACTTGGTCTTGATTGATGACAACTGTAATTGGATTCTTTAGATATTTTTTAGATCCAATAAAAGACATTAAAAATAGAAGAATATGGAATCTTAGATATGAGTTTGCAATGGTCAAAGATTGAAAACCAAATCCTCATCTTATACGACAAACTGTATTTTACAAAATATACTTTATCAAGTTTTTATTTATTTCCGAAAAATGTTTTGAATCAATACTTCAAAAAACAACTATTTGATGTGAGATGTACAATGTGGTCAAAGCATTTCATCCCTTACATAACACCTTTTTACTACTAAAAATACTACAACTCAAGGTATTTATCTTATCAAAGTCATGGAAAACTTGCACTTAACTTTATCCTAAAAAGAAACTAAGGCAAAGGGAAGCAATAAAAGGTTTAAGATCCTCAACTACAAGAAACAATAACAATCTCATAATATTATTATTATTATTTTTTAAATTATTTATTTATTTTATTATTATTATTATTATTTATTTTTATTATTATTTTTATTTCGCTATAAAGCTAAGTTGGAAATAGAGCTTAATCCATCATATAGTTGTAATTAAATTTTTAAATCCCCAAAAGTATTAACTAGCAATTGCTCATTAAAAAGAGCAAAAGGACACCGAAGGAGGCGAGCGGAGGATTGGACAGGGGGCGAGCGAACAATTGGACAACAGCACGGTAGGATGACATGGTCTAAGAGGCCGCCAAGTGTCAAAATTTGACAGGGTAGAAGGGAAAATCTGGAGCAGATGTGGAGCACAGGGACTGGTTGAGATGAACAGTGTTTCCTAGTCAATCCCATAAAAGAACACCTTCGGTGTAAAAATTGAATATTTAATCGAGATTAAAGTGGTTAAAGGATGAAAACTTAAAAGATGTAGTAATGCATATACACTTTTATTTATTTATGCTTTTTTTTAATAATTTAAAAGTAGTAATTTGATGTGAATTTTTTTAATAATTTAAGAGTAACAATTTGATGTGAAATATACGTATGATCAAAACATCATGTGATACTTTTTAACTTAAAATACCACACTCCTAAAATGTTTATTTTCTTCAATAATATAAGAGTTGCACCTAATTTAATTTGTATTTTTGTGTCGAGAGGTGCTCTATAGCTTAGTATGTGTAGATGTCATGTGAGTAATGTAAATTTTTGATATGTCAGAGTATATAGAGATATGTAGATGTAATGTGAGAAATGTAATGTAAACTTTTGATATGTCAGAGTATATAGAGATATGTAGATGTAATGTGAGAAATGTAATGTAAACTTTTGATATGTTAGAGTATATAGAGATGTGTTGATGTAAACTTTATGAGGATAATGAAATATATTTTTATTTATTTATGGGGCATAATTAAATATATTTTTATTTATTTACAGGGTACGGTAAGTAAATAAATGTAATGTAAGTAAACATATGAAATGTACAGGGGGTATATTTTTATTTATTTACTAGAGGTATTTGTTTACTTCATAAACATCTTTATATTTAAAGAAAACTTAAAAAAATATGTTTTATTTAGGTGAAGCCTATGGGAAAAATACTAGTTTAATACAATGGGCTAGATACCATGGGCGAAATACCATGGGCGAAATACCATGGTGTATGGTAAATAAATAAATAAATAAATGTAATGTAAGTAAAAATTTGAAATGTCCAAGGGGATATTTTTATTTATTTAATGGGGCATGAGAAATAAATGGATTATAAATCACCATTTACACTGAAATCAATTCATCTAGTGCAAGAAATCTTCTTCACTGTCTCCCCCCTCAAACTACATCTCTCTTTCCCTCCATCTCTCCACTCTTTCACATCCTCCCTCTTCCTTTCTCTCTCTTCATTTATTTCCCACATCTATATATCTCTCTCTCTCCACCCTCCAACTATGTTACTATATCCCTCCCTCTCTCCTTCTCTCCTCCCTTCTCTCCATATCTCCTTATTTATCTCTTTATCTCACCCCAAAACACACACACACTCTCTCCATATCTCCCTTGTCACTTCATCTCTCTCTCTACTTCTCACTCTCTATGTATTCCTTCTTCTCTCCCTCTCTCCCCCTCCAACCCCATCTCTCTATCCTTCCATCTCTCCTTCTATCTCCCTCCCTCTCTCCTCCTCTCTCTCTATCCTTCCTCTCTCTCCCTCTCTCTCTCTCTCTCTCTCTCTTTTTCTTTGCCCTCTATTTTTCTCTATTCTCCCATCACTCTCTTCCTCTCTCTCATGCCCTCTCTCTTTTTCTCCTTTCTCTCCTACCTTCCTCTCTCTCTCTCTCTCTCTCTCTCTCTCTCTCTCTCTCTAATCCTCTTCCCCCCCCACCACTCTCTCTCTCTCTCTCTCTCTCTTAAAATATACACTAAAATCAATGCATATAATGCAAGAAATCAAATAGGATTAGAAATAACCATCCACACTGAAATCAATGCATCGAGTGCAAGTAATCATCTTCCCTCTCTCCCCCCTCCAACTCCATCTCTCTTTCCCTCCCTCTCTCCAGTCTCTCACATCCTCTCTCTCTTCCTTCCCCCCTATCCCTTTCTCTCCCACATTTATCTCTCTCTCTATATCCCTCTCTCTCCCTCTCTCCACCCTCCAACTATGTTACCATATATCCCTCCCTCTCTCCTTCTCCCCCCATTCCCTCCATCTCTCCTTACTTTTCTCTTTATCTCACCCCAAAACATACACATACTCTCTCTATTTCTCCCTTGTCACTCCCTCTCTCTCTCCACTTCTCGCTCTCTATGTATTTCTTCTTCCCTCCCTCTCTCACTCTCCAACTCCATCTCTCTATCCATCCCCCTCTCCTCCTATCTCCCTCCCTCTCTCCTCTTCTCTCTCTTCGTTCCTCTCTCTCCCTTCCTCTCCTACCTCCCTCTCTCTTCCGCTTCTCTCTATCTCTCCCTCTCTCTCTTTTCCCTCCAATGTAAAATGCAGGAGCAATAGAAAAATATGGTATTTGGCCCATGGAATTAAAATGGTATTTTTCCCACATGTTACACTTAAATAATACTCTATTTTTTATTTTATTTTATTTATTTTTAAATAAAAATAAGTTTATGGAGTAAATATAAAAAAAAAATTATTTACTTCCCATACCCGGTAAATAAATTAAATATACCCCGTGTACATTTAAAATGTTTACTTATATTACATTTATTTACTTATCATACCCCAAAAATAATTTACCACAAGGTAAGTATAAAAAGAGATTTTATTTATTTACCGTACTCACATTTAAAATGTTTACTTATATGACATTTATTTACTTATCATACCCAAAAAATAATTTACCATAAGGTAAGTATAAAAAGAGATTTTATTTATTTACCGTACTCTTGATAAATAAATAAAAATATACCGAGTATATTTCAAATATTTACTTACATTACATTTCTCGCATTACATCTACATGTGCCTTATACTCCGACATATCAAAAGTTTACATTGGATAAACAAAAAGGTAGAAAATAAAATAAAATGGAGGAGCAATAGAAATCAAGCCTGAAAATCAATTGCAGCTCGTTGACACGTAAATCCTTCCCACAAATATTATTTTCCAAATCAATCCAAATAATTTCGTTGACACTTAAATCCTTCCCACAAATATTATTTTCCAAATCAATCCAAATAATTTCATTGACACTGAATTCCTTTCCCACAAATATTATTTTCCACTTTCGAACAACTCTAGAAATCCTTTCTCACAAATATTTTCCAAATCAATTATTTTCCACTTTCGAATAACTTCAGAAATCCTTTCTTACAAATATTATTTCATTGTTAGCAAAATCACAGAGATCTTCCTCACAAATAAAATTCGAGACTTTGTTTGTGTTAAATTTATATATGTAGGGAGAGAAGTGATTTTTCATTAGGGTGGTCATTAGATTAATTAGATTAAATTTTAAATGTTAAATATTAAACATTATTTTTACATTTACGTTTACATGTTTACTATTCCCTGAGATAGGCAATAGTATAATATAACAATGTGAATATTACAATTAATAATAATATTAGGGTTGATAATGATTTTTTGGCATGGTATTAATAATAATTTGGCCCATGGTATTTAGCTTAGGATTCACCTAAATAAAACCACTTTTTGAATGTTCCTAAATATAAATAGGATTATGAAGTAAATATAAAAAGATGTTTTATTTATTTACCATCCCTATGGTTAATTTATATTTTATTTATTTACCAAACCACTTTTTGAATGTTCCTAAATATAAATAGGATTATGGAGTAAATATAAAAAGATATTTTATTTATTTACCATATCTATGGTTTATTTATATTTTATTTATTTACCATACCTCTTTTATAAATATGGCATTTGACCCACAGTATTTAGCCCATGGTATTAAAGTAGTATTATTCCCATAAGCTTCACCTAATTATTATTATATATATATTTTTAAGCTTTCTTTTAATATAAAGAGGTTTATGGAGTAAATATAAAAAAAATGTTTTATTTTTTGATTGCGCTAGATGCATTGATTTTAGTGTAGATGTTGATTTCTAATTATATTTAATTGCTTGCACTAGATGCATTGATTTCAATGCAGATGATTTCTAATCCTATATGATTGATTGCACTAAATGCATTGATTTCAATGTGTAGACGATGATTTCATATGCTATTTAATTGCTTGCACTAGATGCATTAATTTTAGTGTATATGTTGATTTCTAATTATATTTGACTGCTTGCACTAGATGCATTGATTTCAATGTAGATGATTTCTAATCCTATTTGATTTCTTGCACTAAATGCGTTGATTTCAGTGTAGATGGTGATTTCTAATCCTATTTGATTTCTTGCACTAGATGCATTGATATCGGTGTAGATGTTGGTTTCTAATATTATTTGCTTACTTGCACTAGATGCATTGATTTCAATGTAGATGATTTCTAATCCTATTTGATTTCTTGCACTAAATGCGTTGATTTCAGTGTAGATGGTGATTTCTAATCCTATTTGATTTCTTGCACTAGATGCATTGATATCGGTGTAGATGTTGGTTTCTAATATTATTTGCTTACTTGCACTAGATGCATTGATTTCAGTGTAGATGTTGATTTCTAATCCTATTAAATTACCTGCATTAAAAGCATTGATTTCAGTGTAGATGTTGTTTTCTAATATTATTTGATTGTTTGCATTAGGTGCATTGATTTCAGTGTAAATTGGATGTACATTGATGGTACATTAATTTTTAAAGTGATTGGATTAACATTGTGCATTGATTTCACTCTAAGCACACAAAATTATTGACAATGTATATTAATATTTGTGTTATAGTAACTCAACCTATTAATATTGAAGAGCAAGAGAGACAATGTATGATGTTTAGTATAATAGTTCAAGCTAAATATTTAAATGGTTTATGATTTCAACTATCCTTTTCATATAATCCATATGAAAAGATGACAAAACTAACAAGGGTGACAATAAGAATAGTAAAAGAAAATAATTTGAAATTGATCACAATGAAGACTATTTGTAATCTATCACATTCTTATTATTTTCATTTTCTATCATTCAACACTATTACATTGTCACTTTGTTACATTTTTTATCATTCAACACTATTACATTGTCACTTTGCATTCAAATTTTTTATTTCATCATTAAAGTTATTAACAATATTTATCATCTAAAAAAATTGAGGTAACTACCCAAATTTTAAAATTAAAAGTATAAATAAATATCAGACCATATATAAAATGATTATATTTATATTATATGTATTTATATATTATTGATAAAATTAATCATATGTTTGATATATTTTCCTTGGTCCAACAGAAACCAGCCTAGATCCATCTTAACTTCGGAACTATGAAGGGTCGAGAGGGATCAAATCTCTTAAGATACAAACCTTTCCTCAAATTTTGCATTAAAAAAAGAGATTTGCACCTCTAGAGATTTGATCCTTCTCAACAACTGATAGATCAAGATGAATCTAGACTGGTATATAACACAAACTTAACTTGAAATATCATATGTCTAAAATATTTATTTTCTCTAATTATATAAAAATTTCACTTAAATTTTATATAATATAAATTTAAATTACAACATGTTGAAAAAAAACTCAAAATTTAATAAAATAATAATATTTTACTTTTACTATATTAACAAACTTCTATTAATATAATTTATTAAATTTTAAATCTTAATATCCACAAACCTAAGGGCAAATTTAGGTTAATTAGAAGGAAAAAAATAAGGTTAATTACAAGGAAAAAAATTAGGTTAAAATTTATGGAAGGCCTTGAAAGAGTAAAAATAAGTTGTGTGAATGTAGATGTGGAACACCTTCAAAAACCTAAGGATTTGTCTTTTAAGAGCACACACATGAGAAAGCATTAATTAATGCGAGTGTGCCGATGAAAATTATTGCCAAGACTTTTCACCAAGGAACCCCATCAGTAACCCTCATCAGCAAAGGCCTTGGACTTGCATCAATCAAAAAAGTGGACGACCATATCATTCATGCTAAATTTTCTTAGTTACAGTTTGCTCAGAAGCTACTATAGATTAGGAAGATCTATTTAAGTCCCTATGCCAAGTGACATCTGTACTCTCATCATCCAGGTTTACTATTTATACCAAAATTCACTCTCATAAACACGGAAGTAGTGAAAATTTCAGTTATCATAATCCAGAAAGAGTTCACACCATATACGGAATGGAATAACTTGAATTTTATTCCGCATGGCAATAGCCGTGATTTGAAAGGGGCAGGTCAGTAATATAAATAGGTGAAAGAGGTCAAAGTGATCTCTAAATTTGAAAATTTATGTTCGGGATTGGTGGGAGAAGTCTTCAGCGTTCTTTCCCTCTTTCACACCACTTCTCCTGTTATGCTTCTCTTGGGTCTACTCTTACTTCAGTAGCTTTTGCCCTTGTTCAGAAATTGTTCCAGATCCATGGCCTCAGACAAGCACAGAATTCATGCAAACTTGTCCACAGATGCAGATAATGTAAACAATGAAGGTAGCATGCACAATACAATGCAGAGTCAATCCATCACTGGTGCAGGTTCGGTTTCCTCTGCTATGGGGTCCAGTACATTTCAGTTCTATGCAGAATGCGATGAAGGCATTAATCTGGTTGTTGATTTGAATTCTAGTCCATCAGACTTTAGAACTTGGTATGAATTGGGTCTGCCCCAGAACCTGCATAAGCAGATGTCTAGAAAGAGGCCGTCTGTGGAGACGGGTGTAAGGTTACCTCCTGCAACTACGCAGGGAGTTGATGAATTTTATGGGCCTACGAAGGGACATGAATCCCTCTGTACTAATTCCTCAAAAAAAGGATGTCTTCCACAGCCATCAAGATCAATGGAAGAGCTTTCTGTACACCCTGGAGCTTGGGAAAATGGTGCCATGTGCGAGAAGCAACAGCCGGGGAAGGAAGGAATAGATCAATATTCATTGACATGCATGCCTGCCAGAGAAATCGAGCCCAGAAATGTTGAAATGGGCAATCAGGTTGCTCCGGGTTTTTGCCAGCAAGTAGCAGGGAATGAACTGGTAAGGGTCACTGCCTTTTCTCAAATGATATTCTGCAGTATGGTGTTTTCGTTTGTTCTGGTAGGTTTTCCGAGTATTTTATCCCTACTATTAACATCGGTATTATATTCTATCCAAAAAATGTAATAGCAGGTAACTAACCAAGGGCATTCAGACTAAGCCTGGCTCCACACTATTTATGTGCCAAATGGGCCTGTGCAGAAGGGGAAACTCTACCACCGTTGGATATTCTGCAGCCCTAAAGAGTACCCTCACAGTTGTAGTTTTTCTCTGCCCTTTTATAACAACTGGTACAAGCCTGTAGTGTATAATCGCCAGAATTTCCTGACCAAGACTACGTGAATGTCATCATTGATGGGATAGGTGTGCAATCACTCTTTAGCCATATGATAGAGGATGATTGTGAATGCCTGAACTGTCTTTTTTGATTGAACTGTTAGTACTCGCGAGGTTGTGTTTGAAGGGAGGGTTTTGCGTTCTGGGACTCTACAGTGCTGTAAGCTAAACACCCGCACGAGTAGAGCCCCGCCTTTCTTTAGTGGCAACAAAGGCAGAGTTATGGGCTTTTACTGCTCACCCTTGTTCTTTTGATTAGCTTTATTGGATCATTTAGGAAGGAGGGGATCTGGAGAGTGCTATGGGTCACCACTGGCTGCGATTGCTATCATAAGTGGATGTAACACTTGGACTGGATAAGTTGGAGAACTGGGGAGGAGAGCGTAGTGGCAGTGTCATTGGTGCTGATCCTCATGATTTTGATCATGAGATCCGGGAGGATTAGCTATGAAATTCTTCTACCCTGTTTTTGAATTTGCCATTGACATGCCCAACTATCTTTTATCTATGCAATATGCTTTGATGACATCAAATTAGGAAACTACAAGCCATAGTTCTATGTGTATGATCAATGACGTATTCTTGTGTGTTTGGTGCGTTATAGTTCTATTTTGTAAATGTTCAAAAAGCTTACATCTATCTACTACATATACATATGGCTGTACCTGTGACTTAGAATATAGAGGGATTTCATATGCATTATAACTATCATCATGCCTATGGTTACAATGTGAAATTACACCACATAAACAGACACACACACAAGCTATCCAGCTTGAATTACAAAAGTTGGTATTTAAGGTAGAGAAACCAGGGATTAATGAGCTTGAACTGGCATGGCAATGACTTACATTTGCTTTTTTCCCACATTCTAGATGGAGCTCTTAAGGTCTTGGCAGAATATATCCAGCTTGATTTTAATTCTTGCCTCTCTCGAACATAAAGATATTCATGGCAGTCATCTCCGTTTTGAATGTTTTGCAGTTTTCCCACAGCCTGCCAATATTTTGCATTTCAACTGAAAGTTTCTCCATTATTTTATTATGCCCCGTTATATCTCCTTGATCTACTGTAGCTAAGCTAAGCCATGAGATTATGAAAGTTTCTCAAATTGTCCACTCCACCTCTTCCAGTTGAGCTATATTCTCATCAGATTCATTTTCATGCACACTTCCTTGTGTATCTTCCTTTCCAGAACAAAGACATTTTACCTTGTTCAATGCGAATTTGGGGTTTTCATTTTCATGTTTTGTCTGAGTACTACATAAAGAAAAGACATGAGAGATACATAAAGCAAAAGTTGGCCTAGTAAATTTTTGTGGGCTGGCCACATTATCACCCCTCTGCAAGTTTTTAAATACTTATATAATCTTGACTGAAGTTTGCTTTATCATGGCATAAATAATCCATTGCCTTAAGGCTGCTCCCATGTAACCTCAAATCTCTTTAACCATTTCTTCTTCTCTGGTTCCATGTATATGTTCATTTGGTATCTTTGTTTTTGATGTAAGGGGATTCCCAATTCAGCCTTAAAGTTGGCCCATTTATTCTTTTACCTTGGGTTATGGACCATGGTTGACACCAATTTTAAAGACCTTCGCAGAGTTAGGGAAAAGTCTCAATAGACATAGCGGTGTGTTTCTTCTCATGCTTTTGCATTAAACATCAACTTTCTGATATTGTGCTTGGTGTCCTGGTGTCTAAATCACAGGCCTCAAATTCTGACATTAAACAGTAAATTTCTGATCTCATGCTTAGTGTCCTGGCATCTAATGCATGTATACATATGTGGAGATGGGTTATCTTTTTTTTTTTTTTAACTTTTAAGACTCTCCCTAACTTGGCTTTTGGTATCATGTTCAATCATTGTCAAGGGCTGACCCGCAGAAAGGATCTTCTTGTCAGTCTCTTAACAGATCTTACCAAGCAATTTGTCAAAGTGTTTGGAAATTGGAATAGGAGCTTCAAAGACTTTCTAAATCCATTAATAGGGTGGGAATTTCAAATCATATAAAGGCATTGAGGGTAGGCTGGGAATTCAACTCCAGTCTCATATAGAGGCAATGGGTGTAAAAACATTTTGTAACAGAAAAATCACGTGACCATGAAAAACTAGTGATCTTAAAGATTGCGTGGACTTTCTTCTCATATAGTTAAGTCTGTTCTTGAACCTGAAATCTAAGGATAGACTTGGGAAGAGTCTCTAATAAAACTTAACTAAAGTTAAAGAAAATTAACTTTCAAAGACACACACAGGTGACAGGAATCTTAATGACAACGTTCGGACTAAAGGAGCTACCTTTTTGTGCATTTTTAAATGAGTTAACTTGTGTTCTTTGATGCCATTGTTTTATCTCTAATTTTTTCTGGATAAAATGCTTCTTTTAATTATTAATATGAACGATTAATGTACTTTGGTCATTTTATAGAAAAAATGTGCTGCAAATGAAGCCACCACTATCACCAGCCAGTTGTGCGATCCTCTTCATTTCTAGTAGATCCTCAAGTCTTAGGCTCCAAACCCTCGTGCCACGTTTTGATAGAGTATCCTGGTAGGAGGGGATGGCTTCATAACCCTGATAAATCATATAACTATTAAGAAAACAACTTTAAAAACAAATTTATAGAAGAACGTCTTGAAATTCTTACACCTAGTTCACATAATCCTCAACCTGAACATACATACTTTTACTTGTGGATGTAGATCTTTATCTGAAAAGCCAGGCTGGAATGTTCGGCAAGGTACTCATGTCATTAGTAATTCATTCCTGTGTATGGGGTTGTCATGATCAAGGAAAAATAAATTCCTTAACAACCTAGATATTAAGAGATCTTGCATGGTAGAGATCATGTAGTATGTCACATATCCATAAGATCCACACACCCATTTTCAATAGTGAGAGAAATGGTTTCTTCTCTTGAATACATATATTGAACACCTTAAAAAACCAAAGAAGTAATTTTTTATAGTGAATATGAAAGAAAGATGTTTTACTATTATTGTACAATTAAGTTGATAGTTGCAAAGATAAGGAAAAGACACTGGACTCTAATGCACGCATTCTTCTAAGAGGTGGATGCCTATATTGTTCTTACTGAGTTTACTTGGTCACACTTTGCTCTTGAAGCCTCCGATACCATAGATTATGAATATTTATTTTATTCCTCATTCCGACTGGCACTTGAATTCTCAAGATTCATGTTTTTTTATCTGTTTCAAAATTCACTCTCTAAATAAATGCAAGTTATATACACCAAAGAAGAGAATTTTCCTAGTTAGTGTCATTCACAAAGAGTTGTTAGCCTATATATGGAATGGAATAACTTGGATTTTGTTCCCAATAGCAAATGCCATGATTTGAAAGGGAATAACAGCAACATAAATAGGTGGAAATTACAAGTGCTCAAAGTGATCTCTGAATTTGAAAAATTATGTTTGGGATTGGTGGGAGAAGTCTTCAGCATTCTTGTCCTCTTTTCAACTGTATTTGCTCCCTTGTATTACTTGAATAGCATTTCCTTTGTTCAGTAATTGTTTCAGATCCATGGACTCAGACAAGGACAGAATTTATAAAAACAATTTGTCCACAGATACAAGATAATGTAAATAATGAGGATACTATGCACAATACAATGAAGACCCAATCTGATACAGGTTTAGTCTCCTCTCCTATGGGAGCCGGTACATTTCAGTTATTTGTAGAATGTGAGAGTGGCATTATTCTGTATGCTGATTTGAATTCTAGTCAAGCACACTAGATGAAAACTTGTCATGAAATGGGCCTCCTGTGGAACCCACATAAGCACAAGCTCAAAAGGAGGTCTTCTTTCGAGATCTGTGCAAACTTCTCTCTTACAACTGCACAGGTAGCTTTTCTAAATAATGGGTTTGATGATTTTTATGGGTCTATGAAGGGACAGGAATCCCTGTACAATAATTTGTTAAAAAGCTGCCTTCCATTGCTTCCACAGTCATCAAGAGCAATGGAAGAGCTTTCTGTACTAGTCTGGAGTTTTTGAAAATGGAGCCATATGCGAAAAGAAACTGTTGGGGAAGGAATGAATGTTTCTGTCTTCACTGACATGCAGGCCTGCCAGAGGAAGTGAACCAAGAAATCTTGAAATTGGCAATCAAGCTGCTCTGGGTACTTCCCATCAAGGACCAGCAGATGAACTGGTAGGGGCCATTTCCTTTTATCAATGGTATTCTGCAGCATGTTGTGCTTGTCTGTCCTGGCAGATTTTCTGAGTATTTTCTCCCTACTGTTAACATCAGTATTATATGCTATCGAAGCAGGGAATCATACCTGCTTAACACTGACAATCAGACTGACCATAGCTACATGCAATTTATATTCCAAATGGTCTATGCACTAAATAACCCCACTTTAGTAGTTTCTATCTCTGCCCTTATTTAACAACTGGTACAAACCTGTAGTGAATAATTACCAGCCTTTCATTACCAAGAGAATGTGGATGCCCTCATAAATGGGATAAATTAGTTTGATATTTTTCAGTAGCAGCAAATAAGTAGGGGCTGTGCAATCACCTTTTTAGTAGATGCCATATAGGATGGTTGAGAATGCATGAAATGTTTTTTGACCAAGGTTACTTGGGAGCGGGAGCGAAAACGGGGAGTGGGAGCGGGAGCGACATTTTCAGAAGCTCCCTATTTTTTTATATTTTGATGCATATATGTCAACAAAAGCATGTAGAATGATGAATTAGATATAAAAAAACATAAAAAAACATAGATTGAACCATATAACATCAATCATCTAGAAGTTATAATCTTCATCAATCACATCCACAAGTTAGTAACATACAACATATCGAGTCTCGTGATTCATCAATCTTAAAGTTTCAAGCTTTCAAAATTCAAAAAATAACATTTATCATCATTGATCACCAAAGTTGTACTTGTAAGCTAAGTGTTAATTTTGGGCAACTAGGTCCAAACTCCATGTTGTACTGCTCAGAGATGATGCTAATATTTTTATTGGATTCCTCTTTCAGAGAGGTGCAAGATTGATCTAAAGATCATCTTGATCGGATGAGCAGAACATTTATTTTGAATTTATTCCACTTATGTGCAAGGTCGGCCAGAATTGTAATGTAGGCTTGGAGCCCCAACAAATGTGTCACACACTCTCTCAGATTGATATAAATTGGACAAACTTGGAGGTCATTTCATCATCCACTCATCACACACTTCTCTCTTGTGTCTAATTGGTTTGATCACCTTTTGGAGGCTTTTCTTCTCATACGTGTGGAATAACAACTAGGGTTTATGTACGGCTCTGTCTAGGGTTTCAACGCAGGTTTGACCAATGTTGACTTTGGTCAACGCTTGGTCCTTTTGACCTCAAACCTTCAGCAAACTTTCGATTTTTGAAGGCTGCATTCTTTGGCACATATACTGAGGCTAGACGTTGACCTTTGACCAACTGTGTTGACTTTTTGCTGTTGCTATTTTGTGTTGACTGGACAATGTTGACTTTTGTTGACTTTGGGTTGACTTTTGTGGAGCTGTCTTGAGGGTTGTGTGACACTTTTGGTTGGTTGACTGTGATGAGAATTTGTTGGTTGAAGCATCCTGTTGACCGCCGTAATGCACCACAACACATATTTTGCTGATCAAAATTAAGTGTATTTTTGGCTTTTCTTCCGTCGATCTATTGGTATGTTCTATTAGCATTTTACTTTCATGTTTATGTGATTGCTATTTGGTATCGGGTTTGAAGTAAATTTGCATCAAGCATAGAACATCTTCAAAAATTTACATGGAATTAGAGCTAAGTTGAAGACAAAGCCCAAGTTTGTGTTAAGAGCAATCACCGAAGTAGTAGCATTTGTCAAGGACCCATGGGTACCTCAAATTATAATGGCTTCAAAGCTGATGATAAGTTGACTGGCAAGTCTGACTATAATGCTTGGAAGATGTCTTTGGACCTGGTCTTGGAAGATCAAGAGGTCATGGACTATGTGCAGGGAAATATCCAAGAGCCTCCATCATCTGCACCTGTTGCCACAAAATCGAAACATAGACAAGGGGAAATCAAAGCTAAGCTGATTATCCGGGATTCCATCCATAAAATTCTGGTTGCTTACATCTTTGAGCTAGGCACATCTAAAGAGACATATGATAAGTTGGTCAATATGTTCAGGGCTAACAATGCAAATCAAGTTCTTTTCTTTAAAAACCAATTGAAGAATCTCAAGAAAGGCAAAGATGAATCCGTTCAATCCTATTTTCTAAAGTTGACCGAAATCAGGAATAACCTTCTCGCCATTGGAGAAACGATAACTGATCGATAAATGGTTCTCATTGCACTTGGAGGTCTCCCCTTTGAATGGCATGTATTCATTACTACCATTCTCAATAATAATGTGATTCCTGATTTTGATGAAGTCTTGTGGAGATGCACTCAAGAGGAGACAATAATGATGGAATATGAAAATGAAGGTAATGTTGCCTTCACCACTCGTGCTAAGAAGAAGAACAATGGTCGTTTGAGGAACCATGGAAGAGCAGGGGCCAAAGGAAAGAAAGGAAGATGTTACACATGTAACCAGGGTGCCACTATGCTAGGGAATGCCCTAATAGAAGGGATTCTCTCAAGGATGATGATAACAACAACAACAGGGGAAATGGCAATCAAATGAACAACAGGTTCAAAGGAAAGAGGAAGGCTCCCCCTGGTCGAAATGGAAATGGGCAACCTTTCAAAAGGTCAAGAAATTCCATGTATGAAGAATCCAATGTTGTTGACAATAAAAGAAATGAATTCATTCTTGTAACTGCCCTCTCTGCTGCATCTCCACCCGACACCTTGGATGTCTAGTTGATTGATAGCGGTGCTTCAAGGCACCTCACTGGTTTTAAAGAAGCCCTCTCGGATTTGATTGAGAAGGATACTAATTTGCAAATTATCCTTGGAGATAATGCCACATATCCTGTGAAAGGGATAGGGATTGCGACCCTCCATTTATCTCAAGGTCAAGTCCTCCGTTTGCAAGATGTATTGTATGTACCTGATTTGAAGAAGAACCTTGTGTCTATTTCGACCATGAAAGACAAAGGTTTCAACGTGGCATTCGTTGATGGAAAGGTACACATCTGGAAGAAGAGTTTCAAGGAAGTTCTCACTATTGGTTTTAGAGTTGATACACTCTACCAGGTTGGAGGAAGTCCATTGGGGGCTATGACATGTGATACAATTCGTCAAACTGAATTATGGCACCGGAGGTTTGGACACCTTCATTACAAAGCCCTTCTCGAAGAAAGGAAGGTGGTGACAGGGATGCCCGAATTCAAAAATGATCATGAAGGTGTATGTCAGGGTTGTGCCGAAGGAAAGCATACAAGGGGACCTTTCCCCTCAAGTGTCACAAAGACATCTGATGTCTTGCAATTGATACATTCTGATTTATCTGGTATGTTGCTTGTGACATCCTTGGGAGGATGTTCTTCTTACATGATGTTTATAGATGACTTTTCTCGCAAGACCTGGATATATTTCTTGAAGAAGAAGGACGAAGCATTCATGTGATTTTGTACCTTCAAGGCCTTGGGGAAAAATCAAATAGGAAAGAAGATCAAGATTTTGAGGACCGAAAATGGCACCGAATATGAGTCAAACGAGTTCAATGACTTTTGCAGAGAAGCTTGCATTAAGAGGGAGACCACAATTGTGTATACTCTTGAGCAAAATGGCATTGCTGAAGAAATAATAGGACCATTGTGGAAGCTGCCCTGCCATGCTATGTGACCAAGGTCTTTCGAAGTTTCTATGGGGAGAAGTTGCGTACACTGCTGTGTACATACAAAATTGATGCCCGCACTTCGCTCTGGACTCCAAAACTCCCGAAGAAGTCTTCTCTGCTAAGAAACCTGATGTTTCTCATTTTAGAGTTTTTGGTTGTCCCATTTACTTTCATGTGCCAAAAGAGAAGAGAAGCAAGCTGGATGCTTTTGGGAAGAAGGGAATGTTTGTGGGCTACAGTGAAACTTCGAAGGCTTATAGAGTCTATGTGCTTGGTCAAAGAGAAGTGGAGATATGCCACGATGTTACCTTCGATGAAGATACTTCCCTCAGGAAAGTGATAAATCTTCCTAGCTCCGAGGAAGACCATGATGTAAGATCAAGGAAGCAGGAAGAACCGAAGAATGAGTTGTTGCCCGATGTTGAAGGACTAATGGACCCTATTGATCCACCTCCTTCAATGAAGAGAAGACCCTCATGGCTCCAGGATACTCTCGAAGATGTCGAGAGACATATGGCCCCAAGGGGGACATTCTGTGAAAGCAAGAAGCCGAATAGATACCAAGGGTATCTAGCAGCCATGAGTACAATCGTACAATCTGAGCTTGGATCATTTGAAGAAGCCGTAAAGCATCAAGTCTGGAAGGATGCTATGCACGAAGAGTACGAGTCCATTATGAAGAATGATGTTTGGGATGTGGTCCCGAGACTGGAGGACAAAGATGTTGTCACCTCAAAATGGCTCTATAAGATCAAGCATGGATCTGATGGTAGTGTTGAAAAGTACAAGGCAAGATTCGTTGCCCGAGGCTTCTCTCAAAAGGAAGGCATAGACTATGATGATATATTTGCACCTGTGGCCCGCTATACCACCATCCGATCCATCATTGCCCTTGCTACCACGCAAGTATGGAGTATCCATCAAATGGATGTGAAGATCGCTTTTTTGCACGGTTCGATAAAGGAAGAGGTGTATGTGGAGTAACCTCTGGGGTTCGAAATCCAAGATAAAGACGCTCATGTATGCAGGTTGAAGAAAGCCCTCTATGGGTCGAACCAAGCCCTAGGGCTTGGTACAAGAGGATAGATAGCTACTTGATGAAGTTGGGCTTCACCTGAAGTAATGTCGATCCAAACCTTTACTTCAAGGTTGATAGAGAAAAGCCTCTCATTTTGGTTCTCTATGTGGACGATCTCTTCTTGACAGGTGCTGACCCTCTCATTCATCAGTGTAAGAGGGAGCTTGCTTCTGAGTTCGAGATGAAAGACCCAAGACTGATGCATTACTTCCTAGGCTTGGAGGTCTGGCAGAGACTTGACGAGATTTTCCTCTCTCAAGGAAAATACATTGTGAAGCTGTTGGAGAGATTTGGTATGGTGGACTGTAAGTCCGTGTCGACACCGATGGAGCTCAACTTCAAGAAGTTGTGTGGAAATGCTGTTGGGCCTGCATTGGGAAATCCTACCGAGTATCGTCAAACTGTAGGAGGATTGATGTTCTTAGTGAACTCTCGTCTGGACATATGTTTTGCATGGAACACTTTGAGTCAACACATGATTGATCCTCATCACATTCATTGGGTTGGTGCCAATAATCTCTTGAGATATCTTCGGGGCACAATAAACCATGGGTTGAGATACATTGTCGGGAGTTTGAGACTCCATGGATATACTGATGTCGATTAGGCTGGTAGTGTGGTGGATCGCAAGAGCACATCTAGATGCTGCTTCACACTTAGGTCTCCTTCGATATCTTGGATGAGCAGGAAGCAGAAGTCGGTGGCTTTGAGCACCGCTGAAGCTAAATACATTGTAGCGAGTATGGCCTGTTGTGAAGCTATTTGGTTGCGAAAGCTCTTCAGTGAGATGTTTGTCATGTGCTAGATACCACCGTTATCCTTTGTGATAACCAGAGTGGGATTTGTTTGTCAGAGAATCCCGTGTTCCACGATCGATCCAAGCATATTGATATCAGGTACCATTTAATTCGGGATATGGTACAACGAGGCATTGTAAGGCTCGATAATATAGGAACTGATGAGCAGGTCGCAGATATTCTCACTAAGCCCTTGGGGAAGGTCAAGTTCCTAACCTTCTGTGAGAATCTTGGAATCATGGAACGACCCTATTCTGAGGGTCCTGTTGGACGATGAGCTCTGGGAGCTCTAGGGGGCTTTGGGGATAACTTCTTGTAGCTATAAGCAATCATAAGGCTAGGCTTGCCGAACCTTGTTAGTGTGCTTTCGCCCCACCGTGATGATATTGAGTTGGTTCACCTCTCTTTGATCTGTGCCCCGTATGCATCCTATCCATGGAGTCTTGGACTCATGGGAAGTACCTCTGGGAAGTACCTCTCATCTTGGCCAATGAGGTGGGAAATGTGGATAGAGCCTGGAGTGTAAAAACTCTGGTAAAACTTGATAATTATATATTATTAAAGATGAAAGATGAGATGATTACAATGAGGGATCGCCTGGGCTTTAAATATAGCCTCAAGGTGTCCCTTGGTGAAAAGGCATGATCTTTGATCATGCCTTTTCAGTTAATAACCTAAGATAACTAAATCTAATTAATAAATAATAAAATATTCATAACATTGCCCCTCTCTTAAAGATGCTTTGTCCTCAAAGCATATGTAATCGATGGACAACGTTGACGAATGTCTGGTTTCCGCGAGCGGCGAGCTCGTGCTTCCCATATTTTAAAAAGGTCATGGAGCATATTCTCGAGTTCAGTCTGTTGTTGATCTGGATAGTGAAAATATCTGATATCGACAGGGTCGGATCCTGTCTTGATTTCTGGAGACTCTTCATGGCTCCTTTTTGAAGATAACATTTCTAACTGCTGACATTGTACTGTAGATACGACTTGATTTCCTGGGGCTTGGAATCCATACAACTTGTATTTTTGCCCTTTCCACTTAAAACTTATAAACTGCTTCTGATGGTTGGCAGAATAAGTACCTAGAGTTCGTAGCCGTTGAATTCCTAAGACCACATCTACTCCTCGTAATGGAACGGTGTAGAACGGAGATTCTAAATGAAAGTCTTTAATCTGCAATTTGACTTTATGGCATTTTCCTACTTGTTCAATCTTCTTACCGTCGGCCACCATTACCTTCATATTAGGCATGGGAAAAGCAAAGAGGTTGAGTCTTTTGGCCATGGTGGAATCTAGGAAATTGTGCGTGCTGCCTGTGTCTATTAGAACCATTACATTGTTGTTCTTAATATGTCCTCTTAACCTTAGGGTTTGAGGTTGTAATATGCCTGTCATAGCCGATAAGGACACTTGCGGAATAGTTTCGCCCTCCACTTCTGGAGAGAACTCTAAATTGTCTTCTAATCCTTCTATACATGAATCAGTACTGTTAGTGTCGTTAGTTGCTTCACAACTGTATAGATTTTTTTCTTTTCCATTAGCACATCTGTGCTTAGGGTCCCAGTTTTCACCGCAACGTTTGCACTTGCCCTCTCGTATTCTTTGTTTTTCTAGACTAGATTTTTCGTCTTCACGAGGATGGATAGGGACATATGTTGTGTCAACTACATTTTCAGATTGAGGAAACCGTCGTCTCGAATATACTTTTTCTGGTTTTGATAATCTTTCCAATTTCTTTTCAGCAGCTTTTGCTTTTTGCCTTGCTACTTCTACAGACGTGATTTCATGTAGTTCTACTTCTTCTTGAATGTGGACTTTAAGTCCCGAGATGTAAGACTGGATTAGACGAGATTCCGACAATCCGGGTACTCGTGTTGCCAAAGTCTCCCATTCTCGCGTGTACTCATCCACATCTCCTTTTTGGCGTAATTTGATAAACGTTGAAAATAACTTTTCTTCTTTTATGCCTTGAAACCTTTTAAAGAACGCATCCTTAAATTTCCTCCAACTGATAGCGAGCGTCGTTTTTTTCCACCACATATACCAATTATATGCTTCTCCTTCCATTTTCATGGAAGCATGTTTAATTTTTTCATCATCACTAGTAATGTCATAAATTTCAAAATATTCTTCTGCCTTATTAAGCCATGCAACACTATTCTTTTCATTACCATCAAATTTGGGTAGGTCAATCTTGGCTTTGCGCTGATATGCTAATGGTGGAACAAGAAGGGGATATTGATTAGCGAATGCATTCCAGAGCTGCTTGTTTTGAAAATCTGCATTACTATCTTCTTGATGATGTGGGGAGTCGGTTTTTTCCTGATGCTCGTCCGAGTTCCCTGAATCTGCGGTACTGTTTTGTTGATTTGGTTCCCTGTTAGGAGATGTTGGGGATTGTGTCTGACCCAACTTATCTATTTTATCATTTAGCTTGTTGAAAAGTTCTTTCATTGTTTCTGTGGTCTCGTGATGATTTAGCCACATTTGTCTTTGTATGCGATTTGTTGTATCATTGATTTTTTTTATGTCGTTGGAGTGCCCTGAAACTGTACCTTCCAGATTGACTAATCTTTTTCCGAATTCTTCGGAATTGTTAGTGATTTGCTTCTCAAGATCTCCTAATTTCTTCTGGAATTCCGCCATCGACATTGACGAAGACATCGAGCGTGTATGAGGCGGGGAATATCTTTCTGCCAGTTTTTTTTTTTTTTTTTTTTGAAAATTAATTAATTAATTATTTTTAAAATAATAATAATAATTATTGTTTTTAAATAAATTATATAATTATTATATTTATATAATTATTTATTTGAAAATTATATAATTTTTATATAACAATAATAATTATTATTTTTTTTATAACTAATTTTTATATAAATTTAATTTGAATTAAAGTTTATATAAAAATCGAATTATAAACATATATATGTATTTATTATATATATGATTATCAATAAACTATACCCGTCCAATATTCCCGTCCGGTTAAAAACAAACAGCACCGTGGCACAACCCCGTCCGTTCACAACAGATCGATTATATTTTAACAAATCGATTTTTCTTTTAATATATCGATGCACCGTTTGATGATTTTACAAATCGATTAATATATCCGACACACCTATTTCACTGTTAAAAAAACGCGATTTTTGTTTGCTGTCCGAAAGAGTTAATGTGAAATCGATGTATATTTGCTGATGTATATTTGACCAGGTTTAAAACCCGATTTGCTGTCGTTTGACCGAGCCCCGATTTGCTGTCCGTTATGTTATATCCGTATTTTTAGAACGGCGGGCGTATCATTTAAACGATGTAACGTATGATTTGCAGCGGAAGTATAGGATATATATTTATGCAGGTTCCGCAGTTCGATCCTGCGTGGAGGCACCAGCGGAAGAATAGACGTCTGATTTTGGAATGGCACCAGTGTAAAAACTCTGCGCTAGAAATTTAAAACGATGCCCTGTCCCGAATTTTAAAAATCGTTTATGTTACGTGTCTGTATTGAGAAATCGATGTGGCAGAGATATCGAGGGAATACGCTGAGGAGAGAATGACTGCGGGGACGGTTTTTGCCAGCCGTCACACTGTTCACGGGCTTTGCGGAGATGTGTTGTCTGCAGCGGCTCCTGAGTATGTCTCCACAGAAGCTGCCCTATCCGAATCAAGGAATAGATGACACAGTTCTTATAATCTAGCTTGTCACCGCAATTAATGAGAGAAACAGATTTAAAGTCTGGATTGATATTCTCCTTACGAGTTCCCGAGATGTGAACCTATTTCCTTTTTTTTTATGCTGTGTCTTTCACCGAGTTGGATTATGGGAAGCGTAGGGTATAAGGAAAGGGAGAGCGGGGTTGTAAGTAGCCGCTTGTGAGGTATGTGGGCTGTAAATTTTTTTTTTTTAAAACAATTGCCTGCCATCAAAGATCGATAAGAAAAATCAACCAGAACAGCCTGAATTCTCAATATTCTATGATCACACAGATCCAAGAGCGATGGCTCTGATACCAATGGAGTGTAAAAACTCTGGTAAAACTTGATAAATATATATTATTAAAGATGAAAGATGAGATGATTACAATGAGGGATCGCCTGGGCTTTAAATATAGCCTCAAGGTGTCCCTTGGTGAAGAGGCATGATCTTTGATCATGCCTTTTCAGTTAATAACCTAAGATAACTAAATCTAATTAATAAATAATAAAATATTCGTAACAGAGCCCGATAGCAAGACCGATGGACGCATCATAGATTGCTGTACTCTCTATGTCTAGGATGGCACGTGTCCAACCACTTGATCTGGGATCAAGTCTAGTGAGGTTTCAGACCTCCAATTGACTTCGGGTTAGTTTGAGACTCCTTTGAGTCCTATAGAGGTTTCGGACCTCTGAGCTGATTTCGGGTCAGCTAGGAGTGATGTCTTTGTGACTCACCATTTGAAATAAAGAAGCCAGCAAAGCAAGTTACGACGGGATGACGCATGATGTTTGGATGGCACTGGTGGATGGAGTTCTCCCTAGTTGATAGGGAGTGTTAATTTTGGGCAACTAGGTCCAAACTCCATGTTGTATTGATCAGATGATAATGCCAATAGTTTTATTGGATTCCCCTTTCGGAGAGGGGCAATATTGATTTGAAGATCATCTTGATCTGATGAGTAGAACATTTATTTTGAATTTATTCCACTTATGTGCAAGGTTGGCCAGAATTGTAATGTAGGCTTGGAGCCCCAACAGATGTGTCACACACCCTCTTAGATGGATATAAATTGGACAGACTTGGAAGTCACATCCACTCATCACACACTTCTCTCTTGTGTCTGATTGGTTCGATCACCTTTTGGAGGCTTTTCTTCTCACACGTGTGGAATAACAACTAGGGTTTTTGCATAGATTTGTCTAGGGTTTCAGCGCAGGTTTGACCAGCATTGACTTTG
Organism: Pinus albicaulis; assembly: GCA_034641835.2. Taxonomy (NCBI): domain Eukaryota; kingdom Viridiplantae; phylum Streptophyta; class Pinopsida; order Pinales; family Pinaceae; genus Pinus; species Pinus albicaulis. The sequence goes on along the minus strand of CM076571.1, from coordinate 440,345,700 downwards.
GTCAATGCTTGGTCCTTTTGACCTCAAACCTTCACCAAACTTTCGATTTTTGAAGGCCGCATTCTTTGGCACATATATCGAGGCTAGACGTTGACCTTTGACTTGCTGTGTTGACTTTTTGTTGCTGCTGTTCTGTGTTGACTGGACAACATTTACTTCCGTTGACTTAGGGTTGACTTTTGTGGAGCTGCCTTGAGGGTTGTGTGACACTTTTGGTTGGCTGACCGTGAGGAGACTTTGTTGGTTGAAGCATCCTGTTGACCGCCATAACGCACCACAACACATTTATTTTGTTGATCAAAGTTAAGTGTATTTTTGGCTTGTCTTCCGTCGATCTATTGGTATGTTCTATCAACATTTTACTTTCATGTTTATGTGATTGCTATTTGGTATCGGGTTTGAAGTAAATTTGCATCAAGCATAGAACATCTTTAAAAATTTACACTAAGTGTAACCATTACAACAAAGAATATCTAAGTAATGTTATAAAATGAAATGAAATGAAACAACTTTCAACTTTCACGAAGCATCGTATTCATAATTCATTACCAATGAGTTATAATTTCCAACTTCAAACTTCAAACTTAAATTGTCATATATTGTTTACAAAAAATATCAAAATAAATATGAGAGAGTCAACAATTATAAAAACTACTAGAAACTAGAAAAGACAAGTAAATCTATTATATTTAGCTAATGCTTAGGCCTCTCGCTGCCACGAAAAATGTCTAATTTTTGAGTCTTATTGGAAAATCAAGATCTCTGTCATTAATATCACCCTCTAAGAATTAATATCTAGAGGTATCTTTATCATTTCCTCTGGATCTATATAGGGATCTTTGTCATTAATATCATCCTCTAAGCATTCGCTCTGGGAGTGGGTTCGGGGGTGGGGAGATGCTCCCCCGCAATCCTGTTTTTGACTGATCGATTAATACTTACTTGCAAGGTTGTGTTTGGGGGGAGGGTTTTGGGTTCTTAGACTACACGTTGCTGTAAGCTTTGACACCTGTGCAGGTAGGGCCTACACTTTCTTTAGGAAATGCAAAGGCAAAGTTATGGGCTTTTACTGCTAGTACTTTCTCGTTTTAGCAGCTTTGTTGGGTTCTTTTGGAAGGAGGTTATTTGTGTTAGGATATTTAGACACTTAGGAGTTAGTTAAGATCAACTTGGTTAATGTGTTTATAGGTAAAGTGTGTTTCTTTAGTATGCATTAGTTGCATTGTAATCCGACAGTCATGATATGTTGTAGACATAGAGTGATCCAACGACTCGTATTCTCCTCGGTACAAACGACTATTGATCTGTGGCTAACATTCGATTGGTTAATGATCTCTATTTAAAGAGCATGGAGGGTCATTGCTGATGATCAATTGCAAGAAATTGTTTTATGTACATATTTATTTTGCATTAATAAAATTGCATCAAGTGGCCATGTTGGTTGGGGCTGTGGAGTGTTTCTCTCTTAGAGGTTTTAAACCATGTAAAAAATACTGGTGTTATGATCTTTGATCTAGTTGTGTGAGTGGTTACTTAAGGTGTTTGTCCTGTGTGGAGTACTATGTTTTCCCAAACAGGTTGGTGAGTGCTTTGGGTCATTAGGACTGTTGTGAGTGATGAAATTGAAAGTGGATAGATTATGATGGTTAAATCTTTGGAAGTGGCTGGTGTGCCCTCCCAAGCCCTGGTGAGAATGCAGGTGGCTAATAAGCATGGAGGTATGCCTGAACTCTGAAGTTTACCTGAGCAAGATCCTTTATCTACCTTTGGTGAGGTCAACATTTTGAGCTAGGGTTGAACTTGAAGAATGAGATGAGGAGTGAGTTGCTTGCACAAGTGCTTATTAGTGGTATGGGGTTTGATGGTAGGAACAACCTAGTAAGACTAACAAAGTCAGGAGCTTAGTTAAGACCATTTAAAGCCAACCCAAAACCAAGTAAGGTTGGGACCTTAACTGCTGTAAATTTATGTAGATGTTCTACGCTTGATGCAACTTTACTTTTCACCACAGCAATCACATCAACAATCAAGTAAAATGTTGATAGAACATACCAGTGGATCTATAGAAGACAAACCAGAAACAGAAAAATGTGGTGGTGCGTTACAACGATCAACAGGATGCTTCAACCAGCAAAGTCTCCTTGGTCAGCCAACCCAGCGTGTGTCACAATAGCCCTCAAAACAGCCACACGGTCAACTCAAAGTCAACCTTAGAAAAGTCAACGCTGCCCCAACGGTAGCAACAACGGCAACAACAGCGGTAGCAACAATGACAACAACAGTAGCAACAACGGCAGCAACGACAACAACAATGGCAGCAACAATGACAGCAACAGCAGCAACAACGACAGCAACAACGACATCTACGACAACAACAACGACAACAGCAACGGCAGCAACAACGACAGCAACGGCAGCAACAACGGCAACAACGACAGCAACAACGGCAGCAACGACAGCAACAACCTCTTCGTCCTTCTTTCCCATGTGTGAACTGAAATTGCCTCCAAGGAGCTCGAACCAATCAAAAGAGGAGAGATGATGTGTGAGGATGAGATGAGTGAAATGTCCTCCAAAGTTGACTCTATTTATATCAATCACTGAGGTGCTGCAAGGTTTGTCGTAGGTTTCAAACCCCATGTCGATCAAGACTTATTTAAAATTATTAAAAATAAATTCAAAATAAATGTTCTTCTCATCGGATCAAGATGATCTTTAGATCGATCTTTCACCTCTTCGAAAGAGGAACCCAATAAAAATATTGGTATCTTCATCTGAGCATCACAACATGGAGTTTGGACCTAGTTGTCCAATTTCAACACTCCCTCTCAACTAGGGAGAACTCCATCCACCTGTGCAATCAAACATTGTGCGTCATCTCGCCGTAACTTGCTTTGCTGGCCTCTTTATTTCAGAACTGTAATGGGTTAGTCACAAAGACATCATTCTCGGCTGACAGATTCAGCCCAGAGGTCTGAAATCTCTATAGGACTCACAAAGAGTCTCATACCAACCCGAAGTTGGTTTATCTGACCCGAAGTCAGTGGGAGGTCCGAAACCTCACTTGGACTCAAGAGAGTCATATATACTAACCCGAAGTTAGTCTCACTGACCCGAAGTGAGTTGGAGGTCCGAAACCTCACATGGACTCAAAGAGTCACATACCAACCCGAAGTTGGTTCATCTGACTCGAAGTCAGTAGGAGGTCCGAATCCTCACTAGACTTGATCCCAGATCAAGTGGTTGGACACGTGCCATTCTAGATAGAGAGTACGGCAATCTCTAATGCGTTCATCAGTATTTGCTACTAGTCTATAGCTTTTCCCACCTCATTGGCCAAATGAGAGGTACTTCCCATGAGTCCGAAACTTAGTGGGTAGGATGCATACGGGGTGCAAATCATGAGAGGCGAACCAACTCAATCATCATGGTGGGGCCCAAGCACACCAACAAGGTTCGACAAGCCTAGCTCTGTGGTTGCTTATAGCTCCGAGAAGCTATCCCTAAAGCCCCCTGGAGCTCCCAGAGCGCATCGTCCAACAAGACTCTCAGAATAGGGTCATTCCACGATTCCAAGGTTCTCACGGAAGGTTAGGAACATGACCTTCCCCAAGGGCATAGTGAGAATATTCGTGACCTGTTCATCAGTTCCTATGATCGAGCCTTGCGGCGCCTCGCTGTACCATATCTCGGATAAAGTGGTACCAACCATCAACATGCTTGGATCGTTCGTGGAACACAAGATTCTATGACAAACGAATCCCCCTTAGGTTATCACAAAGGATAATGGTGGCATCTAGCACAGGCTCGAACAACTCATTGAAGAGCTTTCGCAACCAAGTGACTTCACAATAGGCCATACATGCTGCAATGTATTCGACCTCAGTGGTGCTCAAGGCTACCGAATTTCGTTTCCTGCCCGAAGCAGTTCTACATGTGAAGCAGCATCTAGATGTGCTCTTGCGATCCACCACACTGCCAGCCCAATCGACATCAATATATCCAAGGAGTGTCATGCTCCTGGCAGTGTATCTCAGCCCATGGTCTATCGTGCCCCAGAGATATCTCAAGAGTTTCTTGGCACCAACCCAGTGAATGTTATGATCAACCATGTGTTGACTCAAAGTGTTCACTGCACAACATACGTCCGGACATGTTCACTAAGAACATCAGGGCCCCTACGAGTTGAAGATACTTAGTAGGATTTGTTAGCACAAGCCCAGCAGCGCTGCCACTCAACTTCTCAAAGTTGAGCTCCATTGGTGTCGACACGGACTTACAGTCCACCATCCCAAATCTTTCCAGAAGCTTCACAATGTATTTTCCTTGAGAAAGGAAAATCTCTCCAGGTCTCTGCCAGACCTCCAGGCCTAGGAAGTAGTGCATCGTCCTAGGTCCTTCATCTCGAACTCAAGAAACAGCTCCTTGCACCATGAATGAGAGGGTCGTACACCTCTTAGGAAGAGGTCATCCAAGAAGGCAACACCGTACGAGAGGCTTCTTTCGACAACCTAGAAGTAAAGGTTCATATCAACATTATCGAGTGAAGCCCAACTTCATCAAGTAGCTATCTATCCTCTCGTACCAAGCTTTGGGTGCTTGCTTTAGCCCATAGAGGGGCTCAACCTCGCGTACATGGGTATTCCGATCCCGGACTTCGAACCCCGCAGGTTGCTCCACATATACCTCTTCCTTTATCGCACCACGTGCAAATGCGGTCTTCTACATCCATTCCATGAAGACTCCATCCTCGCGGTAGAGCGTGCTAAGGCTATAATAGATCGAATGGTGGCGTATCGGGCCATTGTGCAAATATGCCACCATAATCTATGCCTTCCTTGAGAGAAGCCATGGGCAACGAATCTCGCCTTGAATTTTTCAGCACTTCCATCAGATCCATGCTTGATCTTGCAGAGCCATTTCGAGGTAACAACTACTTTGTCCTTCGGTCTTGGAACCACATCCTAGACATCATTCTTCATAATGGACTCATACTCTTCGTGCTTTACTTGATGCTTTACAACTTCTTCAAAGGATCCAGGCTCGGATTGTACAATAGTACTCATGGCTGCTAGATACCCTTGGTATCTACTCGGCTTCTTGCTTTCACGGAATGTCCCCCTTTTTGGGTTGCATGTCCCTCAACATCCTCGAGAGTGTCCCTGAGCCATGATGGTCTCTTTCCCAGTGAAGGAGGTGGATCAATCGGGTCCATCGATCCTTCAACATCAGGCATTGTTTCATCCTTCGGTTCTTCTTGATTTCCAGGCCTTTCTTCATGATCTTCCTCAGATCTCGGAAGATTGACTACTTTCCTTAGGGAAGTATCTTCGTCAAAGGTGACATCGTGGCATATATCCACTTCCCTTTGACCAGAAACATATAATCTATAGGCCTTCGAAGTTTCGTTGTAGCCCACAAGCATCGTGGTCTCCCTCTTGATGTTGGCTCCTTTGCAAAAGTTCTTGAACTCGTTCGTCTCATATTCAGTGCCATTATCGGTCTATCGGATAGCATCTCATGTCATTGCTCCCAGTGGACTTCCTCCAACCTAGTAGAGTGTATCAATTCTAGACCCAAACGTGACAGCTTCCTTGAAGCTCTTCTTCCACATGTGCACCTTTCCATCAGTGAATGCCACATTGAAACCTTTGTCTTTCATGGCCGATATAGCCACAAGGTTCTCCTTCTAATTAGGTATATAGAGTACATCCTGCAAGCGGAGGACTTGAACTTGAGACAAGTGGAGGGTCACAGTCCCTGTCCCTTTCATGAGATATGTGGCACTATCTCCAAGGATAATTTCCAGATTAGTATCCTTCTCAACCATATCAGAGAGTGCTTCCTTGAAGCCAGTAATGTGCCTTGAGGCACCACTATCTATCAACCAAACATCCATAGTGTCGGGTGGAGATGTAGCAGAGAGGGCAGATACAAGAATGAATTCATTTTTTTATCAACAACATTTGATTCCTCATACCTAGAATTTCTTGACCTTTTGAAAGGTTGATCATTTCCGCCGGAGGGAGCCTTCCTCTTTCCCTTGAACCTGTTGTTCCTTTGATTATCATCACCATCGGGAGAATCCTTCTTGAAAGGACATTCTCCAGCATAGTGACCTGGCCTATGACAAGTGTAACACTTGCCCTTCTTTCCTTGCACCCCTACTCTTCCTTTGATCTTTGGACCACCAAAGTTCTTCTTTCTAGAATGAGTAGTGTAGGTAGCATTCCCTTCATTTTCATACTCCTTCATTCTTGTCTCTTCTTGAACGCATCTCGACAGTACCTCGTCAAAGTCAGGTATCACATTATTATTGAGAATGGAAGTGTTGAACACATGCCATTTAGATGGGAGCCTTCCAAGTGTGGTGAGTACCATCTCTCGATCAGCTATTGTCTCCCCAATAGCTAGCAAATTGTTCCTGATCTCGGTCAGCTTTAGAAAGTATGATTGGACAGACTCATCCCTGCCTTTCTTCAGATTCTTCAATTGATTCTTGAAGAATAGTACTTGATTTGCATTGTTGGCCTCGAACATGAGAATCAATTTATCATACATCTCTTTCGATGTGCCCAACTCAGAGATGTACAACTGTACTAAGTCACTCTGACACTTAAACAGAAATGCCCTCAACTTCGAATCCTCGTACCGGATACGTGCACGTACGAGATTCGTCCCCAATTCAAAGGATACGGCATATCCGAACGGGGTACGGTCGGGATACGGCGTATCCGAACAGGGATACGCCATATCCTGATCGTACCCTGTCGGATACGCCGTATCCCGTACAACCGGATACGATTGGGCCTGCGGCAAGGAAAATCGCGCTATTTTTTCTTTAAAGTTCGGTTTTTCCTCATTATTTTTTCATCCATTTCATTTGTGAAGTGAGAAGGAGAGCTAGTGTGAGCAAGGAGCAAGTGTGAACAAGGAGAAAGGGAGTTCTTTCGAAGAGATTCGAGCATCCGGTAAGTGCATTGTCCGTCTATATTTTGCATTTAGTTTGTTGTTAGTGTTTGCATGTGCATATGTTTTATATATTTAGTTGTTTTTGTTTATTTTTTATAGTATTCATGGCTCAATCAAAGGCAGCAAGACAGGGGCAAAGAAAGGGTCTGCAAGTATTCCATCCATTGGAAGTGGGGCTGCAACAGTAGCTTCAAATGTGCAGGGAAAGCAAATTGTTGACCCCAAATACCCATTGTGGAAATATGCGACAAGAGAGGAAGGGGCAGCAAAAAAGGGAGGAGGAGGAAATTGTTCATGGAAATGCAATTTTTGCAATGGCCATTTCACTGGCACATATTTCCGTGTGAAAGCTCATTTGTTGGGTATTCCAGGTTGTGGCATTAAATGTTGTACAACAATTGAATCGCCAGATAGGAAGAAATTGGAGAAAGAGCAGAGTATTGGTGAGGCAAATGTGGCAGCAAAATAAAAAAAATCCAAGACTAATGACCCCCTTCCATTCTTGAGGAAAAGCAACAGCAAGTTCCCTTTTAAGACTTCTAGTAGGGGAGAATTAGCAAAGAGAAAGGCAACTGCAGTTGGTTCAATGGACAAGATTTTCCAAAAAGAGAAAAGGGAAGAGCTTGATCTCACCATTGCATTTTTTTTCTATCAGAACTTCATATCCTTTAATGTTGCACGATCACCTCTATTTATTGAGATGTGTCGAGCTCTTTGTCATGGGGCTCCATCAGGGTATGTGCCTCTTGGGTTAAAGAAGCTCAGAACCACATTGTTGACAAAGGCAAAGAAAGAGGTGGACAAAATGCTTGAGCCTATTAAATTAGCATGGCCAACATCTGGGGTTAGCATTGTTTCTGATGGATGGATAGATCCAGCACGCCACCCACTCATTAACTTCATGGTGTCATCCACGAATGGTGCAGTTTTCTTGAAAGCAGTGGATGCACTTGGAGAGTACAAGGATGCACAATATATGGGTGAGTTATTTCTCAAAGTTATTGAAAGTGTAGGTGTGGATTGTTGTGTGCAAATCATTACAGATAATGCACCTGTTTGCAAGGCTATTGGCATGATTGTGGAAGCAAAATATCCACAAGTATTTTGGACACCTTGCATTGTCCATTCATTGAACTTGGCACTGAAATCTATTGCTTCTGATGTGCTTTGGATTGGAGCCATTATTGAGGATGCACGACATATCCGCAACTTTGTAACAAACCATACAAATGCCCTCACTATCTACAAGGAGTACAACAATCTATCATTGTTGAAGATTGCAGATAAACGGTTTGCCTCTTCATTCATCATGTTGAAGAGGTTGAGGGAGGTTAAGACCGCTCTTGGGTCTATGGTTATTTCAGAGTTTTGGTCTTTTTGGAGAAAGACGGATCAAGCAACCTCAAAGAAGGTGAAGGACATAGTGTTGGATGATATATGGTGGGAGAAGGTAGATCTAATTATTCAGATCATGGAGCCTATCATTTCCTTGCTCAGATTTGCAGATACAGACCAACCCATCCTAGGAGAGGTTTATGAGGGATGGGATTCCATGATTGAGTCTGTGAGGACCATTATTTTACAGAGTCAGTGTCCAAAGTATGAGACATCACCTGAGGCCTTCTTCACCGTCATACAGGATATTCTTGTCAGTAGATGGGACAAGAATTGCACACCTTTACATTGTTTGGCTCACTCCTTGAACCCAAAATACTACAGCCATGAGTGGCTGAATGGTGGACCTTCCCGCAGATTCCCTCCTCACATGGATGTTGAAATCTCACAAGGGAGGAAAGATGCATTGAGGAGGATTTTTCAGGATAGGGCATCCCTTGATGAGGTGGAGGATGCCTTTGCAGATTTTTCCACTGGCACGGGGCGATTTGGAGGCTATGATTTGATTCGAGACAGGGGGGCTAAGAAGCCCCATTCTTGGTGGGCAACTCATGGGGCAGCAAGCCCTCCTCTACAGCAGTTAGCCATGAGGCTCCTCTCTCGGGTGACTTCATCCTCTTGTTGCGAGAGGAATTGGAGCACATATGGGAATTTGTATAGTGTGAAGAGGAGCAGGCTTGAGCAGTCCAAGGCAGAGACAATGGTGTATGTGCACACCAACCTTCGTCTCATCTACAGGCAGAGAGAGGAGTGGTTGAAGGGAAAGACAAAGATGTGGGATGTCTTTCCTGATGATATGGGTCTGGACAACAGTGTTGAGTTGGCATTGGCCAACTTGGATCTCAATGCGCCAATGCTAGAGCCTGTCACATTTGATGATGGATTAGAGGGGTCATCCTCCACACCAGCAGATGCATAGATGATAGAGGAGGAGGATGCATCAGAGGCAGAGGAGAGCAGTGGTGAGCATGATGATCAGGATGAGGACAGTGATGCTGATTATGAGGATTGATGACTCTGACTCATTAAGGCTTCAGGCTTGTAGTCTTGTAGACTGTAGTTGCTTTTGTATTTTCTATTTCTATTTTCCATTGGCAGTGTTCTTATGTAACACATTTTGATTTTGATGACTTAATGAAAAAACTACAGTATCTTACTATCTTCAATCTTGTCTTTCTGAGTAAATTTGACGATTGTATCATGTATGGTGTATCAATGTATCATTGTAATTTGTATTATAGTATCAATGATAATGTATGACTCATGAGTATCTAATATCTATGTTTGAATCAATGAATTTTGTATGAATTTGTGCAAAAAATATCTAATTTTTAATATATATATATATTTAAAAATATATATATATTTTTAATAAAATAATATATAACGTATCGTATCCCAGAAGTATCCTGTCTGAGGGTCACCGTACCCGTATCCGATTCATCGAATCCCCGTATCCCCGTGTCCCCGTATCCCCGTATCAGGTGACTTAGGCCACCAGACTTTTATGAATGGGTTCCTTGATCATCAACTTTGCTTTGATCTCCCCCTTCTTGTACTTTGTTTTGGCAACAAAAATAACAGTGGATGGAGGTTCTTGGATTTTACCCTGCACATAGTCCATGACATCTTGATCTTCCAATTTGAGATCCAATATCATCTTCCAAGCATGGAAGTCATCTTTTCCAGTCAATTTGTCATCTTCCTTGAAGCCATAGTTTGTGGAACCCATTTTCTTCTTCGGTGATTGCTATAAATTAGGGCTTGTCTTCACTTAAGCTCTGATACCATGTAAATTTATGTAGATGTTCTATGCTTGATGCAACTTTACTTTTCACCACAACAATCACATAAACAATCAAGTAAAATGCTGATAGAACATACTAGTGGATCTATAGAAGACAAACCAGAAATAGAAAAATGTGGTGGTGCGTTACGACGGTCTACAGGATGCTTCAACTAGCAAAGTCTCCTTGGTCAGCCAACCCAGCATGTGTCACAACAGCCCTCAAAACAGCCACACGGTCAACTCAAAGTCAACCCCAGAAAAGTCAACGCTGCCCCAACGGTAGCAACAACGACAGCAACAACAGCTGCAACGGCAACAACAATGGCAACAATGGCAGCAACGACAACAACAATGGCAGCAACGACAACAACAACGGCAGCAACAACCTCTTCGTCCTTCTTTCCCACGTGTGAGAACTGAAACTGCCTCCAAGGAGCTCGAACCAATCAAAAGAGGAGAGATGATGTGTGAGGATAAGATGAGTGAAATGTCCTCCAAAGTTGACTCTATTTATATCAATCACTGAGGTGTATGACACATTTGCTAGGGGTGTAAAACCTTAAGGCCGACCTGCACATATTTGAAATTATTAAAAATAAATGTTCTGTTCATCGGATTAAGATCAATTTTAGATCGATCTTACACCTCTCCGAAAGAGGAACCCAATAAAAATATCAGTATCTTCATCTGAGCATCACAACATGGAGTTTGGACCTAGTTGTCCAATTTTAACAACTGCCCATAGGCAAATTACCAAACTTGACTTGAAGAATGACTCAGTGAGACCAGAGAGTAAAAATGATTGCCCATCATGAAAAACTTTCTGGTTGACTTACGAAATTACAAAAGATTAAAATCCACTAAATTCCAGGAAATTTTTTTCCATAAAATGCAAGTGTTCAATAATGACTTGTTTCAACTTTCAATACTAAAAGATGCTATGGATTTTGGATAGTTAATAAACATTCTGGTTGTCTGCTATGTGTTGACGGTGCTGGACCCACCAACATTCAAGGGGTCTCCCCGATATGTGGTTCCAATTAGACCTCACAGCATTTGGGATAGGAGCCCCATTCGAAATATGGCCCTGTTGCCAAATTCTTAAAGATTTACCTTGGCTCTAATTGTCAGTAGAGAGAGGAGTGCAATTGTGCCTTCGAAAAGCAAGTGAGTTTGCCTGGTGATTGTTTGGTTGTAGGTGTGTTAGGGTTCTTCTACTGTGGAAGGGGAGAATAAAGTGGACCTCTAAGAGAGAGGTAATAGTACCACCCTAGTAGAGACACACGTATCCAAGAAGGATTCGTCCAACATCTAGCGGAATAGTCCACAAAAGATGCGGTGATCATTATAACCAATATTCAAGAAAGATGTGTCTAACATCCAACAAAATAGTCCACAAGGATGCGATCGCCATAACAACCATTACAACACATTCTTAGTATGATAAGTACTAAAATAACCGAAATAGTTCAATTACTTTAGCACAAATGAAAGCAAACATGAATTACAAACATCCACAGAATAGTCTTGCAAATATTCGTAATCCATGCATGAAGAACGTGCTAGCCATGAGGCTTCTGTTATTAAGTAAAAGTTCAAAGGCAAATGTATACAATGAAAACCTCTAGCTCCAATAGTGGAGCGTTGGAGCCACTCCTTGCTCCTCAAAAGAACTAGCTTGTCTCTCTAATGCCTCGCGAGAGGAGCCAAGGTGAAAAGTCCTTTGCTCTTACAATGAGGGTGTATATATAACCAATGAGGAGGTGATGCTTCACCTTCCTTGTGACTCTTTGGCTTCCCTCATGACTGTTTGACTTCCTATGACCTTTCAACATTACATGACTCTTCATATTCTGTACATGTCCTATGGACTTTCACCTATGGACTTTCACTTTACAATACATTTTCGAATGCTAATTTACATAATCCACAATAATGGTGTGGAATGTGACAACTCATGACATGACATGACATGACATTGCTGGCATGGACTTCTTGATGATGTGGCAATGTCAAGCCACTCTTGCTACTCCTTGCTATGTGTTTGCTTGAGAATGCTGTTCTATCCACCTCCGTATGGCTTAAAGGTAAGGAGTCTTCAATGATGTCAAGTCTTGAGTTGTGGTCGCAAACTAGTGTCCCTTTTCTTTCTCTTGGTTGATCAGCTTGCATAATCAACTACGAAAATGTCTTTCAACATGTTTCCCTTCTTCATCATCTTGTCTTGGTATGATAAGGTACCTGCATCTTCAATTCACTCATGATGAGACGACATCGGTCCGATAAAACCCTAGTCTAAGATAGTGTATGTTGATTCGCTGACTGAGCTGGAACCGGGTGACAAGTTGAGAGAGAGGCCCAGTGACTGTGCAACTGTGCAGATCAGGCAATCATGGGTAAAGCTTGAGCCTTCAGATTGTGCAATGCGCTATCTAGGCTGGATTGAGGAAGAAAACTGCACAATCTGGGAGCTCAGTGTGACAAACTGAGGGGATAGGCATTGGTTTAGCCTGTTGTGCAGTTTTGGGAGGCAAAGGAGGTTGGGCAATTGTGCAGCTCAGAAGCTCAAGGGCTGAGCTTGAGGTTAGAGATTGCGCAATGCACAATTGAGGCTAGGATGGAGGGATGGATTGCACAATTTTGGAGGCCAAGGTTCGGGCTTGAGCACTGGAATTGCGCAGTGCAATAGTCTTGGGAGGCAGGAATTGCGCATTGAGAAATGTCAAGAGGTAGGATCACAACTAGAGGGCTGAGACTGCGCAATCCATAGTTCAGGAAGGCTGGATGAGGCTAAGTTGCTTGGTCGGAAAGTTTTTGGAAATTGACTAAGTGCGGGATCGGTGAGGCTGATGTGAACAGTGATAAGACTTCGATTGCGATCACACACTTAGAATACTTCATGACACGACAACATAGTTCATCCAGGACACATGAACAATGTATTTTCCTCAGTGCGGCAACTTCGCAATAACTTACGACAAGTGCGACAACAAAGATGCACTTTGCGATGATCACAATGACACCTATGCGACAATACTTAAAACTTTGGAAATGAGTGTGACAGATGTTTACTTCGTTAGATCAACTCATTTACACAAAGATAACCCAATGAAACCGCCAAAACGAGCTTATACACATTGTGCGACATCTAACATGTGAAAAGACGACATTTTGCCTTTCTCGCAAAAGTGGCTGAAACACTTGAAGAAAACACATGGAATGGGTTTCAATGTTTGTGACAACAATGTACAAGACCAAGGCTCCAAAATTGAGTGTAGGCCAAAATTTTGGAGGGTGTTGTAGCAGTGACAACACTATGAAATAAGGTTAGAAGAACAAGCAAATTGTATGAATGTGTCAAATAAGTCTGATTCAGGGGAGTTGTGAGCTAGACTTGTGGACACAAGCTAACTCTTATTTTACTTGGGAGTGACTCCTAGCTCCCAAGTATGACTTGGGGCTGAGTCATCGTTGAAGGAGCTGACTTGATTTGGTTTCCTTAAAGGGCAGAGTTAAACTCAGGAGTCGACTTGCGCTTGTAATTGTCTGTAACACAGCTCTATGGTTGACTGATGCCTTCTGATAGTCAAAGGTTATGATCTTGCAGATTGTTTTATCACATACCCTGGCATATGTTTGCCTTCAGTCTTGATTCGTTGTGCTGAACAGATGCAACAAGCTCGGGAGTTTCTTTTTGGCAACAACACTGCTGGGAAACTGCTTCTGTATATTTTCTTCTAGATGCCCTCTAAATGCTGTGTGTTCCTCAGCTTCAGTGGTCTCAATATATGTGTGGGGAAATGGTGTATTTGTAAGAGGGATGAAGGAAGGGTTCATGAACCCTTCGCGGTAGTGTCTGCCAGGAGAGGATTGGATTGGATTATTGCACTGTTCTTGTTTGGGACTTCCACAGCTTAAGCATAACTCTGTGATTATTAGGCACCCAAGTTCTCACTTTGGTTGAGGAGGTCCAAGTTTCTAGCATCCTATGCATATTTTCTGAATGCATGGTAGCTATGTTTGCATGTGAGGTTTGCTGAGTTTGAATACATTTTATTGAACTAAAAACAGGTGACCTGCCATTAACTGTCTACATCCTAAGCTGTGGTAGGGTAATGGGCATACCTCAAATTAGTAAATTTTCATCCATAAGCAGGTAATAATCCCATCAATTCTTCATACCATGTTTCTGTGTCAGCCTAGAAATATCCATCACTTGCAATGAAAATATTAATAGTTCCTCTTTGATTGGTATTTCGCTAAATCTACGAAGTAGAGGACCTCACTAGACCATACAAGCCTGTGACAGTTTCCATTAGACACTATGGAATGTTGCTTGAATTGGATTTGAAGAATCTATCTTTTTAATAACCTTTTGTTTTCTTGGTAGCATGCTAAGCTTTAATAATGTAAGTGCTTCAAATTCAAAGTTTCAATCTGTTTAAATCTATTGAAACAGCTGTTATTTGCAGGAAACCAGGACTGATAACTCTTTTTCTGAGTGTGACGACTGGGTAGGGGAAAGACGTGGTTCAAAAAGTGAATATAACTGCGGAGAGATAACATACTTTAAAAAACTGTAGCATAGGAAAAACAAGAAGAACACTACTCTTATTAGTGATCTTTTGGGGTGTATAACACACCACACAGAAACAAGTTACAGTTATTAAATAACGAAGCATACCTCCTGGAGCTTTGAAGGGTATACACATTCAGTGCCAAAATTATTTAGATTACAAAGGGATCACAAAATCAAGATAGGATTGTCAGAAAGTATCATCTTGATCTTCATCAAGAATTTTCTTGTAATCCCTCTTGGTTTTTTCTAGGGAAAACCGTGTGGGATGATGGATCTCTGCATCTTCCCTGAGATATTCAGATGAAAGGTGGCTCAAATGCTAGTCAAAATATCAGCTGGTGGTAACCTTGAAAGGCTCAACCATATTTGAACCTGTGACCTTATGGCCTCCTTGTCTGCAACATGCCTTGTGTGGACAGTTCAACCAATTAAGCTAAGCCTTGGGGCTTTCTAATCCTCTTGTTAGTTGCGCAGTGAACATCACTTTCGCTTTCTGAGAAATCTAGTTCAAAGAGAAAGCATGATAAAATTGAAAGTAGGAATGAGCATTATTTAAGTACCAATTCTCTTGTTTGCCTTTACTTAGTCTAGAATAATAAACTAATGATGGTTCTACCCTAGAAACACCGATAAAATAATGTGGCTAAGTTATTACAAATGTAATGATAAATAGTGGGACCAATAACAAGATTGGATTTGTATTTACCTAACATAAACATTTTACATTGTGTCATTACGGATCCTTTGTTAGATGGTAAATATGGGGTGTTTCACAGTCCTCACCAATGTTCAAATCCCCCAGGGACTCATTTTTCCCTTTCAGGGCCATCTTGCCTGTGTAAGTGGGTTGTACCGTTGTCATAAGTGGTTGGTGCCCAGTTCAAGTCTTAGTTGACTTTGGCACAACAAATAATTTGCAGCCATGACTTCTCAGCTGAAGGGATATTTTTAGAGTGTTGTAATCCGATTACATTGCATTGTGATATTCTCATGTTGGGAAAGGGCATGCTTGCTGCATAGTGATAATGGGAAGTATCTTGCCAAACAAATTCATTTTAAAAACATTCTATCTTGCTTTGGTGCTTTCGCTGTCACAAGTTCACCTACAAACTTAAAATAAGGTTTTATATGAAATGACTGAGGCCCTTTACATCGGAGATTATTGGCACTTAGGAAATCATTTTGGTGAATGGACCAACAAGTGGGTAATGTTGCATACTCAACCTTGCTTCACTAGCCCAAATTATATTATATTTGTCAAGCCATTTTGAAATTTGGCCCTTTTCAATGTTACAAGCCCCCTGCTATTGAAATTGAACAAACCTCACACTAATTTAGGGCAATATCTTATTGACCTGAAAATATTCATTTTTAAATGCAGTTCTGGGAGTATGGCTACACCACCCTTTTCTTCATTGATCTCAAAGGAAGTTTTTGATTCTAGCTTGTGACTCCAAGTGCTGTCCTCTTGTTAAAATTGAGTTTAACTTCTTATAAGCTTAGGATATGTAAAGAGTGATTGTCTGTTGTGTCATTTTAACCATTAGTCAGGATTGTGGTAAGTTGCTAAGCTTGTACACATATGATTTGTTCACGCTTTATGCCTTTCTTCCCATTATGGTAGGCAAAGACATTGAGTGGGTTATTAACTTATTATCGATGTTTCAAAAATAGTGTACAGCAATAACTCAGCAAGGATTTGAAAAATAAGTCGGGAAAAAAATAGAAAAAAATGGGCAAAATTGGAAAAATCTGCGAAAACCAAGAAATTCTGTTTTTGTGAATGACCAATTTGGATAACATGTTATAATTGGGGCTTATTTTTTGTTGTTTAGGGTAAAAATCCTTTGACATGTCTGAAATTCATGTCTGTGCTAAACATTTCTCTCTGTCAGAGCAAAATAGATTTTCTCCTCAATAAGAATGGAGGTTGAGGTCTTCACCATCACACTATGGGTTTTTTTGTTTGTGTGATGTGTCTGATGAAACACTGTTTGGAGAAAGCAAGTTGTTTGGAAAACTTCCTTGACTTGAGGATACTTGGAGTCTAAGTCACCAGGTTCGTGTTTGTGTTCGAGTTCCACGACGTTGAAATTCGAATAAAGTTCGGCACCTAAAATTTTGCTGATAAAGTTACATAAAATTAAGCATGTTGAAAGCATAATATGATGCACATATATATATATATAACAATTTTAAGCATGTCGAAAGATAAATATGATGCACATAAATAAATAAGCATGTCAATTTTCAAAGTGCATAATGCACATTGCAAACACAGATGATAGGATTATTGCTCAAACATTTACATCATTTCCACATATAAACCATGAAAGCGAGTGCCAAATTGCCAATAAGGAACCAACTTCATTCTTCCCTACATAGTAAATAAATCGTTAGTTATTATAATCTCAATCAATTCATTATAACTTAAATAAAAACATTACATTTATCTTAATTTTAAATCTATTAAAATAAAATAAATATACATAAAATATTTTATGATTAAATATTAAAATAAAATACTTTTTGTAATAATCTTAGCAATATAATTATAATGTGATTTAATAAAATTAATGGAAAAATAAAATTATTTAAAATCTTTAACTTTTTATATAATTGATTTGATATTATTTTTATAGTCATATTGTTTATATAGCTAAATAATTATTATTTATTCAATAATAATTTATTTTATGGGATGTATTGGGAGGCCCATGTTAAATACACCAAGCATGTGAGTGACAGCGTAATGTTTTCGGGGATAAAGGAAACACCGAGGAATGAAGGAAGGCCTGCAGATGGGTCGGGGTTTGAGCAGCGTCTTGGAGGAGTAGTCGCAGAGGAGTGACTTGTTGGGTGTGGAGCCTGATTATCTTGTTTATTTTGTATCAGAGCGTTGGACCCCTGTACCTTAATGGGGCGGCAATGCCGCCCGTAATTGTATGCTGCCTGGGGGGTCCAGGGGGGGCGGCTGTGAATTTATGGAGCCCCCCCTGGCGAGGGGTTTCGGGGGCAGTGCCCCCGAAGCTAAAAACAAATGTAAAATTGCCTTGTAAAAGTATAGTAATTTCTAGTCAATCTGGGCCGTTCATTAGGGGGATGATCTGACGGTAGAAGTTATGTTTAGTTTAGGGTTTTTTGCCCTAGAAGGCAACCCCTCTTTTGTATGAGGGTATTGTATTGCGGTTGTGTATTGTATGTGTATTCTCAGAGCGAGAAACAGATAGGGAGACTGTGAGAGAGAACAAAGGATATTACAGTGGATCTGCTGTAGGTTGTGTCACTTCATTTTGCTGGATAATAGAAAGGAAAGACTGGTTGTTCGGGGTGGACGTAGCCCAAACTGGGTGAACCACATATATCTGTGTCTCTCTAGTTATATGTGTTTCTTGTGTTTGTGTTTCTGCATATATTTTATTTGTTCCATTGCTCTGTAATATATAATTTTCTAACAATTGGTATCAGAGCCGAAGGTTTGTTTGGCTGATAAACTCGTAGGAAAGAATGGTTCTTGGTTCGAGTGGGAGCAATGGCGGAAGATGGTAAGTTTAGGGTCGAGAAATTTAACAGCCAAAACTTCCCATTGTGGAAGATGCAAATGGAAGATTATCTGTATCAGAAAGATCTGTACCTACCATTGAGCGGAAAAACAAAGAAGGCGACAATTATGACAGATGTAGAATGGGAGATTCTCGATAGAAAGGCACTCGGAACAATACGATTATGCCTCACGGTGTCGGTAGCCTTCAATATATCGAAGGAAACAACAATAGAGGGTTTGATTAAGGCATTGGCGAAACTATATGAAAAACTCTTGGCCTCAAACAAGGTATTTCTTATGAAACATTTATTTAATATGAAGATGTTGGAAGGTGGATCTGTTGCAGACCATTTAAATGATTTTAATACAGTTACCAGTCAGTTAAGTTCTGTCGGGGTAAACTTTGATGATGAAGTTAGGGCTCTGTTATTTCTGTGCTCATTGCCAGAAAGCTGGAATGGTTTAGTTATGGCCATTAGTAAGTCTGTCTCTGGATCTAGTACTTTAAAGTTTGATGATGTTGTCGATGCTATCCTTGGCGAGGAAATGCGACGAAAAAGCTCCGGTGAGACATCGGGTAATGCTTTGAGTGCAGAGTTCCAGGGAAGAAAAATGGAAAGAGGAAAGAGCTCGGGATATCGCAGTAAATCAAGGAAAGGCAGATCCAAGTCCAGATCGGGGATAGTGTGCTGGAAATGCGGAAAGAAAGGACATCTGAAGAAAGACTGGAGATCTCGAAAGGGAAAAGAAAGAGACGCACAATAAGAAAACAATCATGAAGCAAATGTGACAAGTGATGTGTTACAAGATGCTTTGATTCTATCTTTCGAAAATGTTACTGATTCCTAGGTAGTAGATTCAAGGGCCTCATTCCATGCCACACCTGATAAGAAATATTTTCATGATTATGTTCAAGGAGATTTTGGACAAGTCCGTTTGGGTGATGATAAACCCTGTAAAATTATTGGAATGGGTAAGGTTCTTGTAAAACAACATAATGGTAACCAATGGCTATTAAAGGAGGCAAGGCATGTTCCAGATCTGAAGAAAACTCTGATTTCAGCAGGGCAGTTAGGCGGTGAAGGTTGTGTGACAACTTTCACAGATAAAACTTGGAAGGTCACTAAAGGAGCCCTGGTAATAGCAAAAGGCGAAAAGGTTGGTACATTGTATTTATGCAATGGTATTTCTAATTCTGTCAATGCTTTAACTTCCAAAGGAGCAGATGCAGCATTATGCCATCATAGGCTTGGACACGAGTGAGAAGGGGATGAAGATTCTTCACTCAAGAAATTTGTTGTCGGGTTTGAAGAATATTGATTTAGATTTCTGTGAGAATTGCATTTATGGAAAACAGAAGAGAGTCAGATTTCTCAGAGTTGGGAAAGAAAAGAAGAGTGAAAAATTAGAGCTTGTGCATACAGATGTATGGGGACCTACTCAAGTATCATCTCTCGGTGGCTCTTGTTATTATGTTACTTTTATTGATGATGCAACTCGAAAAAATTGGATTTATTATGTTCAGAATAAATCTGATGTATTTGATACTTTCAAGAAATTGAAAGCTTTGGTTGAGATTGAGACAGGAAAGAAGTTGAAGTGTCTCAGATTAGACAATGGAGGTGAATATTGCAACAAAGAGTTTGATAGGTACTGTTCAGAGCATGGAATTCGCAGAGAGAAGACAGTTCCAAGAACACCACAAGAAAATGGTGTGTCAGAAAAAATGAACAGAACAATCATGGAGCGTGCAAGTTGCATGAGATTGCATGTAGGATTGCCTTTACAATTTTGGGCAGATGCTGTAGATACTGCTGTTTATCTAATAAACAAAGGGCCTTCAAGTTCCTTGGATGGTAGTATTCCAGAGGAATCATGGATAGGTAAAAAAGTAAACTACTCATTTTTAAAGCCTTTTGGCTGTGAGGCCTTTGTCCATATTAATAAAGAAAATAGAACAAAGCTTGAGGCAAAATCAAAGAAATGTACCTTTATTGGATATGGTGTTAATGATTTTGGTTATCGTTTATATGATTATGAAAATTACAAAATCATTAGGAGCAGAGATGTAATATTCAATGAAAAGATTTTGTATAAGAATTAGTTGTAGGAAAAGAAACAGAAAAAAGAAAACAAAGAATACACAGTTCTTGATGAGATCACAAAAAAGTAAAGGTGCCTGAAAATAATAACAATTAACAGCCACAACAAAAACAACCACCACAATGGCAACAGGCACCTCAAACACTTGAAAGTGGTGTCAGAATATCTATTAGGATAAGTAGACCCCCTGAACGTTACTCTCCTTCATTATATTATTTATTGTTGACTAATTCTGGTGAGCCCGAATGTTATGAAGAAGCAATGCAGGTTGAAACCAAGAAAAAGTGGGAGCTAGCCATGGAAGAAGAGATGGACTCCTTAATACATAACCAGACTTGGGACTTAGTTAGGTTGCGTGCAGGTAAAACAACATTGCAGAATAAATGGGTTTACAGGTTGAAGGAAGAAGATGGAGGAAAACAGAGGTACAAAGCTAGACTATTGGTGAAGGGGTTTGCATAGAAGAAAGGTATTGATTTTGATGAAATATTTTCTCCTGTTGTTAAGATGACTTCAATCAGAACTATTTTAAGTCTTGTAGCAACGGAAGATTTGCATCTTGAACAGTTAGATGTAAAGACAACATTTCTCCATGGAGATTTGGAAGAAAAGATCTATATGCAGCAACCAGAAGGATATGAGGTCAAAGGGAAGGAAAAAATAGTGTGCAGGCTAAAGAAGAGCTTGTATGGCTTAAAACGGGCTCCAAGGCAGTGGTATCTAAAATTTGACTAGTTTATGTCTGAACAAGGTTATACTAGATGTCACTCTGATCATTGTGTTTATCTGAAAAAGCAAAATGATGGAAGCTATATTATATTGTTATTGTATGTAGATGACATGCTTGCTGCAGGGTCTAACATGTAGGAAATAAATGTGCTCAAAAGAAAATTGGCAAATTCATCTGCAATGAAGGATTTGGGAGCTGCAAAACAAATCCTTGGTATGAGAATAACTAGAGACAGGAAAAATCGCAAATTAACACTGTCTCAAAATGAATACATACAAATGGTGTTGAAAAGATTTAATATGCAGAATGAAAAACCAATTAGTACACCTTTTGCTAGCCATTTCAAACTTAGTAAGGAGATGTGCCCTAAGACCCAAGAAGAAATGGACTATATGTCTAAAGTTCCATATGTTGGAAGCTTAATGTATGAAATGGTCTGCATAAGGCCTGATATTGCACATGCAGTGGGAGTTGTAAGCAAGTACATGAACAATCCAGAAAAAGACCATTGGATGGCAGTAAAATGGATTCTCAGATATTTGAGAGGTACCACAAATCAAGCACTATGCTTTGGTGGTTCAAACATTGCTCTATAGGGATATGTTGATGCAGATATGGCAGGTGACAGAGATAACAAGAGGAGCACTACAGGATATGTATTTACTGTAGGTGGAAAAACTGTCATTTGGGTTTCAAAAATCCAAAGTGTTGTTGCACTTTCAAAAACAGAAGCAGAGTATGTTGCCGCTACAGAGGCTAGTAAGGAAATAATTTGGTTACAAAGGTTTATGAATGAATTGGGTAAGAAGCATGACATGGGCACGTTATACAGTGATAGCCAAAGTGCCATTCATCTTGTAAAGAACTCAACATTTCATTTCAGGACTAAACACATACAACTCAAGTATCATTTCATACGGTCAGTATTGGAAGATGCACTGTCGAAGCTGGAAAAGATACACACTAGCCAGAATCTTGCAGATATGCTAACAAAAGTTGTAACCAGGGAGAAACTGAGAATATGTTCAGTTTCAATTGGTCTTCAAGTATGATGATGAAGATGAGAAACAACCAGGTCTAAAGTGGAGTCATTGTCCAGCAAATGAAGCAGCGGTGGAGTTGCTACAATTAGTCTCCAAGTGGGAGATTGTTGGGTGTGGAGCTTGATTGTCTTGTTTATTTTGTATCACAACATTGGACCCATGTACCTTAATGGGGCGACAACGCCGCCCATAATTTTACACTGCCTGGGGGGTCTAGGGGGGGTGGTTGCGAGTTTATGGAGCCCTCCCCTGGCGGGGGGTTTCGGGGGCAGCGCCCCCGAAGCTAAAAACATATGTAAAATTGCCTTGTAAAAGTATAGTAATTTCTAGTCAATATGAGCCGTTCATTAGGCGGATGATCTGACGGTAGAAGTTATGTTTAGTTTAGGGTTTTTTGCCCTAGAAGGCAACCCCTCTTTTGTATGAGGGTATTGTATTGTGGCTGTGTATTGTATGTGTATTCTCAGAGCGAGAAACATATAGGGAGACTGTGAGAGACAATAAAGGATATTACAACGGATCCGCTGTAGGTTGTCTCTTCATTTGCTGGATAATAGAAAGGAAGGGCTGGCTGTTCGGGGTGGACGTAGCCCAAACTGGGTGAACCACGTATATCTGTGACTCTCTGGTTTTATGTGCTTCTTGTGTTTGTGTTTCCGCATATATTTTATTTGTTCCATTGCTCTGTAATATATAATTTTCTAACATGACTCGTGACTGTGAGTAGAAGAACTTGGCGCCGGGCGGTGAGTAGCGGGGAGATGAGTCGTGAGAACAGTCCGAAGTGGTGAGAGTAGCAGTGAGATCAGTCGACGGTTAGTCGAGCTTTTTAGCCTAAAAAAACAAAATGAAACATTGCCGTCGAACCTATTCACCAATTCCCAATTTTTAAATGATTTTTTTTCAAATTTTCTAAAAAATTCATTGATGTTCGACATTAAAGTTGAGTTCAGAGTTCGACTTTGAGGTTTGGGATTAAGTTCGCCGAACTTTTTCGATTATGTTCAGGAGAGCTTCAAGTTCGGCGAATTTCGAACCCGATGACTTAGATTGGAGTTCCACTTGTTGTAGCCTTGAATATTCGTTTGGAAGCTGAAGGCGATGACCTTATTCTAGTACATTTTATTAATATAGACATCAATCTTAGGGAGAAGTGTCAATAGATATAGCTGCCTCCTTCCACGTTTTTGCATTAAACAACAATTTTCTGGTATTGTGTTTGGTGTCTTGTAACCAAGTCATGAACCTCAAGTTTCCGCATTTCTGATCTTATGCTCGGTTTCCTGGCATCTAAAGCATACATACAAATGTTGACATAACTTACCTTTTGTTTTTAGTCACTCCCTTTCTCAGCTTTCAATTTCTTCTCAAGTTACTGCCATGGGTTGACTTGCACAAGTGCTCTTTGCTTTGGTCTCTTAACCAAGGTTACTTGGGAGCGGGAGTGGGGAGTGACATTTTCAAAATATATTTCTATATTTCTATATATTTTTTGATGCATATATGTCAACAAAAACATGTAGAATGATGAATTAGATATAAAAAAGTATAAAAACATGGATTAAACAATATAACATCAATCATCTAGAAGTTATAATCTTCATCAACCACGTCCACAAGTTACAAATTTTCATTTATATAGCATGTAATGGTGCACACAACCAAAATAGAATCGAGTGCAATCCATCTGTGAACCGAAAATACATCAACAAATAGGCTCTAGATGGCCTCTAGCATCCAAAAATTTCATGCTACAACAAATAGCTACATATCATCAAAGTCATTGCCTATCTTGGGATCTTTGTCATTAATATCACCCTCTAAGCAATTAACATAAGATAGAAAAAGTGTAGCATGTCAAGTCAAGATTTTGTTTGGGTGATGGGTACATTTTTAGTAGGGTTATGATAGAGGAGTTCGACAACCAATGTCACTAACATCAAGGTACATAGAGCACTTGGTGCTTTTGATTAAATATGAGTCCCATACCCTAGTACATGACAAAATCCATTGGAAACATTGCTATCCCCTCAATCCTGAACAACTGACAAGTCTGCTGGATTTTGAGTGGGATCTAAAATTCTACTTTCTTCATATGAAATCCCATGAGGTCGAAACCACTGTTAAACATTATGAGTCATTTCATGGTAATGTTAAAATTTAAGTAAAATGATGAAAATGAAAGATAAAGGAGAATGCCACTTTTACTTAAACATTATCATGAATTGCATATCAATACTAGGGCTATAGGCTTGAATATTAGGTTGCCCTACTAAAAAACTCTTGTTTCTTTGATTTTTTTTTTTTTTTTTATTGCGTTTGGAACATCTTTGTGACAATTTTTTTGTGAAAAAACCATGGAGTGAATTTTTTTTTGTGGGAGCGCCCTCCCGGGTTGCTCCCTCTCCGGGAGCGATTTGAGGGGGGGGGGGGGGCGCTCTCTCCAATAACTATGCTCTTAACAGATCTTGGCAAACAATATGTCGAAGCGCTTGGAGTAAGAACATTATAAACTTGCTAAATTCTATTAGGAGGCTGGAGATTTCAACCCATATAAAGGCATTGAGTGGAAACAAATTTTGTTATGGGAAATTCATGTGCCCAGCAACGGAAAAACTAGTTATGTTACGGATTGGGTTTTCTTTCTTCCCATATAGTTAAGTCTATTTTTGAACCTAAGATCTAGCCATAGACATGGGAAGAGTCTCCAGTAAAAGCCAACTAAAGTAAAAGCAGTCATTTTTTGACAACATATGCCAGAATAAATCACAACATTTGGAATTTTGGACGAAAGTAATGACTGTGCCACACATTTGAAATGAATTTCCTTGTGTTCTTTGGTGCATTGTTTTACCTCTTCTATGTTTTTTCAAATAGAATGCTTCCTTTAACTATTAATATCAGCAAATGCGCATTGGGCGTTATATAGAATAAAAACAGGCTGCTAATGTAGCCACCAGTATCTCTAGAAAATCTAACATCGGACAGGGTTGAAATCCAGTCACCTATTAACCTAATCAATGCTTGTTTTGGTTTTACATCTAGCTTTACTTGAAATGTGTAAATAAGCTTGACATATATTATAGCTGGCTGTAGTAGCTTGGAGGCTGCCCAGGAAGCAGTGATGGGAGAACCAACTAATATTGTTGGATAAGGCATGTGGGGAAGTCAGAACATATTCAGGCTATGAAAGAAATCATGCAGAAATTATAACCTTCTCTTCATAATATGAAACTGTTTAAAGATTTTTACTTGTGAAAAACATCTGCAGGAAGCTTTTGAAGAAAACTGGAAATTATATTAATGTCCCTTTGATCTAGAATGGATCTGAACACAGGACAATGATTGTAAGACCCATTTCTGCAATTAATGAGGGTAGGAAAACAATATAATACAATGCAAATGCCATAAATTAAATGAGCCAAAAGAGAAAAAGTCAAAGAATTAAAGAAAACAGAAAAACGAAAATAGGAAAGGAAAAGGAATTGAAAGGTCAGTCTCTTGGCCTTCCCATTATCTCCTAGCTCTCCTATATTTCTTGTAACTTCATCCTCAAAGGGGCTGTTGGCCAGGAGGAGTGAATGCAAAGGAGGAGGAGCCGTTTGAATTGTTCAATGACCTTAGAGCCATGAACTGTATTGTATCCTGAGATTGCTGAAATGAGAGTTGAACGACCATTGAATGCTGGTTTTCCAGTTTGGGTTTTCAGGGTAAAATATCTGATTTCATTATGCTGCATTGCTGCATCTACTATGAGTTTTTTACTGTTGTATGATCTCCTGTATGATGGTTGTTATTCTCAGCTGTGTTTTAAATTTTAATGGATTGCTATGGAAAATGCAGTCTGTTGGAAGTTAATTCTGCTGAGAATCAATGTTTTCCGTTGTCTTGTTAAACACAACAACCACGAAACTCAATCTGTTGAATCAAATTGTTTTCACTGAGATCTATGGTTGTGATAGTATAACTGTTGCAATTGCTTGCCCAAATTTGTCTTTCTGTTTTTAACTTTTTATATAACAGCAAGTCGTGGATTATGGAGAGACTGTTGCCGCTTAAATAAGATGTGGTTATTCTTTGTTAAATTTGGCAACTAGGGCGAAACTCCACTTTGGACTGCTCATATGATAAATATGATATTTTTGTTGGATTCCTCTTTCCGAGAGGTGCAAAATTGATCTAAAGGTCATTTTGTTTGGATGAGCAGAAGTTGGATTTTGAATTTATTCTCTCACATGTGCAAATTGTCAAGGTCGGTCAGAAATGTAGGCTCACAAGCCCCAAAAGATGTGTCTCCACCCCTCATTGATGGATATAAAAAGGAGAAAGTCAAACCTCATTTGGACATCATCTCATCACATCTCTCTCCTCTCCCATTGGTTCGTGCAGCCTCAAGAATGCCTTCTCTCTCCTCTGCACGTGTGAAAGGGCAGCTGCAATTTTTGGACTGTTTTAGGGCTTCTGCAACAGTGTTGACCTTGGGTCAACTCTCACTATTTGACTTCGATTTTTGGGACAGAATCCGATTTTTGGAGGCCGAGTTTGTTGGCACAAAATCCGAGGAAATCTGGACTGTTTGACTGCAGCTTTGACCAGTGCGTTGACCAGGTTTGACTGAGAATTTCAGGACTGTTTTGGGCTTACTTTGACTGTTCTTTGATGCAGAGTTTGACTAGGTTTGACCGAGTTCCATTGGGGAGGAATATTGCTGGTTTGACCAGCATTGACTTTGCTGGCTAGGGCATCCTTTGACTGCTGTTGGAAATTTGTAAATTGTGCTTTCTCTCTCTGCTGAATTTGAAGAATAATAAGAAGATTTGATCAAAAAGGGTTTTCCCCACTTTGGGGTTTTTCCCTGGCATCTGCCAAAATATTGTGTCCTCTTGTCTTGGCTTGTCTTCTGGTTATTTGTTTATGTTCTATCAGCATTTATTGTGAATGTTAATGTGATTGCTACACAGGAAATTGAATTGGGCTAATAAGAAAGATTGAAGTAAATTTTTCTAAGCATAGAACATACCATTGTTAACTAAAATTAACATAACGAGCCTCTACACTAATTGGTGAAGGATTTAGGTTGTCTGACTCTCCTCTTGCCCATCAATAATTGTTTCTTGGAGTTTGAGACCACACGCATCAGCAAGGGCATTCTCTTTGATGCAATACGTGGTAGTTTTCTACCCTTTGACTGTTCAATTGGATGAATGCCTGTAGGCAGCAAATGAATTGTTCACTTGACAGTGTATGCTTAAATTCTCACATTCTATCAACCTTTGGACTTTATCTTTGCTAATGCTGTGTCTCCAACACCAATGATTGACACTTTGTTGACTTTGTGTTTGTCTCTCACTGATGTAGGCATATCTATTACCTGTGTTGAACTGGATTATATTCACATGGGCCTTGATTGGGAGTGAGATCATTCCAAAGCAAGCAAATGGTAATTAAGAAAAAGAGCCAGAGTGCAGAACCAACCATATAAAACAAATACATGGTCATTCCCAAGTCAATTGTTTAGTTTCAAAGAAAGAAAATGATTTGGTAGCTGTTGGCCTCATCCAAACTTGTATATTCACATACCTCGCTGGGGAAATACTGCCTTGCATCCCTGTTTTACTCGTTGCTGGGGCAATACATTATGCTTGATGTTTGGTTTGACTTTAATGCCAGATAAATTAATTTATTGTTGTTGGAGTGTGGGGAAATGTGACCATTGAGCAAAGTGATATTGTCTTCATTCATGCTGGAACATATTACTCTTTGTTCATAATTGGAGCAGTACACATATATTAGTTAATTGCTCGATTTTATTTACATGCACATATGTAGGTGCTGGGTAACTCCGCTACTTAGTATTACTTAAGTTCAATGATTAGTGGCTAGCTGGTATGTTTATCATTTAAACACAGGAGGAGATATCCATTACCTTGTTTCAATCAAGAAACCACTGTGACCTGTGAACCAATCATTGATCAAGCCACTACAATCAGAACTGAACACACACTCAAAACCATGATGGTGTCTCAGCTTCGAGTAACTTGAGTGATCTAGTTCAGTTTGATATCAATGTGCAAAGGGGTTGCACATAGACAGTTATCAGTGACAGGACAATTGCAGAGCTGTGATTATTATTGTATTTGTCAGCTGGTGGTTGCTTGTAGGCAGGTTACACCAGAGAACAACCCATCGTACCAGTCCTGACTCCTGAGTAATATTGCAGAGTAGTTCTACTCAGAACTGCAACAAGAACAGAAACCTTGTAGCCATTCTGAAGACTGATATCTCTCTCCAAGACTGAGAATAGAATAGAAAGTGAATTTCACAAAGTATTCATGCTGGTGAAGCTAGTGGGCTATACAGTCCCTTGTTTATGGATCACCTTTGATCACTAAAACAGGTCAGAGGCATTAAAAAATACGGCAAAATAAAATAACATGATAAGGAGTGCCTAGGGCTTCTTCTCCCTCAAGCAGAAATAAATAAACTAAATAGCATAATATTGTAACAAAATGGCAGTGGATCCAAAATGGAGAAGTTTTTATCAAGTTGTTGTAATTTACATTTTAGTGTTATTTTGTAAAGGTGTTTTGTTCTCACTTTCAAGGTAGAGTGTAAACTCCTTGTTAGACAATTTTTTAATTATGTTTGATTGTGAAGTTCTGAAAATTTCATACGTAGCAGTAGCTCGCCTTACATAAGTTGTTTCACATTATGCCATTGAAAAATGCATAGTAGTGCCAGTTCCGGCATAATGGCATTTCATTATAGGGAGTTTGGCAAAAGATTGTGACCTTGATTGTTCTCTGTTATCTTCAAGCCAGAATGAGATGCATTTCTTGGTGAGTTTGGGAATTAAAGGCAAATAGCTCATAGACGAAAAAGTTCCTAGCCCTTCATGATGTAATGCTCAAGCCTCATGGATTTGCAAAAGCAGGAATGCTACCTGATAAATTCTGCCTTGATCTCAAATACACAAGTGTTGGTTATTTTTTCCCAAGGAATAAAGTGTAATATTTTTATTTCAGATTGAATATTGTAATATATTATATTACGTTCAGCAAGTGCCTGCATACAAAGGCAAGTATAAAAACTGCCATGATCCTGAACAGGATCCACTTGGCAAACGCTATAAACCATAAAACAAAACTTGACAAAGACATAATGCCATTTCATAAAGCATATCAAAATCTATTTTAACGTCACTGCAGAAAGTCACAAACTTCACAGTTCCAAGGATGTAAAAATTATAAGAAAGAACAAATCTGGTGTTCAGTTTGAACACCCTCCCTGAACTCATTCATTTTCAATATTCCAAACTGTAAGAAGACCCCTGCTTTAGAAAGCTTATCCGCCACAGTATTAAGCTAGCGGAAGACATGTCTGAATGAGGCAAAGGTAAGTTGGCTTCCCCATTTCTGTACCTGATTCACCTGTGCTTGGAGTTACAAGTTTTGAAAGTGTACATCACCAATCATCTAGACTCTCCATATACCTGCAAACTAGTTATACCTATTTCCAATGCAGTTATGAGTGTTGAGAGTGCATAGAACTTGGCCTGGCCCTATTATTTGAGCCATCTCCCAACCGTATTGAAAAAGAGAGTTGATGGGTAGCCAAAAGAAAATGGTCTCACCCAGCACTGCATTGTCCTGGATTGTCTTGCAAGGCACCATAAAAATATCCCCAAGGAACTGTCTCATCAATCTTTGGGGGCTCAATCTGCCCAGGAATTTGTTGCTTCGGAGTGATCGTGTAGTCATCAAAACACTGAACAGTATTGGATTTGGAGGCACCACTGTAAAGGAGTGGAAGAAACTTCTTGAAATATAGCCCTGTTCCTTGATCTTTATATAGCCCAACTTACCTCCAATGGGAAAGATCTGAATGTTTTTGTTGCATGGTGTTCATACCAAGCCTTGTAGACCTGTGATAGGGTGTCTTCTCCCCATTTGCTAATGCCTCCAGTTAGTGTGTCTGCAGCACACCACATTTCAGGGGTAAAATAACATCCAACTAGAAAGATAGTTTCTTCATGTTCCTTACATAAAAGACATATGCTTGATCCCTTCTGGGACGTCGTATGAAGTATATCATACTTTATCAGAGAGTGGTAGCCAGCGGATTAAAAAAAACGTCCTGTGTATCATACTTATCAGAGAGTGCTAGCCAGCAAAAAAAAAAAAAACTGTCTTGACTACCGTTTTAACTTCTGTATCTTTGACCACTACAAATCCGGGTTTGCTTGTGTTTCTGCCATGAATAGAGATGAGTAACCAGCGCTATATGAGCCATCCACAGGATTCTTTGATCAGACCCAATTCTTACCTTGTCTCCGTCATTAATTTTCTATGCCAGCTAAGAGCTCAGTATTGGGAAAGAGGCAATTAGTGCTTTCCAGATAGTGGGGCAGTTATGTTTACTTTTCTGAGAGTTTCTGATCCATTCCTGCATAGAAATTGGATCCACACACATCCTGGTGCCCTGATTCCATGGTTTGTCCCTTGTTATTACGAACTTTAGTTCTTACAAAAGAACAAATAAAATTCTGTTCACAGAATTTGTGTTAAGCTTTTTTTGATATTGATCTGCACAAGGTGCTTTATTGCTCAGCTTGTACTTTTTTGTGAGAATTGATTTTCCCTCTTCGGTTGCTCTCATAGGTAGGGAAAAAAATTTAGTGGATAAACGTTAAAACTTTCAACTTCTTTTTACCTCAATTTCTGCAAAGCAATGCTGGTATTTATTTAAAAGTACTAAAATTTACTTCAAAACCCATATGAAATTTTTAGTAATTAAATATATTTCTGTAATTAATATTTCAAGGGTGATAAAGATTTACCAAAATTTCCATGAACAGAAAAAACTGTTTCTAGGAATTATCTCTTGTTGTAGATCAGATTTGCTCTTTTGGTTCAGTGATTCTCTCCTAGTTTTTTTTGCATATGAATGAACAGAAAAGCCTTGAAAGTATTTTTTTTAACTGCAGCCGGACATTAGAATGCTATCTCTCCAAAGTGTTTCTTATTGCATTGTTTTTTGACTTCTGGTTGGTTCCTTTGCCTTGCTTTTATTATTTACATTTACTTATATAGTCTCTTTGTTGAGTCACTAGTATGTGATTGTCTATATACTGGTACATTCCATAGTTACCATATATGATAACGAATTTGATACAATATGTAAAAAGGTTGAATGAGAAAGTCTAATTTGAGAAAAATACACTTAAAATGAGTACCTCTCATGAATTCTTTTATTATAATTGCAAACCTAATATAATTATTATAATGTGTTCCACCCCTTGTCAAGCCTTGTTTGACTACATTAAAATCAAATATCATAGTCAAGTTTGATTAAACTAGTGGAAAAATCAAATTTCTTCCTCTGCATTTGGTCATAGTCATAAATTTTAGAACTATAAATACATAGGTAAACTTGGGTCACGTGGAAGGACCAGGGCTGAAATTGAATGAAAGGAAGAAAGAGTAGGCGAGATTTCAGGAGTTCAAATTCAAATTTTAGTCAAATGTTTTTCAGTCGCATTTTTGAATTAAAATGGTCAACAGGGCCATATTCTGTAACCATGGTACATTCTCTTTGGTCCCTCGTCATCTCTAGTCTGTATCTCATCTATAATCAGAGATTAACATGTGTATTTTCATGAGTTCTTTCATCCAATATTGCTTGGTTTCAATTTTTTCTCCAGTAAGTTTAGTTAGCATGAATCTTGCCATATGCTTATAATATCTATTAACATTGGAGTCTATCTCATTAACAACTATTTCTTAATAGCTAGAGTGCTATTATCAATGCAAATAAATCAGTTTTTATTCCGGAAGAACCTGAATATACTTATCCGATTTCCCAAGATATTGAACATAAACTGACATATGTATACTTTAATGCAGGTTGTACAAAACCGGGTGAGAGAACTTCAAAGGTCAGAGAGACCCTATAATTCTGATTACAAGCTATGTAAATGTGATTTTCAGGGAAGTAAATGACTGAACTCTAGATTTATTTTATGCAGAAGTTTGGGGGTGCATTATCCCATCGAGGAAACTCGGAATGAAATGCAATGTACACATCAAAACATTGAACACTCCCAAGTTGAATCCCGGAGATGTATTTTAAAGTACAAGGATGGCGACAATAAAACTCCAATTGTGAAAAATTTGAGATTCTTGAAAACTCTGGCTAGGGGTCCCCTTGTGCAAACTAGTGCTGTGGAAAGGAGAAGATCGACTCGTTTTGTAGATAAGGTTTGCTTTAAATTTCACTCCTTTTGATTTCTACTATACATGATGTCAATTGAAGGTGTCTTTTTGAGCTGGTTGAGATTTAGATGATATTGTTTATGGAAAATTTCATTAATTTTTTCATATCTTCCAGAGTCCTTGATTGCAACCTTGTGGACAAAAGCATCACAAAGTCGAGCTCATTAATGTGTTCATCAACACAAAGAGACCAAGGAAATTTTGAAGTTTGATTACATGGATCGGGAGGGAGTACTTTCATACATAACAGATTAATTAAAATGGGTGCAGAAGCTTCGAGGATCACCATGGTTAGGATGGACAATTGCTGGCAAGAACCTTGGAATTTCCATAGACATTGCTATCATTAAATTTGGCGATTTTTTGTCACATTGATTCCCTTGGAAACAAAGGTTACTGAGATCTTCCAAAACAGTAGTATGTTTTGAATGTCGAAATTAGAAAAAAATTGTGGTTCGACAGGAATTGAATTGAACTAAAGTGGATATGCTTGAAGCTAATGTGAGTAAGGCCTCTTTTACAGTGATGCTAGGAACAGGGCTATGAAATTGCTGAAAAGTGATCATCTGTTGACAAGCTGAGTTCTATCCCTTTTGTAAAAAGCCATAGAAGTTGAAGGATACACATTCCCAAGGTGCGCTGCTTTGGAGTGTACTTGAAGGAACTGGAAATGCTGTAAATTCAACAGGATCCACGAGCTATTATCAACTGAGAAACCAAATGTGTTATATAAATTCATAGCAAAATTGTAGAGGACAGATCCGAATCCAAGCTGCTAGAGAGAAGGCAATTCTCATCATTCTTCAGTCCAATAAGCCAGAGGTTTGAATTGATGTTAAAAAAAAAGCGATTAATCTTCTGTTTCAAAAAGTTGAGGGTCTATTCACCCATGCGGGAGTATTCTTTTTGCAGTAATTATTGTATGTAGAATATGATCTCTAACTTGGTGGAACTGGCATGAGACGACAGTTCCAATAACTGTGTTTTTCTTGTCAGAAAAGTTGAAGAAGCATTTATTTAGTTGCTGCAACATATTTCTGATTACAACAAACAGAAGGTTGAACGGAATATGCTGAATGAGATGCTATATTAAGCTTTTTTCCTAATTCATTTCTGTATATGTAAGCATGATCATATTGCCCTGCATTTCCAGAGTTGGAGGTAAATGGTTGTTTAGAATTGTAGTGTAGTATTTGAGGAGATGGCTTGTCTGCAGTGCATCTGTTTTATGCAAAATAACTTTCGGAAAACTTGTGTATTTAGTATTTTCCCTTCTACATTTAAAGCATTGAACTGAATGGGTTAGTGGGAAAATTAGTCTATTTTCCTTTTAACATGAAAATCATTGAATTGGGGACTACACATGGAAGAAATTGTTACAGATGGGTTAGTGAGAGAACTTTTCTGTTTGCCCGTTTACATTATAAGCATTGAATTGGGGGTTATACTTGGAAAGATTTTTTACATATGAGCTGGGAAAAGATAGAAATGATCCTTGTTCATTTCTGAAATAGTCTCAAACTGCAAAACTTACAGTCTTGTTTCTTGAACTTATAATTGAAAATTTCATTTTCTTCTAGCATTGTTGTTGGATATTTACACCAGTATTTACATCATTCTTTTGAATATGTTGGATGGTGCCCTAGATGAGCCTTGACAGGGTGCAATCATTATAGAGCCCCATTAGTAGAACTAGCCCAAGATTCTTTGGAATTAATTGATCTAACCATGAATCGGTTTAAATGCTAGTGAAACATCTTGAGAGTTGACAGCAACCAGGGTAGCATCTTGAAGGTACTCTTGATTAATGCTTCTATTACTAACCTTAGTAACAACTATATTTTCGGAACACCCAACCGAAAGGTATTTCCCAAATGAGTTAAGCACTTATGTGGAATATTATAATCAGAGAACATTGTGGTATGATATAGACAATACCTAATGCCCTTGCTACTGCGATGGTCTACTCGTAACTAATGACTTCTTGTTTCTAAGAAATATAATTTCTCTTGAAGTGATTTTATTTTTCTGTTCTAGTCACTTAGTCATATATAAGATGCTATAGTTTCTAGGAGCCTTTTAAACCGGATGTTGATGATTCAAGGAATAGAATCCCAGCACCATGTACATCAAGATGTCTGCATTACATAAAAAACACCAAATATGCAACTAGGACTCAATTTATCTAATTGTCTATCAATCTCATTAAGAGTTGTTTGAATCTCTATGGCAAACGGGCATAGTGAATTGCTGTTGAATAGTTATATGGTGCGAAGATGTGTTATGAAGAGACCACATTCTTAAGATAACTATCGACATCTAATGCATTGATTTAGAGGAACCTACATAACGAACATAATGTTAGAAGTGTAAATAGTGACATATATGTACACATTATAAATGATTCTTTTATTTTAATTATAACAGTATGTGCAGCTAACATAATTTTAGAGTAAATAGTGACATGTACACATTATAAAATATTCTTTTATTTTAATTATAACAGTACGTGCAGCTAGCATTTAAAAAAGATAACGGCACCATGGGGTTATAAATAAAGCTTAAATCACTTTCCTATTGAAATTTATGGAACTAAAAGTCAATGCAGGGCATTAAACATATATAATTTCCCTCAACACTAAACAGTCATTGGCACAGTGAAGAATTAGAAAAAAAAAATCATTGACACAGTGAAGAGCTAGAAAATCAAAAGAAATTATTGACATTGAAGAATTAGAAAATCAAAATAAATTATTGACACAAAGTGAAGAATTAGAAGATCACAAGTCATTAATGTGCATGGAAGAATTAGAAAATCACAAATCATTCATTAATGTGCACAGCCAACGAGCATAATCGTGACTAAATTAAACAAGCTGCTGTGGCTGTAGGATGCATAAGACCCAAGACCAGCTGTTATTTGATATCTGAGCTTAGTTCAACAGGTCATTTAGCAGGACTTTGCTTAGACAACTAGTAACCACTTGTTCTTCTTATATGGTACAATTACTTGTGATATGTAGCATTTTGTCATCCAATGGTGTTGTGATTGTGGAGCCAAGGTTTTGCTGGACCCTTGATGAGACATTTGAAATTGTGCTGGTAACCAAGATTTGGGATGTTTGGGTAGGACTCTCATTGTCTACTGTCCTACCAAGTGCCCAAGGATAGTTGCCTCTTAGGCTGACTTGGTCTTGTGTTGACTTTTTAACTCAAAATAAAATTCTTTTTCTTTTCTTTACAAAAAGTCCAAATGAGACTTGACTCAAATACATTTCTTTTGACTCTTAATAAATCTTTTTTGACTCAATTGACTTTATAAACATGAAGAACATGCTTTTGATTAAAAATAAAAATAATAATGATGAAATGAAAAAAATGATATTTTATTACATTATGAAGACTTGCACTAGTTACATTTTTCAACACTCCCTTTTAACTAGGGAGGTATTCATAATGACACAACAAGATCCTCTCAAGTTGAAATACTCATATAAGAAATGATCCAAATTGATAAACATCATTATCAATGATGATTATCATCATCATAGCCAACATTGTCAAAATAGCAAGGCCTTGACTAACAAGCTCTATCTTTCCTAGTAGAGCATAATATTAGGAGGCATAAATTTGGACACCACTGCCTCTCTAGACACATACCCCACTTGAGTGTTCACCAAGGATGTCCTCACAGGACCATTTCCTAATCCACTGTCACAATACTTGACACTAGGAAATGTCAATCTTCAAGACTATTCTTATCTTAGATTAATGTACTTGACTTACGACAATTAGTCCTAGTCAAAGTACAAATCCTCAAGGAATATCTGTCTCAAATGTTTATCCAATCCACCATTCTCCCTACTAGTGCCTTTACTAGGCTTATGAACATTATTCTTGGCCATAATACATGACACATGGAGAATAAGGTGTCCACTGTTGTGTAACCAGCTCCAAAGAGAGAAGAAAAGAGATATTCACGCCTTAGAAATGAGCCACTTCGAGGGGGCAACCTCCAATATATTACATGAATGAACAATTCTTGGATGATTCAATTTACAAAACCTCCTTTCTATATATAGGAGTCCATGGGGCCATAATGTAATCCTAGTGGGCCACAATGTAATCCTAGCCGACCCAACAATAATAATTTAAGGGCACAATAATAACAAAATGGGGGTTACAAGGGTACAATAATAACAATAAGGGGGTTACACTAACAACAATAAGGGACTATACTAGCAATATAGGGACCTAACATGCCCCTCTCCTTCAAAAAAAGTGTTGTCCTCAACGCTTGAGTAGCTCTGGGTGCTTTTGTATAAAATTCTCATCCTCCCATGTAGAATCTTCAGTGGGTAAGTTCTTCCACTTGATGAGATACTCTGAAATTGATCGATTCCGCAGCTGTCGAGTTCTTGTTTCCATGACCACTTCAGGTTCCAATATTATTTTTCCTTCCTCATCAAGTTCTGGCAATATTGTTTGAACTGGAATATTTTCACCTATAACCTTCTTTAAGCATGAAACATGGAAAACTGGATGTACTCGCGAAGAAGAAGGAAGCTCCAATTTGTATGCCATAGTACCAATCTTTTGCAACACCTGTAAGGACCATAGTACTTTGGCGATAATTTATTATCCTTCTTAGCTTGCTTGAGGGACATTTGTTTATATGGTTGTAGCCGTAAAAATACCCAATCTTTTATATCAAAACTTCTCTCGCTGCGATGTTGATCTGCCTGTTGTTTCATTCGATTTTGTGCCAAATTCAGGTTATCCTTTAAGAGTTGGAGAACTTCTTGCTGATGCTCGACGTGATCTTCCACTGCTTGAACCTTCAAATTTTCCCTTAAAGATGATGTGATCGATGGTGGATGATATCCATAAAGTGCCATAAATGGGGTCATTTTTGCTGCAGTATGGAAGGAAGTGTTATACCACCATTCAGCGAGAGGTAACCACTTGACCCATTGTGTTTGTTTATCGGATACAAAACAACGAAGATATCCTTCCAAACATTTATTTACTATCTCAGTTTGACCATCAGATTGAGGATGATAAGATGAGCTATGAGCTAATTGAGTACCCAACAAGAAAATAACTCCGTCCAAAAATTTCCAGTAAAAATGGGATCTCTGTCGCTCACAATAACCCTTGGGCTTCCATGTAGCTTTTGAATTCTGTCCACAAATGTAGTAGTAACTGTACTTGCTTTAAATGGATGAGATAATGCACAAAAGTGTGCATACTTGGTAAGTCTATCAACTACCACCATGATGACATTCTTTCCTTCGGACTTAGGTAAACCCGTGATAAAATCCATTGAAATCTCCTCCCAACGTTGACTTGGAATGGATAAAGGTTGTAGAAGTCCGAGGTCTTAATTGTCTCCACTTTATTCTGCTGGAAAACCAAACATTCCGCCACAAACTTTTGAATATCAGATTTAAGGCCATCCCAAAAAAATTCTTTCTTCACCCTGTGGTAAGTTTTTAAAAATCCTGAGTGTCCTCCTAAAGGAGAAGTGTGCAATTCCATAAGAATCTTTTGTTTTAGTTGGGAATTCTTACAAAGATATAAGCGATCTTTGCACCATAAGGAATCATTTTTCCAACTAAATGTATCAGATGTACTAGGATCTTGCTGCAACTTTTGAATGAGTGTCCATACATCTTTGTCCTTCTTCCATTCATCTCTTGCTTCTATTATCCAATCTGGTTGGATAATAGAAATGGCACAAAGCAATGCTTCCACCTCTTCATTCTTTCTTGAGAGTGCATCTGCAACAACATTTAGCTTCCCTTTTTTGTATATTATTTCAAAGTCATAACCCAACATCTTTGTGACCAATTTTTGTTGCTCTTCTGAAGATAGTCTTTGTTCCAAAAAGTGTTTAAGACTATCATGATCAGTTTTTACCTTGAAGTGTCTTCCCATTAGGTAAGTTCGCCATTTCTTTAGTGCATGTAGTATTGCTAACATTTCCTTCTCATAAATAGGTTTCCGTAAATACTTTCCTTTGATTGGACGACTTTCAAAAGCAATGGGTCTTCCTTCCTGCATTAAAACTGCACCAATTCCATTTCCTGAGGCATCACATTCCACAATAAAGGTTTTTTGTGAAGTCTGGCGTAGCTAAGACCGGTGCTAGGCACATTGCCTCTTTAAGATGTTCAAAGGCCTTAGTTGCTTCAGGAGTCCATGAAAATGCATCTTTCTTCAATAATGCTGTTAGAGGTGCTGCTATTCTCCCATAATTCTTAACAAACTTGCGATAATACCCTGTTAACCCGAGAAATCCTCGCAACTGCTTTATGGTTGTCAGGACTTTCCATTCCTTAATGGCTTTAATTTTGTTAGGGTCTACTTTAACACCCTCGTGAGATACAATATGACCCAGATATTCCACCTCTTGTACTCCAAAGAAACATTTGGATGTTTTTGCATATAATTGTTTCTCCCGCAATAGTTTGAGCACCCGATGTCTGTTTTGAGATCATTCTTCATGTTTTCCATGTTGTCTTTCATGTCCGCCTCCATGACATCCATCTTAGCTTCCATGCCTTTCTTCAAACCGTCCATCTTCACTTCCACGCCTTTCTTCAAAACTTCCATTTCATTTTTTGTTGCTCTTTGTGAGAGTGAAATTTGTTGCACTTGCTCTTGTAATTTTGATAGATCATGTTGCAATTCTTCATATTCATGAGTCATAGTAGAGCCTTCTTAAGGCTTAATGGGTGTTGAATTATTTTTACAGGGCATCTTTTAGAACCCAATACTGATATATATTCTACAATATGCCCTTGGAATCAATTCAAATTGATTCTTCAAGAAGACTCATGCAATTTGGAAAGAAAAAAAATATACACACCTTTTTCTTGCTTTTGAGGAACTCGATATTGAAATTGGATTATCTCTATGATTGAAACATTTCAATATTTGAATTTCAGTATCAACGTACCCCTCTGAATTATCTTTTGAATGCCACAGGTCTGACCTGATTTGGATTCTCCAAGACAAAGTTGTGTCCAATCTCCCACAATGACCTAATTATGGACTGGTTCAGTAGAGTGAAATTGTACGACTTGCCACGTGTCACTGTTTCATCCTTTGTCTCTAAAATTGATAGCCAAGAAACTAAAATCTGTGTACTTGCGACCAATTTTTACGACACTCCAATCTAATGCCCAGAGAGAGAGTTATTGAACTTTTCCCACGATCACCTCTTTGAAATGAAATTAAGGAGCCTAAAAAAGCACTACCTTCCACAGATCATATCTCCCAAAATATTCCGAACCAAGCTCTCAAATTTTTTGATGAATTTCCTCAGGATTTCAGCTTTGCACCATACGAATTTCAGATTCTGAACCTTCGTAGAAAAAAAATTTATAGCGCAAATGCCACGATGACCTGTTTAGGAGCCTGAAAAAAGACCTAACTTTCATAGATGATATCTCAGAAAATATTGTGAACCAAGCTCTGAAATTTTTAGAAAATCTTCCTCAGGATTTCAACTTCGCACCCTAAACATTTTAGCTTTTGAAACTTCGTAGAAAAAAAGTTATAGCGAAAATTCCACGATGACCTATTTGGAGCAGCGAAACCCTAGAATCCAAAGCTCTGATACCAAATGTTGTGTAACCAGCTCCAAAAAGAGAAGAAAAGAGATATCAACACCTTAGAAATGAGCCACTTCGAGGGGGCAACCACATTACATAAATGAAAAATTCTTGGATGATACAATTTACAAAACCTCCTTTCTATATATAGGAGTCCATGGGGCCATAATGTAATCCTAGTGGGCCACAATGTAATCCTAGCCGACCTAACAATAATAATTTAAGGGCACAATAATAACAAAATGGGGTTTACAAGGGTATAATAATAACAATAAGGGGGTCACACTAACAACAATAAGGGACTATACTAGTAATATAGGGACCTAACAACATCTGCATCCAGCAGCCACTCTAGAGGTGTGACTCCTTTTAAGGTACAAGTAAATTTTGACATTCCCATATCTGAGGGTCAAATAGATGCAGATGCCGTAGATAGATGGTTGAATCTATTAGAAGGATATTTCTTGGTTCATGACCATGATGGGACCACTGAGAAGGTGGGGGTGTTTTTTTAATCATGGAAGTGAGGTTTAGTAGATTGATAGTCAAGTTACCTTTCCCTATAAATTTTCTCAATCAAGTTATTCATTCATAGAACTTTGATTCATTCCTACTGTTTTGATACACAATCCAATCTAGTTGAGTCTTGAGTCTTCATTGAGAATGGCATTCATAGGTTTTCAAGAAAGTGGTTATCATGCACATGCCCTCTTCTTTTCTTGGTATCTTTGTAACAATGTTCAGCCCGAGTTCTATATTTTTAAATTATCATAATAGTTCGTGATTATTAAGCTTTTATTTTGTCTTTTAAGAATTTTAATTTAATTATTATTAATCATTAAATTAAATATATATATATATATATATATATAGTTATTATAGTTATTAAACTCGCCCACCCACGTTATTATAGTTATTAAACTCACCCAAGAGTGCTGTCAATCAGTTCTTAATGTCGACTGATCGACGTTTAATGCCATTTACTCCTGGTGCTCCTCGATACACATTCGCATGCCGCGACATGGCTCAGCCTCCAGTTCATACTTATGGTGGTTTATTGCAGTCGATTCACAGTTGTACGGTAGACTGGGTTGTTATTATGGAGCGTCCCTCTGGTCTGAACAGAATTCCCCCGCCTCTAAATCTGTGGTGTGCTCTAGGAGCAAGGCTTTCTAATGTTCGCACTATAACTGGTAAGAGGAGCTGTCTCAATTGTTGTTTGGATTTTGGAGAAAATCTCCACTTCTCCCACGCTGGTTCCTGCAAGCTTGCTTCTGTCGCCCTGTTGCCCCTCTCACCTCAGTCTTCTGTCCATATTTTGCCTCCCTGCCCTGCTGTCTCGAGTGCGACTATGTCGCGCCTCAGGCACAGAATGCGCTGCCGAAGAGGCTCCACGAGGCGCCAAATTCAACGCTCTCCCTCCACCTCTGGCACCTCCTCTGCGTCTACCTCCCACTCTGACAGTCAACCTAGAGGGATCCTTCTCCGCTCGGGCCGTCGCGTTGCTTCCCCCACTCCGTCCGCTCCTCCTGCTAAAACCCACACCGCGCATTTTTCCTTTAACAAAAATCTCAATCGACCCAGGGTGACTGCCTCAATTATGGTCATCTTTCATGAAGAGCCTCAGGAAATTGTTCCCAGTTCTCGCCTGGTGGAATGCAGCCTCTCGGTGGCTCAGGATTCGGCGCAGTTTGTTGGGCTGAAGCACCCTGATAGTGCAGACGTGCGGGGTTAGATGGGAAAGGCCACGCAGGACCTGGCGAACAAGGAAGTGGTGGGTCAACCTACTGAGAGGTAGGACACAGTGCAAGCGAGCGAGGCGCAGATTACTCCTCCTCCTCCTGGGAAGGTGATCCATTCTATTGCTGACCTGTATAATGCTGACGGGGAACTAGATGAACGCTGGTGAAGAGTTGTTTACGAACCTGATCTTGATGAGTAGTTCGTCCTCTTCACTTATTTCTGCCCATTCTCATGGGCCTGTTCATTTGTTTCCTGCTGTTACTGAAAATGCATCTGTTTTTTTTGCTTCGATATGGTCTTTAGTACTACAATTATCTGGTTCCCCTGCGCGGGATTTTTCAAACGAACTGTTTCAGACTGGTTTCCCTCTTGCAGTGCAGTCTTCAAACTATGGTTTTTTGTTTCAAATGCCACAGCACTCGGAAATGATCAGGCTTCGGCCCACTGTACTGTACTCCTTTTGTTAATAGAATTACTTTTACTTGGAAAAAAAAAACTTTCATACATGAGAAAATAGATACTGACAAATGGTACATCATGGCCTGATTAATTTTGCTCAGCAATTATAAATGGTATATCATTTAGTCAACAGTAATCATCAATTTCTGCACACAGAGACTAATTTCTCTGGAAGCCTGAGATTTCTTTGGCTTGTTATTCTTATAACTACATAGACATAATTAATAGAGAGATTGAGGACAGAAAAAAAATCTAGCGCTTAGTCTCCACTACTCAACATGATTTTGTGAGATTTAATACATAGATTGATTTCTCTGAGTGCCTTAGCGTTCTTTGGCTCATTTTTTTAATCACAACAACAATAAAAAATGCACTAAGAATTTGTTCTTAGTCCGATTATGCAATTTTTATAAGACAGATTATGCAATATGACCCCGATGTCAGGTGGGTCACGTCCTCATACAAAATGTCGGCTTAAGTTTTAAATTAAAATAAATAAATAAATAAATAAATACAAAATGTTGGCCTAAGTTTTAAATTTAAATAAATAAATAAATAAATCGCATTGTGCTAGAACATATATCAATTTCTAATACAATTATGTATTATTTATATAATTTGAATGGATAGTAAATTATATACGTGAATTTGAATGGATCATAAATTTACCTTTA
Source organism: Pinus albicaulis (assembly GCA_034641835.2). Lineage (NCBI taxonomy): Eukaryota > Viridiplantae > Streptophyta > Pinopsida > Pinales > Pinaceae > Pinus > Pinus albicaulis. The sequence goes on along the minus strand of CM076571.1, from coordinate 440,302,773 downwards.
ACAAAAAAAATTACCACATTGAATTTCCAAATTAACTAAAATTTTAAACATCTTTACTCTTTACTAAAGTCAATACCATTTCCTAAATCAAAGGAAAAGAGTTAATTCAACACAAACAATCAAAATCCAAAATCTTTTAATATTTCTTTTAATTAAATATTTTTAAAATGAATTTATACTTACTCCAGAGGTTAGATGGATCTAGGCTGGTTGCGATTTAGGGAAAGCTCGTTCATGTTTTTTTCTTTATATTGGAAGGTTACTTGATTTTTGAAGTAATTTTTAGTAGATCATAGCATATATTGAGGAAATATTAGTTTGACAAGAATCAATTATTTCTCTTGAAACTTTAGGTATTAAAATTCCATGACACAGATATATCACACTCCAAAATCCAAAGAAAATGGAAGAGCGTTCAATTTTTTAATCAAACTTTTATTGGTGAAGGGTTAATTTATTACGAGAACATCATTAATGAAGTGCAAAATTTTAAACGTAACGTTTATTGACTAGAAAAATAATGACCAAAACGTCAAAAAAAATTGTGTGACGGGTAAAGAGAAATCCAAATTCCAACCCTGCCTGCCACTTGTTGGTGAGTGGAGGTTATTCACTTTTCATTTACAGCTTACCGGGTTACTCATGTTACCAATATTTTCACATGGCTCACTTTTAGGTGACTACTTATTGTACTTCTTCTTTATAAAGAACAATTGGTAGATAATTGTATATATTATTTGAAATCTATAAAAAATCCAGGCAACAAAATTACAACAAAAAGAAAATTATGCAAAAAATTCACCAGGGCACTACTAATGTGTGGATATCCTATCATTTCTTAGATCCTCATAACTTACCAACACCTACTATATTGGTATACACATAATATGGCATTTACCTAAAGTATTTCATATGTATCTAAAAGTAAATAAGTTGTATGACAATTGTTATGGCATATATAAGATGTGTATTATAGTTTATATTTCAATTTTTCTTAAGTAGCATGCATGTGCAGTCCATATAGTGACTACAATTACCAAATATATTTCAGTGAAGATGTGAAGATGATCTCTCATTAGGTCCTAATTACTTAAAGCATCATTAATTAGCTTTCCAAATGAATAAAATATGTTAACAAATTAGTAAAAACTAGGAAAACAAATCATGATTTAAAAAAATATGGCACAATGAGTCACACTCTGAGATTTATTTAATTACTCATCAAGTGTCACTACAACATATATATGATCACCATTACCATAGAAATGGGACATGTGACCATCATTTTGGTTTCGCCAATGACATTCCACATCATGAGCATTGTTTAGGGTTGATTGTGTTGATTTTTTTTTAAACAAATCATTTATACATTTTATGGAAATTATAGACACAATTTATAATCACATTACAAGATCATGATGTATGGATATTCCTTATCATTTCTTAGATACTCAAAACTTACCAACACCTAATAGATTGATATACACATCATATAGAATTTACCCTAGAATGCCACATGTATCCTAAAACAAATTAGTTGTATGGCAATTGTTATGGTGCATATATGATGTGTATTACAGTTTATCTTATAATTTTGTTGAAGTTAACAAATTATTAAAAACTAGGAAAACAAATCATGCTTTAAAAAAATATGGCACAATGAGTCACACTCTGAGATTTATTTAATTACTCATCAAGTGTCGCTACAACATATATATGATCACCATTACCATAGAAATGGGACATGTGACTGTCATTTTGGTTTCGCCAATGACATTCCACATCATGAGCATTGTTTAGGGTTGATTGTGTTGATTTTTTTTAAACAAATCATTTATATATTTTATGGGAATTATAGACACAATTTATAATCACATTACAAGATCATGATGTATGGATATTCCTTATCATTTCTTAGATACTCACAACTTACCAACACCTAATAGATTGATATACACATCATATAGAATTTACCCCTAGAATGCCACATGTATCCTAAAACAAATTAGTTGTATGGCAATTGATATGGTGCATATATGATGTGTATTATAGTTTATCTTATAATTTTGTTGAAGTTAACAAATTAGTAAAAACTAGGAAAACAAATCACGCTTTAAAAAAATATGGCATAATGAGTCACACTATGAGATTTATTTAATTACTCATCAAGTGTCGCTACAACATATATATGATCACCATTACCATAGAAATGGGACATGTGACCATCATTTTGGTTTCACCAATGACATTCCACATCATGAGCATTGTTTAGGGTTGATTGTGTTGATTTTTTTTAAACAAATCATTTATATATTTTATGGAAATTATAGACACAATTTATAATCACATTACAAGATCATGATGTATGGATATTCCTTATCATTTCGTAGCTACTCACAACTTACCAACACCTAATAGATTGATATACACATCATATAGAATTTACCCCTAGAATGCCACATGTATCCTAAAACAAATTAGTTGTATGGCAATTGTTATGGTGCATATATGATGTGTATTACAGTTTATCTTATAATTTTGTTGAAGTTAACAAATTAGTAAAAACTAGGAAAAAAAATCATGCTTTAAAAGAATATGGCACAATGAGTCACACTATGAGATTTATTTAATTACTCATCAAGTGTCGCTACAACATATATATGATCACCATTACCATAGAAATGGGACATGTGACCATCATTTTGGTTTCGCCAATGACATTCCACATCATGAGCATTGTTTAGGGTTGATTGTGTTGATTTTTTTAAACAAATCATTTATACATTTTATGGAAATTATAGACACAATTTATAATCACATTACAAGATCATGATGTATGGATATTCCTTATCATTTCTTAGATACTCACAACTTACCAACACCTAATAGAATGATATACACATCATATAGAATTTACCCCTAGAATGCCACATGTATCCTAAAACAAATTAGTTGTATGGCAATTGTTATGGTGCATATATGATGTGTATTACAGTTTATCTTATAAGTTTGTTGAAGTAGCATACAACAATTTACATAGTGATTTGAGAACCACTCTCTAGAGTATATATCGATTTTGTACACATGGCTTTTCAGTTGCTTTTTAAGATATACCATTGATGATGCTCACATGATTATATAATGAACCATTAAGTTGAACTATGAAATTATTCCTCACAACACACACATATTGATGAATTAATAATTTTTCTCATATAATTTTTTTAATCTATTTTGAAAAATAAAATAAAATTATATATAATTATTTCTAAGAAGAACAAGAGAGAGTTCCTTACCATATCTTCGTAAAACATATAATAGCGACGTTTGGAGGCAATTGCGATGTTTTGAGGCAGCCGTCTAGCAGCGCTTTGGGGCATAGTGTCGCAATTGCGACACTTTTTATAAGTGTCGGTATTGCGACACTTTTCTCTAAATGTCAGTATAGCGACGGTTTCTCAAGATCAATGGCCCAAAGTGAACCCGATAACTTACCTTTTCCCCGCACCTTTCCTTTTGATCGTGGCCGTTCGCTCGTTGAATCCAGATCCGACGGCGCTAATACATTTCTGCGCTCATAAAGTAATCATTTGATGTTTTGGAAAAGCCGCGCGAAATGGGTGGTTTTTCCAAATACCCGCGCTTACGTGTCGCCACCACGTTGTATCGCGTTCGAAAAGCTAGTTTCCGCTTACCACCATTTACCCTCGCGAATACCACTGGTGGTATTCCCTAAACCTCACCCATTTAACCTGAGTTTAATGTCATTTAACTATGGTTATACCATCGTTTAATACATTAAAATTATATTTTTCATTCAAATTTTCACCTTTTCGCTTTAAACGTGTAAAAACATTGCAGAACCATTTTTCCTCAAAATCACGCCGTTTGAACCCTGAGAAACTTTGCAGAGCCATTTTAAACCTACCAGTACCATTTTCCCATTGGCCTGAATTTCCATTACAAAGTACTACATTGTCCTCTGCGAAGCCATTTTCAAAAAATTGAAGACTGAGCACCTCTGCAATGTCTTCAACCGAATTCCGCTTGTTCTCCAGGTACTTTTCTTCGAAGTTTCCCTCTGAGATTTCAAAATTCCTGTCGATTTCAAATAATTACCAAAGTTATTGCAAAAAAGTGTCCATTTTTCAGGGGAAACTCTGTCAAAATTTCCCTGGAATCCCTAATTTCCCTTTCTCGCAGTTTTTTCCATACCCTGGTCCGTTTTTCTGTTGAAATCGATTTTAAATACACGTTCTGAGCTTTAAATTCCTTGCATTTCCTAAAAACCCTGCTCAGAAACCCCATTTTCAGTAGAAATTTGCCAAGAAACCCCTGTTTCTCGTAAAGGAACTTAGCAAACCGTTTAAGCTTGCTTCGTTCATTATTAAAAATGACCAAGAAACAGGTAACCCCCAAGAATGGAGGCCCAAAATCTCAAAATAAGTCTTCTGCAAAGATTCCTCAGCCTATGTCCTTCAAAATCGACAAACCAACTCCTGTACTCACGGCTGATTCTACAGAAGTGGTCAGACCAGTCCAACCTCCAGTAATTTCTCCAGAGAACAGCCCTTTAGTTGATCTGGACTATAGAATACTAGACCCTAATGTAAAATTTAACCTGCTTGATGTCTATAATTGGTGCTATGGCAAATCAGTGGAAAAGAGTGACAAAGATATTCCAATTTGGGAATCCAATCTGCCTAGATATATTGTCCCTCTCACTCATTTTGTTCCTGACTTTATCAGATTATGCCAAGCCTATTATATGCCAGAACAAAGATGTATTGTAAACAAAGAAAAATATATCCTGTTTTACATCACTGAAGAGTCGATAAATTCCATGCTGCAAATGAATCATGACCCCAATTTTGCTTCCCTAACAATAGAAGATTTAACCCAGCTATATCTTGACTTGGATTTCAATGCTAGATTCAAAACATACCAGACTTTTTGTCCAAATCAAGTTGATATTCCTAAGTTAAATCCTCCTTTCGACACCGTTGATTTCCCAGATGAAACTAGACAGATTGTCTCAATGTTCTCCTTCATACTAGGATACCACAGTGATGAATTCACTGATGTGGCTATCCTAGGTTTTCTGTCAACTCTAAGCCCTGGTCAATCACCATCCATTCAGTTCAATTTTGCTAGATTTATTGCTGAAAGTATGCATTATCAATTATCCAGATTATCAGAAGAAGGAGTTTTCAGATACTCCTCTTATCTACTCCACCTCTTCCTATATTATCAAACAGATAAGTTTCCAATTGAATGTAAGAAAGTGGATGCAGAAGGAAAAGTTCTATCAGTAGTATTTTGGTCATCTATTTTAAGGAAATGGAACAGAAAGTATAGTTTTACATATTTCAATGACTCATTTATAGCCCCTGCTATGTATCTCTTGGAAAAAGAGGAGATCCCTAGGATCAATGATGAGACAAGAAGAATTATGCAATTATCAGAGAGCTACAAAACTAGAGATTGGTATTTATATAAAAATCATACAGAAATCAGAGTGTATGGCTCATCCCTGGCCCCATATAAGTTACCCAGATTTGTTACTACAAGAATATTTGCTTTAGAATATATGAGACAACTATTGAATGTAGATGAAATCCACTTCATAGCTTTCAAGAAAAAGACCCAATTTAAGCTGAAAAATCAAATTGGGCCATTCATTGTGAATAACAGAGAAGCTGCCAATGAGATAAATGTCAAACTTAAAGAGTATAAGTTCCCATGTAGTTTTACATGGAAGTATGTCCCACAAGGTATTTTGAGTGCAATGAGGGTAAAATCTAAGTTGCTTGTTTACTTGCATGATCCTAAGCCCCATATTGAAAGATATGTAAATAAAATTGAATGGGAGCCAAACACCCTATTTGATGATGATTCACAGGCAGTACAGGTAATACAGGTAGACAGTGGCAAAGGCAAACAGATTGAACAGACAGTACAGGTGGCTTCTACAAGCAAAGATACTTATAATGTACATAAAAGAGACAAAGAAGGAGATAGTTTCATAGCTGAGACTATTGAGGACATAAAATTCAGAACTCCTTATAGTAAAAGAAGCAAGTCAACAGAAGAAGAAAAGGATAAGGCTGTAAATATTTATATAAATGATGAAGCAACAAGAATAGTCACTCAAACATTAAAAGAGCTTCAAAATGTAAAAATTGGAACACAACAAAAAGATATAGTCATGAAGGAAAACCAGGCTACTGTCGATTTGCCTCCTTCTTCTCAGGAAACTGACAATACAGAGTCAGAGATTCAGATCAGATTCAGACAGATTAAAGAGAAGAATGAAGAGCTCAAGAATCAAGCTCATTCTAGATTTCTTAAGGAAAACCCTGGAAACAAAGACAGGCTTCTTTCGGCATTTGATTATTCATCCACTAAATTGGTAATGTCATTCTTGAAGCCTACAGTGGCTGAGCCAAAATCAGTGGCAGATTATTCCAAAACAGATCTTGAACTGGATGCAGATGCCATTCATGAATTAGATCAAATTGAATTTCATAGGAGAAATATTGAAATGCTATATTCCAAAATTGTCAGTAAAACTATGAAATCAATTAGGCTTGAGAAAATAGTGCTCAACCTCCAAAATCAAATGAGGTTGGACAAAGCCTCACTGTATGCTAATAATTTAAGAATAAAAGCACTAGAAGATATAGTGATTGAAGCAGGGGGTGACCCAGCCAACATTGAAGAGGCAAAAGTCTTAATTAAACAGAAAAGTGAGGATATAGCTACTCTTAGAAAACAGTTGAAGTTGCCTCAGAGTGAAAACTCTCAAGAAAAAGAAATTCTACAGCAAAAAATAGAGAATGATGATTTAAAGCAGCTTGTACATCAAATGACAGGTCAGATAAAAACAATGGAAAGTCAAATAGAAGCTCTAATGAAAGAGAATGAAGAACTAAGAAAAACACAACCAATGGTCATTCCTACAGTGATCCCCACTGTAAACATTGCTATACCATCTACTTTGGCAGAACACTTGGCACCAAACGCAGTATTGCCAACTGCAGTGCCAATTACTTCTCTAATCTCTGCCTCTTCTTCTTCATCCTCACAGAGGTGCACACCACAAGACCAAGATAAAGAGATTCTTAGTTTGAGAGGCACTATTAAAAATTTAGAAAAATCCAAAAATGATGCCTTGACTACTTCTAGAGGACATGAGCAAAGGGCTGATCGACTACAAGAACAGGTAAAGATTCTGCAAGCACAAGTAAATCTTACAGATCAAGTGGCCTTTATAAAAAATCATTTGTGGACCAAAATTATTGATGGCATTCATTCTCAATGGCCTTCAATTCGAATAATTTATGAACAGAGGGAGTTACTTCAAGTTGCTAGTGCAGAGATTGACAAGACTAGGAGGGAAATTGACAAAAAACCAGCCCAAGCAATCCAACTCATAGATTTTTTAAACAGTAAAACCAGGGAAGAGTTGGAAGAATTGAAAATTGTTGATAGAACATAAACCATTCTTCAAATCAAAAAGGTCCTGAACAAAAGAAACATAATGAGTAATCTAGAGGACCGGTGTAAAGACATGAATTTATCCATCTCAAGATTTTTAGCCAAATACAAAACATTGTCAGAAGCAGGTTTGCCTGATATTCATGCATTGAATGACAATTTAATGCCTCAGAAAGATTATGATCTAAAAATCAGAAATCATGAAAAAGAGCAAGCCAGACAACAATTGCCTCAAGGATCACCAACAGGCAGAATACTTCTTCAGTATTTTGAAAATATGTTCTTTTCAGATAATGAGATCAGGAATATGTTCACTATCAAACCTAACTTTGCCAAGTATACAGAAGCAGATGAAAGTTACAGAAAATTGAAGACTATGAAGATCCCCTCTGCAGAAAAGTGGCAAGAATTCACAGATCTGCTGTGAATTTAATGGATAAAAAACAGGAAATTCACTTGGAAATTCATTTTTACTGTTACCTCAAATGGTAAAAATACAGGGTTAAAGTGCACAACAACAATCAGTTCAAATTAGAATAAACATTTCTATTTTTGCTTGTAAAAAGGTAACAACTTGCAAACTGTTTTGCAGTTGTCCCTCTTTTTAAGTTTTCTTTCCTATTTTTTATTAAAACATTATCTCAATTGCTGAGATATTTTGTAAACATTTTTTTGTATAAATACTTCAGAATTCGAATTATTTAGTGTAAATAAAATTTCTCAAGACAACTATAGTTCATGCTCTCTACTTGCCATTTTAATGTTTTCTACTCTGTTCGTGCTCTCTACTTGGCCATTGGCCTATGGGTGATATGGAGTTGTAATCTTGTGCTGAATGTGGTAGTTTTGCAATGTTTCAGCTAATTTATTACCTACAAATTGTGGTCCTCCATCTGTGATTATGTCCCTTGGGAGACCATAGCACACAAAGATTTGGAAAAGAAACTGTACTATAGAGTCCTCTGTAGCTTTTGAAAGTGCCTCTGCTTCGACCCACTTAGTGACATATTCGGTTGCAACTAGGATGTATGTTTTTTGGTTTGAGGGAGGAGTAATAGGGCCAACAAAATCAAGCACCCAGCGTTCAAATGGTTCAATCACTAGTTGAGGGTTCAAAGGCATTTCATCAGACTGCCTAGGGCGTCCTGCCCTTTGGCAGCTATCACAGGCCTGCACGAATTTTTTGGCATCCTTAAAGATGGTAGGCCAGTAATAGCCTGTTCGTAAAACCTTATGGGCAGTTCTACGGTTCCCAATTAGATCCCCTTCTTCAATCTTCTTATCTGTAGATTAAGGATTCTTAAGTGCCCTTTTGCTCAGATTCCATCCACTCCATCAAATCAAGCCTATACATAGCCTTAGAAGGTCACCTATCTTGCCCTTAGCACATTTGCATCTCTGAGCCTTATTTCTTAGTTCTTCTTACCTAAAGAGTTGACTCCATTGCCCAATATTCTGGTAGATCCTTCTGGTTTACCTTGAAATCTCTTTATTCCCACCAATCTTTTAAAATCAAACCGAAATACACAATCATAGCTAGCGGCTAGCCTAATATTTGTTACTAAAACAAAGCTAAATCATACGGAGAGATCCCTCTCTAGAGTTCAAGAAGGCTAGATCTTGAATTCCCAAAGCGGTTCTTGGTTACCCCTGGTGTTCTTAACTACAAAAATCCCTATCCCACAACCTGAGAATTACTAGGGTGATAACAGGCCTTGGGGGTATTATGATCCTTGGAGGAAACTCCCACAACTAGAAGAGTTGACAAAGAAAATTGGATTGAGTACAAAGGTGTGGCAGGTGGGTTTTACCCTGTACCAATTGTTATGGTGCATATATGATGTGTATTACAGTTTATCTTATAATTTTGTTGAAGAAGCATACAACAATTTACATAGTGATATGAGAACCACTCTCTAGAGTATACATCGATTTTGTACACATGGATTTTCAGTTGCTTTTTAAGATATATCATTGGTGATGATCACATGATTATATAATGAACCATTAAGTTGAACTATGAAATTATTCCTCACAACACACACACACACACATTGATGAATTAATAATTTTTCTCATATAATTATTTTAATCTATTTTGAAAATAAAATAAAATTATATATAATTATTTCTAAGAAGAACAAGAGAGAATTCCTTCCCATATCTTCGTAAAACATATAATAGCAAGAAAATTAATCTATTGAAATTTCATTTCCAAACATATTCATGGAGTAAAATGAAGATTAAAAGGAGATATTCATGGATTTAACTATAACATCACCTCATAATTAAGAATGTAAATGTACAATATTGATGATACATAGGTTAGGAGAAAATTAATCTATTGAAATTTCATTTCCAAACATATTCATGGAGTAAAATGAGGATTAAAAAGAGATATTTATGAATTTACTTATAACATCACCTAATAAAAGTGTAAATGTCCAATATTGATAAAATTTATTTATATATGATAAATAATAAACCTTTATCTCACATGCATCATATAATCTTATAAACAAACAATTGCACCGGGGGTGCAATCCTCAAAACTTTTAAACTGTCTAATGTATATGTACCTATTTAAAGTATTCGAGGCCCACATTACAAATGCCCAAAGTGAAATATTTGCGCATATGTTATATATGAGCCAATGGTTTAAATAACTATCGGGCGGTGAAACAAAACTTATAACAAAATATTAATAAGACTATATCATACGTCCGGACTTCAAAAAAAATAAACCTGATTTCAATCACAGATTCGCGTTCCAAACTAGCTTGCTGATGTCACCCTAATTTGTGACGGGAAAACTTCATAGAATACGCCATATAAAAATTCGGGTCCGTTTTTTGGCTTTTCGTATGGAGGAAAACTGTGATGCGAAAATCAAATTAATTCCGCGCTATAATGTTTTGGGTCCGGAATTCCACAATGCAGACAAGCCAAAAAATAACGCGATCGAATCGCCTACTTCCATGTGGATGGCTGATTTAGTCTGTGGTCTGTGGGACCACGTTCTTCTGAATTAGAATCTCCCGCGTTTACTATTAAATTTCTCTGTTTCCAAAACAATACAACGCTCTGTTTTTAAGTGTGCAGGGACTGTGATTTCAAAACCAAAATTGACCGTTCATCAGTTTTAGAAAGCGGCTATTTGACAGAGCCATTCAAACAAATTTAGAAAGCGGCCAGAGGACAGGGTAGTTGAAATTAATATTTCAACATCCCTCATTCACTGAGAATGCCCTCCTTGGTGCCTTCTTCCCCGGACTATGATGTGTTCATCAACAGCCGTGAACCCGATGTCCGTTTCTTCGCCAGGCATCTTGATCACAACAGTCTTATTTCCAGAGGATTGCGAGTCTTTCTCGACATCATAGAATTGCAGGCTGGACAATCCATACTTTCACAAATCAAAGACGCAATTAAAGGAGCCTCTCCAATTATTACTATTTTCTCTCCAAATTATGCGCAATCGCAAACGTGCCTCCATTAACTACTCCTCGCGCTGCTCTGTAAGCCGACCATTTTTGCAAAGGCATATAACTGTCGTTTATTGCATATAAGTGTCGTTATGCCGGCGGAGGCTAGAGCGTCGCTATTGCGACAGATCGCTCTAAACTTCGTAATTACGACACTTAGACATTGTGTCGCAAACATAGCGTTGCTATTGCGACGGTTACCTCCAAACGTCGCAACTGCGACACTTAGTCATTGCGACGTTTGGAAGCATTCGTCGCAATAGCGACACTTTAGGGCATAGTGTCACAATTGTGACGTCTTCCTTCAAACGTCGCAATTGCGACACTTTGTCGAAGTTTCGGTATTGCGACACATTTCTCTAGACGTCGGTATAGTGATGGTTTCGGGCGGGATTGAAAAAATTTGGGGAAATTTCCGACATTTGGTCAAAAGTGTCGGAATTTCCGCCAAATGTAGTAGTGGCGGTAAGTTTCACATGGAAGGCTGCAAATCCATGGATACTCCTCTTTTAGGAAACTGGAGGAAAGAGGATGCTATATCGACAGAGGTAGTGGATGCTACTGTCTATCAACAGTTGGTGGGTTCGCTCATGTATTTAGTTAATACAAGACCAGACATATGTTATGTAGTGAACCAACTTAGTCAAGCGAAGGTTAAGCCTACCAAGCTCTTTTGGAAGGCAGGCAAGCATGTCCTAAGATATCTTAGGGGCACACTTGAGTATGGCTTATGGTACAAACAGATGGATGAGGTGAAGTTGCATGGCTTCACAGATGTAGATTGGGTAGGTAGCCCAAGAGACAGAAAGAGCACATCAGGAGGGGTTTTTAGTATAAGATCTACAATAGTTTCTTGGTACAGTAGGAAACATAGATCTGTGGCACTCAGTTTAGCCGAAGCAGAATACATGGAAGAAAGCCAAGCTGCATGTGAGGCTATCTGGATGAGGAAGATCCTGGTCAGTTTGTTTGGTTCTCATTTAGATCCTACAGTGATTCATTGTGATAATTAGAGTTTCATTAAACTCTCGATTAATCTTGTGTTTCATGATAGATCTAAGAATATAGATATTCGGTATCATCATATCAGAGATTGTATGCAGTGGAAGATCATGCTGCTTCAGTACATTCCTACGGAAGATCAGGATGCAGATATTCTGACGAAGGCACTCACCAGGAGAAAATTCAAATACCATAAACATAGGATTAGGGTGAAGGATAATCCCTTTCTTGTTGAGAGGGAGTGTTGAGATTCAACAAGATGATGATCCTAGTGAAAATTAAGCACCTACACTAGGTGGGGCCCGTAGGCTATTTTTAGAAATTGGATCAAAGTCTATTTTTAGCAGTAATCTATTTATAGATGGTTGAAAAAATTGCATGGATGGATGGGCATCTATTTTTGGAATTCATGTGCGAAGTTGTTTCGTGGAATGCATGCTGATTATTGCTAACCCTTAACAATAATTAGACAATAAATAATATTCTATTCTCTTGAAGAACTTGATTTCAGTTAACTGATGTGGCAAACTAGTTTATTGAAGGAATTACGAGTTCCAAGCTTGGTTGGTGGGACATGCAAGTGGAATTTGTTGTAACTGAGTGATACAAAGTTGTAACAAAGTTGGAAGAGTAGTTATGTGAGTTGTTATTTAGTTTAACTCAGTTGTGCTATTTGTAACTGAACTTACACTAGTGAGATATCAGTGAATTAATTATTTAATTAATTCGAAAGAAGTGGTCTCACATGCAACTGAAGAAATACTATTGTTAACTACATGCATGTCAGATCCAGTGGAGATACAATGGAGAGATAGGTGAAAGAGTTTGGTTGACTATCAGTATTGACTATAGTGGTGCATTCAATGCAACCACACACACATTGGATATGCCAATGAGGATTGCGTAGTCAAGGCAAGAAAAGATTGAATTCATTCAGGGATATTCTTCAGCAGGGATTGTGTAGTGGAGGCAGGTTGTCAGGAGGCAGTAAATTAGTGCATGTGTGTGCCAATTTTTGTATGACAGTGTGAGACGATTGTATATTGTACTGAGAGCTCCTGGAGTAGAGATTTGTATGAGATTGTTTCATGATCCATGATATACATAATATATGATAGTTGGGCTTTTTAGGTTTATGCTTTCCCGGTAAAAACATCTGTGTTATGTGCGATTGATTTTTCTTCATGTGTTTGTAATTGGCGATTAAATTTCCGCAAATAATTAAGTAGAAGGATTCTGTATTTAACAGTGGCATATAATTGTTAGATCAGGAGAATCCGGAAATACGTCACAGTATTATTAAATTTCTACAAGGATTTGTAAACACCTCACAATATCATAACTTATTAGTGGAAATTACTATTAACATCAAAGGAAGTGAGTATACTTTGCCATACTTGTTATCAACAAACACAATATTTGATTTTTCCAACAATAATATTATAGGACAAATACCTACAAACATAGGGACTTTGAGTAGCTTGCGATTGCTAAATTTATCCGCCAACTATTTGGAAGGGCCAATACCTGCATCTCTTAGTAACATATCTACTCTAGAGCAATTATACCTATCCAAGAATAATTTGAGTGGAGATATTCCTGAAGAGATCTCTAAACTATATAGTCTAGGTGTTTTGGATGTTTCATCTAATAACCTCTGTGGGCCAATCTCTGGAGGAACACAATTTTCCACTTTCAATGCAACAACATTTCAAAAGAATAAGTGCTTATATGTGTGTCATTTAGATTCATGCAACTGAAAGGAAAACCCAATGGGAGAATGTGATCACAATTGTAGTAGCATTGCCCATACTAAAGTGGGGTGGCTCAAGCATCTAGATGAAAAGATCTCATTGATGCCATTGGGGATTGGATTCGGGATTGGATTCGGGATTGGAATTTGGGGAGTAGTTGGTGTATTCATTTTTAGCAAGGGATCCAAACAATGGGTGTTGGGTCTACCACCTAACGAACCACAACGATTCTATGGAATATATCGATTCCCTACATAGAGATCCAAGCAATGGGTGTTGGCTCTACTATATGGTGAATTAAATTTTCATGTAACTTATAAATGATATTTATAGTGTACTATCTTCTCACATATAGAATTTTTTTCTTGATCATTATCTATGATTGCATTTCCATATTAATATTAATCGTATTTATATCTCTTAAATTTTTTTTTATCACATTCAATAAATTTCCAATCAAGTAATATAGATATTAAATTAATATAATTTGGAAAAATAATAATAATAATAAATATATTCACAACTTATATATATATATATATAATTTTATTATTTATCACATTTAATCATAATTGAAAACTAAACTACAATTCTTTAACTGCCATTTTTATTAACTCTATATGCATTCATTATTATGAAAGATGCTTAAATGAAATTGTTTTGTTAAGAAATATCTTTTTATTTGGAATCATTATGAAAAATATATATGAGGAAATTTAAATTATCATCTTTATTTATTTTTATTTAATTTTAACTAGCGGAATTGGTAATTGAGGGGTTCTCTTTCTTAGATATCCACTTCCTTTCATGTTGCATGTTAGTTTTTCTAACTAACTTGTCTTCTTTGATGAATGAAAATATTATGTTATAGATATGGTTTTAATGAAATTAGGTGATTTATGTTCCTATATTATTGCATGAGATCATACAAATTCCATTGGTGTTATTTATAAAGAAACATATGTGTTCTCCTTTAGATTTAACTAAGGACAATTGTTTGAGTTATTTTCCCAAATCATTAGAAAAGTGGAGTGACTATGGGGTACTCAACTGGAATATTTATTATTAACAATTGTTTCTTTGGTTTCTATGAAAAATCATATTGTTTTGTATGCATATTTCATATATTTACAACTTTTCACATCTTCATTTCTACTACTACCATACATGTAAGGATTAACATGTTCCACCTTCCATGTCAATCTATAGAACTTGATTTTATCTTTATATATAGTTTTAAACCCCAAAATAATGCCAATATGTCAACATTGCAAATTTAATATAAAATTATAGAAATCAATTTATAAATATAGATAAAACACCAAAATCATTATATCGGTGTTTCCACAAGGCAAGATGATATGCATTTCCATCATGGCATTTTTCTCAAGATATTTCATGCCATGGAAAATAGTTGGCATGAAATTTTATCTGGAACTTATTGATGTGGCATTGTTTACATGAAATTGGTTGATGTGGCATTGACACTTGGGATGGTGAATTTTGATATATTGACAATTATTAGAACATAAACATGCGAAGGAAGGAAATTGGATGGAGCCTTATCATGGTGCAACTAATGAAATCTCCTTACATAGCACTAAAAGTGAAGCAACAAAAGCATATAACTACCATCCCCAAGTGGAGCCAAAAGTCACTTTTACTAGTACACACATACGTAGGCTTAGGCAAGCCATTGTAATCTTTAGTGAATATATCTCCCCCAAAGTGGAACATGAGATGTAAAAATCTTCTACAAGAGCCTTATTGTGGTGAAACTAACCAAATCTATGAATACATCACCAAAAATTAGGTGTAGGCACAATAAAAAATCAAGGTTAATCTCAAAAATTATGCTAAGCCTACAAAGCATAATGCCAAAAAATCTATGTTTAATACATCAAAAATAGAAAAAAATTGAATGTTTAACAAATTTACAAAGATGATAATTTCCAACACTTTGCAAATTTGGAATTCCAAAAAAGATGGTTTTAGCATTTATTTAAATGTACATAATTTGACCTTAAATGTAATAAATATAGAAATAATAATGCAACCTACAAACCCATAAATACTTTAAGTGTGGACACATCACACCAATACAAGATACAACTTTAAAAACCAACCTAAAACAACAAAATAATCTAACTAAAACAATGGTGTAACCAATCACATATATTATGCAATTCCACATGTCCTTACAACATATTTCCACCTAGTAAAAGTGGTGTAGTCAATCACATAGGCTATACAATTCCACGACACACACCATATTGCATCTAAAAGACTTTCTAAAAGGGAAGTGGAACATTTGTGTTCTATATCTTTTTATGCAAAACACATGGTTCCAAATCCTACATTTATGTCATGTTTGTGTAATGTTTATGGTTTCTCATATTTCTTAGATATATAACACTATACCATGTGTACATATGTCAAATGATATAATATTTTATGGTTATTTATCAAATTTCTAAGAATCATGTATGTATCCTTATCCCTATCATTAGTTTAGATGATGATTGGTCTTCAATATGAAAAATGTTAAATAGAACATGATTAATATGAAAAACCAATTTCCCCCAAGGAGGGTACTGAGTGTTGGTTGTGTGTTGTATTCTTTCCACGACTAGTCATAGGGGGGGGCGATAACCCCACCTATTCGTTGTGTCGGGTGCAACAAGGGGGTCATAAGGGGAGAGGTAGCCCCCCTACATGGGGTTCTAGTTTTGTGCATGGATTTTGCACATGGTTTTGGGCATGACGATTTTCTGTCCATGGTATTTTGTAGATCCGGTCAAGGGAACTATGGTAATGTTCTAATCCAGGGTTAATGGATCGAGTTTTATGAATGCTTCGACATGTATATATATTTATTGTAACATGGAAAGGAATTTAATGAAAAATCAATCTAGTACTCTCGGTTTTGGTATTCATGGGAAAATATAGGTGTATATGTGTTTTATGTTTATGTTCTCTCCATTCTTTATTTTCTGTTTTTTTAAGAATTCGTTTGCAAGTAATTTTTGTACAGGGTTAAAACCTAAACCTAGGATTAAGTTATCCCCCCCCCCCCCCTCCACGTTGATATGATACCAATTAACAAGAAAAAGGGCTACAACTCCCACTATACTTGGTTCATTTCATTTGCTCCCATCACTTCATCGACCATGGAGCAAATCTAGTACAAGTTTAAATGGAATTTGAATAATACATGCATCATAGGGAGGTACAAGAGGACTCCTGAGGAGAATTGTATCAAATTGCTCGAGTTGGAAGAAAAAATCGACATTATAGACCACAAGCTGACCATTTTATCAAGGATATCAACCAAGATCTCCTTCTTGGCTCAAATGACGGTAATGACCAGACGACATAGATGCTTGGAGATTCTACCCAATAATTGTTGTGACTCATTGGTTTTTTGCTTTCACTACTACTAGTCTTTTTTGCCTTCTAATGTCGATATATGTCAAGGTATGTCACATCCAACCCATTCTTATAAGATTCTATTTACAAGATGGAATTTCTTTTCAACTAAAGAGTTTAACTTTCAATGAGTCAATTAAAGGGTTTACATTTTCTCGATATATATAATAATAATGTATTCGAAGCTATACTAAAAATTATTGGTTGTTTAGTTTTCCTTATAGGATTAGATTTATCAAAGAATAATTTAGAAGGACCAATACCTAAAAATGATTGGTAATAACACTTATTTGAAATATTTTTCTACTCACAGTAATACCTTATCTAGAACTCTTCCAATATATTTGGCTAATTGTATCAATATTAGTTTATTGGATTTAAGGAAAAACAAATTGATAGGGAAAATTCCTCACTACTTGACATTTTCCCTTCACTTGAATGTTTTGAACTTTGGCTATAATAATTTCCATGGTGGAATTCCTAAAGGGATAGCAAATTTCACCCAATTCTAGGTGTTGGATTTATCCAACAATAAATTCAATGGAAGAATGCCATTAGATTTTGAAAGACTTCAAGGATTTGCAAACCTTTTGTAATATTATATATTATTTGAGGAAATTATTATTGCCATGAAAGAAAGTGAGTATACTCTATCATACTTGTCATCCACAAACACAATATTTGATTTTCCAACAATAATCTTATAGGACAAATACTTGCAAGCACGTGAACTTTGAGTAGCTAGAAATTGTTAAATTTATCTGAAAACCATTTGGAAGGGATAATATTTGCAACTCTCAGTAACATATCTAATTTGGAGAAGTCAAACTTGTCCAAGAATAATTTGAGTGGACAAATTCCTGAAGAGCTTTCTAAACAATATAGTCGAGTTGTTTTAGATATGTCATCTAATAACCTTTGTGGGTCAATCCTCGAAGGAACAAAATTTTCCACATTCAATTCAACAACATTTCAAAGGAATAAATGATTATATGGGTGTCCTTTAGATTCATGTGATGGAAAGGAAAAACTAGTGAAAGAAGGCAACAATAGTAGTAGCAGTTCCAATATTGATGTGGGGTGGCTCGAGCATCTAGATGAAAATATGTTATTGATGGCATTGTGATCCAGGTGGATATTGGTGGCCACCTGCCTATTCCATGTGGGGCCCCACCATTATTTCTTTCAGTTTTTCAGTTTCCTTAATTATAGCACAATTTACTATTTTTAGTAGCTTTTCGGGTCCTGAACTTCCAGAGCCGTTTTGAGGCCCTAAATGACATTTTTTGGGAATCAAACCTTAGCTAATATGAGTATGTTTTAGACTTGATATTCACAGTCAATAGTTGTATTCCTCATATATATATTTCTAACGATGTATCGTGTGCATCAAACAAAGATATTATGAAAACGTTATGACCCCGAGAAATTGATGTACTAATTTACCTCAACGAGGCCCATATTCTGGTGTTTCATCTCCTAGGGTTAGGTTTTTGGATGTTTATAGTTTCCCATTGTTTCTCAATAATATATAGGCCTTTGAGCCTCATTTTAACACAGATTTCAGAGGCATGTAGCCACCACATCTCTTCTCAGAGATAAGCTACCAGCGCGCTAGCTAGTTTATTTCAATTATGTTTGTAAAAAAATTTCAGTTCTTTGATATTAATGAAATGAAATGTTATTTCTGCAGAATTTTTATATTTATGGTTATATGTGTATTCTATTGCATTCTTGGATAAATCCGGATCAGTGGTATCAGAGCGGTATGCTCTTTCTCGATCCTTCTTTGCATGTCCCCAACGAGGTCGGGGTATAAGGAGTTAGGGCACGATCTCGTTGAACCTTTGCAAGATCAGCCTTGCAAATCCTGACGGTCGCCCATGGAGGATGAAAAGAAATATGAGGGAGTAGGAGATCCTATTAAAATATTACTCGAGGAGGCCCTCGAAAAACAAAAGAGCGCAATGATGGATAACTTTGCTCAAATCCTTCAACGACTGCCCACTGGCGGCACATCTGCATCCAGCAGCCACGCTGGAGGCGCAACTCCTTTTAAGGTACAATTAAACTTTGAAATTCCCATATTTGAGGGCCAAATAGATGTAGATGTCATAGATAGATGGTTGAATCTATTAGAAGGATATTTTTGAGTTCATGACTTTTCCGACCGGGAGAAGATTATTTTTGAACTCCTCAAATCTATCCCCCATGTCAAGGACTGGTGGGAAACCTACTGTGACAAAAAGGATGAGGGGGGACCCTCTCTGTTCTCGACCGTACCCACTTGGAATTCTTTCTGAGACACCATCAAGGAACAATATTATCCTGTGGGAAGCATGAGGACAAGTACATACAATGGACTACGCTGCGGCAACAAAGGGATCAAGATGTGCATGAGCTGATGAATCTGTTCCATACCCTGTGCACAAAGTTGGGTATCAAAGATTCGGAGAAAAATTTGGTGCTGAAGTACTGCAGTTGTCTGCAACAATATATTCAGGAGGAAATGGAGTTCCTTGGCATCTCCTCGCTTGGTACGACATACCGGTATGCTGCCAATATTGAGCATAATTTCAAACAGAAGAAGCGATACTTTAGATCTACGAATCAAAATCAAGGGAAAGGTGCCCCCAAGCCACAGAAGAAAGGACAAATCCAAGGCATGGCAGCCTAAGATAACTTACCAAAGTCGCAAGCAAATAACAACCCCACGAAGCCGAAGAATAACACGAGAAAGTGGTGTGACTTCCATAAGAGCTCCACTCACAACATAAGTTAGTGTCGGGCCAAGTAGCCACTGGTGGCCAAGATGTGGGCTTCTGAATCAGATGCATGCTCTGACTCTAAATCAAAACCCGACAAGGGGAATGACAAAGGGAAGAATATTGTTGATGCAGAGCCCAACACCATTTTTTCCACTGCAAAGATCCAGAAGGAGGAATAGGAAGATCCAAAGGAGGAGGAGCGTCTCTTCCACTCTCAGATGTGGGTAAAGGGTTCCCTGCTATAGTTCATTGTCGACATTGGGAGCCAAAAGAACCTCATTTCAATAGAGGTCATGAAGTGTTTGGGCTTGTCAACCACAGCACACCCACAACCGTACACCATCGGGTGGCTTCACCAAGGATGGGATCTCCACATCAACCAGTAGTGCCACCTTCCCTGCAACATCAAGCCCTTCACAAATGAGGTATGATGTGACATTTCTCCTCTTGATGTTTGTGATGTATTATTATGCCAAACATACTTGTGGAAGTGACATGTTATGTATGAGTCCTAACCTCATGTTTTTATTGCTACTTTGGGCAATAAGTTATACAGGATACCAGAGGTACCACTGCCTGTGCCTATCTCTTTAGTTACTACAAAACAATGCATTAAGCTCAATTCCAAAACTGGGAAATTTGTTTTCCTGATGATCTGCCCCCTGGGCAAGAAGAAGAATATGGCCACAACCTCCAGGTAGGGCTCCTCCGCACGACAACAACAAATGGAAAAGGTCGTGGAGGAGTAGGGGGACATCTTCACCTCATCCACAGGGGTGCCTCTGCACTGTCAGGTCAAGCACCAAATCGATTTGACCCTAGGTACACCACTGCCCAATGGACTGGTCTATCGACGCTCTATTCTAGAGAACGATGAAATCAAGAGGAAGATTCAGGAGTTGTTGCAGAAATGTCACATCTGTCTGAGTTCATCACCCTGTGGGAGCTCAATCGTGTTGGTACAGAAGAAGGATGGGACTTGGAGACTCTGTATTGGCTATCAAGTGTTGAACAAGATCAATGTCTAGAATAGGTACTTGATCCCATGGATTGATGACCTTCTAGATCAACTCAAAGAGGAAAAATATTTCAGCAAGATCGACTTGAATTCTAGGTATCACTAGGTACCAATCGAACCCTCTGATGTATGGAAGACTGCATTCAAAGCTAAGGAGGGCCTTTTTGAATGGCTGGTCATGCCTTTCGGGTTGACGAATGCTCCCACAAGCTTCATGAGGCTGACAGACGACATCTTGCAATCATTCACCAACTCAATTTTAGTAGTGTACTTGGATGACATCCTGATCTTCAGCCAGACTTGGGAAGAGAGCCTCCACCATATCTAACAGGTCCTCCAAACACTGCGACAACAAATGTTGTGTGCCAATTTGGAGAAGTGCACTTTTGGCATGACCCAGGTTCAGTTTCTGGGATAAATTATTGATGAACGGGGGGGTGCATGTGGATCCAACCAAGATCCAAGTAATTCGGGATTGGCTAGCCCAACCACTCTAACAGAGCTTTGCAACATTCTGCGTCTTGCTAATTTCTACTGCAGGTTCGTGTTGGGATTCTCCCATATCAGTTGGCCCTTGAGTCAAGTCACCAAGGGAGGAGCGAAAGAAAAATTCTTTTGGTCAGAATCTCAACAGAAGGCATTCATAGAATTGAAACATCGCCTCTGCTCTGCCCCAGTGCTCATATTACCATACTTGCAACAACCATTTGAGATCGACACAAATGCCTCTAACTATGATATTGGGGTTGTTCTTACTCAACAAGGGCATTTAGTGGCATATCACAGTGAGACACTTTCTGCCCCAGTCAGAAAGTATCCCACTTATGATAAAGAAGTGTATTCCATTGTGCAGGCATGATGCCAATGAAAGCATTACATTTTGGGGAAGGAAACGATCATCCACATAGTTCACCAACCCCTACAGTTCATATAGACACAAGGAAAGTTGCAAAACGATCACCATCAGAAGTGGTCCACATATCTGCAACAATTTATTTTGAACATAAAGTATAAGAAGGGCAACACCAATAATGTTGCAGACTGGCTCAGCCGACCACCGATCATGGTGCTAACCACTGTTCTCAACTCTTTTGGGCACGAGACTTCTGATTGGCTGCTTCTCTACAAGAGCAATCCAAAATTTGGCCACACATATAAGACACTCTTGGAGGGTATGCGAGTTCCAAATTTTCACCTCCAGGATGCATTACTATGTCACCTTCGACACCTTTGTGTTCCTTAAAGCGAGCACGCGAAGATGATTTGGGAAGGACTATATCGAGTCACTGGGAATTTAGGGGTTGAGAAAATAGTGGCAGTACTACATAAGTATTTCTATTGGCCGAACCTTCAACAGGATGTTGGGAAGTACATCAGATCCTGCATTTCTTACTCCATTGCCAAACTGACCATCAAGAAGAAAGTGCTCTATACTGCGCTACCTACCCCTAGTTTACCTTGGGAATCCATCTCCATGGATTACATGTCGGGCCTTCCTTCTACTAAACATGGAAACAACTGTGTTTTCGTGGTTGTCGACAGATTCTCGAAGATGGCCATTATGTCGGCCTACAAGAAGAATATCACAAAAGAAGCCACTGCTAAACTCTTCTTTGAATGAGTGTGGGTTCACTTTGGGATCCCATAGTCTATCATCTCAGAGGGAGACAACAGGTTCCTCAACACATTTTGGTCCAGCCTCTGGTCAATGCTAGACACCAAGCTCACCAAGTCCACAAATTTCCATCCCCAAACTTATGTCCAGACAGAGGTCGTCAATAGGATGATTGTACACATTCTGTGCATGTACAATTCAAAGCATCCATGCACATGGGATGAGAATAACTTCACATATTACAACAAAATTATAGATTTGGGCTCTCCACGACTCAACAGGCCCACATCCCCTTTGGTGTTGCTGAGGGTTCCGACCCTTATGTCCCATTGACGTAGCCATGCCATTTGTGGCTATAGTAGATTCAGCTCATGTCCCGGTCACGAAGTTGACAAAGTGAACATTCGTTGATCACATTCAACACATCGCCCATTAGGTTCATGACATATTCTCTAGATCAGCCCTAAACCCACAAAAGCAACGACATGATCAACATTGGGTGCCACACCACTTCTAGGTGGGCGAAAAAGTGTGGCTACATTTGCAGAAGGAGTGCCTCACTAGACCCCACTGCAAGATTCACCCGCTCTAATATGGGTCGTACACCATCACCAAGGTTGTAGGGAACAATGCCTTTGAGCTCAGTATTCCACCATTCCTTGGTGAGCACCCAATATTCAATGTGGACCGCCTTTGGCCCTATTTCCCACCTCTACTAGACATCTATGATATTACAGAACAACTCACACCAACAGAGTTAAAATCATACTGCATGGAACATGCCACCACAGATTGTATCATGGACATGAAAATCAAGAACACTTGCCATTAGAAGATCCAACTGTATCAGGTTGTCAAAGTCGGCCAATTCCTGCACCAAGGCAAGTGGTTCACTAGGGACCAAGTTCGGTAGAAGTTTCCTCATCTCATGGAGGAACTCAACACAATGGGGACCACTGATTCCTAAGGGGGGAGGAATGATCCATGTGGATATTTGTGGTCACTCGCCTATTCCACTTGGGGCTCCATCATTGTTTCTTTCAGTTTTTCAGTTTCCTTAATTATAGCACAGTTTACTATTTTTAGTAGCTTTTCAGATCCTGAACTTCTGAAGCCATTTTGAGGCCCTAAACGACATTTTTTGGGCATCAAACCTCTAGGAAATATGAGTCTATTTCGGACTTGATATTTGTGATTATAAGTTGTAGTCCTCGGATAGATATTTCTAACAATGTATCATGTGCGTCAAATGGAGATAGTATGCAAAAATTAAGGCCTTAGGAAGTTGATGTACCAATTTACCCCGACAGGGCCCATATTCTGGTGTTTCATCTCCTAGGGTTAGGTTTATGAATGTTTAGGGTTTCCCATTATTTCTCAATAATATATAGGCCTTCAAGCCTCATTTTAACACAGATTTCAGAGGCCTGTAGCCACCACATCTCTTCTCAAAGATAAGCTACCAACGTCCTAACTAGTTTATTTACATTCTATCTGTAAACAAATTTCAGTGCTTTCATATTAATGAAATGAAGTGTTATTTCCACTGCATTTTTATATTTATGGTTATATGTGTATTCTGTTGCATTCCTGCATAAATCTGGATCACATTGGATGTTGTATTTGGGATTGGAATTTTGGGATTTGTTGGTGTATTCATTTTTTTCAAGAGAGCCAAACAACGGGTGTTGGTCCTACCACCTAGCAAACCAAAAATATTTTATGGAGTGTATCAATTCCATACATATAGATCCAAATAATGAGTATTGGCTCTAGTATTTGGTGAATTAAATTGTCATGTAATTTATAAATGATATTTATGGTGTATTATCTTCTCACATATATAATTTTTAGTATGAACATTATCTATAATTTCATTCCTATATTAGTCTTAATCTTATTTATATATCTAATAATTTTTTATCACATTAAATTAATTTTCAATCAAATAACATAATATTACATTATATAAAACAATATAATTTGAGAGAAAAATAACAATAATAAATATATTCACAAAATTTTTACTGTGTTATGGTAATTTACCATAGGGATTATATTGGTTTTCCTGTTATGTAATTTCAATGGGTGTGCAATAGGCGTTTACAGGGGGGAGAGGTTGTGGACCCCATGGTCGTAGTCATGCCTAACAACATGTCCAAGAAGGCATGATAATTTACATGCAGCCATACCTCCTGATACCTACAATGAAATTCAAAATTTGGAGTCTCATGCAATTCATGAAAGACATGTCTTCCAAGATTCTGAAATCTGGGACGAAATTTATCCTTGGATTCCTAACCTGAGGCACACCTAGGGAAGAAGGAGGAGGTTCTATAGTTCCTTGACTATTTATTGGCAGATAAATACCATGCTAGGTAGGATTCTGATGGAAAAGCGGGTTGAAAGATATAATATCTTCACCATTCTGGGGTATGTCAAATGGGCTCAACGAAACTAGAAATTATTTCTAGAGAGGATGGATGAGAGGTTGGCTAATATTGAGATTCATCTCAAGTGTGGACCTGATTCTCATGACCCTCTAGGTTCTAGCACTAGAGATCCAACTCTATTTCTTATTATGACAATTGAGTCTAAATGCATGTTTTAAACATTTGGTTTTTTAGGAAGTGTAGCAAAAAGGCTCAATTTTACTTTAGCCTTAGTCAAATCGAGTAAATCAAATTTCCACATCAGTAGGACAACTTGGAGGAGTTTAACTAGTGTGGCATGGATCTTGTCGCTCAATTAGCTCAGTAAATTTGAGTTAGGAGCTTGGATTTCAGTTATGCATATGTTGACTACTAAATTTTAGCAATCTAGTTTAGTTATTTTCAGTTGTATTTAGTTAACTGACCTCTAACTATTGATAGAGTTAGTTGAAGGTAAGTTGAGAAGTGGGACAACAATATAACTAAAATATATTTCATTTAACCCATCAGTCACCCTAGAATATCTCATGCATGCATGGAATTCGAGTTCCTTAGCTGGAGTGGAGGAATTAAGGCTAATGTAAATTATTTGTATACTAGTTGAGTGTACAAAATTTTTCATGCAGGAAGTTGATCATCCTTGGGAATTGTGCAAGGAAATAGGGACTTCCCTATTGTTTAGGAGCTTTAATTAGCTCAAAATTTCACAAGGAAATAGGAGGATGTAGGAGGAATAAAATGGCTAAGTGTTGGCCAGAGTTCCTCATTCGGTAGGGAGAACAATTTTACCTTTCCAGGTGGTACTCAGAGCTCAAGCATGCAACTGTAATAATTTTTCTATTCAACTTATTAATGAAAAGAGGCTTGAGGGGATTTTTCTAGTTCGGTTCCCCTATAAATCACTATGTACATGTGTATTTTCTTGTTTCATTTCTATGCATGTTGTTCTAAACTATGATTTCCATTCTGTATATTAGTAGAGTAGAATTTGTGTCTCTTGTTTTTAGTTCAAAATCTTGAGCAGTTACAATTTATATCAAATTTCTACATGGTATCAGAGCCCTGGAATCATATTAGAACCAATATTTTGAACTTGTCTCTAAGGAATTTCGAATTTGTAGCTTCAGTGTAGTAGTTTCCTCTTCATAATCGGGATGATGTCTTTCAACGGACTAAGGTTGGAGTATGCCCTAGAGGGTAGCTAGAATTTCATAGCCTGGAAGGATTGAATAGAAGAAATGATTAATGATAATGGTGTGTTATAATATGTTAAAACTGACATTGTGAAACCTTAGCAGTCTAATGCAAAAAAATTAGCCCAATGGCAGAAGGATGTTGCTAGAGCCAAGAGGATCATTTTGGAAGGTGTGAGGGACCATGTGGTCTCAAATATCCTTGTCAAAGAGACATCATTTTATATGTGGAAGACATTGAATGAGCTATTTGAAAATAGCACTGACCATATAAAATTCACCCTGAAAAGACAAACTTCGAAACATTAGGATGAAAAAAAATGATATCATTCCACAATATCTCTCAAGATTCACTCAAGTTCAATATGAGCTTGGAGGGGTTGGGGTGAATGTTGCAAAAGATGATCTGGTGAGCCTATCTTTTCTACGCCTTCCAAAATCTTGGCACAACTACCAAGATTCTTTGAATGGAAGGGAAAAATTACCAAATTGGGAAAGGTTGTGGTTTGATTTAGTTCAAGAAGAGATCATGAGAAATATCAGAGATGGAGTAAAATCCCAAGAAGAGGTAGAGGGATTTTCTCTATTTGGAAAAGTAATGAAGGCCAAGGAAAACAAGGCCCAAGGTGAGGCTGAGACCAATCAAAAAAATGGCAAGAAGAAGGATCTAAGAAATATAAAAAAATTCACGGCAAGAAGAAGGATCTAAGAAAGATAAAAAAATTCACTGCCATGAATTTAGAAACTATCCAACAAACTATCCACACAGGAAATATAGCAAGGAGCTTGTAGCAAGAGTAGGAGGTGAAACATTGGCTTCACAATTTGAATTCTATTTCACCCTCCTTTCATTCTTGGAAAACATGGTCATTACTAAGAGGGAGTGATTGGTACCTAGATTCGGGTTCCTCTTACCATATGATAGGAAACAAGGAATTTTTTAGTACCTTGGAGGAGAAGGATATCTAGATGCATATTTAATTTAGGGATGATGGGAGGTACAATGTTATAGGAATTGGTATTGTAACCTTTAAGAGGGAGTTTGGCTCCACTCTTCACCTCAAATATGTTATTTTTGTACCTAAGCTGAAGAAGAACTTGATCTTTGTAGCAATATTGGAGGATAGAGGCTATGATGCTATTTTTAGTAAGGGGAAAGTCTTCCTAAAATGTGTAACTATTCTCAAATTGAAGTAGATTGGAGTTAGAGTGAAAAATATCTACAAGCTATAGGTATAATTTTCCATGCATGCGGCTATAGCTCTAGGATTGAGGTTGGGCGATGTCAAGACTTAACCCCAGAGTTGTAAAGAATTAGGCAAGATCCATAGGAGAGAAGTTGAAGTATACTTTCCTCATGGATAGTTACCTTGCTATAGGGGCCCACAATATTTAGTAGCAGAAGGATCAATTCCATTTGGTGTAGTAAAATGTTGAGCAACACAAAGCAGTGTTGATAGAAATGTAGGAGGCATAGTGCAGAATCTGTTAGCCACCTATAAATTTTGATATACCAACTGGAGGCTAAATTTGTGTTCAATCCTTCAAGAGATTTATTTCCTCTGAAAATCCATCCTCTTTGAAGTCTTATGATGATTCTTTGTCCCTTGGGATTAATCTCCACTGCTGTTTCTAC
Source organism: Pinus albicaulis (assembly GCA_034641835.2). Classification (NCBI taxonomy): domain Eukaryota; kingdom Viridiplantae; phylum Streptophyta; class Pinopsida; order Pinales; family Pinaceae; genus Pinus; species Pinus albicaulis. The sequence continues at coordinate 440,274,941 of CM076571.1, read as the reverse complement.
AAAGGCATGCCCAAAACCCTGCCAGATTTATGAAAGAAACTGTTTTTCAAAGGCCTCTAAAACTTCCCATTTTGAATCATTTCCCTTCATTTTCACAAAGCCTCCTTTTCCTCTTTAAGACCCCCATTTCCCTATGAAAAGCCTCCAAAATCCTTTTAAGCCTCTGAAAATCCCTTTTATAGGTTTAAAACCACCCTTTTCCCCTTTACCGAAAGCCAAGAGAATCCTTAAAAATCCTTGTTTTTTGGCCTAAAAACTCATTTTTTCACTAAGGCCTTAAGCCCCTTTCAGATTTGGCCCTAACCCCTTTTCTGCACATGACCGGAGCTATAACCAAGCTCTAATCGCAAATCACAATCGGGGATTTCTGTTACTAAGTTCCTTTCTCCTTGTCTCCCCCGATGCCGATCCCACGATTAGATATGGACTATTGAATCCACAAGAACCAACGACTAGATCTAATTGTGCTCCTCTCATAACCCACTATCGAAAATCGCAATCAGAGCCTTCCTTTTCCTGACTTTCCTTTGTTTCTTCCAATTTTCCGATGTGATGGGTCTTTTCTCCGCTCGACCTCAGATTCAATCTCCACCGTCGATCTTTTCAAATCAAACGGCCAGTGCTAAAATCACATCGTGTCCATCCATCGCATTACCCTCTGCCTGTGTGACTCCCGACTAAATCTGGACCGTTGATCATCCACAGATCCAATGGCCTGCGCTTCATCGCACAATCGAAGATCACAACTTCTATTTTCCATGTCCCTTACCTCCTTCGATGCCGATGTTGCGATTAGAACCTAACCGTTGAATCCACAAGAACCAACGGCCAGGATCACATTGCGCCCCGCCGATAATCCTCTGTCTTCACCCCGCCGATTTAATTTCCACCGTTGCTCTTGTTCTAGATCGGATGGCCAGCCCTTAATCGCGCATCGCAAATCCAAAGCCCTCCCTTTTCTATCCTCTGATGGTTTGATTCTGCGATTGGATCCTGACCATTGAATCCACAAGAACCAACAGTTAGGATCTAATCACGCTCCGCCTTTTCCTTGTCTGTTTACACTATTTCGTGATCTGCCGATTAGATCTTAGCCGTCCGAATCTACAGATTCGATGGTCCTAATTCAATCCCGCACGCCTTTTAACCCCACAGCTTTCAACCTATCGCGCTCCTTCTGCACCGTTAGATCTGAGGCTCTAGATCCAACAGTCACCCTTGCATATCACGTAACTTTTATGCTCGAAGTTTAATGTTTCAAAATTACGTGATAAAAGTGGTTTTGTGATTCCACGTGTCGATCCCTGATAATATCACGTTCCAAAAGTGAAAACCACCTACCCCCCTTTTAGTTGCTCAAAAACCATTCTTGTTTTCCACTTTACCACCTACCCTCCGCAATCTCAGCTTCAAATCCTAGTCGTCGATTGTTTTAATCTAACAGCCCATATTGTATCACGTTTTTATTCCTCCGTCATTCATCAGAATTTTCGAAGGACTTCATCGAAAGATCCCCATCGTTGATCTCTTCTAATGATCCGACAACCCACGTTTAATCTTCCTCCGCCCTCCTGGTCCCACCACTAATTGCGCCCAATTCCCTTCATTTTAGCCTGTTTCCTTTGTATTAGCCCAAACATTAAACTTTTATGTTTTAACACTAAAAGTCTTTTTTCACACTAATTCATGTTTAAACCCCGGTTTCATGGTGTTGCGCCATGTAACCCTTCTTCGCCACGCACGTTTCCTCTGCAATTGCTCCTCCGCCCTCGCTAAAAGCCTTCTGAAGAAGTTTAAATCCCCCACGTAGGATTTCATAATAGGTTTCTCATGTTTTGCAGGTTTAAAAGAATTTTTATTGAAGATCAAGGTTATTAACCCCGACATGAATCCTCCAGCACCCTTTTAGCCTGTGTATTCACACAAACAGGTCTGTAGAAGTTTAAAGTGTATCAGGAAAATATTAAAGGGTTGAAGGCGTAATATTGAAGATTAACACGACCTTTGAAGACATCAGTCCTAAAGCAGTTTGAGAAATCAGCGAAGTTAAAACATAAACAGAGCCAAAATAGGTTAAAGTACAGAGGAACGAAGCAGTTATTAGCACATAACGTTGACTGACACAGACGATATCCCACCTCCATGCGCAAAGGCTTGTCAAGCGGTTATTACATCAAAGGAAACTACTACAAACTGTCAGAAGAATTTATTTAGAGGCATGGGAGTCCTCATAGCCCATCCTCCACTTAACTCACACCAAGAAGATAACAATACCACTCCTGATGGTTTCCCTCTCAAGGACACCCTGTGGGTGACTTTTGTCATATCAAATCGTCTCTACAAGCTACAAAGTCATTGATCTTATCTAGAATTTCATGAAATATTTAAAACACAGGATGGAGCATTTGAATGCACTCCTATTGTCTCTGAAGATCATTAAAATCTCTCCACCTACTTTCCTCATTTTTCCTATAAAGACTCTTTGAAGTCTCATTGTAAAACGTTGGCATTTGGTGTTTTCAATAGTAATACATATTGTTGCTTTGAAGAAGAATTAGTGTTCTGAAGGAGTGTGAAGATCTTTGTTGTTCTGTTGATGAAGGAGGCTAGACCATTGGATCCCTGAGCCTAGTTTTGGGTGAAGTACTTCTTATTTTTAATGCTATTTCCTATTTTTCACTTTGTTCCATCATGCTTTGCTTACAGTAGGATAAAAAGTTTAGGCAGAGAAATGTATCTTAGAAGCACCTCTGACCTGTTTATCCTTCACTATTTTGATGTTTTCTGCTACTGAATATGCCAGGGTAGTCTAATAGCTCTCTTCAATATTCATTTTTTTTGATTTCAGAAATGGTTAATTCAGTTGTGTTAAAGACTGTTTAGGCGTTCCCTCTTTCTTTTCCACTGAATATTGTATCTAAAATCTCCCTTTGATTATTAATATTTGCGGTTTGACAGGGAGGCTAGTTTCAAGCATACCCTCTCTTCATTATTGTAATTATTGTGTTAAAGGTCCCTATAATTACAGTCCTAGATGTCTAAGACGTTCCCTTTTCTCTAAATGCAATTGTATGTCTTTGTGGATTTAGCTTCCAACAGGGGATTTGTAGGAGGAAATAGGGAGTTCCTCAAATCCTATAATTCATTAAGAAGGTTTAATTTGCATTTCTCTTTCCTTTGAGTGTTATATTGATTAAGTCCAAAACAATGAGCTTATTGGAGGAAATAGGGCGTTCCCCGAATCCTTTAGGCCATTTGTGGAAGGATTTAGTTTGTTTTCACTCCTAGTCCTTAATATTCATCCCATTTCACCTATCTTATTCAACAGATCCTTGATCGAGTTAGATTTGACTTTTGGTTACCCTTCCTTCTCAATCAAAACTATTTTGACCTTCACATGAATCCATTTCCCAATGGCTTACAGATTCCCATGCTCTATTTATACATCATGAAACACATTTGTCCAACCAAACAAAACAAACAACCCTGCATCTCATAACTAGCCTAAAAATCAAAATCTAAACCATTTAAAGACATATCCTTATAAACATATTGAGAGATCCCTCTCTGGATCCAGGAGGACTAGATCCTGAGATCCCAAAGCGGTTTTGATGTTGTCTTGTCTTTTGGTTAGCCAATCTACCAAAACACAGGAACCCCAACATAATGGTGATCACGGTGGGAAATATTGAATCTATGATAACCTAACAAACTATTATAAACTCTTTAGTCCTACAAATCTCTAAGAAAATCAGTTACTAAGTCATAGCGGAGACTCTCTTTATTTGAGCACCTTAGCTAAGTGTAAGATCAGACATAGAACACTCTCATAACCAAAAAATGTTCAAAATCCAAAAATATCTCAGATTGGCTTCATAATAAACATGGTGGTGGAACCATAAAACAATTTTACCTTCACAAAAAGCTAAAAATTTTCCACCTGGCGACTCCATTAGCCCTAGTAGGCCTATTACCCATCTAGGTCTCCAGACCTCTTTAGGACTGTGTTAATTAGCCTTGAAGAAGTTGAGTAGTGTAGTCCCATATTAGATGAGACATTCAGAGGAAAAACTTTTAAACAATCCCTACAAACTTCAGCCTCTCTCATTTTTGAAAACAATCTAGTTTCACATAAGATCCACACTAGATCCTACCCAGACCCTAATCCTCCTACAATAGTTGAAAATCCAGAGAGAATTCTGTGGCAAAATTCTAGAGATGGAAAGTTAGTTGCTGATAGAAACATTCCAAGAACAAAATCTCTCCCTGAAAACCTTGCTGTCTTGGAAGATTTACACTTTGACTTACATCATAATAAGAACATCTTTAGAACCAGATATCAAAGTGATCTAAACCAAGCTGATATTGAAACTGTAGGATTGCAACAGAGCTTTAGTATGGAAGCTTCACCCTCTACTCCTCTTGATTCACATCTTCTCCACCACTTTAGCCTTTTTCATAAACAATCTGCTTAAAACTAGTTTGCTGACCCAAGTGTTTCTTCCACTCCAATCCATACTACCACTATTTAAAACACTCCATTGCAACCCACTTTCCCTCTTGTAAATCCACCAACTGCAAATCCACCTTTCTTTCCAGCCATGGCAGCATGGTATGCCCATTAGTGTTACCACAGCCTTTGGTTCCCTTACCAAATGACTATCAATCTAAAATTCCCCATTTCAGTGGAAAAGAATCTACCACAGCTCAACAACATGTAGACGGAATGGGAGATGCATTTGATTACATGGAGATAGATGATGAGACCGTTAAAATGAGAATCTTTGCTCAAAGTTTAGGAGGAGAAGTAAAGAAATGGTTTAAAGGCTTACCTTCCAATAGCATCCATGACCTTCCCTCTTTACATAAAACTTTAATAAACAAATGGGAAGTCAAAAGAAACCCTCTCCAAATACTAGCAGAGTATCAGAGCCTTAAAATGAATCAGGGAGAGAGTGTCCATGATTACTCCACCAGGTTTAACAGTGTCTACAATGCCCTTCCACAGCACATGAAACCTCCCCAAGGCATGGCCTTGGTAAAATATCCTGAGGGCTTCAATGCTGATATGGCCTATCAACTGAGGGAAAGAGATTATGCAACTCTAGAAGACATGTAGAAGGGAGCAGTGAGTGTGGAAGAAAACTTAATTGAAAAAAGAGCTAGGCTAAGATCAGAGAAGAGGGTAACTTATAAAGATGATTACGCACCCTCAACCTCGTCCTCTAATACCAAAATTGACAACCTAGTGAAGGTGATGGAGAGAATGCTTGAGAACATAAACTTGAATGATAGAGTGCCACCAAGAGAACCTCAAAACAACCTCCAAAATAGAAACATAAACTAGAACTTTAGAAGAGAAAACAATCAGGATAGGCAAAGAGACAATGATTAGCAAATTAGACCTCCCTTCCAACAAAACTACGTAGATCAAGAGGAAGAAAGGGAGATGGAAAATTTGGGAGAAAACCATGTGAACTTGATTGGATCAGATAGTGGGGATGAGGTTTTCCTCACCGAAGAATAACAAGGTTTCTTCTCTTCAGAACCAAAGGAAGGTACACATGAGGACTCTAAAGATTATAGATTTGGGTTTGAAAATGCGATCATGGAGGTACACAAACATTATGATCTAAGAAGCAAAGGGAACATAGATAGTCCAAATGACAAAAACACTAGCTCTACTGTTAGAAAAAGTACAGAAAATCAGACTAAAAAGACAACAAACAAAACTATCACAATAGCCAAAAGGGCTGACTTAAACAAAGATAAAGGCAGCCAACCAAATTTTGAACAGAGTTGCCCTAGTGCCTCTGCTAGTGGCCCTAATAAAACAACTTAGACTGATAGTCCTAATAAAACCCAGCAAGTCAAATTTGCTGAAAGAAACATAAGTGAAAAAATAGATGTAAATACAAAAAAAACGATAGTTCCTTTCAGCATTGAGGGAGAGATTGCAAAGATTAAAATCAACATACCTCTGGCTGAATTAGTGATCCAGGAAGTGTACAAAGACTAGGTCCTAAAAGCTCTAAATATACATGTTGATACTGCTACTTTGAACTTAACAGATGATAAGCCAGAGTTGTTGTTTGGTCCTAAAATTGAGGGAAAATATCAAGAAGGGGATGTACCTCCCTTCTATGTTAGTCTAAACATACATGACAAAGTTTTACACAATGCCATGTTGGATTTAGGAGCATCACACAACCTTATGCCTAAAGCAGTAATGGAAAGCCTAGGATTAGAGATTACCAGACCCTATAAAGACTTGCACTCCTTTGATTCCAGAAAGGTCAAATGCTTGGGATTAATTAAATATTTGTGTGTTAACTTATCCCAAATTCCTACTAAGAATCTTGTAATGGATGTAGTAGTAGCTGACATTCCCCCAAAATATGGCATGCTTTTATCTAGATCATGGGGAGCTAAGATCCAAGGCAACCTTCAAATGGATATGTCTTATGCCACATACCAGTATTTGGTCAAACCAGAAGATTATATAGCGAAAATCTCATGAAATACATGGTGAGAAATAAGGACAAACTTCACAACACTCCTGTTTATTCCATCCATTCAGATCTAGATTCCTTTATTTTATAAAACGAAGATGAAGTCACCCAAACAGAGAAGGAAAATGAGTAGGAAATTAGTGCACCAGAACATTCAGAATTGTCTTCCTCTTGACCTCTAGATACCTCAACTCCCAGCAGCCTCGAGCATCACAAAACAAATGAAGATGAAATAGAAACACTTCGGAGAATGAGCTTTGATGGCTCTTGCAGTAAAAATAGCGTAGGGGTTGGTGTATGGATACACAACACTAACAAAGGGCGGGCCTGCAAATTACATTTTTCATGAACCAACAATATTGCAAAGTATGAGACCCTTCTCCTTGGCCTGCACATACTTAAAGATTTAAAGGCCAAAAGGATATCAGTACAGGGAGATTCTGAGTTGATCATTAGACAAATTAAAGGGGAATATTTAACCAAAAACCCCAAACTTAGAGAATATAGGAACACTGTTTTATACCTCCTGAAAAATTTCGAAAAGTATGAGATTATGTTCATACCAAGAGCCCAAAATCACCTGGAAAAAGAACTGGCTTTTACTGCTAGTAACTGCCAAATACCACAAATCGATGAATAATTCATTATAAAGGTAAAAAATAGACCAACAGTTCTTTATAACGAAGATCATTGGCAGGTTTTTAACAATGATAAACATATAGAGGATTTCCTGCAATCAAAAAACAAGTTTTCCATAGCATCACCAAGTTGCAGCCATGAAAAAGGATGTTCGGATGGGGAAAAATTCCTGAAACAGAGGCCCCCTCTCCTACTGATATAAATCAGTTTGATCATCTTTTCAAAGAAATTTTATGCGATGATCCGAACCAAAGTGACCTTGAAGTTCTAGAGTGTAAAGGTGATACCATACCCAAAGGCCTTGCGCCATTAGAACAACTCTTTGATTTCAACGATGTGGCTAAGGAACCAAAAGGAGAAACCATGGAAACTAATGTGGAAGAGAATAACATAGGCAATCCAACTGAACCTAAAATGATTAAGTTATCTAGCACCCTCCCTGCCCACATCAAACAACAATACATAGAACTCTTAAAAGAGTTTATAGATGTTTTTGCATGGGAGTATAAAGATTTGAAATCATATGACACTAGCATCATTCAACACAAGATTCCTCTGAAGGAAAATCAGAAACCTTTCAGACAGAAATTAAGGAGGATAAACCCTGTCTTATTGCCTACAATAGAAAAATAAATTAGGAAGATGTATGATGCAGGGATAATTGTTCCTATCAGATACTCAGAATGGGTCTCCAATTTGGTATCTGTCAGGAGAAAGACAGGGGAGATTAGGTTGTGTATTGACTTCAGACACCTGAATAGAGCCTCTCTGAGAGATAACTACCCCTTTCCAAAAATGGACCACATTCTTCAAAGGGTAGTTGGGTCAAAAAGAATATCATTATTACATGGGTTCTCAGGTTATAATCAAGTGTTAGTCCTCCCAAGTGATCAACATAAAATAGCCTCTACCACACCTTGGGGGACATTCATGTATGTCAAAATTCCATTTGGCTTGATGAATGCAGCAGCCACCTTCTAGAGGGCTATGGACATAGCTTTCTTAGAGGAAATAGGCTATTTTATAATCATTTACCTTGATGACATTACTGTTTTCTCCAAAACTGACGAAGAACATTTGGAACATTCAAGGAATGTTTTTGAGAAATGCAGAAGATTTGGTTTGTCTATAAATCCAAAAAAGACACTCTTTGGCCTCCAAGAAAGAAAGCTTCTTGGTCATATAATCTCTGAAGAATGGATCAAGATAGATCCTAAAAGAATTGAGGGCATATTGAATATCAGCCACCCTAGAAATCTTAAAGAATTACAGTCTTTCATTGGAAAGATTAATTTTCTGAGGAGGTTCATCCCCAACCTTGTTGAGCTATTACGAAACATCACTAACATGCTCAGGAAAGAAGTAGGTGTTAAATGGACAATGCAAGCTAAACAGTCATTCGAACTAGTAAAGCAAGCCCTTGCTCAAGCACCAGTCCTGATCAGTCCTGATTTCACCAAAGATTTTTATATTTTTTCCTTTGCATCTGAACATACAATAGTTGCAGTATTGTTGCAGAAGAATAACTTGGGGCAAGAATAGCCTATATCCTTCTCCAGAAAAGCCTTAAGAGATGCCCCACTCAAATACAACATCATGGAAAATCAAGCCTTGACATTGGTAAAAGCTTTAAAGGATTTTAGAGTGTACATCTTACATTCACATATCATTTCATTTGTGCCACACACCATAGTCAAAGATATTCTAAGTCAGGACCTCGATGGTAAAAGGGGAAAGTGGATTGCCACTATTCTAGAATACGACTTAGAAATTAGGCCTACTAAACTCATCAAGGGACAAGGATTAGCAAAAATCATGGTCGAGTCTAATTTCAAAGTTCTAGATATGAATATGGTTGATGCCTTAGAAGAGATAGAAGAGTTCCCAGCGCCATTTACTGAAGAAAAATTCACGATCTCTCCATGGTATGCGAATATTATTTATGTGCTGCTTTACTTAAATGCTCCTCCTTCTTTGTCAAAAACAAAAGCTAGATTTGTAAAACAGAAGGATTTAAAATATTGCGTGATAGATGGAGTTTTATATTGGAGAAATGCTGTTGGGATACTACTAAAATGTTTACTTGAGAGTGATGCAGGAAAAATCATGCGTGAAATGCATGAAGGAGAATGTGGAGGGCACTTAAATTGGAAGACCACAACAAACAAAATCCTCAGATCAGGTTACTATTGGCCCACCCTTTTTCTAGACACCCACAAGCTAATAATGTCTTGCCACAAATGACATATTTTTGATGGTAGAAGAAAGCTCTTGCCCTTACCCTTGAAGCCTATTAGTGTTGAAACACCCTTCCAACAGTGGGGTTTGGACTTCATAGGGGAAATCCATCCACCATCCTCAGCCCAGCACAAATGGATCCTCACAGCCACAAACTATTTTACCAAATGGATAGAGGCCATACCCACTAGGAATGCTACTGACTCTGTCATTATTAAATTCCTTGAGACCAACATATTGTCCAGATTCGATTGTCCTAGAAAAATAATCACAGACAATGCTGTTGCCTTTAAATCCAAAAAGATGGTTTATTTCTACCATAAATATCAGATCACCTTGGGCCACTCTACTGCCTATTACCCCCAAGGAAATGGACTTGCTGAATCTTCCAACAAGAGCCTGATCAACATCATTAAAAAGTTGCAAGAGCAGAATCAGAAAGCATGGCATGGTAAGCTCGTTCATGCTTTTTGGGCTGACAGGTTAACCACCAAAAAGTCAATCAACACATCCCCCTATCAACTGGTCTATGGTATGGATGCTGTTTTCCCAACATCCTTGGGAGTTCCAGTCATGAAACTCCTTCAAGAAGTCCAAGTTGAGGAAAATGATATGCAAAGAAGGATCAATCAGACCATACATTTGCAGTAGACCAGAGAGGAAGTTTACTAGAGAACTCAAGCAGTCCAAGAAAACGTCAAAAGGCAGTTTGACAAAAAAGACTAAAGCAAATGACTTCCAAGTCGGGAATGTGGTTCTCAAATGGGATTCAAGGAGGGAAGAGAAAGGAAAACATGGTAAGTTTGAAAATTTGTGGAAAGGTCCCTATATTATTCATTCCTTAAGAGGGCATAATGCATTTTTCTTGCAAGAATTGAATGGTGAAGAAGTGTTAGGAGGTCCTGTCAGTGGCAGGATGCTTAAACACTACTTTTGTCAAGAGTATTAAGTTTTAGAGTTTTTCATCCATTGTACATACCATTTGCATCAAGAAAAAGAAGGAAAATACAAAAACAATAAAAAATAGAAAAGAGGCAGAAACAAAACAATAAAGGTATAGCCCCATACCAAAAGAGAGGTTCAAACATGCTGAAAATATGAACCTAGAAGCATAAGGAAATATGGCTCTAATTCTCTCAAAACTTGAGCCAAAAGGAGAAGAATCGGGACTGGTTCTAACATATTCGAAACTTGAACCAGAAAAGAAAAGGATACAACTCTAACAAGATCAAAACCAGAGCTGAAATGAAGGAAAAGATGACTCAAAAAGGCTGGAAATCTAAGTCAAGAAAGGAAGGAAAGATGTTTTCAGTTTTTTAGAACTTCAAGCCTTGCCAATTTTGTTGTAATTTTTGCTAATTTTCAGATCATGTGCAGCTTTTTTTATGCCATGGACCCACAACAAACTAGACAGTCTAATCTTGGTTTGACTGGATTTTCAATTTCTCTCTTAGAATATAGAGAATGAAAACCCATCAAACTGTTTAATCTTGTCAGGTATTAGATTAGGTAGAGAATTAAGAGTCCAACTGTTTAACCTGGGCTCTTGGAAGAAAGAAGGGTAGCATTAGATAGGTTTATTTTTTTGTTCGTAAAATAAAATTTTGAGAAAGAGTTTTCCAGTCCAAGTGCACTCAAAAGAAGAAAAAATGTTAGGATAGTAGGAATGGGTAGGTAGAGATGTTGTTTTGAAGAATAATAGTTTTTTCAGGTTGCTGCAAAGGTTATCAAATAAAAAGAAGACCAATCAAGGAAAGAAAATTTCTGTCCAATGAAAAGGCACTGGTCTACTAAATACAAAGATTACTGAGGTTCTAGACATCTGAAGAGCTAGCTGTCCTCCCCAAGTGGAGCCACTGTTAGCCACCTATAAATTTTGATATACCAACTGGTGGCTAAATTTGTGTTCAAGCCTTCAAGAGATTTATTTCCTCTGAAAATCCATCCTCTTTGAAGTCTTATGATGATTCTTTTTCCCTTTCGATTAATCTCCACTGCTGTTTCTACAAAGGCATGCCCAAAACCCTGCCAGATTTATGAAAGAAACTATTTTTCAAAGGCCTCTGAAACTGCCCATTTTGACTCATTTACCCTCATTTTCATAAAGCCCTTTTTTCCTCTTTAAGACCCCCATTTCTCTCTGAAAAGCCTCCAAAATCCTTTTAAGCCTCTGAAAATCCCTTTTACAGGTTTAAAACACCCTTTTCCCCTTTACCGAAAGCCAAGAGAATCCTTAAAAATCCCTGTTATTTGGCCTAAAAACTCATTTTTGCACTAAGGCCTTAAGCCCCTTTCGGCTTTGGCCCTAGCCCCTTTTCCGCACATGACCGGAGCTATAACCAATCTCTAATCGCAAATCACAATCGGGGATTTTTGTTACTGTGTTCCTTTCTCCTTGTTTCCCTCGATGTCGATCCTGCGATTAGATTTGGACCGTTGAATCCAAAAGAACCAACGGCCAGATCTAATCACGCTCCTCTCATAACCCATTATCGAAAATCACAATCGGAGCCTTCCTTTTCCCGACTTTCCTTTGTTTCTTCCAATTTTCCGATGCGATGGGTCTTTTCTCCGCTCGACCTTAGAGTCAATCTCCACCGTCGATGTTTTCAGATCAAACGGCTAGCGCTAAAATCACATCGCGTCCACCCATCGCATTACCCTCTGCTTGTGCCACTCCCGACTAAATCTGGACCGTTGATCATCCGTAGATCCAACGGCTTGCGCTCCATTGCATAATCTGTGATCACAACTTCTATTTTCTATGTCCCTTGCCTCCTCCGATGCCGATCCTTCGATTAGATCCTGACCGTTGAATCCACAAGAACCAACGGCCAGGATTGCGTCGCGCCCTGTCCATAATCGTCTGTCTTCACCCTGTCGATTTAATTTCCACCGTTGATCTTGTTCTAGATCGGACGACCAGCGCTTAATTGCGCATCGCAAATCCAAAGTCCTCCCTTTTATTTTCGTCGATGGTACGATTCTGCGATTGGATCCTGACTGTTGAATACACAAGAACCAACGGCCAAGATCTAATCATGCTCTGCCTTTTCCTTGTCCCTTTACACTATTCCACGATCTGCCAATTAGATCTTAGTTGTCCGAATCTGCAGATTCGACGGTCCTAATTCAATCTCGCATGCCTCTTAACCCCGCAGCATTCAACCTATCGCGCTCCTTCTGCATTGTCAGATCTGAGGCTCCAGATCCAACGGTCATCCTTGCATATCGCGTAACATTTATGCCCGAAGTTTAATGTTTCAAAATTACACAATAAAAGTGGTTTTGTGATACGACGTGTCGATCCCTGATAAGATCACGTTCCAAAATTGAAAACCACCTACCCCACTTTTAGTTGCGCGAAAACCATTCCTGTTTTCCACTTTACCGCCTACCCTCCGCAATCTCAGCTTTAAATCCTAGCCGTCGATTGTTTTAATATAAAGACCCATATTGTATCACGTTTTTATTCCTCCGCCATTCATCAGACTTTCCAAAGAACTTCATCGGAAGATCCCCACCGTTGATCTCTTCCAATGATCCAACGACCCACGTTTAATCTTCCTCCACCCTCCCGGTCCCACCACTAATTACGTTCGATTCCCTTCATTTTAGCCTGTTTCCTTTATATTCGCCCAAACATTAAACTTTTATGTTTTAACAATTAAAGTATTTTTTCACGCTAATTCATGTTTAAACCCAGTTTCATGGTGTTGCGCCATGTAATACTTCTCTTCCATGCACGTTTCCTCTGCAATCGCTCCTCCGCCCCTGCTAAAAGCCTTCTGAAGCAATTTAAAGCCCCTGCGCAGGATTTCATAACAGTTTTCTCATGTTTCGCAGGTTTAAAAGCATTTTTATGGAAGATCAGGGTTATTAACCCTGACATGAATCCTCCAGTGCCATTTTAGCCTGTGTATTCACACAAACAGGTAAAAAATAGACCAGCAGTGCCTGATAACGAAGATCATTGGTAGGTTTTTAACAATGATAAACATATAGAGGATTTCCTGCAACCAAAAAACGAGTTTTCCACAGCATCACCAAGTTGCAGCCATGAAAAAGGATGTTCGGATGGGGAACAAATTCCTGAAACAGAGCCCCCCTCTCCTACTGATATAAATTAGTTTGATCATCTTTTCAAAGAAAATTTATCCGATGATCCAGACCAAAGGGACCTTGAAGTTCTAGAGTGTAAAGGTGATACCATACCCAAAGGCCTTGCGCCATTAGAACAACTCTTTGATTTCAACGATGTGGCTAAGGAACCAAAAGTAGAAACCATGGAAACTAATGTGGAAGAGCATAACATAGGCAACCCAACTGAACCTAAAATGATTAAGTTATCTAGCACCCTCCTTGCCCACATCAAACAACAATACATAACACTCTTCAAAGAGTTTATAGATGTTTTTGCATGGGAGTATAAAGATTTGAAATCATATCACACTAGCATCATTCAGCACAAGATTCCTCTGAAGGAAAATCAGAAACCTTTCAGACAGAAATTAAGGAGGATAAACCCTGTCTTATTGCCTACATTAGAAAAATAAATTAGGAAGATGTATGATGTAGGGATCATTGTTCCTATCAGATACTCAGAATGGGTCTCCAATCTGGTATCTGTCAGGAAAAAGACAGGGGAGATTAGGTTGTGCATTGACTTCAGACACCTGAATAGAGCCTCTCTGAAAGATAAATACCCCTTGCAAAAAATGGACCACATTCTTCAAAGGGTAGTTGGGTCAAAAATAATATCATTATTAGATGGGTTCTCAGGTTATAATCAAGTGTTAGTCCTCCCAAGTGATCAACATAAAACAACATTTACCACACCTTGGGGGACATTCATGTATGTCAAAATGCCATTTGGCTTGATGAATGCAGCAGCCACCTTCTAGAGGGCTATGGACATAGCTTTCTTAGAGGACATAGGCTATTTTATAATCACTTACCTTGATGACATTACTGTTTTCTCCAAAACTGATGAAGAACATTTGGAACATTTAAGGAAAGTTTTTGAGAAATGCAGAAGATTTGGTTTGTTTCTAAATCCCAAAAAGACACTCTTTGGCCTCCAAGAAAGAAAGCTTCTTGGTCATATAATCTCTGGAGAAGGGATCAAGATAGATCCTAAAAGAATTGAGGGCATATTGAATATCAGCCACCCTAGAAATCTCAAAGAATTACAGTCTTTCATTGGAAAGATTAATTTTCTGAGGAGGTTCATCCCCAACCTTGCTGAGCTATTAAGAAAAATCACTAACATGCTCAGGAAAGAAGTAGGCGTTAAATGGAAAATGCAAGCTAAACAGTCATTCGAACTGGTAAACCAAGCCCTTGCTAAAGCACTAGTCCTGATCAGTCCTGATTTCACCAAATATTTTTATATTTTTTCCTTTGAATTTGAACATACAATAGCTGTAGTATTGTTGCAGAAGAATAAATTGGGGCAAGAACAACCTATATCCTTCTTCAGCAAAGCCTTAAGAGATGCTCCACTCAAATACAACATCATGGAAAAGCAAGCCTTGGCATTGGTAAAAGATTTAAAGGATTTTAGAGTGTACATCTTACATTCACATATCATTTCATTTGTGCCACACACCGTAGTCAAAGATATTCTAAGTCAGGACCCTGATGGTAAAAGGGGAAAGTGGATTGCCACTATTCTGGAATACGACTTAGAAATTAGGCCTACTAAACTCATCAAGGGACAAGGATTAGCAAAACTCATGGCCGAGTCTAATTTCAAAGTTCTAGATATGAGTATGGTTGATGCCTTAGAAGAGATAGAAGAGTTCCCAGCACCATTTACTGAAGAAACATTCACGAAATCTCCATGGTATGCTGATATTGTTTATGTGCTGCTTTACTTAAATGCTCCTCCTTCTTTGTCAAAAACAAAAGCTAGATTTGTAAAACAGAAGGCTTTAAAATATTGCATGATAGATGGAGTTTTATATTGGAGAAATGTTGTTGGGATACTACTAAAATGTTTACTTGAGAGTGATGCAGGAAAAATCATGCGTGAAATGCATGAAGGAGAATGTGGATGGCACTTAAATTGGAAGATCACAGCAAACAAAATCCTCGGATCAGGTTACTATTGGCCCACCCTTTTTCCAGACACCCACAAGCTAGTAATTTCTTGCCACAAATGCCAGATTTTCGATGGTAGAAGAAAGCTCTTGCCCTTACCCTTGAAGCTTATTAGTGTTGAAACACCCTTCCAACAGTGGGGTTTGGACTTCATGGGGGAAATCCATCCACCATCCTCAGCCCAACACAAATGGATCCTCACAGCCACAGACTATTTTACCAAATGGATAGAGGCCATACCCACTAGGAATGCTATTGACTCTGTCATTATTAAATTCCTTGAGACCAACATATTGTCCAGATTCGACTTTCCTAGAAAAATAATCACAGACAATGCTGCTACCTTTAAATCCAAAAGGATGGTTGATTTCTGCCATAAATATCAAATCACCTTGCGCCACTCTACTACCTATTACCCCCAAGGAAATGGAATTGTTGAATCTTCCAACAAGAGCCTGATCAATATCATTAAAAAGTTGCTGGAGTAGAATCAGAAAGCATGGCATAGTAAGCTCGTTCATGCTTTTTGGGCTGACAGGTTAACCACCAAAAAGTCAATCAGCACATCCCCCTATCAGCTGGTCTATGGCATGGATGTTGTTTTCCCAACATCCTTAGGAGTTCAAGTCATGAAACTCCTTCAAGAAGTATAAGTTGAGGAAAATGATATGCAGAGAAGGATCAATCAGACCATCCATTTGCAGTAGACCAGAGAGGAAATTTACTAGAGAACTCAAGCAGTCCAAGAAAATGTCAAAAGGTAGTTTGACAAAAAGACTAAAGCAAATGACTTCCAAGTCGGGAATGTGGTTCTCAAATGGGATTCAAGGAGGGAAGAGAAAGGAAAACATGGTAAGTTTGAAAATATATGGAAAGGGCCCTATATTATTCATTCCTTAAGAGGGCACAATGCATTTTTCTTGCAAGAACTGAATGCTGAAGAAGTGCTAGGAGGTCCTATCAATGGCAGGATGCTTAAACACTACTTCTGTCAAGAGTCTTAAGTTTTAGAGTTTTTCATCCATTGTACATACCATTTGCATCAAGAAAAAGAAGGAAAATACAAAAACAATAAAAAATAGAAAAGAGGGCAGAAATAAAACAAGAAAGGTATAGCCCCATACCAAAAGAGAGGTTCAAACATGCTGAAAATCTGAACCTAGAAGCATAAGGAAATGTGGCTCTAATTCTCTCAAAACTTGAGCCCAAAGGAGAAGAATCAGGACTGGTTCTAACATATTCGAAACTTGAACCAGCAAAGAAAAGGATACAGCTCTAACAAGATCAAAACCAGAGCTGAAATGAAGGAAACAATGACTCAAAAAGGCTCGAAATCTGAGTCAGGAAAGGAAGGAAAGTTGTTTTCAGTTTTCAGAACTTCAAGCCTTCCCAATTTTGTTGTAATTTTTTCTAATTTTCAGATCATGTGCAATTGTTTTTATGCCATGGACCCACGGAAAACTACACATTCTAATCCTGGTTTGACTGGATTTTCAATTTCTGTCTTAGAATATAAAGAATGAAAACCTGTCAAACTGTTTAATCTTGTCAGGTATTAGATTAGGTAGAGAATTAATAGTCCAACTGTTTAACCTGGGATCTTGGAAGAAATAAGGGTATCATTAGATAGGTTTATTTTTCTGTTCATAAAATAAAATTTTGAGAAAGAGTTTGCCAGTTCAAGTGCACTCAAAAGAAAATAAAAATGGTAGGACAGTAGGAATGGGTAGGTAGAGATGTTGTTTTGAAGAGTAACCATTTTTTTAGGTTGCTGCAAAGGTTATCAAATCAAAATAAGATCAATCAAGGAAAGAAAACTACTGCCCAATGAAAAGGCACTGGTCTTCTAAATACAAAGATTACTAAGGTTTTGGACACCTGAAGAGCTAGCTGTCCTCCCCAAGTGGAGCCACTATTAGCCACCTATAAATTTTGATATACCAACTGGTGGCTAAATTTGTGTTCAAGCATTCAAGAGATTTATTTCCTCTGAAAATCCATCCTCTTTAAAGTCTTATGATGATTCTTTGTCCCTTTGTATTAATCTCCACTGTTGTTTCTACAAAGGCATGACCAAAACCCTGCCAGATTTATGAAAGAAACTATTTTTCAAAGGCCTCTGAAACTGCCCATTTTGACTTATTTCCCCTCATTTTCATAAAGCCTCGTTTTCCTCTTTAATGTTGAACCTCTAATTAAAATGAGAGGGGGGGGGTGAATCAGTTTAATACATTCCTGATCTTTTAAAACTTTTCATTAAACTTATTTACACCTTCATTTCAAACTCAATTTGATGTGAGAGTAATTTTAGAATGTAATCAGAAAGTATTAGTTTAATAGAGTATTAGACTTAATATGAGAGCAACAGGTATTAAGAAAATGATACATATAAGATCAATACATAAATATTATGCACAGAGACACCAGATATAAGTGGAAACCCATAAAGGGAGAAAACCACATCTTATTATCGTTGTGATGCAAAGGCAAGCTCCAACTCCCTCTCACCACTGTTTTTCTGCAGGCACCAACCTACAGGAGGCTCCTACCTCAATTCTGCAAGCTACAACTTGCAAGGAAGCACCAACTCCCTTCAGTTTTCTGCAGGCACCAACCTACATGAGGCTCCAACCTCAGTCAGCTACAACTGACATCTATCAAGCTGCAACTTGATAGGGAAGCTCCAACTTCCTCAAATTCTCCAACTGAAAGTTTGCTGATTTACTTCAGATATCAGCTCTGTTCTGTAGCATCTCTTTCTGCTATTGTTCTGTTAATATTCTCTACTTTATTCTTATATATTCTGCATTCTCTATATTTTCTCTCTCTCCTTTTTTTTTTTGTATATCAAGATGATATTATTTATAGATTTCATCACATGACTGTTTGTATTCTACTTGGAATTCGAAATGGACAGTCATGTCTCTTTGCCTTCTGCCTTCTCACTCCTTTTATTTGCTTATTCAGGAAATATAACTGTAGGTATCAATTTAACATTACAGTGGGAATTTGTTCTCTCTCGGAGGCTTGCCAATGCATCACAAACAATAAAAATCAATTAAAAACAATTACATTCGAATTACAAAATGAATTCAAGTTCAACTCATTTAGTCTTTTGAATCGCTACGCATTTGTCATTTCTTTGGCTGTCTTTGTCTTTTCTGTGACTGTGTTTTATCTCCTTTTGGCTCTGTTGCTTTTCTGTACTCTGTGGGGGTGTAACTACTGCATACGTGTAACTATGCTTTCTAAATAAATAAAATGCAATTGCTGATTATTAAAACAGGGTAATTCCAACCCTTTTCATGCCACGAGTGTCTTGTTGATGTGGAAGTTCCGCAGGCCGGAACATACATATATCGCAATTGTTTCATATAAAGAATCGCCCTCCACCTTGAGCTGAGGCCCGTGGGTCCACAGACCACATGACATATTTAATACCACTGCAACAATGATTTATATATATATATATATATATATATATATATATATATATATATATATATATATATATATATATATATAACAACGCCCCGTAATTTCAACTCTCGGTCATCTTTTAATAAGTTCAACATATAAACAGCCCTTTTTAATACAACTTAAATCAACTTCTCGGCACATACCATAACCTGTTTAGACATATACAAATGCCCTTTCGGGCCCACCTGACACGTTTTCAAATGCGATTGATCGCAATCGCAAATTTCTATTTGCGATATTTGTTGTGCAGTTTTGACCAACTGCGATATTGCGATATTGCGATAGTTGCGATGGTGTGATGTTGCGATTTGCGATGTTGCGATGGTGCGATTTGCGATGTTGCGATGGTGCGATTTGCGATGTTGTGATGGTGCGATTTGCGATGTTGCGATGGTGCGATGTTGCGATGTTGCGATGGTGCGATTTGCGATGTTACGATGGTGCGATTTGCGATGTTGCGATGGTGTGATTTGCGATGTTGCGATGTTGCGATTTGCGATGTTGCGATGGTGCGAATAAGCCGCATTTCAAACTTATCAAGCCACTGTTTATATGCCCTATCAGGTCCGGAACTCAATCGGAGCTCTTGTCACTATGTTCCGCTGTCAACCTTTTCTCCGATGCGATCATCACTATTCACCAGAACTCAAACACACATGAATTATGGTTCATTGATCCATCGGGTCTGGATTTTCATCGCAATCGCAACTTTCTGTTGGTTACATGTTCCGCTGCCTGTGCGATCTCCGATTGCGATTGGGTAAGGGGTCCCACCATACAGTACTTTGGTTATTTGTTTAACATTAAGCGCTCCATAATAGATTAATGTACGTGCTTTGAACCATTGCAACATATATAATGCGCGACATTTATATGTATTGGGATGGATGTATATATTTATATATGTATCCTCCAGCGGGTTAGGCGATTCCCGGAATAAGGTTTATGTATTATATGTAACACCCATTGGGTAAATATTCTCAGAATTTTATAACAGCTCTCGCTAATGCCTCTTTGCTGCTTCTGCCTCCACTGCTCGACCGTTTCACTCTGCCTCTGCCTTCTTCTGCTCAACTTTTGCCTCTGCCTTCACTGTACATATTTCACGTTGCTGTTCTTTGCTTTCTTTGCCACCTCCATTGTATTCACTACTTCCTTTGTCTGTCTCTACTTCAGCGCTGCCTCCTTTGCCTGAGTGCTGCCTCCTTTGCCATCGATGAAAATATTTCCAACAGTCTCCCCCTTTGGCATTGATGGCAATCCACTTTCTATGTTTGCCTTCTCTTTCTCTTGTTGCTTGCTCTTCCTGTTTGCCTGCTCTTCCTCCTGTTGTTTGTTCTTCCTCCCCCTTTGACATCAATGGCAAAGGACGACACCTCATCTCTCCGTATGGGCTCTGTCGTTGCGTTTCCTTTCTCTGAGTTACGTTTAGGTCCTATTCTGCTGAAATTGTACTATGCTACTCCAGAGTGATGTATGAAACTTGTTGAGAGAACACTTTGGTATAGTGAGCTGATATATGTTTTATAGCTGTGTTTCATTTGTAGTGCCTGTAATATGTGCTAGATTGCAGACAGAGATGATGCATTTTACGATTGAAAGGTTCTTGTTGCTTCTGAATGCTGATAATACTGAGATTATGCTGATAATATTGATAATGCTGATAATACTGATAATGCTAATCCTGTGGACTTGTTTTATGCTTATCTTGCTGGCTGTTCTCCCCCTGGAATGATATCTTCGTTTTGTTCTCCCCCTGAGACTGTACTTTCTCTTCATATTAGAGAACAGTATCTACAGATACTACCCCTAGTTTGTCTCTCAAGTATTCGAATGGTTCTCTGGCAAGTGGTTTAGTAAATATATCTGCTCTCTGTTCTTTTGTTGGTACATAGTCCAGTTTAACTATCTTCTTAGCCACTTGTTCTCGGAGAAAATGATACTTGATTGGTATATGTTTAGTTTTTGAGTGAAGCACTGGATTTTTAGATATACTTATAGCACTTGTATTATCACATTTGATTGAGATAGGTTCATTAATGCTTACCTTCATGTCTTGAAGAGTCTGCTTCATCCACATGACTTGTGTACAACAGGCTGCTGCTGCTATATATTCTGCTTCAGCTGTTGACAAGGAGATAGATGTTTGTTTCTTGCTTAACCATGCCACCAGACTTTCTCCTAGATAGAATGCACCTCCACTTGTAATTTTTCTATCATCCACATAGCTGGCCCAATCTGCATCTGTGTATGCTGATAAAGTGAAGTTTTTGGTTTTAGGATACCAAAGTCCATATTGTGCTGTTCCTTGTAGATATCTGAGTATTCTTTTTACTGCCAGAAGATGGTTTTGTTTAGGTGCTACTTGATATCTTGCCACTAGTCCTACTGCTAGCATGATGTCTGGTCTTGAAGCTGTCAAGTACAACAAGCTTCCTATCATGGATCTGTAGAGTTTTTGATCTACATCTGCAGACCCATCATCAGCACACAGCTTGCATCCCATGATCATGGGGGTTGTCACTGGTTTGCGGTCCTCCATTTTGAATTTTTTTCAGCATTTCTTTTAAGTATTTTTCTTGAGAAATGAATGTGCCTGTGTTCTTTTGCTGAATTTGCAGTCCCAAGTAGAAACTGAGCTCTCTAATAATAGACATTTCAAACTATGTTTTCATCTCATCAGCAAACCCTTTTGCTAGTTCATCTTTGTTGCTTCCAAACATAATGTCATCAACATATACTACAACAATTAGGAGTTCACCTTCATGGGCTTTTATGTATAGATTTCTGTCTACTCCACCTCTCTTAAAACCCTGTTTTTGCAAATATTTGTCCAGTCTTGAGTACCAAGCACGAGGAGCCTGTTTCAATTCATATAGGGCCTTCTTCAGTCTGCATACATAGTCTTCTTTGTCTGTCAGTGAGAAGCCTTTTGGTTGTTCCATGTACACTTCTTCTTCTAGATCTCCATTAAGAAAAGCAGACTTTACATCCATTTGATATACCTTGAAGTCTTGGTAGCATGCAAATTCCAGGAACATTCTGATAGCCTCCATTTTGGCTACAGGGGCAAATGTTTCATCATAGTCAGGTCCTTCAATTTGTGAGTATCCTTTGCAGACCAACCTGGCTTTATTCCTGATTACTTGTCCTTTCTCATTCATTTTGTTTTTGAATACCCATTTTGAACCAATGATATTTTTCTCAATAGGTCTAGGAACTAGTTCCCAGGTATTGCTCTTCTCAATTTGGTCCAATTCTTCATTCATTGCTTTTACCCAATACTTATCCTTGCTGGCTTCTTCAAACTTCTTTGGCTCTATTTGTGATAACATGGCTATGTATACTTCTTTTGTTTGTTCTGTTAGCTGCCTTCTTGTTTGGACTCCTGCTTTCTTGTCTCCTATGATCTGATCTTCAGGATGATTCTTCTGAGTGTATCTTGAGGGGGTTTTTGAGCTCAGCTCTGCATCTTCTGTTGTTTTGCTGGTTTCATCATCATTCTGGTCTTCTTCTTCATGATTAACTGATGGACTGCAGCAGTCTGTATTTCTTGTATTGTTTGGAAATTCTTCATCAAATCTCACATCAATAATTTCAACTATTTTCCGAAGAGTCTTGTTGTAGCACCTGTACCCTTTACTTTTGGAAGCATATCCTAGAAAAATCCCTTCATCTGCTCTTGCATCAAATTTCCCAAGGTTTTCATCATTATTATTTATGTAACATTTGCTTCCAAAGATTCTGAAATGTTTGATTGAAGCAGGCTTTCCATGCCATAGTTCATAGGGAGTCTTCTCACTGCTTGGCCTTAAGTGAGCTTTATTAAGGACATGTACTGCTGTGTGCACTGCTTCTACCCAGAAGGTTTGAGCAATATTATTCTCTTGCATCATGGCTCTGGCAATTTGTTGAACAGATCTATTTTGTCTTTCTGCTCCTCCATTCTGCTGAGGTGTTCCTGCAATAGTGAATTGTTGTTTTATGCCATGTTCATTGCATAGGTCAGCAAAGTCATAATCTGTAAACTCTCCTCCTCTGTCTGATCTGATACATTTTAGTTTGCATCATGTTTGATTTTCTACTAATGCTTTGAATATCTTAAATTTGTCCAGTGCTTCTGATTTGTTCTTGAGAAAAGCAACCCATGTCATTCTGGAGAAATCATCTATTATCAGCATGAAGTAGGATTCTCCACTTGGTGTCTTAGTTCTAGCAGGTCCACACAGGTCCATGTGCATAAGCTGAAGTGGTCTTCTTGTTGATAGCTCATCTTTAGATTTAAAGGATGTGCAAGTCTGTTTCCCCAATTGACAAGATTTGCATATGGTATTAGAAGGCCTCTTTATTTCTGGCATGTCTCTGACTGCTTTCTTCTTGCTTAGTTTTATGATTTGATCGAAGCTGAGATGTCCCAATATTTTATGCCATAACCATGGCTCCTCAAGTTTTCTAAGATGGCATTCTTCATCTTCCTCTTTCACAATGTATACATTACTCTCTGTTCGAACACCTTTGAGCAGATTCTTTCCTGTTGTGCTTGACCTGACTACACAATCTTGTGCTCTAAAAAGAACTTCACAGCCTTTGTCACACATCTGACTGACACTCAGTAAATTTGCTTTCAGTCCATCCACAAATAGTACCTCTTGGGATTTTCCTCTGCCATTGTCTATGCTGACTGAGCCTTTTCCCTTGATCTTTCCTGATTTATCATTACCAAATGTAACATTGCCAGATTTCTTTTCATCAAGAGTTATAAACTTGCTTCTGTCTCCAGTCATGTGTTTGGAGCAGCCACTGTCCAAATACCACTGGCTTTTCAGATCTTGAGAATTTAGAGCCAGGTCACACTTATTCTCCTTCTTTGTCCACTAGAGGCATCCTTCTGTTTGATATCTTTTGTGAGGTGATGAATTGCATCCTTTCAGAGGACATTTGGAAGGCATATGTCCAGCTTGATTGCATATAAAGCATTTGATCATAGTTTTTGCAGAATTTTGAGTATGACCAAAATTTCTTTGATTCATTAACCTCCTTGAGGTGTTGAACATCATTCTTTTTCCAAAATTTCTACATTCAATAATTTTATGGCCAAATTCCTTACAATAAAAACAATAACCATAGAAATTATTTGCATACCTAATGTAAGGTTGTTTTCTCCATTTGTTTGTTTGAGACAACCTCTTCACTGTTTGCATCTTTTGCAGGTTTGAATTACTCTTCCTTGCATAACAATATGCAGCAATGTGTCCCGGCTTGTGGCAGACATAACAGGTGGCATTCTTCATAGGAGGGAAGAATATCCTCTGATGACTTCCAAATTTGATATACTCAGGGGCATGTGATTTTTTTTTGCCATCTTAGTATTCATTATATTCCTTGTTACTAGAGATTTCTTCTGATCTCTGTCATCCTTATTACATGTCTCTTCTTTTGTAGGAATTGACTGAGCTACTTCATTATTCTTCTTTGTTTTTACAAAAATTATATTTTTGTTTTCCTTTTCGTTGCCTTTACTAGATTCTCCTTCATAGCCTATACCTATTTTTATCATTGGGGATCTTTGAGCAACCAGAATTGCATTCAACTTACTAGAGCTTGTTGTTTGAAAAGAGTTTATAACCACTGTCTTTTGAGCATTTTCTAGTTTCTTCCTGAGACATACCACTTCTTCCTCCAATTTCTCTTGTTCTTGGGTTTTATCCTTGATTTTCTGAAGTAACATGTCTTCTATCTTCTTGGATTCTTCAAG
The DNA here is from genome assembly GCA_034641835.2 of Pinus albicaulis. Taxonomy (NCBI): domain Eukaryota; kingdom Viridiplantae; phylum Streptophyta; class Pinopsida; order Pinales; family Pinaceae; genus Pinus; species Pinus albicaulis. The sequence goes on along the minus strand of CM076571.1, from coordinate 440,250,212 downwards.
CTCTACCTTTAGCTGCATGAGGACTTCTGAGTTTTTTTCTTCTCTTACATATGTAAGAAGAATGTCCTTTTGTTTTCTGCATTTCAGTTTGAGTCTCTCAATCTCTTCTAGAGCACTTCTTAGCTCCCCCTCAAGGTCGACTTCCCCTTCTTCTTCTTCATCTTCTAGTAGGAGTCCCTCAAGATCTTCTATGGCCATCAATAAAAAATCTAAGGTTCCTTCTTCACTTGAGGGTTCATCTGAATCTTCAGATGTACTGCTGTCTTGTTGAGCATAGAAAGATTTTTTGCTGAACTTCCTTCCCTTCTGCCAGTTCTTTGATTTATTTCTCTCTGGCTCTTGAGGCTGATTCCTTACTTTCTTGTGAGGACACTTAGCAGCATAGTGTCTAACTCTTCCACAATTAAAGCATTTGAAAGGAAGTTTACCTTTGTATTTACCTGAGCCTCTATCCAATTTCTTGACAAACTTTGCCTCTTCTTCATCCGAGCATGAGCATATGTCTCCCTCTTCTTCTTTATTCTTTTCTGTTTTAAAAGTTTCTTCCCTCGTACTTGGATTCTTCTGTGGGAGCCTCATTTCATAGGCTGTTAGATTTCCAAGTAGCTGGTTCATGGTCAAGGTCTCCCAATTAGATGTTTCTTCTATTGCAGACACCTTTGGATTAAATCTGGATGGAAGAGATCTTAGAATCTTTTGTACAATTATACTTTCTGGCATTCTTTCTCCAAGAGCTTTCATATTGTTAATAATTTCTGCAGCTTTTAGGAAGAAACTGGCAATGTCTTCATCGTCATTCATTCTTAAGTTCTAAAACTGGGCTCTATAGACGTGAATTTTGGCAGTATTTACTTTCTTATCTCCCTCATGTATGTTCTCAAGAGTATCCCATATATCTTTGGCAGTGTCTTTGTGCATTACTTTAATAAACTCTGCTTCACACAATCCATTTAAGATGGCATTCATGGCTTTTGCATTAGCCACAAAATCTTGTTTTGTTTCTTTCTCTGTGTTAGTTGTCTTTGGGGCATATCCTAATTCCACAGCAGCCTAGAATTCTATTCCTAGAGACATTATGTATGTCCTCATTCTGATTTTCCAGAAAGCATAATTTTCACCAGTGAAGAAAGGGGCTTTATTGGTTGAACATCCTTCTTTACTAGCCATCCTGAGACCCTAGGATCTCCTTTCAGTTGTTAAACTTGTACAAAGGAACCTGCTCTGATACCAATTGTTGAACCTCTAATTAAATTGAGAGGGGGGGGTGAATCAGTTTAATACATTCCTGATCTTTTAAAACTTTTCATTAAACTTATTTACACCTTCATTTCAAACTCAATTTGATGTGAGACTAATTTTAGAATGTAATCAGAAAGTATTAGTTTAATAGAGAAGTAGACTTAATATGAGAGAAGCAGGTATTAAGCAAATGATACATACCAGATCAATACATAAATATTATGCACAGAGACACCAGATATAAGTGGAAACCCATAAAGGGAGAAAACCACATCTTATTATTGTTGTGATGCAAAGGCAAGCTCCAACTCCCTCTCACCACTGTTTTTCTGCAGGCACCAACCTACAGGAGGCTCCAACCTCAATTCTGCAAGCTACAACCTGCAAGGAAGCACCAACTCCCTTCAATTTTCTGCAGGCACCAACCTACAGGAGGCTCCAACCTCAGTCAGCTACAACTGACATCTATCAAGCTGCAACTTGATAGGGAAGCTCCAACTTCCTCAAATTCTCCAACTGAAAGTTTGCTGATTTACTTCAGATATCAGCTCTGTTCTGTAGCATCTCTTTCTACTCTTGTTCTCTTAATCTTCTCTGCTTTATTCTTCTATATTCTGCATTCTCTATATTTTCTCTCTCTCTCTCTCTCCTTTTTTTTTTGTATATCAAGATGATATTATTTATAGATTTCATCACATGACTGTTTGTATTCTACTTGGAATTCAAAATGGACAGTCATGTCTCTTTGCCTTCTGCCTTCTCACTCCTTTTATCTGCTTATTCAGGAAATATAACTGTAGGTATCAATTTAACATTACAGTGGGAATTTGTTCTCTCTCGGAGGCTTGCGAATGCATCAAAAACAATAAAAATCAATTAAAAACAATTACATTCGAATTACAAAATGAATTCAAGTTCAACTCATTTAGTCTTTTGAATCGCTACACATTTGTCATTTCTTTGGTTGTCTTTGTCTTTTCTGTGACTGTGTTTTATCTCCTTTCGGCTCTGTTTGCTTTTATGTACTCTGTGGGGGTGTAACTGCTGCATACGTGTAACTGTGCTTTCTAAATAAATAAAATGCAATTGCTGATTATTAAAACAGGGTAATTCCAACCCTTTTCATGCCATGAGTGTCTTTTTGATGTGGAAGTTCCGCAGGCCGGAACATACATATATTGCAATTGTTTCATATAAAGAATCGCCCTCCACCTTGAGCCGAGGCCCGTGGGTCCACAGACCACACGACATATTTAATACCACCGCAACAATGATATATATATATATATATATATATATATATATATATATATATATATATATATATATATATATATATATATATATATATATACGCGTCTCCGTAATTTCAACTCTCATCATCTTAATAAGTTCTCAACATATAAACAACCCTTTTTTAATACACCTTAACATACTCTCAGCGCATACAATAAAGCCTGTTTTAAAACATATAAAACTTCTTTCGGGCCCACCTGACACGTTTTCAAATAATATTGATCGCAATTGCAAATTTCTATTTGCGATAGTTGCTATGCAGTTTCAACCAACTAAGATATTGCGATATTGCGATAGTTGCGATGGTGTGATGGCGCAATGTTGCAATGTTGTGATGGTGCGATTTGCGATGTTGCGATGGTGCAATTTGCGATGTTGCGATGGTGCGATTTGGAATGTTGCGATGGTGCGATTTGTGATGTTGCGATGGTGCGATTTGCGATTTGCGATGTTGCGATGGTGTGATTAAGTCAGATTTCAAACTTATCAAGCCACTGTTTATATGCCCTATCGGGTCCGGAACTCAATCGGAGCTCTTGTCACTATGTTCCGCTGTCAACCTTTTCTCCGATGCGATCATCACTATTCACTGGAACTCAAACACACATGAATTATGGTTCATTGATCCATCGGGTCCGGATTTTCATCGCAATTGCAACTTTCTGTTGGTTACATGTTCCGCTGCCCTTGCGATCTCCGATTGCAATTGGGTAAGGGGTCCCACCATATAGTACTTTGGTTATTTGTTTAACATTAAGTGCTCCATAATAGATTAATGTACGTGATTTGAACCATTGCAACATATATAATGCGCGACATTTATATGTATTGGGATGGATGTATATATTTATATATGTATCCTCGAGCGGGTTAGGCGGTTCCCGGAATAAGGTTTATGTATTATATGTAATGCCCATTGGGTAAGGATTCTCAGAATTTTATAACAGCTCTGCCTCTGCTGCGCTAACGCCTCTTTGCTGCTTCTGCCTCCACTGCTCAACCGTTTCACTCTGCCTCTGTCTTCTTCTGCTCGACTTTTGCCTCTGCCTTCACTGTACATATTTCACGTTTCTTTTCTTTTCTTTCTTTGCCACCTCCATTGTATTCACTGCTTCCTTTGTCTGTCTCTGCTTCAGCGCTGCCTCCTTTGCCATCAATGACAATATTTCCAACATTTAAGACCCCATTTTCCCTCTAAAAGGTCTCCAAAATCCTTTTAAGCCTCTGAAAATCCCTTTTATAGGTTTAAAACACCCTTTTCCCCTTTACCGAAAGCCAACAGAATCCTTACAAATCCCTGTTTTTTGGCCTAAAAAATCATTTTTGCACTAAGGCCTTAAGCCCCTTTCAGCTTTGGCCCTAGCCCCTTTTCTGCACATGACCAAAGCTATAACCAATCTCTAATCGCAAATCACAATCGGGGATTTTTGTTACTGAGTTCCTTTCTCCTTGTTTCCCCCGATGCCGATCTCACGATTAGGTTTGGACCGTTGAATCCACAAGAACCAACGACCAGATCTAATTGTGCTCCTCTCATAACCCATTATTGCAAATCGCAATCAGAGCCTTCCTTTTCCCGACTTTCCTTTGTTTCTTCCAATTTTCCGACGCGATGGGTCTTTTCTCCGCTTGACCTCAGACTCAATCTCCACCGTCGATCTTTTCAAATCAAACATCCAGTACTAAAATCGCATCGCGTCCATCCATCGCATTACCCTTCGCCTGTGCGACTCCCAACTAAATCTCGACCGTTGATCATCCGCAGATCCAACGCCCTACGCTCCATTGCACAATCAACGATCACAAATTCTATTTTCTATGTCTGTTGCCTCCTCCGATGCCGATCCTGTGATTAGATCCTGATCGTTGAATCCACAAGAACCAACGGCCAGGATTACGTCGTGCCCCGCCCATAATCCTCTTTCTTCACCCCGCCAATTTAATTTCCACCGTCGATCTTGTTCCAGATTGGACGGCCAGTGCTTAATCGCGCATCGCAAATCCAAAGTCCTCCCTTTTCTTTCCGCCGATGGTCCAATTTTGCGACTGGATCCTGACTGTTGAATCCACAAGAACCAATGGCTAGGATCTAATTGCGCTCTGCCTTTTCCTTGTCCCTTTACACTATTTCACGATCTACCGATTAGATCTCAGCTGTCCGAATCTACAGATCCGACGGTCCTAATTCAATACTGCACGCCTTTAACTCCGCAGCTTTCAACCTATTGCGCTCCTTCCACACCGTCGGATCTGAGGCTCCAGATCCAACAGTCACCCTTGCATATTGCGTAACTTTTATGCCTGAAGTTTAATGTTTCAAAATTATGCGATAAAAGTGGTTTTGTGATACCACGTGTCGATCCTTGATATGATCGCATTCCAAAAGTGAAAACCACCTACCCCACTTTTAGTTGCACAAAAACCATTCCTATTTTCAACTTTACTGCCTACCCTCTGTAATCTCAGCTTTAAATCCTAGCCGTTGATTGTTTTAATCTAATGGCCCATATTGTATCACGTTTTTATTCCTGCTCCATTCATCAGACTTTCCAAAGGACTTCATTGGAAGATCCCCACCATTGATCTCTTCCAATGATCTGACGACCCACGTTTAATCTTCCTCCGCCCTCCCGGTCCCACCACTAATTGCACACGATTCCCTTCATTTTAGCCTGTTTCCTTTGTATTCGCCCAAACATTAAAATTTTATGTTTTAACACTAAAAGTGTTTTTTCACGCTAATTCATGTTTAAACCCTAGTTTCATGGTGTTGCACCATGTAACCCTTCTCCGCCGCGCATGTTTCCTCTGCAATCACTCCTCCGCCCCCACTAAAAGCCTTCTGAAGCAGTTTAAAGCCCCCACGCAGGATTTCATAATAGGTTTCTCGTGTTTTGCAGGTTTAAAAGCATTTTTATTGAAGATCATGGTTATTAACCCCGACATGAATCCTCTAGCACCCTTTTAGCTTGTGTTTTCACACAAACAGGTCTGCAGAAGTTTAAAGTGTATCAGGAAAAGATTAAAGGGTTGAAGGCGTAATATTGAAGATTAACATGGCCTTTGAAGACATCAGTGCTAAAACAGTTCGAGCAATCAACGGAGTTAAAACATAAACAAAGCCAAAACAGGTTAAATTATAGAGGAATGGAGCAGTTAGTAGCCCAGAACGTTGACTGACACAGACGATATCCCACCTCCATGCGCAAAGGCCTGTCAAGCAGTTATTACATCAAAGGAAACTACTACAAACTGTCAGAAGCAATTATTTAGAGGCATGGGAGTCCTCATAGCCCATCCTCCACTTAACTCAGACCAAGAAGATAACAGTACCACTCCTGATGGTTTCCCTCTCAAAGACACCCTGTGGGTGACTTCTGTCATATCAAATCATCTCTACAAGCTATAAAGTCATTGATCTTATCTAGAATTTAATGAAATATTTAAAACACAGGATGGAGAATTCGAATGCACTCCTCTTGTCTCTAATGATCATTAAACTCTCTCCACCTACTTTCCTCATTTTTCCTATAAAGACTCTTTGAAGTCTCATGGTAAAATGTTGGCATTTGGTGTTTTCAATAGTAATACATATTGTTGCTTTGAAGAAGCATTAGTGTTCTGAAGGAGTGTGAAGATCTTTGTTGTTCCGTTGATGAAGGACGCTGGACCATTGGATCCTTGAGCCTAGTTTTGGGTGAAGTACTTCTTATTGTTAATGTTATTCCCTGTTTTTCACTTTGTTCCATCATGATTTGCTTACAGTAGGATAAAAAGTTTAGGCAGAGAAATGTATCTTAGAAGCACCTCTGACCTGTTTATCCTTCGCTGTTTTGATGTTTTCTGCTACTGAATATGTCAGGGTAGTCTAATCGCTCTCTTCAACATTCAGTTTGTTTTATTTCAGAAATGGTTAATTCAGTTATGTTAAATACTATTTAGGCGTTCCCTCTTTCTTTGCCACTGAATATTGTATCTGAAATCTCCCTTTGATTATTAATATTTGTGGTTTGACAGGGAGGTTGGTTTCAATCATACCCTCTCTTCATTATTGTAATTATTTTGTTAAAGGTCCCTATAATTGCAGTCCTAGATGTCTAAGGTGTTCCCTCTTCTCTGAATGCAATTGTATGTCTTTATGGATTTAGCTTCCAATAGGGGATTTGTAGGAGGAAATAGGGAGTTCCCCGAATCCTATAATTCATTAAGAAGGTTTAGTCTGCATTTCTCTTTCCTTTGAGTGTTATATTGATTAAGTCAAAAACAATGAGCTTATTTGAGGAAATAAGACATTCCCCGAATCCTTTAGGTCATTTGTGAAAGGATTTAGTTCGTTTTCACTCCTAGTCCTTAATGTTCATCCCATTTCACCTCTCTTATTCGACAGATCCTTGACCAAGTTAGATTTTCCCTTTGGTTACCCTTCCTTCTCAATTAGAACTATTTGGACCTTCACATGACTCCATTTCCCAATGGCTTACAGATTCCCATGCTCTATTTATACTTCGTGAAACACATTTGTCCAACCAAACAAAACAAACAACCCTACACCTCATAACTAGCCTAAAAATCAAACTCTAAACCATTTAAAGACATATCCTTATAAACGTATTGAGAGATCCCTCTCTGGATCCAGGAGGGCTAGATCATGAGATCCCAAAGCGGGTTTGATGTTGTCTTGTCTTTTGGTTAGCCAATCTACTAAAGCACAAGAACCCCAACAAAATCAACATCAGTGCAGTTTTCCCAATAGACAATTGTGGAGACATAGTTGATTCAATGTTTTTTTTCTTGGATGATTCTCAGTTTCATTTATTGCAGTAGCAGTAGAAACAATGAGAGGTAGTGATACAATACATTCCATAGGTGTTGGATAGGGGTGGTGCAAAATCCTTTTCATGCTAAGAGGGAGTGTTAGAAAGTGTAGAAAGAAAGGCTCAATTTTATTTTAAACTAATTCAAATTGCGTAAATAAAATTTCCGCATCAACAAGTCCACTTGTAGGTAGTTAACTAGTGTGACATGACTCTTGTCACTCGGTTAGCTCATTAAATTCTAGTTAGGGGTGTTAGAAAAGTGTAACTAGGTTCGGTATTCATAATCACTAAGTAATGATGAATTTATGAAATGAAGAAGAAAAAGATAATAAAATGTATTTTGTAAATGCTTGCCTCATGGGTTTCATGAGAAAGTAGTTTATCTATAGGTCAAAGACTTCTTCTTGATGTCTTTAGGGATTTGTCTAGTCATAAATATAATTAGAGTCATGTATATGAAGTCATGTTACACTTGTGAAAGAAAAAATTGTTGATACGAATATGTTCTCCAAGACTTTGTCACTTGGCTCCTTGAAGATGGCTCAATATATATTGAAGATCCTCCCTTGATCAAGTCGTCTCACACTCAGATAGACATGTCAACCTAGAGGAGGGATACAATCCATATTAATAAGAGCACTGCAACCTCATTACATCATCACAATTTCAGATAAGGTTTGCAACACCAAGTGCGAGATAAGATCTGAGATTGATACGCATAAGGCTCACATTTCAGAAAAGAAGAAGGGTTGTCATACATCTCGGTCTTAGGCCTAATCATATCAGTAAAGGGTTTGCAAGTATAGTGTGAGACAAGGACTGTGATCAGTGAAAATATAGATAAGAGATGAAGGTATATTGAGTGCTACCTAAGAAAAGAATAATTTTGTAACACAGTGCATAAGGAGGTTGCAATTAGTGCATGAGAGGCAATACAACCTCAGTCCTGGATCACCCTATTTGGAAAATAATCAAGGATATATACAAGATAAAGGAGATCCATTGTAGAAAATAATATCTTAGTCTTGGTCATCAAGGGAAAAGGAAAGTATGCCAAGGAAAAGTTGCTAGGTGAAGAAGGCTAGATCAAGGAAGGATAGAAAAGGAACTCACTGTATAGGGCTAGGAACTGAGTTTTCCTAGTGTTGGTGCAGAGCAGTGCGAAAAGGGAAGATCATATTAAGGAGCCTAGAAGAGAAAGTGACAAGGGTATTAGAGGCATAATGGAGTCAAGGGTTCATGTCATGGTCATGATACTTGTCAATTAAAGATCTAGAAGAAGAATTACTTTTGGGTTTTCCTCTCCAAGAGGGAGAGGTTTTGGCCCTGGCTTGAAGAGCCAAAAATTCTATGTCTCTTGTGTTTTTATAATTGACTTGATGAACATAATAAGCTAATGAAGACAAGATCTAAGTATAGAAGCATAACAAGTATAACAAAAGTAGTTATCAAGTAAGAGAATTGAATTAAACTACACCCTACCACTACAAGGAAAAGACCCTATAGCGGAGGTTATAAAGGAGGTTTTTAGTGTTATAAAATTGGCCAAAATTGTCAAAAAAACATTTGCTACAACATCCATTTATGGTTACAAAGGTTTTGGCGGAGATTTTAATGGAAATTCAACACAAATAAAAAAACTGGGCGGCCAGAGGTTGTTACGGATGTTTTTTTCATCGGTGTGCTACTAAGGTTTCAACGCACCGGTGCGTGTCATCTAGAAGGTGGCCCGAGGCGGTCGAAGGTGCATGCACTAGGCCATCAAGGTATAAAACCGCACCAGGCACAGTTTTGTTGATACAATGCACGAGGCCGTTCTAATTGGTCTTGGGATTTTTGTGGTGCCCATAGGTCGTCTCAATGCACTAGTACGTAGACTTATAGAAATGCATCGGTGCACCATATCATACAAACACACCAAGATTTATAATTGGTATTGATATTTGTGTAGTGCCCATAGGTCGTACAAATGCACTGGTGCGCAGTCTCACATAAATGCACCGGTGTGAAATATTGCAGAAACATACCGAGATTTTTAATTAGTTTTGGTATTTGTGCGGTGCCCATAGGTCGTAGAAATGCACCGGTGTACAGTAACTGACATGCACCGATCATTTTGTATTTTTTAGAAACATTGACCTATGACAGTGTAATTATTGTGATTTTTTAAAATTCATTATTCATCAAAAGTCGACACATATTATAACAATATTCATATTAATTAATTTTTTATTAATGCATTTGAATGTGATGTTTGGATTAATTTGTTATATCATATCATAATTATTGTGATTTTTAAAAATTCATTATTCATCACAAGTCGACACATATATATCTTATAACAATATTTATATGAATTAAATTTTTATTAGTACATTTGAATGTGATGTTTGGATCAATTTGTTATATCATATCATAAAATTTCACATCTCTTCATTATAATATTTAATCATCCATAAATTTAATCAATGGTGTTACGTTTCAAAGCGACAATGGAGAATGCAATAGAATAAATTAAAACATATATATATATATATATATATATATATATATATATATATATATATATATATATATATATATATATATAAGATAGTCTTTGTCATACAAAATGGAACAGCTATTGGTATCCCTTTGTCTTTCAATTGGGACACTACATCCATTACATTAAACAAAATGTTTGATTTCAAAGACAAATATTTCAAAAAATACAACACTGTGCTTTGATATCCAAACATAGTGATCATCATTCTTGGCTTGAACTGCTATCACTGCTAGAGCTACTTCCATGACTTGGGTTATTTTCAGGAATGTTTTGTTCATGGTGTTGATTGTTTTCTTCTTCTTCACCTTCCATCTACAAACATAAAAATAAACTGTAATGAGTGTATATACATTAGTGAGAATAATGAAAGTTGCAATATTAAATAATATACATCAATGTAAATCGAAAAGAAATGACGTACCATAGCAACAATTGACTCATAAACTATACACATTCTTTCAAAACCATGTACCATGCCATATTTCAAAATTTCATCCATTGGCGCAGTTCCATACTTTATTTCCTGCAAGTTTTATACCCCATAACAAATCATATATTTAATATAAAAGTTTTTTTTTCTATTAATTATAGACAGAGCTAAGTAAAACAAGATTGATAGATGCTTACAAATTCCACAATTAATTTTTGATATGCCAACATATACTCACAACCCATATTTAATCCAATTTCAATCAATTCGTTTGAAGGTTTTTCTTTGTATGTTATCATCTATTTTAAGACATTCAATGATTAGTTTTTGTAAAACAACTTAAAAAATAAAAAATGAAATCTAGTTAAGTTGTTATAAGGAAGTAATAATTACTCACAAACTTAGATATCAACCCTTTTCTTCCTTGTCATCCTATTTTATGTGTTGATTGGGTTCCATTTTCTTTTCTTTTATGCAAGGAAATACTTGAAAATAAATATTTAATGCTAAATTGTTTATTTATTGTACATAATGATCGAAAAATTCAATAATTACATATTATATTTGAAGCACGTTGTTCTTGGGATGGCTCCTCTTGTGATCCAATTTTGTCCATTTCTTTGACCATCTCCTTGTACACCTTTTTGGAAATTCCTATTGGCATATTTCTAATATCAACTCATTCATCTTTTGAGATTTTCATAATCTTCCTGAAAATGTAACACGACAATAAAATATTTAATTTTTATATTGATATATGAAAATTAAATATAACAAAAGTGATATTTATAAATAATTCTAGACAAACATTTAAAGGAATATTACTTTTTCATTCCTTCTTTTTTGTTGTTGTACATTTTTTCTATTAAAAGCCTGACATGTCTCATTGACCAATTCTCTGGAAACTCTTCTTGTAGTTTAGATAAAATTTGGTTCTTGGAACCATTGGATTGATTTGTATATTGTAAGTGGAAAGAACGTCTATAAATTCGTTCCACTAGATCCCTCAAAATTTTGTAAAAGTTCTTCCCCCTTTTGTTAACCTCCAGCACAACTCCATAAGAGCAAGGAGCAATTCATTTTCATTTGCATGTTCTATTTTTTTCTTTTCTTAAAACAACATTCCTTTTCTGAGTTTTTGGTCCCTATAGAACATTAAATAGATGTGAAATAATAGATTTTTTGACACATGTTATCTAATAATTTGAAGTATATTATTAATGAAAATTAAAAAAAGAAACTCATATTGGATCGATAGTATTTTTTCATTCACCTAATTCATCCTTTTGCAATATTTCCATCAAGATTTTATGCTCTTATAGTCCTAGATCGGAAATAATCTTATCGAGCTTCGTCATTTTGTGGCTCTGCATGATACACTATAAACAATACATATTAGTTAAACTTACATATAGTTCAAAAATAATATTTTTTGTAAATAATTTACAAAGAACTTGCCTTTTTTTCTTTTCTTGATGTGTTATCAGTATTTTTGTTACTTGATCTCTTTTCAGTCATTTACTTATCAGTTTGAAACCTGTCCCATATCATTCATTAATATATTTATAAACAAATTGTCAAATTTTGAGGTAAAAAAAAAAATCTCAAGAAACCAGTGCGCCATTCATGGTCTATGCACTAACGACGGAGTGTGGTTGTCTTATAAAAGCACCACACAAATAATATAATAGACCGTACGATGTTCTATGTCAACAAGAAGCACCGATGCATTACATGTTAACCACCACATCGATTAACACATAGAAAATAATAAAAATCTTCCAGTGTTAGTTTTTGTAGCAAAAACGCCCCGTGCAAACAAGGTGCTCTCTGTCAACCAGGAGACCCGATGTGGTGCGTTATATGTTACATGGTGCACCAATTAACACAATAAAACATTTTTTGCGAAACAACAGGTTCGTGGTGCGCCATAATGAAATAGCACACTGGTGCCCTATTTTACATATGGCGCACTGATTAAAAAAAATTGTTTTTAAATTTTTTATTACACAGTACTTTCGCGGTGCGCTGGGATAATACAGTGCACTAGTGCGTTATGTTATGCAGGGTGCACGGATAAAAAAAAATATTTCTTTTCAAAAAATCATGCAAGGGCCGACATGGATTAGGATCTGACTATGCAATTCGCCCCGTGGGTTGGATGTCAATCTAAATGAAAAGCCCTAATTCTGAAATCACAGAAACAGGGAGAAGAAAGGGTAGAAACAAAAAGAATGAAGGGTTTAGGGTGAAAATGGATATATTTTTTTTTTTTTTTGAAAATGAAAAACAAATTGAAAATTTTCTCTTACTTTGTAAAAAACTGTAGAAAAATTAAAATAAATAATCAAATTTAATCACAAGATCGTTTGAAATTATATGCTATAGGGTTTGAATCTAAAATGAAAAGCCCTAATTATGAAATCACAAAAATAGGGAGAAGAAAGGGAAGAAATAAAAAGAATGAAGGGTTTAGGGTATGTTAGCTCCCCGTAATTTCAGCAGATTGGTGAGACTAAAACTGCAGAGAGAACATTGGAACCACTTTGGGATTCTAGGATCTAGCCCTCCTGAATCCAGAGAGTGATCTCTCTATAAGTGCAAAGATTGATTTATCTTTAAGGCTTTTATGTGTGATATTAGGCTAGTTATTAAGAACAAGGGTTTTTGTTTGGTTTTGAATGGTTGAGCATGATTATATCTTTACCCCTTTGGAACAGGGCAAAACATCAACTTTTCTAGTCAAACTCTACTAAGCATATAATAAAAATATCATTCAAGAACTTCCTTTCAAGCTTTGCACATCAAGACAGGGACAAACTAACATTCCTTGATAATGTTTACACTTAACTTAAGTCATTCTTAAACACACAATTTAGAGGAAAACATTGAGATAAAGCTTATCAATCAGATAAGGGTACTATAAACAGTAAATCCTAACTCTATGCTTGCTGTTCTTTATCAGAGAATAAGTGGACAAAATGGCATACATGAAAGGAAAACAATAACACAGAAAGAAGCACTTCACCAGTGATATAGACCAGGATCCCAAGAACCAGCTTGTATATTGATGTCAATCCAGTTACATTCTTCAAGTCCAATGTTTCAGTACAACAATCATCTTCTCTTCTCAGCCTAACTTATTTAATCACAAACAGAGCTTCAAGAGCCTTTGAACACTATTTACATGTAGAAAGTTTCGAGCACAAGTATTATATCAAAGTTCAGCAACCAAAACCTTACAATGTGCTCCTCAAGAAGATTTTATAGGAAAGTGAGGAGTTGGAAATATTTCTAGGGTTCAAGTATCATTATTTCTACAGTTAATGCAATTCTCTGCCTTGAAAACCATGCATGGCATAAGGTAGGAATTCATTCGATCTATATCTCTGTGTCATAACTCTATTCTGCTTTCGAGGTTTAGTGGATAAAAAGATTTGACTTTTAAGGCTATTTCTTATCCTTGTAATAACTCTGCTGATAGTTGTAATAAGTTTCTTTGATTTGAAATAACTATTCAGCTGTCTTGAGGCGAATATTTTCTATTCTAGCAATAACTAGGCCTCTTTTGAATGCTTTGAGGTTGCAGGTGGGTTTTGGTAGCTGAGAGGATTCAATTAGCCATTGATGTGGCAGTGGAGTCTTCTTGGACTGATAGATATTATTGTTTTTCTTTAAACACTGTTAATTTGTTTTAATTCTGTGTGTTAGGCTTAATTAGGCCTAATTCATGTCTTCCGGTCTTTATGATGTCTTTAACTCTGGATTAGGCTTTTGATTTGCTGAATGGGTGCATTAATCCTTCAAACTGTGCTAAACAATCTTCAATTCTTCATCTCTGCTGTGACTAGATCCTTTAACAATGATACTCTTTGCTTAATTAAGTTTTGCTGTGTCTTGTTGATGTGCAAGCGTAACAGAGGTTTTATAATGGCGTCAGTGCTCATGGAGCACTGATAAACCTTGATGGGAAACCCTGCAGAACGATCTCTTTCATGAATAAAGGTGCGGGGGATCGTCATCCCCGGCCTTCATTTCTCTTTTTAAAATAGTTGAGAAACCTTGAAAACCTACAAAAAACAAGAAAAATTAAGAAAATCTTGCGTAGTTGGGTTTAGACTGCTTTGGAGGTTGAGGTTAGATCACAGCCGTTGGATGAAAGCATCCAACGGTGAGGATTTAATGCTGAGGATAATGGAGAGGCAGTCGGGGGAGTCAATGAGAAATTAATTCTGAGTTGTCGATGTATGTTGATCAACGGTCGAGATCAACCCAAGATCTTATAAGGCAGATGGGGAATGTCATAGTGAAATGGTGGAAAATATAAGAAAAATAGGAAAAAAACCTTATCAAAGGTGAAATGGGGTCAAATGATATTTGGGGTTTCCGAATGATCCTGGGTCGTTGGATTGGATTAGTCCACAGAGATCAATGGCAGAGGTTTATCGATGAAGTCCTTTGGAGGATGGGTGGAGGGTGATGAACTAATGGTGAGGTTAAACGTGAGTCGTTAGATCTCAGAGATCAATGGCGAAGATCACACATGGGAGAATGCAATGAAAGAGGGAAAAGTGGTTTCGGCGAAAAAAAAAAACTACTGGTGTCATGCTGCTCTTAAGCGGTTTCCAAAATCTTAATAAAAAACGCGATATGCCTCGCCGCCCGCTACGTGTCCCTAAAAAACCGCCCATATTGCATAATTTTTAGGAATTAATTTTCGGACTCAGATTTACGCAATATGGGTCCTTGGCCGTTGGATGAAGTGTGGGCAGATCCAACGGTAGAGATGAGAGCGCGATAAGACAAGATGCATGGGCGAAAAAAGCTGGGGCAGGGTCAAGGCAGTTTTAATCTTGACTGTTGGATCATAAGAATGAATGGTCAGGATTTGCTGATGGAGAGATAGGTCCCAAAGGAGTTGGGCCTATCGGGTTTAATATGGACCGTCGGATGAAAAAGATCAACGGCTCAGATTTAATCTTGGGGTTTATGAAACGGGATATGAGGCAGGGGTCGGGCAGAGAATGGGTCATTATGGGCCGTTGATCTACAGAGATCAACAATGGATATTCACCGAAAGGAATTTACAAAGCGGGGTTTATGAAAATAACAAAGGGTGTTAAGCTTTGATTTGGACCGTCGGATGAGTGAAATGAATGGCCCAAATCCAATCGGGGGTCGCCAATCAGCAGGGGAGAGAGGAAAGGCGCAATGGTTTTCGCGATGCGATTGAACAAGGTCCATTGATCTTAGAACCAGATCAACGGCAAAGATTAAGTTATGGGTGCCAAAGGCGAGTATGCGGGTTTATGAACAGAGCGATGTGGGCCGTCGGATCTGGGCCTGGTGGGGGAGATCGACGGCTGAGAAGCCATCGCAAGGTGGCCAATTGGAGGGGGGAAATAACCATTAAAACATGTTCAATGAAAAAAAATCCGATGCGATTAACACTCGGGACTTAATTGCTTGGTCCTGGGCACGGGTTATATGGTGGGGAAGTGGTTTGGGCTTTTAGCATAAAGGGCTTAAGGCCTAATCGCATTGGAAGATTTGAAGGGAACAAACAAAGGATTTTTTTGTTTAACTCTGATGCGAGATTCTGATGATCGTCGATTGGGGAATAGATCAACGGTTGATAATTCACCAAACAATAAACTTGTCGGGTCTCGTTGAAACATAAGAAAATTAGATTTTTTATAAAATACAAAGGAAAATTTGTTTCGGGGAGGGTTTTTTATGGTGTTTAGCGCCCGATTGCAGGGCTCGGGGTTATATGTAAAGACAAAGGAATCGGGAGTTAGAAGAAAAGGGGCCAATCGCATCGGAAACCTTTTTAAAGGCAAAAGGTGACAAGAGGAAAAGAAAACCCCGATTGCGATTGCACGAAAGGGGCTTAACTGTGGGTCACCGCTCTGGGTCTTATGTAGAAAAAATGAGTTGGGGGCTAAGGCCAAAGGGGCTTAGGGCCTTAGTTAAGAAATGGGTTTTTTAAGCCAAAATAACAGATTTTCAAGGTCTTTTTGGCTTTCGGTAGAAGGGGGAAAAGGGTTTTTTAAGCCTTCAAAGGGAATTTTCAAAGGTTTAAAGGGAATTTTGAAGTAATGAAAGATAAATTAAGAGTTTTATGGATGTAAAGGAGAAGGAGAATGGAGAAGAAAAAATAAGGGAAAATGGAAATTTTCAGCAGTCTTTTCCTTTGGTAATCAACAGATTTTTTAGAATTGAGAGGGAAACAGCAGTGAAGATTAACTCAAGGATAAGTCATCTTCATAAGGCTTCAAGAACCAACAAATTTTCAATAAAATTGTTTCTTGAAGGCTTATCACATGATTTAGCCACCATTTGATATGAAAATTTTTATAGGTGGCTAATAGTGGCTCCACATGGGGATGCCATCTTCTTGAAGGTGTCAAGAACTTCAGACTTGTATTCTCTCGGGGGCTGATCAACGCCTCATCCATTGGGCTGCAAATTTCTTCACTTGGATGATCTTCTTCTATTCTGATGATGTTAGCAGCCATGAAAAACAATGGAACTCTATCAAACAAGCTTTCTACCTACCCAATCCTACTGATCTAACATTTTTTCTTCTTTGAGAGTGCTTTTGGATTGGAAAACTCTTTTTACAAACATTTTATTCTTTTGAAAGCATAAAACTAATCCAAATCTACTCCTTATTTCTCGATGAAATCAGATTAAACAGTTGAGTTCATAAGCTTCTCTACCTAACTACTATCTATTAGGATTAGACTGGCTAATAGATTTTTATTCTCTAAATTCTGAAACAAGAAATTTAAAAGCATACAAGTCAGGATTGAATAGTCTAACTTGTTGCTGATCTATGGCATAAAAACAAGCTGCACATAGATTTATTATTTGTAGAAAATTAAATCAAAATGTTGAAGGCTTAAGATCTGAAAGTTTTAAGCACATCCTTCTCTTATCTTCAGCTCTGTTTTTGAGTTTGTTTGAGCTGTTTTTTCTTTGTTATCTGGTTCAAGTTTTGGGCTTATTAGAACTAGTTTACTTCTATCTTTGACTCAAGATTTAAACAGATTGGATTCATTCTTTCTTTTTGAATCTTAGGTTCGGATTTTGAGCTTGTTTGAACCTTAATGTTTCTATCCTAATCTACCTAACTGATAAGCCAAGATTAAGCTTTTTGGAAAATCTAATTTCACTAACCTATCAACAGTAAATTTAAAACTAATTAGTCATGATTAGGTTGTATGACTAACTAGGAGTGTGTTTTTTTAGGAGTGGCATTTGAGCTTGCACACTTTCAGATTTTGTTTCTCTTTTTTGGTATGGGGCTGTACCTTTATTGTTTTTACAATCTGACCTCTTTTTTCTTTCCATTGTTTTTGTATTTTTTATTTTTCCAACTTTGAATGCAATGATGGATGAAATATTTATAATGAGAAAAAAGACAAAAAGTCTTCCAAACATGATAGGTCAAGAGAAATAATGTTTAAGGATCCTGCCATTGACAAGACCCCCAAACAGTTCAGCTCCATTCAATTCCTGCAAGAAATAAGCATTGTTACCAGTAGTAGAATGAATGAGATAAGGGCCAAGCCATAAGTTATCAAATTTCCCATGCTTGCCCTTGTATTCTCTCCTTGAGTCCCACTTTAACACTTTTTCACCAATATTAAAATTACTGGCTTTTGTCCTTCTGTCAAAAAGCTTCTTGATGCTCTCTTGCTTTTGTAATGCTTTGTTATAAACTTCCTCCCTGGTTTGCTGAAGATATATAGACTGATTAATCCATCTGATCATGTCATTGTCTTCAAACTGCACTTCTTGGATCAGCTTCATAACTGGCACACCAAGGCTGGTTGGAAAAATTGCATCTATTCCATAAACAAGCTGGTAGGGTGACATTCCAATAGATTTCTTAAGTGTTAATCTATCAGCCCATAGTGCATGTACTAGCTTCGCGTGCCAAGACTTCTTGTTGTCCTCCAACAACTTCTTGATTATGTTTACCAAACTCTTGTTTAAGGATTCTATCAGCCCATTACCCCTAGGGTAATAAGCAGTAGAATGACCCAATGTTATCTGATATTTGTGACAAAATTCAACCATCTTCTTGGATCCAAATGCTGCTGCATTATTAGTGATGATCTTCCTAGGACAACCAAATCTAGAGAGAATACGAGTCTCAATGAATTTTATGATGACAGAGTCATTGGATTGTCTAGAAGGGATGGCTTCTATCCATTTGGTAAAATAGTCAGTTGCAGTGAGAATCCATCTATGTTGGGCAGATGAGGGTGGATGGATTTCTCCTATGAAGTCTAAACCCCATTGTTGAAAAGGAGCTTCAACAGTGATTGGATGTAAAGGTAAGGGAAGCAATTTTATTTTTCCTTCAAAAATTTGGCATTAATGATAGGCAATTATCATCTTGTGTACATCTAGAAAGAGGGTGGGCCAATAGTAACCGGCTCTAAGGATTTTTTTGGCTATTGTCTTCCAGTAGAGGTGGCCTCCACATTCTCCTTCATCTAACTCATGCTTAACCTTCTCTGCATCATTCTCAGGCAAACATTTAAGCAATAACCCACTTGAATTTTTCCAATAAAGACATTTATCTATAATTCAGTAGTTTACAGCTTTTAACTTTAAAAACCTTACCTTTGTTTTTGATAAACCAGGAGGTGTATTCAATTTAAGCAAAACATATAGAGTATCAGCATACCAAGAGGAATTCATAAAATGGTCTTCAACAATAGGAGTTGACAATTCCTCTTGTTTATCTAAATCATTTATCATATTTATATCAAGAACATCAAAATTGGATTTAGCCATTAATCTATCTAGACCTTGGCCTTTAATGAGTTTAGTGGGCTTGATTTTTAAATCATATTCAAGTATCACAGCTATCCACTTACCTCTCTTACCATCTGGGTCCTGTGTTAGGATGTCTTTTACAACTGATTTAGGCACAAATGAAATTACACGGGAGTGTAAAATATAAACTCTAAAGTCCTTTAAAGCTTTGATTAAGGCGAAGGCTTGTTTCTCCATAATATAATACTTCAGAGGTGCATCTCTCGGGGCCTTACTAAAGAATGCAATGGGATGCTCTTGTCCCTGTGGATTTTTCTGCAATAGGACAACAACTATTGTATGTTTTGATGCAAATGAAAAAATATAAAAATATTTTGAAAAATTAGGACTTATTAGAACTGGTGTTTTGGTTAATGCTTGTTTTACCAGCTCAAAAGATTTCTTTGCTTCTAAGTTCCACTTAACTCCTTCTTCCTTTTTCAACATGTTTGTAATGTTTCTAAGGAGCTCAGCTAAGTTGGGTATGAACCTTCTCAAGAAATTAATCTTTCCAATGAAATATTGAAGTTCCTCGATGTTTCTAGGATGATTGATTTGCAATATAGCCTCAATCCTCTTTGGGTCTATCTTTATCCCTTCTTCTGATATGATGTTCCCAAGAAGTTTACCTTCTTAGAGACCAAACAATGTTTTCTTTGGATTTAAAGATATCCCAAACTTTTTTCATTTCTCGAATACTTTTCTCAAGTGTTCTAAGTGTTCTTCATCTGTTTTGGAAAAAACAATGACATAATCAAGGTAAATAATGATGAAATAGCCCAATTCTTCCGAGAATTCAATATCCATGGCTCTCTGGAATGTAGCACCAACATTCATTAAACCAAAGGGCATTTTCACATATATGAAAGTACACCAAGGTGTAGTAAAGGTTGTCTTTAGTTGATCATCATGATGTACTAAAATCTAATTGTACCCTGAGAAGCCATCTAGCAAAGAAATTATTTTAGACCCTACTACCCTTTGTAAAATATTGTCCATCTTGGGTAAAGCCTATAGTTTTCTTTCAATGAGGCTTTGTTTAAGTTTCTAAAGTCTATAAAAAGCCTTATATCTCCTGTTTTCTTCCTAACTGACACTAGATTAGACACCCACTCTGAATATCTAATAGGGACAATAATACCAGCCTCGTACATTTTCTTGATTTCCTTCTCAACCAAAGGTAACTGAACAGGGTTTATTCTATGCAGTTTTTGTTTAAATGGCTTTTGGTTTTCCTTGAGAGGTATCTTGTGCTGAAATATTTTAGTGTCATAATATTTCAGATCCTCATAACTCCATGCAAAAACATCAGAAAATTCTTTAAACAACTCTATGTATTTCAGTTTGATGTGAGGTGGAAAAGTTTTAGACAGTTTGATCATATTTGGTTTTAATTCACTGCCTATATTACACTCTTCAACTTCAGTTTCCACAGGCTCCAGCTTTGGCTTCTTGACCACATCATTGAAATCAAAGAACTCTTCTAAAGGGACTAGACCTTTTGGAAAACTTTGATTGTTAGACTACAGAGTTTCTAAGTCTTCTTTTCCTAACTCTGCAACAATTTCTGTTGTGTTTTGAATTTTGTTAGACAACAGATTTACATCAGTCATCTTTGGAGACTCTTCTTCTTCATCAAGTAGATTTTCTTCACTAGGACAGTCTATTTCATAGTCTGAATCTGAACTTGGTAGTTCAAATTCATTTCTGGACTGTAGGAAGTCTTCTATTTGTTTGTTTCCATCAAACACTTGCAAATATTTCTCGTTATCAGGGACAAATGGTCTGAATTTAATTTGAGTTGTGCATTGCTTCGTTTCAAATGGTGTTAAACATGTTCTAGTAGCGAAAGCTAAACTGTGGGCGAGGATATTCTTTTCTCTTGGGACAAAAATAAGTTGGGATTCCTCAAAAGTTTTCAATAAATCCATGACATCGTTCCTATAGGCTCTAATTCCGGAGTGTTTGGCGCTGTATTCCCCATTTACTTGCCTAATGATTAACTCTGAATCTCCATGGACTTTTATTCTTTTGGCTCCTAATTTCTTCAACAAGTGTAAGCCTAAAATAAGGGATTCGTATTCCGCTATGTTATTCGAACACTGAAAATTTAATCTGTAGGAATGGCCTTCCGTGTGGTTGTTTTCAGTGTTATGTATCCAGACGCCTGCACCAGCATTGCTCCTAGTGCAAGACCCATCGAAGTTCATACTCCAAAGAGGACTAGTTTCAGGTTCAGTAGTTTGGTTACTATCCTCTTCAACTAGTGTGCTTTCAGATTGTTCTTGAAGGTTAGCACTTTGTTGAATTTGTCTTAGATCCTTAGGTTTTTCATTGCATTGAGGACTGCATTCTTGACTCTCAAGTCTTAAAAGCAATGGATGAATGATTTGTAGCTCTAGACCTCTGTTTAGTTTGATGTAGTTTTCTAGTTTAGCAAACTGTTTTGACACTTCTGTCTCATTTTCCTCCTCCTCTCTATCTGCCATTAATTCAGTTAAGGTCACTTGTTCATTGAATGTTTCATCATTGAAAAGGATAAATGAGTCAAGGCCTGTATTTATAGAATAAAGGGGAGAGCTTTGCGGTCTCTCTTGGCTAGTAACCATGTATTGCATATGAGAGTCCCTGTAAAGTCTTCTTGTTTGATTAAAAATAGGGATGGTAGCATATGTCATATCCATCTGCAAAGTTCCTTGTAACTTAGCTCCCCAAGATCTTGATAACAACATACCGTATTTTGGGTGTAGATCAGCCACAACAATATCCATTACTAAACACTTGGCTGGAATTTGTGCTAAGTTAACATAGAGGTCTTTTATTAAGCCTAAACATTTCACTCTACTTGAGTCAAAGGAGTAAAGATCTTTGTATGGTCTAGTGATTTCAAGGCCGAGACTCTCCATTACAGCTTTGGGCATTAAATTGTGAGAGGCCCCTGAATCATGCATAGCGTTATGCAAAATCTTGTCATGAATCTGTAAACTTACATAAAAAGGAGGAACCGGTCCTTCTTGATATCCACCCTCAATCTTAGGACCAAATATGAGCTCTGGTTGGTCATCATTAAGATTGATAGTGTAATTATTATATTCTATGTTAAAAGCCTTCAAAATTTGGGATCTATACACATTTTGGGTGGCTAATTCAGTAAGGGGAACATAGATCTTTATCTTGGCAATTTCATGCTCCAAACTGAAAGGTAGTTGAGTTATTACAAGGTTTATTTCAGCTATGTTAACCACCATTTTATCAGCAAGATTAACTTGCTGATTTTCTCTATTTACATTGGTTAGAATTGTTTGAATAAGAGCACTAGCCGAGGTACTAGCGCTGCTAAGATCTGCACTCTGTTTCTCATTGTTTTGAGTGCTTTTCTCTTTGTTTTTATCAGAATTTCCAACCACTGTTTTATCTTTCTGTTTTGTAGTCTTGGGTTTATTCTCAGGGCTGTTTTTTGCAGAATTTTTAGAGGTTTTTTTGTTGGGGGTTTCCATATTATTTTTACTTCTCATACTCTTTTGGAGTTTCTATGATGAAATTTTCCATTTCTTGGTATTAATATTCATCTTATGCTCTTTTGTCATCATAGTGTGTGTATAGAACTTGTTTACTATTGTAATGAACTTCAAAATCATCATTATCCACTCCCAACATATTTATGTCATCTTCCTCTGTTTGTTCTATTATTTCTTCAACCTCACTTACATAGTTTTGATGAAAAGGACGAGTAATCTATTGATCATCCTCCCGTGGTCTATTCTAAGGTTGGTTTCTCCTAAAATTCTGATTTTGGTTTTGATTTCTATTTTGAGGAGCTGTTTGGTTTTGACGTGCTTGTGCTCTCTCAAGTATGCTTATCTTTTTCATCATCTCCTCCATCATTCTTTCCATCTTTGAGCTAGATGTGGAAGGCGTAGGTTCCTCTCTGAAGGACACTTTCTTCTCATTCCTCATTATTTCTCTTTTCTCCATTAAATTAACTTCCATAGCAAGAGCTCCTTTTTGCATATCTTCAAGAGTCAAAGGATCTCTCTCTCTCAGCTAATAGGCCATCTTAGGATCAAATCCTTCAGGAAACTTGTTTAAATCTGAGCCTTGTGGAGGTTTTAAGTCTGGGGGAAGGGCATTAGAAACACCGTTAAACCTAGTGCAATAAGCTTGTACACTTTCCCCAGTGTTTCTGTGGAGATTCTTGTAATCAGAAAGCATTTGGAGAGGGTTCTTCCTAACTTTCCATTTTTTTAAGAATAACTAATGGAAGGCTTGGAGATCATTAATACTATGAGGGGTTAAGCCTTTAAACCATTTTCTTGATTCTCCCCCTAAACTTTGAGCAAATAGTCTAAGTTTGACAGTTTCATCATCAATCTCATTTCTGTCAAAGTAGTCATTCATTTTATCCACATGTTGTGAAGTAGTAGTAGCATTACTGGCATCATACAATGGTATCTTGGACTGATAGTCCTGTGGGAGATTAACTAGAGGTAAAGGAAGGACTAGGGGAGTATACCATGTTTCCATGATAGGGGGTTGTGGAAAAAGTGGGGGTTTACAAGTGGTGGGCTGACAAGAGGGAAAATGGGTTGGAATGGAGTGGTTTGGATAGTGGATGTATGAAGAACAGATGTGGATGGACCAACAAGAGATTGTTGAGTTGATCTAGGATGAGAGAAACTAAAATTATGTAGGAAATGTAAATCAGGTGGTGTAGTTTTTCTACTACCAGGATGTTCACTTCTATCTGGGGATGAAAGTGAAGACTCTGAATCTAGCCGATCTAAATCATCAAGTGAACTAGTTCTAAATGGATTTCTTAATTCAACTTGTGATTTTTGTAGAGCTGCAATGTTTTCAGAAATAGAACTAGCTCTATGGGGTGATCTGAAAATAGTTGAAGATTTGGCCTTAGGAGACTTCCTGAGTATTCTTTCAGGGTTATCAACTATCTCAGGAGGGTTTGGGTCAGGATAGGCTTTTGTATGGATCTTTCTAGGAGCCACTATGCTACGTTTTTAGACCCAATCTTGATAAGAAAATTTTAACCAAATATGACAGTCTTTAAGAGGCTAACTGATCTTTTAAATAAGAAAACTTTAATCATAAAGTCCTCTTAACTGAGTTTAAATGATTTTATGATGATAATGGGTTTTCCTAGTGGAGTCTAAAGGTCTGTTTAGGATTGTGGAGTCACCAGGTGGAAAATTTTAGCTCTTTTGGAGATAAAATGATTTATGGTCCACCACCATGTTTATTTAAATACCAATCTGAAATATTTTTGGGTTTTCTGAGTTTTTTCAGTCATATGGGTTCTAAGAGTGTCCTAAATATGTTTCAACACTTAGCTATGGTGATGAGACAGAGAAATTCTACTCTTATGGCTAAGCTAGCTAATCCTTCAAGGTTTGATAAGCTCTTATGAGAATCCTAAGGTTTCCTTAGTTTTGTCATTGATTTAAATAAGTTGTATCATGATTACCATTTGTTTGGTAGTGCTTGAAGAGGGCTACGTCTACTCAAGGGGTTTTTATGAAGTCTTAAGGGTACCTAAGATGAAATTTGACTCAGTCCCCAACGGAGTCGCCAGAAATGTTAGCCTGGTGGCTCAACTGGCTAATATACCAAATGTTCTTGAATCAAGGGATTTCTGGAGTCTTAAGGTGTACTTAGATTCTCACTAACTCAGAAATCCATAGTGGAGTCGCCAGAAATGTTAGCTCCCTGTAATTTCAACAGATTGGCAAGACTAAAACTGTAGGGAGGACATTAGAACCACTTTGGGATTCTAGGATCTAGC
This sequence comes from Pinus albicaulis, assembly GCA_034641835.2. NCBI lineage: Eukaryota > Viridiplantae > Streptophyta > Pinopsida > Pinales > Pinaceae > Pinus > Pinus albicaulis. Next base: position 440,225,250 of record CM076571.1, on the reverse strand, counting down.
CCTCCTGAATCCAGAGAGGGATCTCTCTATAAGTGCAAAGATTGATTTATCTTTAAGGCTTTTATGTGTGATATTAGGCTAGTTATTAAGAACAAGGTTTTTGTTTGGTTTTGGATGGTTGAGCATGATTTTTAGTTGAGTGGAAAGTCCTAAAATGAAAGAGTTTCAAAGGGGTGAAGTTATAAGGAATCAGAACAAGATTTGGCTGATAGGATAGATATGACGTTGTTTTTTAGTCCATTGGGCTATGGAGTCATAAAAGGTTTTAATTGTGCAACAATTTCAAGAGTGGTCGAAGGGGCAAGTCATCTATATCACAAGAGATTTTAGATAAAATGATGGAGTGGAACAATAAAAGTGTTGAAGGGGTGGAAAAAGACAATAATTTCAACTAGGATTTATCAATCTTTCCAAACAAGAAAATCCTTTTAAGTAATTGTTTAAAACCAACCAAAGGACAGGGCTAACCATAGATGTCTTTGGACAAGCTTGTATTAAAGCTAACTTATCAGACAAACAAACCAGTAATCCACATAATTACTTTCAGAAGGGATGAAAACAGATAAGAAAACAAAGTGCAGCCTAAGATCAGATAAGATAATTTTAAATCTAAACTGCTTTCAGCATACTCTTAGGGAAACTTTTAGAATTACCTTTGAAGAAAGAACTAGAAGACAAGGCAAACCATAAAATTTCCTAGTCTAACTCTACTGAGTATATAATGAAAATATCATTCAAGAACTTCTTTTCAAGCTTTGCACATCAAGACAAGGACAAACCAACATTCCTTGATAATGTTTACACTTAACTTAAGACCTTCTTAAACACACAATTTGGAGGAAAACATTGAGATAAAGCTTATCAATCAGAGAAGGGTACTGTAAACAGTAAATCCTAACTCTATGTTTGTTGTTCCTTATCAAAGAATAAGTGGACAAAATTGCATACATGAAAGGAAAACAATAACACAAAAAGAAGTACTTCACCAACGATATAGACCAGGATCCCAAGAATCAGCTTGTATATTGATGTCAATCCAGTTACATTCTTCAAGTCCAATGTTTCAGTACAGCAATCATCTTCTCTTCTTAGCCTAACTTATTTGATCACAAAAAGAGCTTCAAGAGCCTATGAACACTATTTACATGTAGAAAGTTTCGAGCACAAGTATATATCAAATTTCAGCAACCAACCCTTTACAATGTGCTCCTCAATAAGATTTTATAGGAAAATGAGGAGGTGGAAATATTTCTAGGGTTCAAGTATCATTAATTCTACAGTTAATGCAATTCTCTGCCTTGAAAACCATGTAAGGCATAAGGCAAGAATACATTCAATCTATATCTCTATGTCATAAATCTGTTCTACTTTCGAGGTTTAGTGGATAAAAATATTTGACTTTTAAGGCTATTTCTTATCGTTGTAATAACTCTGTTGATAGTTGTAATAAGTTTCTTTAATTTGAAATAACTATTTAGCTGTCTTGAGGTGAATATATTCTGTTCTGATAATAACTAGGCCTCTTTTGAATGCTTTGAGGCTACAGGTGGATTTTGTTAGCTGAGAGGATTCAATTAGCCTCTGATGTGGAAGTGGAGGCTTCTTGGACTGATAGATATTATTGTTTTTCTTTAAACACTGTCAATTTGTTTTAATTCTGTGTGTTAGGCTTAATTAGGCCTAATTTCCTATCTTTTGTTCTTCAAACTGTGTTTAATTGAGTGGATTAGGTTTTTAGATAGTTGATTTAGGCCGTAATCCCTCAAAACTGCGTAAACAATCTTCAATTCTTCATCTCTATTGTGACTAGATCCTTTAACACTGATACTCTTTGCTTGATTAAGTTTTACTGTGTCTTTTTGATGTGCAGGCGTTACAGAGGTTTTATAATGGCGTCAGTGCTCATGAGGCACTGATAAACCTTGATGGGAAACCCTGCAGAATGATCTCCTTTACGCAAAAAAGCCTGGGGGATCGTCATCCCCTGCCTTCAATTCTCTTTTAAGACAATTGAAAAAACCATTAAAACCTGCATAACAAAGAAAAATTAGAAAAAATCCTACGGGGAAGGTTTCAGATTACTTCAGAAGTTTAGGTTTAGAGCGCAGCCGTTGGATGAAAGCATCCAACGACGAAGATTGCTCGCTAAGTTCAAAAGGAGAGGTGGTTGGAGGGGTGAACGAAGGATTAAGTCCATGCCGTAGATGAATATTGATCAACAGTCGAGATTAATCTGGGTTTTATAATACGAAGGGGTCATATTATAATGAAAAATGGAGGAAAATGTAATAAAAATGGAAGAAAAACGTTTAGCAAGGGGTAAAACAGAGTTAAATGAAATTGGGGTTTTGGGAAGATTATGGGTCGTTGGATTGATTAGGCAACAGAGATCAACGGTGGAGATTCCTTTATACATCCCTTTGGAGGATGGGTGGAGGGCGAGATTAAACTAGGACCATTAGATCTCAGAGATCAACGATGGAGATTAAAAATGAGGGGATGTAATGTAAATGGGGCAAAGTAGTTTCGGCCAAAGAAACCACTGGTGTCACACGATGAAAAGGAGGAAAGGTGTTTTTGCCTTTTTGAAAGCGATATGCATTAGCGACTGACACGTGGCTTTTTAAAACCACCCATATCGCATAATTTTAAAACATTAACCATCGAACTCAAAATTACGTGAAACCACGTGCTGGCCGTCAGATCTGGGGCATCAGATCGGACGGTAGTGAGGAGAGCGCGATGGCGATGAGATGCACGGGTGAAAAAAGGTGGGGCAGGGTCAAGGCGATTTTAATCTTGACTGTTAGATCAGGGAATGAACGGCTAGGATTTATCAATGGGGGCGGTAGGTCCCAAATGAGTTGGGCCTACTGGGTTAAATATGGACCGTTGGATGGAACAGATCTACGGCTTAGATTTAATCTTGGGGTTAATGAAATAAAATACGAGGCAAGGGTCGTGCAGAGTTTGGGTCAATGCGGGCCGTTGATCTGCAGAGATCAACAGTGGGTATTCACTGAAAACGTTATACAGTGAGGTTTTATGAATTTAACAAAGGGTTTCAAGCTTCAATCTGGACCGTCGGATGTATGAAATGGACGTCCCAGATCTAATCGCGGGATTGCCAATCGGCGGGGGAGAGAGGAAAGGCACAGAGAAAAATCGCGATGCGATTATATGTGGACCGTGAGATCTTTGGAGAGATCGACGGTTAGGAATGAATCTGAGGGACAAAAGCAGAGGAAAATGGGTGGAGTTTTGATTAATCTGGGCCATCAGCTCTTGTGGATTCGATGGTCCAGATTGAATCGCAATGATCACAACTAGAGGAGGAGAGAGGAAAGGCGCAATGGTTTTCACGATGCGATTGAACAAGGACCGTTGATTTTAGAACCAGATCGACGGCAGAGATTTAACTGTGGAGGTAAAAAGGCGGAGGAATGGGCTTTGGAATGGAGCAATGTGGACTGTTAGATCTGGGTATGGCGGATCAGATCGATGGTTGGGAAACCATCGCAAGGTCACCAATCAGAAGGGGGAAATAAACTAATTAAATGCATCCAATGGAAAACTCTGATGCGAGACCCCGAAGACCGTTGATCGGTTTTAGATTAGTGGTTGGTATTCGCCCAACCAATGAACCGTCGGGACTTTATAAAAACATAGGAAAGTGAGTTTTTTAACGAAATACAAAGGAAAGTTTGTATCAGGGAAGGATTTTTAATACTGGCTTTCAATCACTTGATCAAACTTCTTTTCACCACATCTTCAAGCCATTCTTAAGAAAGCATTTGAGTCTTATGAAGAATTTCCAAGCTCACTAGGCATATCTTAGTAGACAAATATGGAAGCATATAGTCACATCTAAGCGGCTCTCACACTTCCTCAAGCTGTCAAAAATGATGGAACTCTTCCAACTGGAGGAGATGTAGTGTATAATTTTTTGATGGAGTTTAAATGTTCTCTGGAACAACATGGAAAATCTTTTATCTGTCCCGTTAATAGAAAAGATCAGGACAAGATGGTAATCGGTTTCACTCTTTTAAGAAAAACAAACCGCTCTAGGAGCTATTGTAAAAAACCCCATTATAGGGGCCGGTCTGTTATTTTTACTATAAAAATAAAGATTTTTTTCCAAGGAAAAATATATATATATATATATATATATATATCATGGTTGAGACTAGAATTGTGTAAATAAGAAGATCCCATTATATATATATATCCAATCTTAATAATTAAAAAATAATTCCAAGACATAATAATTCATCATGAACCCAAATTAAACCTTGGAGGACATAGGGAATTTTCACCTTCTCAAACCCAAAATGGCGAATCCTATTGTGACACTTGTCACAGTGCCACTAGGCATAAATTGAAGAATAATCCCTGCATGCTAACTGGCTTGCCATGTCATCAACCTATCACTATTCTGCAATTTGTGTTTTTAAATTTGCCTGTTCTGAACGACGGTCAACAGGCTATAACTTCTTCATCCAAAGTCGATTTTCGATGAAACGAATTGTGTCGTATTTCTAGTGACAGGTCAGTGGATGTCGTTCAGTTTCCAATCAATTCTGAGCAATTTCATTTTTGAGCTTATACATTGAGCCTCTGATCATTCCTCCCCACTAAAAGCCTTTTGGATCCCAAAAGCTCTCTAATCACTGATC